>JAESUZ010004719.1:0-600288 GCA_017311185.1 Proteles cristata cristata
TCATAGCAGCACTCTCCACAATAGCCAAAACATGGAAAGAGTCTAAGTGTCCATCAACGGACGAATGGATCAAGAAGATGTGGTTTATCTATACTGTGGAATACTACATGGCATTGAGAAACAATGAAATCTGGCCATGTGTAGCAACATGGATGGACCTTGAGGGCGTTATGCTGAGCGAAATAAGTCAGGCAGAGAAGGACAAATATCATATGTGTGCATGTATAGGAGGATTAGGAGGAACTTAACAGAGGACCAAGGGAGAAGAAGGGCGGAAATGGTGGGGGAAAGGGAGAGAGGCAAACCATGAGAGACTCTTGAATGCTGACAAAAACTGGGGACTGGTGGATGTGGGGGGGAGGAGGGGTGGGCATGGAGAGGAGCACTTGTAGGGGATGAGCACTGGGTGTTATGTGGAAACTAATTTGACAATAAACTATTTGTAAAAAAAAAAAAAAAAGTCATTCCCACTGATACTTCTTTTGGAACTAAACATTGTTTCAAGCACCCATGCAGGGTGGAAGCTGTGTGTGTATATAAAATGAGTATAGGGGCGCCTGGGTGGCTTAGTCGGTTAAGCGTCTGACTTTCGCTTAGGTCATGATCTCACGGTTCATAGGTTCGGGCCCCGCGTCGGGCTCTGTGCTGACTGCCAGCTCAGAGCCTGGAGCCTGTTTCAATCTGTGACTCCCTCTCTCTCTGACCCTCTCCTGCTCACGCTGTCTCTCTCTCTCTCTCTCTCCTAGAAATAAATAAAACATTTAAAAAAAAAATGAGTATATGTATGTGTTTAAATACATAGTTTTTTTTCCCCTGCATCTAAGTTTATATTTCAAGTTGAACCCGTGGGAGGGGCTCCTCTTGAATTTTGCTGACCCAGCTTCCTGCACAGGGTCATCACTTCTCTTTCTCACGCTGCCAGCCTCAGTTCTGATACTCTAGTACGTACACCCTGTGTACAAAGCCTTTCTCCACCCTTGGAATGTGCTCTGACCTAATGTTGGCTGTCTTCATTCTTGTACTTTCTAAAATACTTCTCAAAAAATTATCTTTAATTTTATTTTAGAGAGAGAGCACAAGAGGGGGAGAGGAACAGAAGGAGAGAGAGAGAGAGAGAGGAAGAGAGAGGATCTTAAGCAGGCTCCACACTCAGTGCAGAGCGTGACATGGGCCCACAACCCTGGGATCATGACCTGAGCCAAAATCAAGAGTCGGGTGCTACACCGATGGAGCCTTCCAGGCGCCCCTTGAAATGCTTCTCAAAATTAATTTCTTTCTCTTCCCTATTCTTGTGCCTGTTTGGAAACTCCTGTTCACCCTTCAAAATCAGTTCAGATTTTATCACCTCCAGGGACTTTCCCTGGTCCCCTTATGATTCGTACTATGTTTGTGTTTCAGTTTGATTTTGTCAAATTAGTGGTTCCTTATTTTACATGTCTGTTTTCTCTACTTGAATAAGCTTTTTAAGTGCAGGGCTTTCACAAAGAAGACGCTTAATGAAGTGAAAGTTGATGATTATAGAGTATGTTTGTGTAAGAGACTTACGTGAAAGCAGCTAGAAGTAGCTGAAGAAGCTTCTTCTCAAGCCTGAGAAGATATGTGGCCTTTTAAGTTATTGAAGCACTGAAAACATTATTGCAAAATAAGTGGAGAAATTAGAAACACTTAATGATCCCCTCCTTGATTTGAAAAACAAAAACAAAAACCCAACAACAAAAAAACAAGTTATCTTCTGACCCTGATCGATCATGGTCACTAAGCCAAATTTTGTTAGGATACGCTTTGAAAAAAAGAAACGAGGGGCGCCTGGGTGCCTTAGTTGGTTAAGCGTCCGACTTTCGCTTAGGTCATGATCTCGCGGTTCGTGGGTTCCAGCCCCGCATTGGGCTCTGTGCTGACTGCCCGCTCGGAGCCTGGAGCCTGTTTCAGCCTGTGATTCCCTCTCTCTCTGACCCTCCCCTGCTCACGCTGTCTCTCTCTCTCTTTCCTAGAAATAAATTTTAAAAAAAAATTGAAAGAAAGAAACGATTTCTGTATTTGATGACACTTATCATTTCAAGTTGTTGCATTGTCCCTTCTCCCTTTGCATTGGCAAGTTAGCGTGGCTACTCACTGTGTTGGAAACAGTTCCCAGAATAGAGTCCTTGTTTATAAAATGTACTGTTTGTACTGTATTACTTTAAAAAGAATTCCATAAAAATTTGTACCGTGTCTTCTACGACTCTGTCATTCGACACAGTCTAAATGTTAAGCCTGTTTCTCTCTCCAAGGTCATGAATAATCCTCTTTTGCACTTCTTTTTTTTTCATAGCTTACACCATGAATGCTGCCTTTGAAACCAGAAATTATGTAGATTGAGAAACTTTTGCATATTTTGCAAATATTTAAGTTTTTAAGTATTTTTGACGTTTTCATGTTTTCAGAACAGTGTCCCCTCTATGTGTGCAGTAGCCAGCAACTTAGAAAATTTCACTTAAATCCTTAAGAAAATCATTGAATGTGAATTGGATTCTAACACACAGCAGTATTGTGCTTCCCCTTTCCTGCTCTGGTTTAATAGGTATTTGCATTTCAGCTTCAGGAGATCCTTGGACTCTTTGTTGATACACTCAAGTTTGGCTCAACAGTTAGGTTAAAATCTCTGATTGTCTTTTTCTTCTCTTCTAGTTAAACTTATAGTCCCTTGGGTTGATATCCAGAAGTTAGAAAGAACGTCCAACGTCTTTCTCACAGACACCATCCGAATCACCACGCAGAATAAGGAGCGTGATTTCTCCATGTTCCTGAACCTTGATGAGGTATTCAAGATCATGGAGCAGCTGGCCGACGTGACGCTCCGAAGGCTGCTGGACAATGAGGTCTTTGACCTGGACCCAGACCTGCAGGAGCCGAGCCAGATCACCAAGCGGTAAGAGCTTCGCTTTTCAGTTGTTCCTGACCCCAGGATCGTAGCTTCATTTACGTGGGCTTTGTTAGTCTTAGTTGTACTAGATTTAAATTTCCCTGTGGCTAAATGCAGATTTTTCCCATGTTGTTAATCATGATGGTGGCATAATAATTGGCAGCGATTATTACAATTTTTTTTTTAATGCAGTAGACTTTGATTTCTGGATCCAGTTCTACTTTCTTTCCAGATATTTTGAAACTGATTTTTTTAAAGAAAAAAACTACTTCTAGGAAATGTAATATGAATAGCTTCCTGGTAGAATTCCATTCAATGCTGTGCTTTATCAGTGAACATTAAGAAATGTTACATTTCCATATGAAAAAACTTTGTAGAATAAGTTTTCATGACAGTGGGATTTAGTTTTGGTACTGGTTTGTCATTAGAAATGTGCCTTAGTAATATTAGTAGGTTAACATTCTTTATTATTGGTTTGCCCCAAATTGATGCTAGTTGTGGAGATGTCTGAGGCAGTTGCTTGAATTATTAGTCACTTTGTGTGTTGATTGATTGACTGAAAGAGGGATAGAGAGTATGCAAGTCAGGGAGAGGGGCAGAGGGAAAGGGAGAGGGAGAATCCAATGCAGAGTCCATATCCAGCATGGAGCCCATCATGGGGCTTGATATCACAGCTGTGAGATCATGACCTGAGCTAAAAGAGAGTCAGACTCTCAACCGACTGAGCCACCCAGGCACCTCTGAATTATTAGTCTCTTTAAAGAAGTTCAGTTTTATGATCTAAAATTTAACCAGTGGTGTTCAAGCTTGACTGTGATTTCTGACTTAGTGGGTGAGACCAGGTAACTGCAGACTTGATTTCAGGATATCCTTTGAGGAGCAAGTCCTCTGTCAAGTGCTGTCTTTTTTTTTAAAAAAAACTTTTTTTTTAATGTTTTATTTATTTTTGATAGCGAGATAGTGACACCATAAGCAGGGGAGGTTCAGAGAGAGAGGGAGACATGGAATCCGAAGCAGGCTCCAGGCTCTGAGCTAGCTGTTAGCACAGAGCCTGAGGCGGGGCTCGAACCCATGAACCATGAGATCATGACCTGAGCCGAAGTCAGACGCTCAACCGACTGAGCCACCCAGGCACCCCTGGCAGGTGCTGTCCTGAATGGGTATATTTGACATCATTACAGAATCACCACTGATATTTGAATACTATTAGTCATTAACATTTTTTTTTTACATGGTACAGAACACATAACCTAAAATTTGCTGTCTTTTTTTTTTTTTAAATATTTTTATTTATTTCTAGGAGAGAGAGAGAGAGAGAGACAGCGTGAGCAGGGGAGGGTCAGAGAGAGAGGGAGATACAGACTCCGAAATATGCTCCAGGCTCTGAGCTGGCAGTCAGCACACAGCCCGACGCGGGGCTCGAACCCACGAAGCGCGAGATCATGACCTAAGCGAAAGTCGGACGCTCAACCGACTAAGCCACCCAGGCGCCCCTAAAATTTGCTGTCTTAATACCACTGAACCATACACTTAAAAAAATGGTTAAGTATATTCACATTGTTGTGCAACCATCCCCACCATCCAACTCCGGGATGCTACATCTTGCAGAACTGAAACTTCATCCCCATTAAGCAATAACTCCCCATTCCCTCCTCCCCCAGCCTCTGGCAGCCACCATTCTACTTTCTGTCTCTGAGTTTGACTACTCCAGGTCCTTCATATAAGTGGACCCCTACAGTATTTGTGTTTTTGTGGCTGGTTTTATGTAATTCCTTAAGGTTCATCCAGGTTGTAGCCTGTGTCAGAATTATTTTCCTTTCTAAGGCTAGGTAATATTCCTTTGTATGTATATACCACATTTTGTTTGTCCATTCATGCATCATTGGACACAAAGTTGTTTCTACCTTTTGGGTATTGTATATGATGCTGCTATGAGCAGCTATGCACAGATATCTGTTCAAGCCCCTGCTTTTACGACTTTTGGGCATATACCCAGAAGTGGAATTATGAGATCATAGAATAGTTCTGTGTCATTCTGTGTCCAGTCATTAAAAAATCTTTAAAAATTTTTTTCAGTTGTTTATTTTTGAGAAAGACAGTGTGAGTGGGAAAGTTGCAGAAGGAGAGGGGGGTACATAGGATCCGAAGTGGGCTCTCCTGACAGCAGAGAGCCCGATATGGGGCTTAGCTAACAAACCATGAGATCACAACCTGAGCCAGAGTCAGATGCTCAGCCAACTGACCCACCCAAGGGCTCCCCCAGAATCTTTATAATCTACTATAGCATTCCTCTTATTCTTTAGACACATTTGCTGTCTTCTCCAAACATCTGGGAGAACATGTGACTAATTAGTGGTCTCTAAATGGTCCTGTTTTTGTAGTCTACATGTACTCAGCAAGAATTCAGAGCCCTTGCTATGTGCATATGTTACAAATTGATCACATAGAGTCACAAGTAAGGCAAAAATCAAAAAGTGCACTTTCGGGTAAAAGTCCAGGGAATTTCACTTGGTGTTGTGTCCTTTCTGATAATCTAATAGTTCCTTTGTGAGAGGGGATGATGCTCCTTGTCACTCCCTTACGAAAGGGGAACCTTGGGGTGCTGCCCTTGGGTCTTCTGACTCCCAGTCCTGAGCTCCTCCCTGTGCCTCCTGACCCTGAGTTTCCCATTATATCTCTGGCTCCGTCTTTGGTCCAGAGATGACAGTCCAGCACAATGGTCGCCCCATTCTCCCATGTTTACTTATTAAATTTTTTAAATGTTTGTTTATTTTTGAGAGAGGGAGAGAGAAAGAGCAGGGGAAGGCCATAGAGAGAGAGGGAGACACAGAATCCAAAACAGGCTCCAGACACTGGCACTGAACTGTCAGCACAGAACCTGACACAGGGCTTGAACCCATGAGCCATGAGATCATGACCTGAGCCAGAGTTGGACGCTTAACCTACTGAGCCACTCAGGTGCCCCTATAAAAAACTTACTTTAATGTTTATTTTTGAGGGAGAGTGAGAGAGAGCGTGAGCAGGGAAGGGGCCGAGAGAGAGAGAGAGACAGAGGATCTGCAGCAGGCTCTAGCACAGAGCCTGACACAGGGCCCAGACTCACGGACTGCGAGATCATGACCCGAGCCGAAGGGACGCTCTTCCGACTGAGCTCAACCGACTGAGCTACCTGGGCGCCCCTTCCCATATTTCTTTAAGTATCTCTATAGTGGTTTGGTATCGGAATCTTTTTAGTCCAGCAAAGATCAGTTACAAATGAAGAAACAAGTCTCAGTTGTAGGAGTTGTTAAAGGGCTCCTATAAATCACTCATTAAAGCTTACACTCTTCTGTGGGTTTTGCATACAGATGTGTATGTGTGTGAATTGCAGCTAGGGTTTTCGGAATACGAGGCCAGCTAGTAGCCTTGTGTTCTGGTTAGTTCCATGAGCACTGGGATTTCGGGTGACTGCTCACAAATTTCCTGATGTGCCTTCACGCCTCTGCTTCTAGATGTAGCATTGTGGGTTGGGGTAGAAATAGGGAAAGTAGAGGCAGATGTCAGGTTTGTAGCACTATGATCCGTTGGTATACTCCTTCATTTTCTAAGAAATCAATCAGTATAGACAGTTTTCATTGACATTCCAGAACTTAGGTGAATTATACAAGGTTCTCCTTCCTCTACTTTCTATCCTAGAAACAAGTAGAAAGAAGAAGAGAGAGAAAAGGACAAAAAGAAGTCCTGGCAGTAGTTGGTGGTGGAGCCTCTGGAGACCCATGGGTGCCTAGGGCTGGCCCCAACGTGGATGGCAGGATTCTGGTCTGTGGGGTGTTTTGCTGGTCACTGCACTTTGAGTGACTTCTTCCAAAAGTGAAAGGCATGTCCTTGCACACCAGTTGCTTGCTGGGTCTTGTGTGTAGCTTTCTGTCATGGAGACATAGGTCTGTGGACATAAACAGGTAATGACTCAGTCAACTTGACATCCTGCCAAGAGAGCCCAGGTTTAAAGTTGAGGAAAACAGTCTCTGGATGCGAAGGGCACAATCAGAAGTGCTGGAATGCTCCTCAGGCTCCCCTTTGTTGATGTATTTTCACTTCCCTTCCCAGATAAGGGCTTTAGAAAGGTGCCCTTGGGGTCACGAGTGTGGTGAGCCATCTGATTATAGATTAGTCATGATCGCTGCTTAGGCTCAGTCCCACGGGACTTCGGGACAGAGCAGAGCAGGGCTGGAGCTCCAGCGGGAGCCAGGAGGATGGGAAGGTGCATCGCACAGTAGGACGAGTCAGACAGGTTAGAGCCAGCGGGGCTGGGGATGCCCCTAGCCTAGCCCTCGCACTTCACGGAGGGCCTGGACTGGGGATTCTGCGCTACAGTAACAGAATCCCGGAGGGGGTGGGGCCCGAGACTGGGGAAGGGGCTTCCAGGAGTTGGACAGAACAAATACATTGATTGGTCCTGCAGTTTACAACAGAACAGTTCTGAAGCTGTGAGTGATAGGTTGAGAACAGGGTGGCCAGCTATTTTGGGGGTAGGCTCTTGGTGAGGTGATGGGTTTCACTAAATCAGAATTAATATCATCATTAAAACCTGTGTTGACCGGCTGAACAGTGCTGGAGGAAAGGTCAGGTAATGCAGTGTAGTAAGTGGAGACTTGTTCTCGTGGTGTAAGCTATTTCTGCGATCTCCAGAGGTGCACAGTGGCTCTCAGGGTGCTGATGTCTTCAGTTATGACCTGAGCTCTCATCCTCATGGGGCTGCCTGGGCGGCTCAGTTGGTTAAGCTCTGGAATTTTGCTCAGGTCATGATCTTATGGTTCACGAGTTCGAGCCCTGCACTGAGCTCTGGGCTGGCAATTGTGGAACCTTCTTGGGATTCACCCCTCTCTCTGCCCATTCCAGTCCCCCCCTCCCCCGCCAATAAATAATACTAATTTAAAAAACTTTAAAACTTAAAAAAAAGAAATGTTTTAAATCCCTTATCCCCTGTTGCCTGGCTGATTCTCAGCTCCCCATCTGGCTTGTCAGACCTTTGGCCTTTCCTGCCTAGATTCACTCCCTTTTCTGCTCTTCTCCTTTGTCCCTATTCGGAATTCCCATGCTCACTCTGTAATTTATTTGACTTTCAGCCCTTGTGATTCTCGGTCAGAGTTGACATCTCTTGGGGCTCATGCAGCCCTGAACAGGTCACGTCTCACCAGGGACGGCCTGCAGAGCCTGCCCTGAGCTCGTGTGGGTCATTCAGGTGGCTCTCCCTGGGGCAGGACGAAGGCAAGGGCTTTGAGTGTGAAAAAGCCTTCTGGATGCCTGTGTCGTTGAGGTCCTGGCCTGTGGGGGCTCCGTGGCTGGATTTTCAGAGAAATGGGGGCCCTGCCGGCACCAGCTGAGTCCACCTCCACACTGCTGGCTGCTGGCTGAGGGCCGGGTTCCCTCATGCCGCCACTGTGCCCAGGAGACCCAGCATAAGATGTTACAGGGCAACATTGTCCTGCTTCCTGAGTGCTCTTGGGGGAAGGCTGAGGAAAGGTGTTTTAAGTAAACATACACTGGAGAAATGCAGTGTTTTATGTGCAGACTTGGGCTTCGAGGAGAAGTAGTGTATCTGGCCTTTCTGCCATATTTCTACATTACTGGTGCTTGGTATATCCCAGAGTTTTGGATGAGCTGGTTATGGGTCTGTGAGCGAGTATGTTAACTAAGAGCCTCCAGAAATCTTAGTATGTGTTTTTCTGGGGCTGACTGACTGCAGAGGACCAAGATATTCTAGAAGGGTGGGGGTGGTGCTTGAGGCCTCCTGTTGAGGACACAGGAAGTCCTCACACCCTGAGCTACTGGGGGAGCCCATCTGTCCCAGCCTGCCACACAGACTGAGTCTGGGGAAGCATTTGGCCTTGAGCAGCTCTGAACTGCTGACACACTGTAGGTCTGTATATGTGGAATGAGTGATATGAGGGAAGGAGAGTCTGTAAGGCCTGATACAGGTCTTCCCTAAAGTATTCTAAACGGTTGATGGGGAAGAGAGAGGGGAAACCTGTTTTTGATACATCTGTTCCTAAACTTGGAGGGGAAAATCTAGTTCTGGGTTTGGAGAGAAACCAAAGAACTACCTACCCCTTCATTTCTTGGGTCTAAGGTCTGAGAATTAAGTCTGGATTTTTAAAAAAATTATTTATTTTTAAGGCAGGTGGGAGCAGAGAGGGGCAGAGAGAGAATCCTAAGCAGGCTCTGTGCTGTCAGTGCAGAGCCTGACGTGGGGCTCAAACCCATGAACCATAAGACCATGACCTGAGTCAAAATCAAGAGTCAGATGCTTAACCGACTGAGCCACCCAGGCACTCCAAGTCTGGATTTGTAAATTGTCTGCATGTAGTCTGGAATTTTCTGCATAGTTGTCATACACGATTGCATATATTAATTTCAGCTTTAACAACAAACTTGGTGTTGCTCCATATTGTGGTGAACCCCTGTTGATTTCCGGATGGTTCCAGGTTCATACAATGGCATGTGTTAAGACTGGGTGATTTGTGGGACCTTCCCCTTCTCTTCTCTACTATAGCTTTCTCTTGGAGTAATTGCTTTGGCTGGTGCATACTAGCATCGTGTACAAGGGGTAGTAGATACCACTGGGATTGCTGAGCTAGTTTCCATCCTTATCGGGGTGCTTCTTCTGTGGCTTTCAGGCCTGAGCTTAGCTAGTGCTTTCCAAATGGTAGGTTATGACCCATGTGTGTTGGTCATCTCTCTGGAGGAAAAGTGGGAACCTTTAGTAAGTACTGGAAGGTCTGAAAGGCAAATTGTGACCAGCAGGCGTTGATCTTGGTGCTCTTCAGAAAGAAGAGCTGGCATTTGTAACATCAAAGCTGTCACCTGCTTGGAAACAGACCTGAGGAGATGAGATGGTCTTACTCTGAGGTTCATAAAGACCTTGTGCTCCTCATCTCTCAAGCTGCTTGATCTTCATCTCAGTTATGTTAGAAAGTTAAATACCACGTATACGTGTGTAACTCCTATTTAGAAGTAGAGTTGAAGGAGCACTTTCTAAGGATGGAAGATGACTTAAGAAGTCCCTCCTGCTGCTTTCTGTCTTTTAATGCGAGGTCTCTGGTTGCTGAATGTGTGAGAGACGGACCCCTCTAGTAACAGGGAACAGCCCAGAAAGAAAGGAGGTGGTGTATAGTATGGAGAAGAGGGCTGAACTGAGCTGCTGGCTGACGCAGCAGATGCACGGAGTAGAACAGTCAGATAACTGAGCACCTTACTCTTAAATTGAAGAGCTAGATACAGAGTAAATACAAAAAGTCCTTCCACTCTCTCTCTCTCTACTTCTAGGAAAGAATAGACAACAGGTGAATTCAGTGGTGGCTGGAACCACATCTCTATAGACAGGCTGCATTGGCTTCACTTTCACCAAAGCCAGCCTGGCCAGCATACTTTGGGAATAAGGATGTAAGTCTTCCAGCGTAAATGTGTTGAATATAGGTCCACTTGCAGGGAACTGGGGTGATCTTGAGGGGCCTTGCCTTCCACCCTGTAGTATGTGAATTTCTAGAGCATTTCACAGTGCTTTCCTGTCTCTTCCCGGCTCCTCTGTGGAGGAAGCATAGGCTCCTTTGGAAACAGCCATCCGTGGAGTAGCAGGGACTTCAGGGGAAGAACTTGTAGCTTTTCCCGCAGTAACTGGACCCATCTTGATCTGTAGAATTTATATAAATTCTCTCTGTGCCCAGAGGACTTTCTGGACATGTAAGTGTCTTTTCTTTGTGAGGGTTTGATAATAAATCCAAGCACTCTCCCATCTCTTTGTGGGGTCTCTGGAAAGACAGTTGTGCAATGCTGTGAAAATGAGGACTGGATTGGGAATGAGAACTGGGGCAGAAGGGGCATCTGTGTGCAAGCACGGCCCTGGTGAGGGGGCATGTGTCTAAAAGGTCACTCGGGCTGCAGTTTCATACTTGTCTTTTATGCAACATTTAAAAAGTTACTCTTCCTAAAAGAAAGCGGCATAATTTTTTAAAAAGCTAATGGTATGTGGTTAGGTAGAAAATTTAAACAGAATAAAATGAAAAGTGGGAATCGTACTATGCAGAGTCAACTGCTATTAACATTTTAGGCAAAGTCTTTTTACACATCATTTTCTGCCAGTTTTTAAGAGTCTATATAAATGGGATCATACTGTAGATGCTGGGTTTTTTTTTTTAATTATTATTTTTTGGTTTAATTTTTTGAAAGAGAGAACATAAACTTGAGCAGGGGAGAGGCAGAGAGAGAGTGAGAGAGAATCCCAAGCAGGCTCCAAGCTGCCAGTGCACAGCCCAGCATGGGACTTGGCCCCACCAACTGTGAGATCATGACCTGAATTGAAACCAAGAGTCTGACGTCCACCCAACTGAGCCCCCCAGGCATCCCTGTAGATACTGTTTTTAACCTGCTTTCTCAATATTGTGGACATGATTTTATGTTTGCAGGGATCCCTTAACGCAGAAAGGTTAGGTATTGTTTCCATTTTACAGATATCAGGATGTGATACGGAGGAGTGTTATCTAAGGTCACACAGTTAATAAGCCAAGGGTTCATTTTCCTTACTTTGAGCATAACGCTGATTATATTAGACAAAGTTAAAGAACTCAAATGTGGCAAAGGAAAAAAATGTTTTGGTTTTTTTTTTTAAAGAGAAAACATGAGTGGGAGAGGGGCAGAGTGGAGGAGATAGAGAATCCCAAGCAGGTTCCACACTGTCAATATGAGCCCGATGTGGGGCTCGATCCTGTGAACTGTGAGATCACGACTTGAGTTGAAACCAAGAGTCCGACACTTAACTGAGTGAGCCACCCAGTCGCCTCTGGATTTGTTTTTTAAAGGTAATAATAGCTAATGTTTATTCAGCACTTACTATATGCCCAGCACAGATCTAAATTTTTTAAAAGCTTTTTTGAGCTATAATTCATACATGGTACAATTCACCCTGTTAAAGTGTGCCATTCAGTGTTTTTTTTGTCTATTCCCAGGGCTGTGTGACCATCACTGCTGTTGAGAACATTTTCACCCCAAGGAGAAACCCTGTAGTCATGAGCAGTCAGCCCCCACTTCTCCTTTTATCCCCAGCCCTAAACAATCACTAATCTGTTTTCTGTGGAGCTTTGCCCATTCTGGAAATTCCGTATAAATGGGATCAGGCAGTGTGCAGTCTTTTGTATTCATAAGGTTTTCAGGGTTCACCTGTGTTGTAGCATGTACTTTGTTGCCTTGTGTGGCCGAGTAATATCCCATGGTGTGGCTCTGTGACATTGTGCTTATCCGTTTACCAGTTGATGGACATTTGGGTTGTTGTCAGTTCTCGGCTGTTCTGAATAATGCCGCAGTGAACACCTGTGTACAGGTTTTTGAGCAAATGTACATTTTCAGTTCTCTTGGATATCTTCCTAGGTGTGGAATTGCAGCGTCTTACAGTAACTCTATTTAGAACCTTTTGAGAAACAGCCCGACTGTTGTCTAAACTGGCTGCACCAGTGGACATTGCCACCAGCAGTGTGCGAAGGTGTCTGTTTCTCCACATCCTTGCCAACACTTGTTATCTGACTTTTGAATACTGGATTCTTCATTGTTTTATGGTAATTCACAGTGTTACTCAAACCAGGACTTAAGGTCTGTTTTGGTCTGTTTGTTCATAACACTTTTGCATAGGGGCAACCTCTTCTGCCTTGAGTATGCATTTCAAAGGTTGGCTGTGAAGAGGGGTGCGTGTTAATGACCCACGCAGAACCTGGCGGGGCTCAGCGCCTTTTGGCATCCACTTCGATATCTGGCTGTGCCCGGGAGTTTCACAGGGTTTTTCTTTGGACTCCTCTGTGTTCATTCACTGTTCTTGCCTCTTCTTCTCTCTCCCTCCTTCACCAGGGACCTGGAAGCCAGAGCCCAGAATGAGTTCTTCCGGGCTTTCTTCAGGCTGCCGAGGCAAGAGAAGCTGCACGCAGTCGTGGACTGTTCGCTGTGGACGCCGTTTAGTCGCTGTCACACAGTCGGGCGGATGTTCACATCGGACCGTTATATCTGCTTTGCCAGCAAGGAGGACGGCTGCTGTAATGTCATCCTCCCGCTCAGAGAGGTAGCCGCCGCCCCGCAGGGGCTTCCTGAGCCCACCTTGTATCCTTGAGCCTCACCCAGCAGGGTTTGGCCGGCTACACACGGGCCTCTGGAGGGAAGCACGGCCTGAATTTGATGAGGGAAGCATGGCCTGAGTTTGATCAGTACCGGTTTGGTCGTTGCTTTTTCTGTCGTTGCTACAACTACTTGAAATTTGCATAGAAGTGATTGGTGAGAATAAAACACTCTCACCTCAGGGGTATTGATGAAGTTCTCCTTAGAAAGCACAGGCCTAGCAACTAAAGCTTTCCCAACAGCTCTTAGGAATGAATCCCCCCTCCTTTCATTCACAAAAATGGGGAAAGCAAAAAAGCAACTGACAAAAAGTATCACCTTTGGAAAATGTCAGGTTGCTTGGCTTTTATACCCTCCTGGGACTTGAGTTAAACATTTAAAAAATGTTTACTATGGATGAGGTCCCTTCCTACTAGAGAATTCTGTAGTTCTGTTCCTGGAAATGCAGGGCCACCCGCACCCACTTCTGGATCTGTTGGGTTTCAAGGCCTGTCTGTTGGGAGGGTTACCACAACCCTTGTTTCACACCAGGACTTCCAAATTCTAAGCATTGCTCTTTGGAAAAACTCAAAATTTTTTCATTTGTATGATTTCATTTTACAAATATTCTTACCTAGGAGTAGAGCAAGAAATCCAAGAGTTGTCTTATATACTTACTTGTTTTATTGTAACATATATAGGGCATTGCATTTATCACTTCACCCATTTAAAAAATTGTTTATGATGTTTTTTTTTTTTGAGAGAGACAGACTGTGAGTAGGGGAGGGGCAGAGAAAGAGGGAGACCCAGAATTCAAAGCAGGCTCCAAGCTCTGAGCTGTCAGCACAGAGCCCGGCATGGGGTTCAAACCCATGAACCATGAGATCGTGAATTGAGCCAAAGTCGGACACTTACCCAACTGAGCCACCCAGGTGCCCCTCATTTCACCCATTTTTAAAAAATTTTTATGTCTTTATTTTGAGATACAGAGAGCAAGCGGGGGAAGAGCAGAGAGAGGGAGACCCAGAATTCGAGGCAGGTTCCAGGCTCTGAGCTGTCAGCACAGACCCCGACGTAGGGCTCGAACCCACAGACTGTGAGATCATGACCTGAGCCAAAGTCGGACACTTAACCAACTGAGCCACCCAGGCACCCCTCATTTCACCCATTTTTAAGTGTTACGTGCAGTGGCATTGAGTACATTCACATTTTCATATATCCATTACCAGAACTTCCTCATCTTCCGAAACTGAAACTCTGTCTCCATTAAGCACTAACTCCCCATCCTCCCTCCCACAGCCCTGGGCAGCCACCCTTCTACCTTCTATCTCTGAATGTGACAGCTCTAGTTCCCTCTTACAAGTGGAATCATACAACATTTGGCTGTTGATGTCTGGCTTATATCACTTAGCATAATGTCCTCAAGGTTCATCCGTCTTGTAGCAAGTGTCAGAATTTCTCTCCTTTTTAAGGCTGAGTGGTATTCCCTTGTGTGGATAGAGCACATTTTGTTTCTCTGTTTACCTGCTGATGGCTACTTGAGGTACTTTGTTTTTGCTTTGTATTATTTTAATTTTTTTTTTTTTTTTTTTTTTTAGTGTTCATTTTTGAGAGACAGCACATAGGCAAGTGGGAGAGGGTCAGAGAGAGAGAGAGAGGGAGACACAGAATCTGATAGAGGCTCCAAGCCCTGAGCTGTCAGCAAGGAGCCTGACACGGGGCTCGAACTCACGCCATGAGATCCTGACCTGAGCTAATATCAGACACTTAATCACCTGAGCCACCCAGACGCCCCTTGAGTTGCTTTGACCTTTTGGCTCTTGTGAATATGCTGCTGTAGGTACTTTTCAGCCTCTGTATCAGTTCCTTATTGAAGTTATTTGGTTTTACTTTCTAGCTTATATTTTTTAAAATGTGTAATTGAAATGGCTGCCCTCCATTTTCTCTTGCTGTACCTTTGTGTATAATCTTTTTTGCAACAGGTGGTGAGCATTGAGAAGATGGAGGACACAAGTCTGCTACCTAATCCCATCATCGTCAGCATCAGGAGCAAGATGGCCTTCCAGTTCATTGAGTTAAAGGACAGAGATAACTTGGTGGAGAGCCTGCTCATGAGGCTGAAACGGGTGCACGCCAACCACCCCGTGCATTATGACACCTCCCAAGATGAAGACATGGTATGATCCTTAGAAACAGCGGGATCCAGTGAACTGAGGGCCTCTTTCCTCACCACCTCTAGGGCAGTGATCGCTAAAACGTGTGCACGTGATGCTGATACACTTGGGTGATAGAGATGATTGGGCCTGCGTATCAAACACTGTATCACTTCTGGTACTCGAGGGGTCCTGAGTGGGTGCTATACAGGTTAGAGGGTGCCCCACGCAGATGAGCGGTTGGAGGGGCTAACAGGGCCCCCTGCTCACAGGTTAGAGGGGTTCATGGGGCACCCACCCCTCACCAGAGGTGAGTGGATCTGATGGGCACCTCTCTCTGTTAGAGAGGTTGATGGGGGACACCCACATGGCAAAGAGATTGACAGGGCACCCCTTACGGATTGGAGGGTTTGATTGGGGAATCTGCCCACAGGTTAGTGAACACCCCCCTCACAGGTTGGAGGGGTCAGTGCCGCCCACCTCTGACTTTCGAGGGGATATTATTTTGGGGCAGATATAACTTATTGAAAGAGAGGTTACATTGTCCTTAAGGTTGGATGGCTGTAAAACAGACCTGAATCTGCTGGGGCCTTGTTTCCTGTTGTTTCATGCTCATCTCTCTCTTTCTTGACCTCTTCTTACCCACACAGTGACAGGGAGCAAGGAGAATAGTCTCTCAGTACCGTAGGGTGGTTTTCTGAAGATGGACATCCCCGGTTCTGGAAGCGTACAAGAAATGGTGCTTGGCTGGCTCCTTGTTGGACCCATGCTGTGCGTATTGTGAGCAGCCTTACCAGGAAAGCACAGTGTGGACCCTATTCCTTCCTGAGGATCCGATCTGTTGGGTCTAATGTTAGTCTTTTTCCCTGGAGTCAATAGGCATGTTGAAGTATGTCACCTACATGCCTCCAAAGGCGAAACAATGACTCTTCCGTTAAGTAAAGTGGTGACTTTCTTCCAGCTTCCCCCCTTTTTCTTTTTCTTTCTGGCAGACTTCACCTGTGTTTCATTCAACAAGCATGTGCGGTGACCACAAGTTTGGGGATCTTGAAATGGTGTCCTCTCAAAATATCGAGGAAAGTGAAAAAGACAAGAGCCCACACCTGCACCCTGAGGCCCTGATATCTGTCTTCCAGCAGTCGGGCAGCCAGAGCCCCGACTCGCGAATGGTGGGTGGCATGGCTCTGCCTTCCCGGGTCCTGGCTCCGCAGGCCTTTGGAGAGCATGTGGTGTGGGTGGCCGTGCAGCCCCAGCAGCTAGCACCCCTCCTTCTTCCTCACTGGCGGTAGTGGGAGGGGCTCAGCTGATGCCAGTTGCCTGGGCACATCTGGATACATGAAGGATGTGGTCAAATGACTGAGGGCAATGGCTTTCCTACTTGCCCTGGAAGTGGCTCTTTGATGCAGCTCTTGGCCATGTGACCTACAAAGCCATCGGTGCTGTCCTTTGTGGGTTCTTCTAGACACAGAACAGATGTTCTCCTCTTGCCCAGTGGTGTCTGTGTGGGTTCCTTTTACAGCATTTCTTGTTTCTCTCCTGGAATAAAAGACCTCCTGTGCTGTAGTTTTTCTGGACTGAAAATATTTCAGTTACACTTACTTACAGTCACCCTCTTTGTAGGGAGAATGTAAGGGCAAGGTTACGTACAGTGGGGTGAATGAAGTAGAAGATGTACTCTGAAAAGAGACCATGGCTGGAAAGAAGCTGCGTTGGGACCCGTATGCCGGGGTATCTATGGACATCTTGCTTAAAATGCACTAAGAACTCCAGCCATCTAGGGATAAGTTTTTTAAGTGTATTTATTTAAGAGAGAATATGAGAAAGCGTGTGCATGCAAGCAGGGACTGGGCAGAGAGAGAATCCCAAGCAACCTCCGTACTGTCTGCACAGAGCCTGATGAGGGGCTCAGACTCACAGACCATGAGATCATGACCTGAGCTGAAATCGAGAGTCAGATGCTCAACTGACAGAGCCACCCAGGCACCCCTATCTATGGATGATTTTAAAGGATTTTTAGTTGCCTAGAGAAATAGTATCTTTCTTGTTTCTGATAATGAGAACAATGTAATTTTTTAGGTTTCAGTTTTTCCTCTGGTTGTCACAGAGCTCAGGGCAAATACCCACCCCCTGCCCCTTGCCCTCATTAGCCCTCTGGGCCAACCTGTATTTCAGCATCAGGTTTGCTGTCAACATCCTGAGAAGCTTCCCTAACATCCCCCGCTCTTACCCCTCCCTCCCGTCTGCTTTGGGTGACTTGAATATTTGGACAAACATATTCTTTTTTTTTTTAATGTTTTATTTATTTTTGAGAGAGAGAGAGACAGCATGAGCAGGGGAGGGTCAGAGAGAGAGGGAGACACAGAATCCGAAGCAGGCTCCAGGCTCTGACCTGTCAGCATAGAGCCCAGCACGGGGCTTGAACCCATGAGTCGTGAGATCATGACCTGAGCTGAAGTTGGACGCTTAACCGACTGAGCCACCCAGGCGTCCCCGGACAAACATATTCTTACCATCGGCTTTGCCAAGGAAACTGCATTTTATTGGTGTAAACACTCCTGCTGGGCTCTGAACTCCAGAAGGGCTGGTACTACTATTCATCTTTATATCCTCTGTGCCTGGAAGTGCTTCAGAACTATTTGCTGAACCAGTTGCACATTACTGCTGGTTCCTCTGTTAACAGAGGCAGTGTCCGTCTGCTATGCGATATGGACGGGCTGTAGTGGGAGGTATAGACGGGCTTCTTTGTACGTGAACCAAATTTCCATTTCCAGTCCAGGGAGCAGATAAAAATAAGCCTGTGGAATGACCACTTTGTGGAATACGGCAGGACCGTGTGTATGTTTCGCACAGAGAAGATCCGGAAGCTTGTAGCCATGGGGATCCCTGAATCTTTACGTGGCAGACTCTGGCTGCTTTTCTCAGGTAAGTGTTTCTGGTATTTTTAGGCCAAGAGTTATTTCTGGAGCAGAACAGGAACAGAGGCCCAGATCTGGAGAGAGAGAGAGAGAGATTGAGAGAGAGAGAGAGAGAGAGAGAGAGAGTGTGTGCGCGCACGCGCAGACAAGTCATCCATCTTTAGATTCTTCCTGTGATGTTCCCAGCCCAGAACTTGAGCACTCTTAACTGTTTTGGCTCTGGGACCTTGGTCAAGTTGCCTGAGACCCCTGGGCTGCAGCGTCCTTCTTGGTCAATGTGATAATCTGGCTGAAATGACCTCTCCTTTAAAAGTAATGTCGAGTCTATACGTAGTCCTGAGAATGCATTAGGAACCTCCTAGAAGGGAAGTATCTTTCTAGGACATGCATTCTGAAATAGACTAAACAAAAATCTGTGTGTGTTGTTCCCTTGCAGTGTCATTCAGATAAATCGCCCAACATACTTTCTCTTGGTCCCATCTCTGTTGAAGACGCATAGCGTCCCCAAGAAGTACAGTTGTGGAGATTTCTCTTCTGCCCACTTCTTCTTATACCACTTGACCCATTCAGTGATGGCCTTGTCTGGCCTCAGGCCCCAGGACTCTTGCCCTGCTGCTGTTTGGTGATATGTGGGAGTCCCTCATCAGGACGCTCACTCATGGGTGGACAGACAGGGACCGACTTCTCAAGAGACAGGCTGAGCAGGCATTTGTCTGTCTGCATTGACGGTGGCTGTTTCATCTGGCTCGATGGAGGAGGTGGGGCCCTGTGGGCAGGAAGGGAAGGCCCTGTCCAGGGTGTGACCTAGCTGCTCCTATCAGGGTGCAGCGGGAGACATGGCGAGGAGGTCCCCTCTCCTTTGGTGTTCCCGCTGCTCTCAGGTCAGCATGGGCTTCCCAGCGGCCAAGCCTGGGCACCTGTCCTCTCCCTGCATGCTTTTTTTAGTTGTTGTTAAGTTTATTTTTTTAGTTTGGGGGGGAGGGGGAGAGAGAGATTAAGGGGAAAAGAAAGGGAGAGAGAGAGAGAGAGAGAGAATCCCAAGCAGGCCCCACACTGTCAGTGCAGAGCTTGATGTGGGGCTCGAACTCATGAACCGTGAGATCATGACCTGAAGTTGGGAGCTTACCAGACTGAGCCACCCCAGAGCCCCTCCCTGCACATTTCTTATATTCCTCTCTCATGTCAGCTATGTGCTGACCCTCACCCTGCCTCACCCTCTGTCTTCCCTCTTCCTAGTCTCTCCTGCAAATAACCAAGCCCACCCCCTCCCCAGCCCTGGGTGCCCAGATGCACATTTCCTGCTTTCCAACATACCTGCTGGCCTTTAGTGATAGGCCCACTACCACTGCTCACCCTGTCACACATGCTGAGTCCCCCTCCTGTTGCCTTGTTTCTGCAGCTGCCCACCAAAGACAGGCCTTTTTAAAATTAAAAAATGACTTCTATATTTTTATATCTAATAAAAACAATCTCTACTCAGAGTTGGAAAGAAAACAGAAAGGAAGGAGCAAAGAGAGTATCATGACTCATAAGCTTACCACCCAACGAGTGACACCTCTTAATGACACTGGCTTATCGTCTGCCTGTTTAATGAAAATACACATTAAAAAAAAAAAAAGAGGCTAGTTCATAAAGGGCTACCTTTCCTTTCAAGCAATAGCATTGACAGAAAGATTGCTGTAGTGTTTAGGCTGTCGCGTGATGAGTGACGGCTGTTAGTATTAAGCGTTGAGGATAAGAGTGCCTGGTTGATTATCGGATGTGACGGGAATCACAGCAGTTGGGAGAGTTGAGGCGGGTAGTGTACTAAGCCCAGTCAGAAGTGAAAAACCTGCACTAACACTTAGAGGCAGACCAGGGCCCTCTCTGCTTGGCCTGCTCTCCCGGGACCTCCCTGGGTGGGGCTGGCCTCAGTACCGGAGCCCTGCCTGCCGCCCGCGCCCCAGCGGGACCCCTGGCCGGAAGCACAGGTGCCATGGTGCTGGCTGATGAGGGAACGGGGGCCTCGTGCGGTACGGAAGCCTCACCCCGGATGTCATGTGCCTGTCAGAGCCGTGGGTGGGCTGTGCTCAGTCCACGTGCACATCATGATCCCAGCCTCAGAGTTTCTTGTTGGTGGCTCATTGGCTCCTTGATAGTTGCTTGATTACTGAAGCATAATTGCACACGTTTCACACATGCATGCCCAGCAATTTAGTGAATTTATATATGAAACTTGTGCGTACATCTGTATGAATACGCACACATATCCATTCTTCCTGTTACTAGAGAATACAACTTATTAAAAGCATATTAGTACAATTATTTCTAGTATGAGCGGTTTCCCTCTCTCTGTGTAAGGCTGTTCTTAGAAAAGCCATGTTCTTTCTTTTCTTTCTTTCTTTTGTTTTTGGCAGAAATGAAGTCCTTTTGGTTGTGTGTGATCTCAAAATATTTTATGTCCCTCGAGTAATGAGACCCCATTGAGGTGTTCCGGCAGGACAAGCCCCCTCCCCGGTTGACTCTATTCCGGTAATCCACCCCCTTGAAAAATTACTTTTAAATCGTCAGATGCCGTAACTGATCTCGCCTCGCATCCCGGTTACTATGGTAATCTGGTGGAGGAGTCCATGGGAAAATGTTGCCTGGTGACGGAGGAGATAGAACGAGACCTGCACCGTTCCTTACCAGAGCACCCTGCCTTCCAAAATGAAACGGGAATTGCTGCTTTGAGGAGAGTCCTGACGGCCTATGCCCACCGGAACCCTAAAATTGGGTACTGCCAGGTGAGGCATGCAGTGAGGAGCAGTCTTGTGTTGAGTCCATGTCTTGTGTTGATCTGCTGGGGTGCGGATCCTGTTGTTCTTGGCTGTCCGGTACTGACTGTTCTGTGAAGTCTCCATGCTTCGTCCCTTCCCTGAAAGAATGCATCAGGTATGGCCAAAGGAGTCATCTTCGTATAGTCAAACAGGCTGATTACTTGAAATTAGAAACTTTGCTTGGAGCAAAGACCAGTGCACGTGCTGAGCCGCTGTCCACAGCAGGACACATTGTTTCCTCCGCTGCTCCAGGCCTTGGCTGTAGTACGGCACTGATGATGCTTCTGTGGAGTTTTATTTTTCTAGATCCCTGTAGAGGTTATGGGGATTATTTTTAAAATATCAGTGGTGTTTGGGGAGGAAAAAAGATGTTTGTGGCCAATCCCTTTCCTTCAGGAAGCACAAGTGGAGGTAAGATGTCCTCTGAGCAGTTGCTGAGTTCGCTGGTGAAGTTTACTCAGGGACGTGGAAAACAAGCACAAAACGAAATTCAGTAAATTAAAACAGCCCCTCCCCATCCCCCGCCCCCCGGCTCCATTATGAGACAGGGTTATAGAGACGTTTCTGATATTTGAAAATGGAAGATTCTAAAAGTTGTTTTCCTGTGAATGAGCAAAATCAGTGTGTGAACGTTTTGTGTGTTTGAACATCTAGAACGGCTGGATTTGACCTGGGCCTGAGGCATGCACCATGGCTGACCCCAGCATTACTAGATGGGGATGGTGATGGGATGATGGCCGATCCCTCAGGCTGGTGTGTCTTGTGGGGACCACGTTGGTAACATGATCATTCCACCTCGCCAATGTCAGTGTGGTTGGGCTGCCCTGGGTCTCTCATCTGCGGCCTGACTTGTGTGGCTTTTAGCATCTGTGTGGTCAGGTCACTAACCGTGCCCTCTGTGACCCCGAGCAGTCCATGAACATCCTGACCTCCGTGCTGCTGCTGTACGCCAAGGAGGAGGAGGCCTTCTGGCTGCTGGTTGCTGTGTGCGAGCGGATGCTCCCCGACTACTTCAACCACCGAGTCATCGGTAAACTGCCCCTGCCCTCTTCCTCCTCGTCCCCTGTGCTTGGGGAGTAGGGACAGAGCCTGGGCAAAGACACGTGTCGTCAGTCCTCAGCCCCTGCGCCACTCAGCTGGTCTCTGTACAAGCCCTGCTTGGTTCCTGAATTTGTACAACTAACCGGTGTGATGCTCTGCACTATCTTAACAAAATGGTGGAGTGAGGTAACCTGAAAAAAAAAATTTCTGAGGCTCAGGAAACAAGTTGAAAAGTGAAAGCCAGAGGGGTGTTTCCCTGTGGCCTGGAAAGGAGCAGTGGTCTTGCTCTCAGTACCCAAGGAGCGCATGCGGACAGATGTCCCCTCTCCCCTAAGGAGAGGAGGCGCACGGAGCAGTGCTGGCAAGCCTCCAGGCTGGACCTGCCCCCCGCCCCACGCCTTTCCTGCCACTTGCAGACTTTGATAGTGAGAAGGAACATTTGTTGCTGCTGGGCTCCGGGCAAACCCTTGACCACACAGCTCTCAGGCACGCACTCCATGCCTTCTTTTCTTCTTATGGCTGATTTGCAGCCATAAGATGCATAACTTGCATCATCTCTGTGGTCTAGCACCTCCTAGTGGACAAATACAGAAAAATTGCTTTGGCTTGGTGATACCTTACTCTTTCTGGAGGTGGCCTAATATTAAGGTGGCAGCTGTGGGAACAAACAGAAGAATGAATTTGAGACAGACTTTGGCAAAGGACTGGATGTAGCAGCAGAGCAGGAAGAGGATGCTTTCTAAAGACTGATGTCCAGAGAACTGAGGGAGTGTGATGGCCCCCGAGAGTAAAGGGGAGGTTAGCTGGGAAGGGGGTGGCTGCTTGGAGCCTTTTAGCCATCTTCCGGTACTCTTTAGACTGTCTTCCCTGGCTCCTCATGTGCCTGAGTGATGGGCTTGCTTCCTTTCATACTTTATGTTGTGGGAGGCATTTAAGCATATACACGGTAGCACAGAATCGGCGGAGACTCGGGACATTGGGAGGCAAGTTGCCAAAGCCATCATCTGTTGATGGTGTTGTGATGGGACAGCTCATACTCCTCAGTGACCAGCAGGCCATCAGTGATCGTGTGTATACCGTGTGACCACCACCCCAGTACAGGGTGGAGCATTCCCGTAACCCACAAAGTTCCCTTCTGCCCCTTCCCTGCCTTTGGCGGGGTACTGATTTCCATCCCCACAGATTAGTTTGGTCTGTTCTTGTACTTGGTATAAATGTAATAAAAGAGAATGTAATCTCTTCTGTGTCTGGCTTCCTTCACACAACATGAGGTTGTTAGTGCATCAGTAATTTTTCCCTTCCTGTTGCCGAGTAGCCCTTCACTGTACATTTATGCCATGATTTGTTTATCTAATCACCTGGTAGTAGAGATTTGAGTTGTTTCCGTTTTTTTTTTTTAATTATTATTATCATCGTAAGTAAAGTTGCAATACGCATTCCTGTAGACATCTCTGTGAATAAAGGTTGTCTGTTTTCTTGAGTATTTACCTAGGAGTAGAATTGATAGGTCATGGGTTCGATGTATTTTTAACTTTGTAAGAAACTGTTTTTCAAAGCAAGATATTCTGTGGTCACACATCTCACACCAGCAATGTCGAAGTTCTAGCTGCTCCACATCCCTGTTAGTCCTTGGAATTGACTTCTTAATTTTTGCCGTTTTAGTGGATAAGAAGGGATCTGTCATGGAGGTTTTAATTTGCATTTCTTTGATTAAGGATCTTCCGCATATTTTTCCTTGCTTCCTGGCCATTTGTTTATTTTCTGCTTTGAAGTGTCTGCTCACATCTTTTGCCAATTTAAAGAAAAAATTCGTTATTGACGACTAAGTTGCAAGAGTTGTTATTCTGAATACAAGACCTTTGTCAGGCATATGTATTATAAATATTTTCTGAGTTTGAAGTTTGCATTATTTTATTGTTTTTTGAAGAACTCCAGTCTTTAATTTTCATGAAGTCCAGTTTGTAACTTTTTCTGTGTCTAGTGCTTTTTGTATCCTAAGAATTTTTGTCTTTTTCCTATGTTTTCTTTGAGAAGCTTATAGTATTAGCTTCTATATTTAGGTCTGTGACACATTTCAGATGTATTTTCTTGTATGATGTGAAGTAGGACTTGAGGTTCCCACCCCCAAGCCTCTGCCCCACGCAGGTATCCACTGATTGAGCATGATTTTGTGAAAATACTATCCTTTCCCCACTGAATTACCTTAGTCACTGTCAAAAATCAGTTAAATGTGAGTCCTTTTCTAGACTCCAATTCCGTTTCATTGTTCTGATCATCTCAGATTAGTTTCAGTTTCAGGCTAACTTGAGAAAGTGTGACTCCCTCCCCAACCAAGTCTCCATGGCCTGCCTTTTCCAGGGGCCCAGGTGGACCAGTCTGTCTTTGAGGAGCTCATCAAGGAGCACCTCCCCGAGCTGGCGGAGCACATGAACGACCTCTCAGCCCTAGCGTCCATCTCTCTCTCGTGGTTCCTGACTCTGTTCCTCAGCATTATGCCTCTCGAGAGTGCGGTGAGCGTTGTGGATTGCTTCTTCTACGATGGGATCAAAGCCATTTTCCAGCTGGGGCTGGCTGTCCTGGAAGCCAACGCCGAGGGCCTGTGCAGCAGTAAGGACGATGGCCAGGCCCTCATGGTCCTGAGCAGGTAGGCTCACATGGCGGTGAGGCAGGCAGCCAGGGCTCTGCCAGACAGATGGTGGGTAGAGGCAGCAGCCGGTGCCCAGCAGGGCCATCACTGTGGAATTTTTCCTTCTACTCTGCCACTTGTCACCCTATCAGGTGGCACTGTTGCCTGCATGTGGTGGAGAGCGCCATCTTCCCCATTCCTCTCCAGCTAGTGAGAGGGTACAAGAGGAGAGCAGGCTATCCGTGCTTGTCTCTCAGGAGATCCACACTCAGAGTGACCTTGAATGGGGCGGGCGGGCACTGGGAAGTGGTGGTCTCAGGCAGCCAGCTGGAGGTTTCAGACATTTGGTGTGTAGCGGCTGGTGTGTTGTGGTGAAAGAAAAGCCCGATGAGGCTGAGGACTGGAACCTGAGTTTCTTGGAGCTGAGGGCATGTTGAAAGATAGATGAGAGTTTCCCTTTCAGAACACTGTGGAAGCTCACAATTCTACGTTTGCACAGAACTCTGTATTGACTTCCAGGAGTTCCAGATCCCTGCAAACACACTTCCACAGAGCCCAGATCAACAAGTCTGGCATTAGGGATGTCTCCTTTTCTCTAAAAGAGCACAGTGGTTGCTACCTTGTCCTCCTCCCAGTGTTTGAAGACAAATGAACTCCGTCTGAAAGTGCTCTCAGATGGGGTGCCTGGGTGGCTTAGTCGGTTAAGCGTCCGACTTTCACTTAGGTCATGATCTCGCAGTTTGTGGGTTCGAGCCCCGCGTCGGGCTCTGTGCTGACTGCCAGCTCAGAGCCTGGAGCCTGTTTCAGAGCTTGTGACTCTCTCTCTCTCTGACCCTCCCCTGCTCACGCTGTCTGTCTCTCTCTCCTAGAAATAAATAAAAAACATTAAAAAAAAAATGAAAGTGCTCTCAGATATTTCATGGCCCCTGTGAAGGCAGCGGGTGTGGTGTGGTCCTCAGGTGAGGAGAAACCGGTGCTTCAGTGGTGGGTTGTGTGCTCAGGTTTCTAGATCACATTAAGAATGAGGACAGCCCTGGACCCTCGGTCGGCAGCCACCATGCCTTTTTCTCTGATGACCAGGAGCCCTACCCTGTGACTGACATTGCCGACCTGATCCGGGACTCCTATGAGGTAACCGGGCCTGGCCTCATCCCCACCCTCACCCTCTTGAAAACTTGTTCAGTGGTGGATTTTGAAGGAGGTTCCCCCGACTACTACTACTTTCCTCTGTTTGTATGCACTGAGGGATTCTGTGCGTGAGTGACTCTTTATTTCTCTGCAGAAATTTGGAGACCAGTCTGTGGAGCAGATTGAGCACCTGCGCTGTAAGCACAGGATCAGGGTTCTCCAGGGCCACGAAGATACCACAAAGCAGAACGTGGTGAGTCAAGGGTTGTCAGAATGACAGTCAGGCACTAAGCTGGGCTCTGTTCCCCTGTTGGTCTCATAAGAATGCCAGCTTTGGGGGTGCCTGGCTGGCTCAATCAGAAGAGCCTGCGACACTTGATCTCAGGGTCATGAGTTCAAGCCCCACATTGGGTGTAGAGATACCTAAAAATAAATACATAAACTTAAGGCCAGCTTTGTACCCTTCCCCCATTGAATTAGAGTGACCTGGTGTAGAAAAAGCAGGGGTTTTCAAGTCAGATTGTGAGCAATTTAACCACCATGAGCCCCAGCTTCCCCAGCTGTAAAATGAGGATACTAATACCCAGTATCTGGGATTAAATGAGGCCCGATATATAAAATGCCTAGCACAGAAGGCCTGCAGTGTTCGTTGTTATTCAGGAGGAACTTCCTGCCCAAGCCCCGTCTGTGCTAGAGTTTGACTTCCGTCAGAACCTACACTTTTGTCCTGAGACACCGATGTGTGAATTGGAAAGGTCAAGGGTAAACACCTTGAGAAAGTTACCATATGGTGATCTTTACGTCAGAGAGGAACAGGCTGCTCTAGTAGGACTGGTGCCTGGCATCCCCCCTACCCCCGCCCCCGAGGAGCAAGAAGAGCTCGTTCTCCGATCCTCCTAGGCACAGAACTCACTCCATTGCTATTCACTCTTCCCTCAAGCTCCGCGTTGTTACCCCAGAAGTCTCCATTCTTCCTGAAGACCTGGAAGAACTCTATGACTTATTCAAGGTAGGAAGCTCTGGGCAGATGAGGGAGTGAAAGGCCAAGCCCGTGTTGTGAACTGCTGGTGGGGGTGGGGAGGTGAGCACATGGAAGCCGGGGAGTCTGCCACATGCCTGTTTGGTGGCAGCAGAGGCCAGAGCTGCCCTTCTCCTCGCCTGCCTGTGGCTCACACACAAGGGCTGCGCTCTGCTGAGGGTCTTGGGTGCCGGTAACCTGTTCTTCACGGAGTTCCCAGGCCAGGGTACATGGAACAGTGACCATTACTGTCATTACCACTTCCTATGCTGGGTACTGACTCCTAATCCCATCCATAATACATGTCAACATATTTTGATGCTTGTCTTTATATAGTGTGCTGCTTTATATTTGACTTTCCCTTGATACTCCCTATCAGCACTTTTCCACATTGCTGCATAGTCTTACTCATTTTAAAATGACCGTATAGTCTGTCATATTGGCAATACTAAATATACTAAACTGTATTTCTAATATTTGTATATTTAGGTGGATTCCCAGATTTTGCTACTTAAATCACCCAGCAAAGAAAATTTTCCGGACCCCTGCTAGAACTGTCCTTCCTACAGCAGATAAAAATGAGGGAAGACAGGAGGGCTTCAAGTGACCCACACCTGACACTGTGGCAGTCAAGGGGGAGAAAGAACAGTTGCAGAAAGCAAGTCTGGAGTCTGGCTTCCAGAGCCCTTCCTGGTTGGCACTCTGAGCCACTGTCCCTCCTGAATCAGATTGTCAAACTGATGGAAATAGTACTACACTGCTTGTCAGGTGCTTCTAAGCAGAGCAGTAGAGGTTGTCTGAACCTGGCCCACATCCATCGTGGCATATTCTCCTGTAGTCACTGAAATGGCTATTGGCCTAGAGTCCTAGCACCCTCGTTCCTGATAAGCAGAATGTATAGGGAGGACTTCTCAGATCCTTGTCTTCTGTGAAGATCCCCTGTCTTCAAGTTTGATAGTTTCCTTTTTTATTTATTTTTTAATGGTTTATTTATTTCTGAGAAAGAGAGAGAGACAGTGTGAGCAGGGGAGGGTCAGAGAGAGAGGGAGACATAGAATCTGAAGCAGGCTCCAGGCTCTGAGCTGTCAGCACAGAGCCCGATGTGGGGCTCAAACCCATGAACTGTGAGATCATGACCTGAGCTCAAGTCGGACACTTAACCGACTGAGCCACCCAGGTGTCCTGATAGTTTCCTCTGTTGAGGAGAAAATAAGAAGTCAAAGGTTACTGGTGTCCCAAGCCCCCACCCCTCTTTGATTTTGATGCTAGAAACATAAAGACAGGTAGACAAATGTATTGTTAAGCATGAAAAGTATTTCATTTATTTAAGGCTGACTATTCTCAGTTTAGGACCTGACACAAATCTGAATTTATATAGTTTAAAAGATTGCTTTAAATGAATAAAAATAAAATGAAGTACTAGCCATGTTTATCTTTAATACAAAGAGTATTTAAAGGAGGTAGAGCTGTTTTCCTTTTTCTGTTTTTCCTGTGAATGATGTGATTGGTACTTAATGAAATTTTATTTGTAGTTAGCTTTCCAACTCTTTGATTTACATAGGAGTAACTACAAATAGAAACTTAAAGACTATAAATACAATATAATTTTCAAGATACACTTCCAAAGGAAATTGCAGGAAAATAGCATCATAATCATGGTATCTGATTCCATTGTACAACACTTTTATGTACTCATTCCAGTGCTTCTGGGTCTGCATGTGCCCCACGTAAGAGCCCTGTCAGACTGTCCTTTACCTCTGTGCTCCTGGCCTACTCTGGATTTCCTTGGCTTTCATAGTCTGACTTAAAGTGTCCTAATATTTGCCTAAGTACTCTGGGGTATAATGTTCTCTAGTTGGGTTTTACATACACCTCTGGTCTTTTCAATCAGAATTTCATTTTCTTGGGGAAAGGGTCACACAGAGATACCCTTCCAATGTTTTAGAAATACATGATAGGTTATTAATGAGTCTGTTCCTTCACTGCATCCTTCCCTAAGCCTGGAATGAACGGGCATGATCCTTCTGTGTTAACAAGAAATAACACTGACCATCTTCATTACATACTCTTTCGTAGTCGAGATGAACAGTGTGATACTTAACGAAATCTATTTTTATTGGTAATTTAAATAAATTTTTAAGGCATGAATGCAGTTTTTTTCTTTTAGTTTTATTAATATGACATACAGCACTGTGTAGGTTTAAAGTATACAGCGTGATGACTTGACTTAAGTATATTGGCAAGTGACTGGTACAGTAAGCTTAATTGGCATCCATCTTATACAGATAAAAAAATTTTTTTTTTTCTCCTTGTGATGAGAACTTTGGGATCCCCTCTCTTAGCAACTTTCAAGTATACCACACAGCCCTTAACTATAGTTGTCACGTTGTACATTATATCCTTAGTGGTTCTTATAAGTGGAAATTTGTACCTTCTGGCCACCTCACCCAGTCCCCCACTCTTCACTCCAGCCTCCAGGAACCACAAATCTGACTGATCTCTTTTTCCGAGTTCGGGGTTTTGTTTTTAGATTCCACGTAAGAATGAGATCATACAATGTTTGTTTGTTTGTTTGTTTCTGACTTATTTCACTTAGCATAATGCCTGCATGGTCCACCCATGTTGTAAAGTAGTCTTTCAAATTATATAAATTCAGATTTGTGATGTCCGTCTCCTATTCTCTTAAATTGAGGACAGCATCATTAATCTTACCCATGTGAGATGTGAACAGTATAATACAAACTTGGTGTCACAGAATATTTCTGGAAACACCAAAGACCTGAATGAAAAACAGCTACTTATGTATTCCATAAACCTGTTCTTATTAATGATCTATTGAATTCATTCACTCTTGAATGAATTATCAGGCTCTTTAATAATAATTATTTGGGGGCACCTGGGTGGCTCAGTTGGTTATGTGTATGACTTCTGATTTTGGCTCGGGTCATGATCTCCTGGCTTGTGTGCTTGAGCCCCATCGTGAGCTCTGCTGGCAGCCTAGAACCTGCTTGAGATTTGCTCTCCCTCCTCCCACTCATTCTTGCTACCCCCCACCCCCTTGCTCTTGCCCTTTCTTTCTCAAAATAAATAAATAAACTTTAAAAAGTTTACTTGGTCTTGTTAATAATATTCTGCTTATTTCCATATTCTGGTTAAGACTTGTTTTCAACTTTTAAAATCACAAAACAAAGAAAAATTATACCTACTTTAACATTAAAAAAAATGAAACTTTAAAGCAAAAAATGAAAGGGTCTCATCCTGTCTCCACCTGCAGTCCTACCCTTGTACAGGTAATTCCTGTTAACAAGTTGATGACTATCTTTCCTGATTTTTCTCCCTTTTATGTATCTTTCACTCACTCACACACACACACACACACACTTTTTCCCTGCACCTAATAGTGGTATTATGCTACACATTAGCCTTCAGTTTCTTTTTTTTTATCATGTACATTTTTTTAAATAGTTTATTGTCAAGGTGGTTTCCATATAACAGCCAGTGCTCATCCCCACAAGTGCCCTCCTCCTGCCCATCACCCCCCCTTCCTCTCCCCCCCACCATCAGCCCTCAGTTTGTTCTCAGCATTCAAGACTCTCTCATGGTTTGCCTTCCTCCCTCTCCCCAATTATTTTCCCCCTTCTTCTCCCCCACGGTCCTCCGTTAAGTTCCTCCTAATCCTCCTATACGTGCAAACATATGGTATTTGTCCTTCTCTGCCTGACTTATTTTGCTCAGCATAACACCCTCAAGGTCCATCCATGTTGCTACACATATCATGGACATTTTTATAGATAATATGTACAGATCTTTTCTCATTCAAAAAATAGCTGTATAGTTTCAGGGCACCTGGGTGGCTCAGTCAGTTAAGCATCCCACCAGCTCAGGTCATATCTCACAGTTTGTGAGTTTGAGCCGCACATTGGGCTCTGTGCTGACAGCTCAGAGCCTGGAGCCTGCTTCAGATTCTGTGTCTCTGCCTCTCCCTCTCCCCCCACTAGTGCTTTCTTTCTCTCTCAAAAATAAGTAAAAACATTAAAAAAGTAAAAAAAATAGCTGTACAGTTTGACTGTAAGGCTGAACCATAATTTACTTAACCATTTACCTATTGAGAGACATTTAAATTTCCAGTTTTTTGCCACTTTATAAACTGCTGCCCTGAGCAGCTCTGTGCCTTTATCTAGACACCAGTGCTGCAGTTTCTGTAGGAAGAGTTCCTCAGGGACGCACAAACCAAGCTGTAGCCTGTGTTGCTAAGTGGTTTTAATTTTTTCAAAATTCAGATTCCACTAATGAGGTCCAACAGTGCCCATTTCCTACACTCCACACCCACTCAGCATTCATTATAGATCTTTTACAATTTTGCTGGTCTTGTAGAAAGTTGCATTTTATTTTCAATTTGTTATCCAATAGTGAGGTTAAGTACCACAAGGCTAATTGTATACTTCTTTGTATCACCTGATTATGTCCGTTGTCTATTTTCATAATGGTTTGTTTCCCTGTAGGATTCTGTGCGAACTGGTTGCATTGGTCCTGGGCTTGCTTGTTGTAACTTTTCTTGGCAGGATTCTGTGGGTGTTTAGCATCAAGGGATGCACAAACGTATGTGGAATTTCATAGTATGTCTGGCATTTTTAGGAATGGAAATTCATGCGACCTTTGTTTCACAATGAAAAGTTCCTGTGGCATTTTTCATAATTCTACAAAGACTATTTGAAGAACTTGGCTGCCAACCAACACGACAGTAAACTTAGAAGTGGCATTTTGGTTTTCATCCAAGGATATGTGCTTACGTATGGCAGCATCCACACTTGGGTCTGTGCCGCTCTTACGGGTGGAGGGCGGTGAAATTGTGAACAACGCTGCAGTCCTTGGGAGCCATTTCCATGAGTCGTGATGTCCCGGGAGGTGATCTAGTAGGGGTGTAAAAGATGATCCTAAAGAGACGAGCCTCAGGGACAGGGCCTGTTTTGATTGCCGTAGTTGGTATAGTCCTAAGACTTTGAGTCACTTTTTTTTGTTTGTTTTTACTTCTAGTTTTTTTGAATTGTTAATATACTCATGTGGGTCAAAATTCAAAATTTAAGCAAGTATGCAGTAAAAAGACTTGGTTCTACATTGGGGTCCCCACCCGTTTTCCCTCCTGACAGGCAGCCAGTGCTACTGGTTTCTTCTGTATCCTGTGGATTTGTTTAGCACTTTGTCGTTTTCAGCTGTGATTTTATGAGACAGCAGCAGAATAAAAATTAGGTCTCCTAGAATTAACACCGTGGCAGCTGAAATGCACACTAAAAAATAGTTAAAAATGGTAAATTTTGTTAGGTTTGGTTTGCTACCATGAAAAAATAACCTTAGAAAAAGAGGTCAGCATATTCACGTGGGCAAGAAAGTACAAGGGAACAAGGGAAATGTTTTACATGTCTGGTTAGAGTAAAGAGATTGTAAGTACTTTAATTTTTTTCATTTGTGTTATAACGTTGCTTATTCAATACATATTTTTCAAGGCCAGGTGAGTCCTGAGAGAGGGCCATGTTGAGCGTGGCTTGTAAGCATGTAACCTCCTCCAGGGGACACCATCTCTCACAGATCCCTCTCTCCCTCATTTTAAGAGAGAACACATGATGAGCTGTTACTGGGAGCAGCTCCGGCCTGTGGTCCCACGCCATGACCCCAGCAGGCCCTATGCAGAGCAGTACCGCATAGATGCCCTCCAGTTTACACACCTGTTTCAGCTGGTCTCGCCCTGGACCTGTGGGGCCCACACAGAGATCCTCGCTGAAAGGACTTTCAGGCTCCTGGATGACAACATGGATCATCTGATTGAATTCAAAGCATTTGTGAGCTGTCTCGGTAGGACTGTGTGGTTCTTTACCACAGCAAGTTAATTTGGGACGGGACTCCTTGAACACAAGACAAGGCGGACTGTGGAGCCGGCAGACCCACACAATGAAATATATTCGGGGATGGCCCTGACAGGATTTTGTGATTTTAGAAACCACTCTGCAGGCTCCTCTCGTGTCTACTTTGATGCTTCCTTAAAGAGGCTGAGAAGGGCCCACCCTCTCAACATACAAGGTCATTGCACCTTGTTCTCCTCCAGTCAGTGCCCGGGGTGTGGTGCTGCGTGTTAGGAGCCACGTTCCTAACTCGTGCACATAAAATTAAAGTCTTGCAGAATGTATGAGGCCAAAGTTCATGAGGTTATCTTGCTGGACAATAGTGACCAATCGCTACCTTTTACATTTTCATTTCAAACATAGTGTGTCTGGGGGTAGTGGCAAGAAAGTATTGGGTCAACAAGTATTGACCTTATTGAGTTCTCTCCCCCACAGCGAGTTTGTGTCCCGACAAATGTACTTTAATCATTTGAATATACTCAATCTCTTTTCTATTTTTGCAGATGTTATGTATAATGGAGAAATGAATGAGAAAATTAAGCTGTTATATAGACTTCATATTCCTCCAGGTAAGAAATACTAAGGAAATAATTTAGGCTCTGTTCTGCTTTGACACGAAGAAGATTTGGGCATGACTCTTAAGTTTTTCTCATTTAAAATTTCATCTAGACTTGAGTCCACAGATGTTTCTAGTTTGGAGTTCCTGGTAACTGGTAACAGATTTTCAGTACTGTAGTGTATGGCCTATGATAGTGGTTCCCAAACCTGAGCCTGCATCAGAATCATCTGGAGAGCTTGTTAAAACACTGGTTCCTGGACCCCACTCTAGAGTTTCCTACTCACTAGTGTTGGGAACTGCTGGCCTGTGGAATGTGTGGAGCAGTAGACCCTGGTTGCCTTAATGGATGGTTATTTTCACCTCCTCTTTTGAAGGACCATATCATTTTTCCAGCAGGTAAGACCCTACTTCCCTTGAGTTTCAGCCTTGGTAACCAGGAACAAAGAAACCAGTTTTGATGCCTATGAGGTTATACTTGGCTTTAACCGTAAGGTATTCTTTGGATCTTTGAAACTCATAGAGTTGGGTTAGTAATGCCAAGAGGGTCTCTGGACCCAGGGCCATGTGGTTCTAACGTTGGATGGGGCTCTGACAGGACTTCCCAACAAGGGAGGCCAGGGAGGGGGTTGTCAGGGCCATGGGATCCTGGTGCCTTTACAGCTCACACCTCTACAAAAGTTGGAAATGCAGGTGGACGTTATTTGAGGGCTTTTTCGGTACACTTCCTGAATTGAGCCATTACTGAACTGGCATATAATATATGCTGCTCAGTATCCCCAGGGAACATTCTGTGGCAACCACCCAGCTCCTCCTCCACCTTCTCACAGACTCATTATTATTTTACTGCAAACGGCTTAGCATCAGTGAAGTTCTTTTATGTGAGTATAAGTTAGTGACTTTTGTTCTTGAATTTGCCCTTATTTTTCACAAATGTATTCCTACCAACATAGAAGACATGCGTAATTATTCCTTTATTATTGCTGTCACTCTTTCCATGATCATCTGTATCTAGTATTGCTAAATAGGACATGTGATTGATTTTATTTCATTCATTTATTTCATCTTGATTTTTAAATAAGTATTTTTAAATAAGCATTTACAGAAAAGTTGCAAAGATAGTAAAGATGGAGTTCTCATTTTTATGTATCTTTAAGTGTTTTAAAGTTGTTTTATTTTAATTGCAGTATAGTTAACATACAGTGTTTTTAGTTTCAGGTGTACAATATAGTGATTCAACACTTCTGTACATTAATCAGTGCTCAGCCCCCCACAACCATCAGTTTGTTCTCTGTAGTTAAGAGTCTGTTTCTTGGTTTTCTCTTTTTTCCCTTGTTTCTTTTATTTATTTATTTATTTTAACATTTACTGATTTTTGAGAGACAGAGAGAGAGCATGAGCAGGGGAGGGGCCAAGAGAGAGGGAGACATAGAATCTGAAGCAGGCTCCACGCTATGATCTTTCAGAGCCCCACATGGGGCTTTAGCTCACAAACTGCGAGATCATGACCTGAGCTGAAGTCGGATGCTTAACTGACTGAGCCACCTAGGTGCCCCTTATTTCTTTTATTTCTTAAATTCCACATGAGTGAAATCATACGGTATTTGTCTTTCTCTGACAGACTTATTTCATTTAGCATTTTACTCTCTAATTCCATCCATGTTATTGAAATGACAGGATTTCATTATTCCTTATAGCTGAGTAATATTCCATTATGTATTGATACCACATCTTCTTTATCCATTCAGCAGTCAGAGGACATTTGGGTTGCTTCCATAATTTGGCTGTTGTTGATAATGCTGCTATACCATAGGGGTGCATGTATACCTTTGAATTAGTGTTGTATTTTTAGGGTATATATCCACCAGAGCGATTACTGGATCATAGTTCTATTTTTAATTTTTTGAGAAACCACCATACTGTTTTCCACAGTGGCTCACTAGTTTGCATTCCCACCAATAGTTGACGAGGGTTCCTTTTTCTTCACATCCTCACCAACACTTGTTTCTGGTGTTGCCGGTTTTAGCCATTCTGACAGATGTGAGGTGGTAGCTCATTTTAGGTTTGATTTGTATTTCCTTGATGATGAGTGGTGTTCAGAATCTTTTGATGTGTGTGTTGGCCATCTGGATCTGGATGTCTTCTTTGGAGAAAGGTCTGTTCATTTCTTGTGCTCATTTTTTAATTGGGTTATTATTTTTTTTATTGGATTATTTTTTGGGGGGTGGTTGAGTTGTATAATAAGTTCTTTATATATTTTGGATACTTTAACTTTTTTAAAATTAAAAAAAAATTTTTTAAAAAACATTTCTGAGAGAGAGACAGCATGAGTAGGGGAGGGTCAGAGAGAGAGGGAGACACAGAATCTGAAACAGGCTCCAGGCTCTGAGCTGGCAGTCAGCCCAGAGCCCGATGTGGGGCTCAAAACCCACGAACTGCGAGATCATGGCCTGAGCCAAAGTCGGACACTTAACTGACTGAGCCACCCAGGCGCCCCTGGATACTTACCTTTTATCAGTTACATCATTTGCAGATATCTTCTCCCATTCCATAAATTGCCTTTTTTTAAATTGTTTCCTTTGCTGTGCAGAAACCTTTTATTTTGATGTAGTCCAATAGTTTATTTCTGCTTTTGTTTCCCTTGCCTGAGGAGACATACCTAAAAAATGTTTCTATGGCTGACGTCAGAGAAATTACTGCCTGTGCTGTCTTCAAGGATTTTTATGGTTTCATGTCTCATGTAGTATGGACATTTAAATAATATTTGTTCATCCAGCCTATGAGCATGAAACATCTATTTATTTGCATGTTCTTGAATTTCTTTCATCACTGTTTTATATTTTTCGGAGTACCAGTCTTTCATTTCCTTGGTATAATTTATTCCTAGGTATCTTTATTTTTGGTGCAATTATAAGTGGGATTGTATTCTTTTTTTTTTAAAGGAATGTAAAACTATTGACCACTGTTTACCAGTATTTATAATAAACACTGTATAGTTGGATAACAAACTGACTACAAAGGTATTGTTTCTCCTGGTTTCTGCTGAACCAGTAAACTCAAATACTTAGAATATTGAGCCTCTACATGTAAGGAATGAGTTGGGGTTTAAACAAAAACAACATGCTGGTCAGGAATTTAGATTATAGACGTTTGTCTCCCCATATATTCCAGAAGGTGCTAAACTGCCAACATCTCTAACCATCTGATTATGATTAGCTTTCCATGAACGAAATGTTAAGACATTCCTTGAATCATGACCCCTTAGTTATTACAGCACAGGGATTTCAATTTCTTGAAAAGGAAAGGTTCACTAGAAGGAAGCTTTAAATGTCAATTTAACTAAGTTTTGCTTACCGAATTAAAACACACCAGGACTTAGACATCTAGTTTTCTCATTTGGGTGGGGAACTGTTGGTAGTGATAAAATTTTCCTTTCAGGGATCTTGCAAATAAACTTGCATTTGTATGAATGTAGATATGGATTTGGATATGGCTTTTCAAACTGTCCCATTTAAATTGCTTATAATTTTTTTAAATTGCCCAATTAATTACAAAATTTGAAAGGTTACAGCTTTAGGAAAAATGTCAATTTAAGTGATTTATTTCTTAGGTTGCTAAAAATGATGGCATCCCAGAAACATGAGCTTATCCATGATTATAAAATGCTGTTTTTATTTTGGGGAGTGTTAAAAAAAAAAAGAAAAGAAAAAAAAGAAAACCTTTTACATATGTATTTTAAGTATACACACAAAAAAAACCCAAACAAACAAACCCCAGAGTGGTCCTTAGGCCTATGGGAGTTAAACACAAGTTCTGACTGAGTAACAACTATGAAGATTTCCCCCAACGTTTAGAAAAGGTGTTCTCTAAAGCAGAGGAATAATATACCATGGTCTCAAATATTCTTTTCTGATGAAGGAAGCAACTACAGAAAGCTTTAATTTGTTCTGAGTACCCAGTGATATAGATGCAAAATCCCCCAGCCACTCCCCCACTACTACTTCGAAACAAACATATCAAACTTGATTTTCATTAGAATGGTATTTCTTCACACAATAAATTTAAAAAAACCAAGACCTAGATTTTATATATGTATAAATGTATATAAAAAGCAACACAATTACTGAGCTTATCTCCTGGACAAGAACGCCAAGTTAGTCAGTCTTCATAAAAAGCAATTACAATCTGAGGACACTTCATATTTGCCTCTTTTGCCAGCACCAAGCCTGCCTCATCTGAATCTTTACATACATTTCACGAGAAACATGAAATCTCCACTGCTGTCTGTGGCACCAATTATTCGAGATTAAGACCTCTGGCAAAAGCATCTCTTTTCTTCTTTGACTTGCTATCATCAGATTCACCTTCAGATAAAGATTTTCTTTTTGTGCCATCTTTTTCTTTACCACCTTTTTGAGAATTAAGAAATGCTTCCATTAACTCTGGACAACCTAAATTTTCTGCAGGTTCCCAAGTATTTTCAGCGTCTGTAAATCCCTTCTACTTTACGAAATGCTCTACTTCCCCATTCACTACACATTGGTCCAGTTCTGTTCTCACCACAAATTCTTCAGGCCCTGCCTCTTCTACTTTTTTACTCTTTCCATTCTGTTTCTCATTTTTTGCAAGTAGTTGTATTGGAGGCCATTTTTTATTACATACTTGAAGAGCTATTAATTACCACCTCTAAGCTGGTCCGGGTCTGGGGATTGTTTCCTTAATTTCACTTTTTGCTGCTTCATTATTAATGTATAGGAATGCAATATATTTCTGTATACTGATTTTGTGTCTTATGACTTTACTGAATTCATTTATCAGTTTCTAGTAGTTTTTTGGTGGCCTCTGGGTTGTCTCTATATGTATGATGTCATCTGCACATAGTCAAAGTTTGAATTCATCTTTACTGATTTGGATGCTTTTTATTTCTTTGATTGCTGTGGCTAGAATTTCCAGTACTATGTCATAAAAGTGAGAGTGGACATCCTTGTTTCGTTCCTAACCTTGGGAGAAAGTTCTCAGTGTTTCCCCAAAGTATGATGTTACCTGTGGGGTTTTCATATAAGGCTTTTATTTTGTTGAAGTGTGTTCCCTCTGGACCTACTTTAAGTCTAGTTGAGGATTTTTATCATGAATGAATATTGTACTTTGTCAAATGCTTTTTCTGCATCTGTTGATGCAGAATTGAAATGACTGAAATGATCATATGGTTTTTATCCTTCCTCTTGTTGATATGACATATCATGTTGATTTGGGAACATTAAACTGCCCTTACATTCTGGGAATGAAATCCCATTTGACTGTACTTTAATATATCTTTAAACTTACTGCTTTTGATATTATCATTTGAGATTGATATTTGATTCTTGATCTAACTTCATATTGAATTATTTCAAAATTACAAGTTTATTTCTAAAAGACATGTTTTAATTAATTCATTAACAGACATTTGTAGACCTTTATGGCTTTTGAAAATAAATTTTTCAAAAACGTTTTGAATATATGGGATTGTAACATTTTATGACTCCAAATTTAAATTTTTAAATTAAGTGGAAATTAATATTTGATGTTATTTTGCTTACCTATATTTAACATTTGAATTTTTGATGCAGTTAAAGAAAGTCTTAATAATGCAGATAACCCAAAACCTACTTAGGCATCAATTTGTTAAGGCCATGAAGATCCACAGTACATTTAGTTTACATTTAAATTTAACGAATATTTACTTCCCATCATAATAACTTTTTAAATAAAGGTGGGACAAACACACTAGTGGGGGAAAAGTCTTAATTAATTAGGAGGTATACTGAGGATTACAGGTTTGAATTTGTACCCTCAGAGACTAAGGTCTCATTGGCCAGATGAGGGAGGCCTGGTACCAAACTAAGCACAGCAGCCCCTGGCCTCACACACCCACCTCGTGCAGAGCACTTGCTTTTAACTCTGCAAGGATATTATGGGAGGCCAAGGGATTTTGTGAGCTTGCTTACAAAGGTTTCTGATGCAAAGTGCTAAGCCCAGGGCCTCATAGTTCCAGAAAAGCTCCTCTATTGGCTCCATAGTGACTGCAACACTGTTTAGTAGAGGAGACAGAAGAGAAACAGTTCAGATGATTGAATGCCATATCAGGTGACAGACATATGGATGAACATTATTCCAGAAGATTATTAAATTGGGAGTTTTCATTGCAGACTGATAAATCTAAGATATTGGTGATTTTGCTCAGTGAATTATACTAATTGGACTTCCAGAAGACCATTTTCTGGAAGTACATTAGATTCGTTAGTAGCATCAAAGCAAGCTACCAAGAATGCTCTACTGGAAATGGTAAATGAGCACAAACAAATGAGACACCGGAGGCTTTCTGTAAAGGAGCATAATACTCCCAGGTCCTAGAAATGGCGAGATTCAGGAATACGTTATGTTTGCAGAGCAGCTCTCCCCAAGGGGTCCTGCTGGTCTGGATCCATAGTAAATGATCTTCAAGTGTTGAAACTAATAAAATTTGAGCTGCTCCAGTCTTTCCATGAAGAAATAGGTTTCTTTTTGAGGCCTTATACGCACAAAAGTGAATTTGCTGTCCAAAGGAAGGGTTTTGTCAAGAAGTGGAGTTAAAAGGAAAAAGTCTTACAGATAATTCCAATTTGCCATTTGGTTAAAGATGGTTATTTTAGAAAGGATTTCATGTTGAAGATCTGAATGAACTTAATTGAAAATTGAAAGCACACATGAAAATATATTAACATGCAGTAACAAAGTATGGATTCAAAGCAAAAATTCAACCAAGAATGATGTTACAAATGCTTAATCAGTGATGTTTAGTCAGTGTTAGAATTTGAAATCTGAAACCTAACAATAGACAAATATAGCAGTATCTGTGTACAAAAGAGGAAAAGCTTTATTTTTAAATATTTGATGTAACAAATATTAATAGGATTCAAAATCCAGTCATAATAGCCCTCCCCCCAAAAAATCAGTATTACATTTGTCAGTAAGGGAGAAGCTGTGTGATGCTCATGCTTTATGTAAAATAAAAAACACTTGAGCCAAATTCTCAGTAATGATGCTTCCAGCTTTTTGTTCAAATAGTTTTCACTAAGAGTGACAGGCTGTTTTGAGAAGATCATTGTTTAAAAGTCCTAATCAGGAATTGCATGTAACTATTTCAATATAAATGGTGGCATGATAATATTAAGTCCTGAGTATTGTAAGATTTCAGTACCATTAGACCCATTTTGTTACTTGATAAAATCTATTTTAAGTTTACTTAGAATGGATCCACTTTCTAAACCTATGCAGTACAGTAGAAATACACATGATCTTTGCGTGACATTGTCTGCTTTGTCAAGAGTAGTGGCATATCAGATGATAGGAATGGATATATACAATCATAGATTTCACACTAGTTACTGCAGATGAAAACCTTAGCAGTATTGTGAAATGGAATGTGTGTGAAATTAACATCAACAGGACCAAAGATAATGGAACATGTGATGACCATGGTTTGCCTAAGAGAAACGTTTAGCACCCAAGTTACACCCACCATATTGGTTCTCCACTTTTTGGTTAGCCTTTTCTTATGCTTACACTAAAAAACAATACTGATGATAAACTCTGTCAACTACTCTGCTTTTGAGAATGTGTTAATACATCAAAGTATCTATTAGAATCCAAGAAACTGAAAGACACCTGCACTGCCTTAAGGACCAAATTATTAATGGAAATGGCTCAAATGGCACACATGAAAAGGATTCACCAAGTGAAGTGGAAACAGATGAGCTAAGTGATGAATCCAGCCAAGATCAAGAACAACTCTCAGAGAATGGATATAGTCTCTTGGAGGAGATGATGCTGATAATTGATGATATAAGAAGCAAACATTCAAAGGTCAGCTTTTCACAGGACATACAAAAATAAGATTACGTTCTAGTTTAACAACTGAAGCAGCTTAACAACTGTCATTGACAATGACATCAGAAATTATACCATGCACATTCATTTTGGTGATAGCTTAAGCTAGACCGAAGATCTGTTTTGATTGGTGTTGGAAATGCCAAAAAAGGATTTTGAAAAATATGAAGTGTAGAATACAAACCTCCTAAAATATCTTTTATGAAACTGTAGTATTGCATTGAACCTTTTAGAAGAGCTGAGTACTGAAAATCCTTGGTATTACCCAAATTGTCAATAAGCCATTAAGAAAATTGATTATGATCATAGCATCCAGGACTTGTTTACAGCACGTGTTTTATTTAAACTTACATTCATTTAAAAATTTTTTTAATGTTTATTAATTTTTTGAGAGGAGCAAGGGAGGGACAGAGAGGGCGACAGAGGATCTGAAGTGGGCTCTGCGTTGACAGCAGAGAGCCTGATGGGCTCAGATTCACCAAACCATGAGGTCATGACCTGAACAGAAGTCAGGTGCTTAACCAACTGAGCCACCCAGGCGCCCTTTAAGTGATTTTCTTAGATATTTGAGACCCAAGTTGGATACTTTAGTTGGTTTTCCTAAAAGAGACTTGGATATATTGGAATTCCTAATTAATCTAATTGCAAGTCCTGGCCGCTCTAATTTGGTTGCTGTTTTCAACCACTGTGGAGGGCTAGGAAGGCACTATTCTGTTTTTGCAAGAAAAAAATATGAGAGTGGTATTATTTTGATGACTGTAGTGTCTCAACTGCATCTGAAGACCTAATTGTCTTGAAAGTAGTGTATGTACTCTTCTACCAGAGCTAAGAGGCAATAGAATCAGCTTTTCCTTTCCACAAGAATCCCATTTAGAAAGGTGACTAAGATAGCAGTGGTGATGACAAAGTCCTTGAAGCCACAGAGACTTCCCTGCTGGTGGCATTTACTGAAGCCATGAAGTTATCTACCATATTATGATAAAAGTTTGAGACAGAACAAATGTAAATCCTTCAAGAGATTTTAACTTGTACAGTACCTGAAGTGAGACACAATGAAAACTTAAGAGTCATTTCTATTAAATTTATTTATAGTCTTGAATTGCAAGTTACACATCAGAACGCAGAAATGTTACATTTATCATGAAAGTTCAGATACCTCATTTTAAAAGGTGGAAAGTACATTTAAAGACTGTAAACAACCTTTACTACTTCTTAATGCATTGTACCTTACATTTCTTTTGATAGATTAACAGTGAGTTTTCTTCAGTGATTGTTTATCTGTCTCCTTTCTGGACATTCACCCTCCTCTTGAATTAACCATTCCTCTCTATGCTCCCATGACAATTGTGTGTATTGGTTCTTCTGTTAGAGCATTTTGTTAGTGGCTTGTGTAAACATTTCACCTCTTTGAGGCATTAGAGATCCAGTATCCTCTTGACATCTAGCAGCTATTACCTAAAAAAGCTTCCATCATGACTGCCCTAAGTACCATCCAGGGTTTATAATCTTCCTTGTGTTCAAGGAGTGGATGCTCACATGTTCCACTGTGTAGAATTTTTGTACAAGCCTGGAAAAATGACTTAACATCTGTTAAGAAAACCCCCCAGAACTAAACCCTAAACCACTCCCACCCCCCAAACCCCAGTAGGAAGGAAGTACCTTATCAAGGCTTTGGTGCCATCTTGGGGAGATTTGTTGTATTACAACTGGATTTTGCCTTTATTCTGTGAGTGGCAAAGTATGAGGATCCTGTGTCCGTAATTCTTTATAATTGTCTTTTTTAAATTTATTTTGAAAGAGCGAGTGCACTTACATGCAGGGGAGGGAGAGAATCCCAAGGAGGCTCTGTGCTGTCAGCACAGAGCTGGATGTGGGGCTCCATCTCACAAACTGTGAGATAGACCCTGAGCTGAAATTAAGAGTCAAGAGGCTTAACCCACTGAACCACCCAGGCACCCCTGTAATTTTTTTATAAGAGCTTTTTGATCTGTAGTTCCCGTACCATATAGTGCATTTATCTAAAGTGTACAAAACCCATTGATTTTTAGTATTTTTAAACAACCATCATCATAATTTTAGGAATTTTCATCACCCTAAAAAGGTCCATACCCTTTTGCTGTTGCTACCAATCCATTTTGCACTGCCTTCTGTCTTTATAGAATTGCCCGTTTTAGATTTCTCCTATAAATGGAATAATGCAATTTGCCATTTTGTGTGTGGCTTTCACTGTTTCCATGTTGTAGCCTGTCTCCATGCTTACACCTTTTATGGCTGAATTTGATACTCCCTTTTATAATTATGTCCTAATTCCCTCATCAGTTGAACATGGGTTATTCTTGGCTCTTGTGAACAATGCTTCTATAAGTATTTGCGTATAAGTTTGAGTGGGTAGGTTTTCATTTCCCTCTGGTATATACGTAACAGTAGAATTTCTGGGTCAAATGGTTAACTCTGTGCTTTACTTTTTGATGAACTGCCAGATTGTTTTTCAAAACAGCTGTGCCATTTTCTATTATCAATAGTATAATGATTCTGGCAGGACTATTTTTGTATATTTCAAGAAAACTAGCAATGATAAAATGCTTTGGACTCAGTAATTGTTTTCTTTGAAACTTAGTATATGCTATGGAAAATGATGCCATGAAGTTTAAAATGCTAATCTCACCACCCAGAAATTTAGCTGTATATTTCTAGAATTTGTGCGTATGTATATTCAGACACATATTTTAAATTTTAGAAAAGATTTTACTACCTTGTTTCTCCAGGTATCAGCAAATTCCTATGAATTTGTATTTCATTAATTAAAATTATGTCTACGTAAACCCTGAAAAAAGCTTTATGTGGTGTGTTGTTTTCATTACTGGGTATCCAGACAGTGCTTGATGTACACATGGGTTCAGAGTCCCTGCAGCCCACAGGGGATGGGGAGGGAGTGGTTGCTGTTGGCTTAGCCTTTAGTTCTTAATTACATAAAAAGCTAAAATTACGGTTGGGTTTGCTTAACATGCAATAATTTGTTCAATGTAATTTTTTTTAAAGCACTCACTGAAAATGATCGAGACAGCCAGTCCCCATTAAAGAATCCTCTACTGTCGACATCAAGACCGCTGGTTTTTGGGAAGTCAAATGGTATGTATCTCATTAACTTCCCTGCAGTTGTTAGAAGCCACTTCACAGCTCTTAGAAGCTGTATTTACCTAGTCCCGCCCTACCTACTATGAATCAACAGCCTATTGCTTCCAGAGGCCAGAAAGTTTTCAAGTGGCAGTGTGTTAAGGGACTGCCCCTCGACCCTACCACCTCTTGCCCACTATTTGAGGGGTTCTTTTGGAGCAAGAGAAGTCATGCAGCTACCACTCCATTCATCAGCTGTAGAACTCTATTTTCAGTTTGTTTAAAACGTGTTTGGTGGCGTCCCACCATCACTACCCCATTCTACATTGTTCCTTTTTGCTTTCCCTGAGTTTTAAAGTATATATTGTTTTCTGTTTCTTAAGGTGATGCAATTGATTATCAGAAACAGCTCAAGCAGATGATTAAGGATTTAGCCAAAGAAAAAGATAAAACTGAGAAAGAGTTGCCCAAAATGAGCCAGGTATGAATCTTATTCTGTGCAGAGAATTAACTATTTTGCCAATTTGTTCAGAGGTAAGCTTAAAAGTTGAACTGGGCCCCTCGACTTCCAAAACTTAAAGGATCTTGTAACTGCCAAGAGCCAAACACTGTGGTGACTAAAAGAGGGAAATATTTAAAGGATTCCTCCCAGTTTAGGCAACGTAGGCTTTCAGTTGGAAATATTCCTTTATTATAGGATATCGATCTTTTTGGTGCTGATGTGGACTGTGAGCCTTCAAGAGTAGAATTTAGCATGCAGTGTTTCTTGGTCACTTTTGACCACAGAATACATGGCATACACATTTCTTAGAATACTTCGGAAATGTTGCTCTACTTTGTTGGGGAGTTGCTTTCAAATTTTCATTCTCCTTCTTGAATATAGTCACATTTCAATGCTGTATGTCAACTCTACCTCACTTTAGAAAACCAGTTAAATCTCATCACCCAGGGCTACCAGTACTAACTTTCTGATACACAGGATATCAACTAAGTTTATTTCGAGAGAGGCAGAGGAGGGATCCCAAGCAGGTTTTTGCAGTGTCAGCAGAGCCCGGTGTGGGGCTCAATCTCACAAATCATCAAATCAGGACCTGAGCTGATATCCAGAGTCAGAAGCTTAACCAACTGAGCCACCCAAGCACCCCTTTCCCAAATTAAGTTAGGTCTCAACCATGTTCCTATTCCTAGAGTAAATGTGTAGCTAAATCCCACTAGACGTGCCTTTCATCACATTAGATTCTCTGTTTGAGCAGCAGCGTGCATATATTTTGAAAACGCATCGGGCATCACTGTTTTGCTTCATTTTACAGCTTTAAGTTCCTACCTTGTATCCTATCAGATGAACAAGCCATCATCTTATTTAGTCACAACATTTTTTTTTTTTAATATTTCATTTTTGAGAGAGAGGGAGACACAGAGTCTGAAGACAGACTCCAGGCTCTGAGATGTCAGCAGAGCCCGACACGGGTCAAACTCACGAACTGTGAGATCATGACCCAAGCCAAATGCTTAACTGACTGAGCCACCCAGGTGCCCCTAGCTGTAATATTTAAACATCCAACATTTTCTCTATTGTAAATCCTAGATTAAACATCATTGTAAACAAATCTCTATAGCTTTTGGATCTATTTCAACAAGTTGATTTGGATTAAAGGTGTGCGTGTCCTCTAGGGTGCACAGATTTCTTAATAGTTGCTGTATAAACAAAGAGTACACTTCTAAGAGTGGTAAAATTCCCTGAGTTACTGTTGGTAGTACTTTTCGGAGTAGAAAGGCAAACTATCTTCTTATTTGCTTCAAAGACTACTCGGTAGCTTTCTCCAAGAACTTTTAAGTAAAAAAAAAAAAAATTTTTTTACTTCTCTCCTGGTTATGTTGCTATGTATTTTTTAATTTCAGAGAGAATTTATCCAGTTCTGTAAAACTTTGTACAGCATGTTCCATGAAGATCCAGAAGAAAATGATTTGTATCAAGCCATTGCCACAGTCACCACTCTGCTGCTACAGATTGGGGAAGTGGGGCAGCGGAGCAGCAGCTCTGGAAGCTGCTCCCAGGAAGGTGGGGAGGAGCTGCGGGCTTCAGCTCTTTCTCCAGAGCAGGACTCGGTTTTTGCAGACACCAACACTGAGAAGATTCCCCAGGGCTCCCGGACATTTCCTGAAGAGGCAGAAGGGGACTGGACTGTCTCCCTTGAACATATTTTAGCTTCACTTCTGACTGAACAGTCATTAGTAAACTTTTTTGAAAAGCCACTGGACATTAAATCCAAACTTGAAAACGCCAAGACCAATCAATACAGTCTCAAAACTTTTGAAATGAGCCGCCCGTCACAGCCTGAACTCAAGCTGAATAATGAGTAGCAAGATAGCGGTTTGCTGAGGAGTCAGCCATACCAAAGCCTGGACCCGTTTTGTAGGGGTCAGCCCTTCAATGCTCATTTCAGTCTAATGCATTTTGAGCGTATTTTACAAGCTGGGTATCTGGATAAGCAACCTGACAACCACAACTGTGGCCAGGGGAACTGATGCAACCCTCAAGCATTTGTTTATTTTTTAAGAGAATTATCAGTTGGATCCCATCAGTGGTATAGGGCATCTGTACATTAGTTCCCTCAATGCTGTGACTTGCTGTTTCACTTTCATCAGATTGGCTGAAATGGGCACTTCTGTGACGCTGTGATGCTAGTATGATTTTTGTTCTCACATGCAACAGAAAAGTTGAATGTATCATACTAAACCAGAGACATAAGCCCAAGTTCTCACTTTTCACTTGGGTAATGGGAGAAGTTAGTTACAAATCAAGTTCACTTTCAAGATCCAAGCGCTACTATCTGTGCAATTGTATTTGGCTTTCTTTTGCACTAATTTTGTTTCAATGCTGGTAATTGAAACCATTTTAATATATTTGGTTGTACTCACTTTGTCTTTCCAAAAATGTGTACAAGCCATGCTTTCAACGTTGGCCTCAAAGTTTTTTTAATAATAAGAAAATTTTGTATTGACTTGGTCCTTGTTTATAATTTATTTGTCTAGAGGTTCTCTACCATTACCCCCAGTCTGTGTTTTCTGAATAGTGATATTGTAGTAGGTGCTCAACTCCCCACTGTGGTTTATGTAGTACTCTTACCCCTGGGGCTTCAAAAATGAAGGACCTCTTTACAACAGCATTCGATATACGCCAGGGGTCTAAACATTTATGAAATATAATCCCCACAACACACTGCTTTCAGGCTCAATTTAGTGGATTTTATTATGGTTACCTTAAACTTTACCTCTGAGCTTTGGTTCCACATTAATGGGGTTTAAAAATACTTCAGGGGACCATTACAAAGAAATGAACTGTACATACAGTATAAACTATATAGAAGCCTTAATCTGGCTTAATCCATCAGAACTGATTTAGGCTATTCTATACCTTTTGACAGGTATACTCAATACAGATATAAACAGAAGTGTAAGTAAATCATATTAAAAACAAGCTTAATGAGCTATCAAATATATTAAGTCTAAGATATTTCCATCATTTAAATCTGTTAAAATGTGTAAAGTGGCCAATGGCAACTGAATTCTTTCTACATGCCAGTCTCTAGAAAAATGTTTCCTAGAATTAAGTGTATCCCCAATGTCTCAGATACCTAAGATACCATTTTCCTAGGGCACAATGCACTTCAAAATCACTTTTAAAACCTGCTTAGGTTCTACTCTACCCAGATACTCAGAAAACCCATTTGATGGGCAGAAGGGGCACACAAAGGCATCCCCTTTAAATGAAAAGATCTCCGTGTGATCCTATGGAATTAGGAACTGCATAAAGATATTTCAGTTAACCCTGAAATTGCATTAGGTCCACTTACATGTGGATTTTTTTTATACGTTTACTTTTGAGTGCGCACAAACGAGCAGGGGAGGGGCAGAGAAGGCAACACAGCACAGAGACTGATGTGGGACTTGAACCCACCAACCGTAAGATCATGACCTGAGCTGAAAGATGCTTAACTTACTAAGCCACCCAGGTGCCCCAACATGTGGGGTTTTTTTGGATAGAGAACTGTAAATTTATTTTCTCTTGATTTAAACATTTTTCAGGGTACCTGGGTGGCTCAGTCGGTTAAGTGTCCAGCTTCGGCTCAGGTCATGATCTCAGTTTGTGAGTTTGAACCCATGTCAAGCTCTGTGCTGACAGCTTGGAGCCCGGAGCTGCTTTGGATTCTGTGTCTCATTTACTCTTTGCCCCTCCCTCACTTGTGCTTGGTCTCTCAAAAACAAATAAATAAATGTAAAACCAAATTTTTAAAAACATTTTTCCTTCTAGCTTACTTTTTTGGTAAGTCTATTAAGTTTTGGGTACTCGACTGTGGCAATTGGCACCCCTAACTCCACACTGTTCAAGAGTCAACTGTACACTGCAACTAGAAAAGGAAAACGAAAACAGAAAGGCAGAAATACCTTTATTTGACAATCAGCAATTAGTTCTCATCCACATTAACGGTCTGTAGATCTGCAAAAGAAGTGGGAGTCAACCAATTTCCATCCCCATACCTGGAACTTTAAGGTTCCAAAAACCCGCTTTTGAAGGGCGTAGGCTAGTATTATATGACACTTTTACAACTCAAATATGCATCTGTTTTGTATCTTCCTGCAATTTCCCACACCATGACAAAGGTTTACAGTGATTATGCCTATAAGAAACAGGTGGCACAAATCAGTTGGGACATGAATTCAGGTTCTAAAAGGGCTAAGGCTGCTTTTCTAGTTCTAGCAGCTTTGTGGGATTTCAACTTACTTTTGAAAGTGGTGACAGGTACGTAGGTAACCAACGTATAGAGCTTGTTTGGTGAATCTTCATCCTCGTTACGTTTTCTGGACAACCGCACACGGATACGGTATGGAACATTCCTAATAAAGATATAACCGTGCTAAAAGTCAATGCCTCCTATCAAGAAAATAACTGCTAATGGTGTTGACACCTCCTCTCCCCCCATCTGTGCTTTGTCCTTTATTTGAATCTGATCAGATACTACAAGTAGACAGCAGTTCCCTGGAAAAGAAACTCCCACATGTGGACATTAAATGCTGTCTTAGGATGCAGCGACCACAGATACTCAACTTATGCTGAAACATGGATCCAAACATGCTAGTTCTTTTCCCTCTTACCACTAACACCCAAATCTTACATATACGATTTGTCTATGTTCAGTATAAATCTGAAGAAACACCAAACACTGCAGGATACATTCAACACAAAAACTAGTGACTGTTCAGTTTCTCTACCTTATGCACACAACTGTCTCTTCACATCCAACCTTAGCAGCATTACAACAGATTACCTCCTTTTATTGGTCTGAGGACACAAAGCATTCCAAGACTCAGGACTCCTCTTGGCTTTTGACACCCCTGCCCCAATCATCTCAAGGAACCTCTTTGGCCACCCCTTTATTAGACAGATATTCTCTACTAGAATGCTCAATGACAGCAACTGTAAGGCTGAATGAATCTCAGATCCCTCTGTCATCCCTCTAACTCCAGAGGCAGAAAGCCCCCTCCCCCCGATGCAGTCTTAATATTATCACTTCGGTCCACTCCAGCACATTACATCATCCTCCACAGCAAAAACCACTCTCCTGCTTATAAGGAGGGCTTGGCACTATTGACAACTGGGCTGGATAGTTGTGGGGGTGCTGCTTTGTGCAACGTGGGGTATACAGCAGAGCCCCTGACCTGTGGCAACCTCTAGTAGTGACACCAGAACTGCCTACTGGTGAAAACCACTGTGCCAAATGTTTCCCATTATGTCTAGAGACAAGATCCAAACTCTGCCATGAAAACAAGATGCCATATAGTCTGTTCCCTTCCTAACTCTCCATCTTCATTCACTATTCAAGTCACTTACTGTACTCCATCTTCATCAACTTGTTCCAGCTCACGCCAAGTGTATTCTTTGTGCAAGGCTCTTACCGACCCTAACACTGCTGGCTCTTTATCACCGAAGTCTCAGTTCCAATAACACATCAAGGGGCTTCCCCGCAGAGGCTACCCTACCCTTTGATTCATCATCACATTTTAAGGAAATATTTCCACGTGCATTAGCGAATGACCACTGAACTTACATAGACTGTGCAGAGTTGGTTAAGCTAGCGTAATTTTAAAAGTTCATCTTATAACACAGATAACTTTAGCACCTTATTCCTTTGGCCCAGACAGCTTTATTAAGCCTGGTGTCAATGCGCACATCTGGGGTTCCCATCTCCTTCATAGCAAATTTCCGGATCTCTTTGAGCGCCCGAGGGGCACGCTTCTTGAATCCCCTGAGAGTCAAAGAAAATAAATTAAGTACAAAATTAAATGAAATATATAACATATGATGTCCTGTTTTCATGAAACAAATCCAAACCAAAGCCTTAAGATAATAATAATCCTTTTTTCCACCAGTGTAATGCCCAGCAATTTGTGTTATATTTGGTAAACAGAAAATGCACAACCTACTTTCAATGATGTGGGATAAGAGCTCTGCATATGATCCTAAGATATGCTAACACAATTCTTTCCTGATAAAACACCCTATGCTCTAACACCACCTGCCTAGCGAAACCAAAGAATAGGATATGCTTGAACAGAAAATATTTACATTATAAAACTAAAAGTGTTCTCAGCTCAAAGTACACATTATTTGTCATACCCTAAGACATGGCATGTTTCTGGAAATTACACATTTCGTCTCAAGAGATATGAAGACAACAGTTCATTCTTTGGAGCTCTTAGCATAGGTCAGGCACGGTCATTAACTCATGTCTGTTTCAACTCTGAGTTAGATACTATTAACCTGTTGTTTAAATGAGGGTATACAAATTCATTTGAATTTTATACTTTGAATTAAGTAAAAAAATGTGAAAAAGCAAAACTTTACTACAAACTGAAGTGGTCAAGCATTTGGACAGGCGAAGGTCATTTCAAATGGGAGCAAAGTCTAAAAGTGCTCCTAAGACTGAAGATCAGAGAAGGGGGTCATGTCAACCATTCACCCCTGTAACCCAATGCAGGCCCTGGGACGTAACAGGTGCTTAACTTGTTAGACGAAGTGAATCTTATGAAATCCAATACAGGTAACACACAGAGCATGGTAGAGTGACTTAATTCTGGTCTAAAACCTTCAGTGATTTCCCATGCTTACAAAAGATGTCCCCTGTGCCTCACCTCTTACCACCTTCCCTACTCCCTTTACTCCACCTCACTTAGCCTCCTTGCTGTTTCTAGAACCCATCAGGCAAGTTCAGTTCATTCACTTAAACATATGACCATCTAGAAATAAAAGGTGCCTGAAATAACAGCAGTAAGTAAAACAGACAAAATACCACTAACCAGGTAGCTTATATGCAATATATGGAGTAAAAGAGATGGTTACAAGTACTACAGAGAAAAAATAAAACCAGGAAAAAAGAGGGAACATTAGAGAAAGGGAATGCAGGTTTAAATAAGATGGCCAAGAACATACTAGAGTCAAGATCTGCAGATCACGAGAAAAGCCATTTAGGAATATCAGAAAAGCATTCAGGCAGAAGGAAAAAAAGTAAAAACAAAACAAGAACAAAACAGCTACCCTGAATGTCTGGTATGATTAAGAAAATAAGTTGCCAGCTCATGTGGAATCAAAGTTGTTGGGCCTCTAGTCTGAGTAAGTCAGGAAGCCCACAGAGGGTTTGAGAATGGGCCAGGAGTTTGGGAATGAAGGAGGGACCCAGGAGCAGGAAGCTGCTAACTATTCAAGTGAGAGAAAACGGTGACGGGACCAGGCCACTGGTCCAAATGTGGCATGCAGAGGCAACAGGACATGCTCACCTGACAATGACTTAAACAGGGGAAAGCCACAAGAGGAATGGGAAAGTTAGGGGTGCAGATAAATGCTAGGAGTTTGGTTTGGGACCCTGTGAAGTTTGAGATGCATGAGTAAATACTCAAACCAACAGTAATTGTATATGAGGCCCTGCAGCCAGTCGTTATTACCCAGCATAGAGAGAAGACAGTCTTGGGGCTCTTCAGCATAAGGAAGATGATGGAAGGAGGATTAGAGGATGTGAGGAGGAACCACAAGGTTAGCAGCTAGAGGAGCAATGAGAAAAGGACAAGACTGTAGAATGTTCGGAAGTTAAAAAAAAAAAAAAAAGAAATAAAGCATTCCCACAGAAGAGTGAACAATGAACTATCACTTGTTACCTATCAAGATGGGACTGAGAAATGACTAAGGGATTCAGGTCTTCAGTTGGGAGTTTTAGAACAAAGCACAAATTGCCTGAAAAACTTGTTTCACACCTACAGTTTTCAAATGTTCCATCATCCGTATGGCCTTTAATACAGCATGCACTTTCACAGATGAGTGGCTTTTCACTTGGTACTTTTTATCACTTTGAATCTTAATCCCTTACTAAATAAATTTGAAGGACAGGGTTTCTGATTTCCTAATGAATCTGCAGAGTCCAGGACTGTGTCTAATACAATTAAGTGCTTGATGTGCTCCCAAACGAATGTATGAATGTCCCAAATAAAGGGGTGGAGAGAAGGAAATGTCGTTACTCCCAAGCAATATCAATGCAAAAAGGCACTGGATTTCGGAGCACCTGGGTGGCTCAGTAGGTTAAGAGTCCGACTTTAGCTCAGGTCATCTCAAGGTTTGTGAGTTCGAGCCCCACATCAGGTTCTGTGCCAACAGCTCAGAGCCTGGAGCCTGCTTCTGATTCTGTCTCCTATCTCTGCCCCTCCCCCACTCTCAAAAATAAACATTAAAAAAAAAAAAAAAAAGACTGGATTCTTGACCTAGAAGTCACTGCACATGATATTCTTGGGCTCACACACAATCAACACTTGGCTGGGAATGCAATGCTGAAGTAGGAAGCCCAGTGTGGGTACTGACCCACATTTCATTCAATCCCTCACAAAATTAATGTGGTTTTTTTTTTTTTTTTGAGATAAAGAGAATGCCCATTACGGTGTAAGAAATTTTGCTCCACAGATTGGTGCCTCAATAGACTATTCTGCTGTGTAACATCTGTTATTAAAAACTCTCAGGGGCACGTGCGTAGCTCAGTTAAGCATTCGACTTCAGCTCAGGTCACGAACTCACGGTTTGTGGATGCGAGTCCCAAGTCGGGCTGACAGCCCAGATTCTGGAGCCTGCTTAGGATTCTATGTCTGCCTTGCTCTCTGCTCCTTCCCAACCCACACTCTGTCTCTCTCTGAAAAATGAATGTTTAAAAACAAAAAACTAACAAAAAAACCAGTGCCTTCAACAAGCCTCAGAGATTGCCCCAATGGCACTGTGGATCACAGGAGAAATCCAGGTGTGTGGCAATAACCCCACTTGTGCACAAATCTGTGATGGCTCCTGTTATTAATCAGAATTAATTAATCAGAATGGAGAGTATCCCAGGCATCCAGAGTTACAGTAGATGAAAAAACCAAGTACTATATTCCACTTGTTAAACCAAACATTCTCCATCAGGCATTTATAGTATTAATGTGACCACATCAATCACTAGTTAAAGAGCCTACTTCAGGCAAACTATAAAGGAATACTCAAAGTCAGAGGTCTGTTGGCCTGAACTAAACTATAATCATCTCCCTCAACTAAGAGCCTTGGAAGGAATGGTTCAGAATTCCAGCCTAGTAAGAATCCTCAAATTCCTTCTCTGGCCACTATTGACTTGTGTGCCCCAGTATTGTATTCCAGGTGGTATCAGGATCTCCCTGTCAGGTGATTCGGAGGTTAATCTGCCAGGAATCGAATGCCAGCACTGAGAGTCCTTTGGTTCTGAACTGGATGCTCCTTGTGAACTGAGAGGACATCTTCCTGCAACAAAAGTGCTGGTAACCTACAAGGACACCTACAATGACCAAATGTAGTTTTTTGGTTATTTACTTTTGCACTGCTTGCGTTTTCTGAAAAAGACCTTGCAGAAGAGAAAAAAAAAACAACCATCAAGATTTCTAAGTGTTTCAAAGACGACTGAACAAGTACCCCACCCCAACTGTTATCTCATTACCTTACTAAGTCCACCATTTCAAGATGTATCCAACCAAAGAATAGTGATTGGGTATTCCTTGCATGAATGTGTTTACTATTAGTAGATTATGTGTTTAAAATATCTAAGATTAAAGATGAGTTTAAAAGGGGAGAGAGAGGGGCGCCCGGGTGGCTTAGTCGGTTGAGCGTCCGACTTTCGCTTAGGTCATCTCACGGTTCGTGGGTTCGAGCCCCGCGTCGGGCTCTGTGCTGACTGCTGGCTCAGAGCCTGGAGCCTGTTTCAGTCTGTGACTCCCTCTCTCTCTGACCCTCCCCTGCTCACGCTGTCTCTCTCTCTCCTAGAAATAAATAAAACATTTAAAAAATAAATAAATAAATAAAATAAAATAAAAGGGGAGAGAGAAACATGAACGTTGGTCACTGTATTAGGTGAATTTGGCCCCTTTATCTTTTAAAAACCATACTCAGTCAATTTCCCGAAGAAACCTTTTATAATGACTTAGTATGACTCTGGCATTGGGTAGTCCTGAGTTGTTAAGCTTCTGGTGCTGATGTTCCTGTGTGCAGGAAGAAGACTGGAAAAATGGTCAAGGAGAATTTTGTAAGTACACTCCAGAGTACTGCGCTTCTCACTGAATAGCTATCTACAGATCTACAAAATTAGGACATGGGAAGCAGGGCTATCAATTTGATGAGGACTCACTCCTTTTCTCTGGGCCAATTACTATTGAAGTCTCTAGATGAAGAGGCTTTGGGGACAGAATGTCTACTGTTTGGGACCTCACTTCTATTTACGGATAGTTTGAAGTCGGTATTAGAACACAGACATGTACCAGTCTTGTTTCTGCATACACCTAGGCCTTTCCCAAAGCTCTTCACCAATAATGTGAGTTTACCTACAGCCATCTTTTCTCATGCCCTGGTCCACAACTTTCAGCCAATCTGGCTCCAGGTTTTTGGTTTCTTGGTTGTCAGTTACACTCTATCATTTTCGAGAACGGACGTTAAGAGGACCAGACCTTGTGTGGGTCTTTGCCTTAACCAATTAACAAGGTGTTGGTTCTTCCAAAAGGCACAGACTGTAACTCGGCCTAAGAATTTAACTACCACCTTGCTCTATTGCTCTGAGGAGCTTACTACTGAAACTTCAGAATGATATCCGGATATTCCAGGAGGCAAAATAAAGGGCTCCAATGTAAAAGTTTATGGGCGGCCCAATTAAAATTTGGTCTCAATGCTGACACTATTTTTAACCTGAGTAGGTGTTTGGCTAGAATGCTATAGCAACATGCCAAATAAAATTAATGTTAGGTATTAACAGGCTCCGCATACATTAGAATGTGGTTTTATTTTTACTGAGAAATATTGCCAACAGACTCTACCGAATAGAAAGCAGATAATACTTAAAAGTCAAGCAACTTTCCAGCTTATACCAATGTTATTTCTATTTTGTTGTTTATCTTTGAGAGAGAGAGCACAAGCAAGGGAGGGGCAGAGAGAGGGAGACACAGAATCCTCTAACCAGGCTCTAAGCTGAGCTGTCAGCATGGAGCCTGTCGCACAGCTCAAACTCACAAACTGCAAGATCATGACCAGAGCCAAAGGTGGACGTTTAACTGACCAAACCACCCAGATGTGCCCTAGTGTTTAAAGATCAGTGTGAAAATATCATCTCAATGCCCAAGGACCTAGGATCAATCACCTTCTCCTTTCCATATTTGTTTTTGGGGTCTTTTGTGATAGAAACACTTTGTGAACTTTGGAATTAAGGAAAAATTATTTACTGTAAGTCCAAGTTGAGGCTCAAGGATCATATCTGTTTAGAACCTTGACAGAACTACTCGAAACATTTTTGCAAACTGGGGCTATGGATACTGAAGCAAAATAATTTTTTTCCTTCAATTTAAGGTTACTTTGTCTCTCTTTACAAGGCTATGATTAAGCCAAATAGATAATCTGCATACACACTAGTGGGGGGAAATGTGCTTGCTGGTGGATGTTTTAAAATTAACGAATAAGAAGGGTTTGGGTCTCCATTTTCAGCAGTAAGCTTAAGAACTAAAAACCATAAAAGGAAAAAAAAAAACAACCCTAAAAACTAGAACATTCAAAATAATTCCCAGTATTCTTGTCCATCACAAATCCACAACAGCCATGTGTCCTTTGCACAAATATTGCCCTAATACTCCACTGACATAGTCTTTTCTTGTCTAACAGTCTCACTTCTGGTATCAAAACTCAACCAGCATTAGTTAATAAATATTTGTGTGAGGCAGGAACTAAAAGAATCCCCTTCAAACGTCCACATGCTGGAGTAAATACAGCTTTTTCAGGTAATTGGTTAGCTTTACCAGAGTCGAGAGATTTAAAACAGTCTGCATTTCTTCCTATATACACCCGTTACCCTGCCCAGGTTTATTCAGTTACAAAGCACCCTGTGAAATGATTTTATCACCACCAAGTTCCCCCCAACTGTCTATCCCAGAAACTACTATTCAGTTTGTGTTTCCAGCCACGAACCTCCGAGGACTACGCTTTAAACACTATAAGCCTTAAATAGGAGATACGGAATAGAGACCCGGATTTTTAGCTTTTAAACAACTAGACTGACTTCAGAGTGACAGCCAGACGCGTGAGTTCGGAAATTCCCAACCAGCAAGGAACCGGACCGACTGCAAAGATACTCACACTCCATGGATGCGCTTGTGAATGTTGATGGTGTATTCTCGGGTCACTACCTCGTTGATGGCAGAACGGCCCTTCTTCTTCTCGCCACCCTTCTTTGCGGGAGCCATCTAAACCCAGGCGACAAGGAAGTTCAGAGCAGAGCGGGGCCAGCGCAAGCCAAGTCCTCCCTCCCGAGCCCGGCCTCACAAAGCCACCCTTGGGACGCTTCCGGGTACGGCGGGTTCCGCTAGGGCCCCGAAGTCCCAGGTACGGGCAAAACCAAGTCGGTTACTCCGCGGCCAAAGCACCATGCCTCTCAAATGGTCCCGCCCCAGAAACCCCTGAAGCTCGGCTCCCGTAAGCTTGGCCCCATTCCTTCCCAGGTCCCCTAAACAGCGCGGATTCCCGTCCCCGCGAAACGCGGACTCCTGGGCCCGCTTAGGAGAAATCTCGCCGTCCCGGTCAGCACAACCCCGAGCGAGGATGAAAGCAGATTATAGAAGCCGGGACACAGCAGCCATACTCACTCTGCCGGGCCCGGGTTGGAAAGGAAGAGCGCGAGGTATTGTGGGAGAGGGAAAGCGGCGTCTCGCGTACAACTTCCGGGTCGCCCGGAGGTGGGTGGAAGAGGGAGGCGAGGCTGCGTAGTAGGCGGTGCCCGGGCGGGGAAAAGCGAGCACGCTTCGGGGGCGGAGCCGGGGAGGGGGTCGCGGCTTCCCGTTCCTGCCGCGCGCGCTTGGCCTCCGCCTTCTAGCAGCCTAGTTTTCTCCGGCACCCTGGAGGCGCGGCGGCGTCTCTTTGCTCTGCCTCTAAGTCTTCAGAGGAAATAAAACCCAGGCCCACAGCTGAACGGGACCTGGGGCGGGAAAAGAAGGCGCTACTTTGTTTTTCCCGTTGTCCCCTTGATTCGGCCGACCTTTGCTGCACCTGGGAGCGGCGCCGTGCCTGGCTGGCGGTGCCATAGAAGTCGGAGACAGCTGCGGCCCTGGCGGGGTCCTCTGCGAGCAGGGACCCTCCTGAATGGGAGTGCTTACTGTCCTGGACGGTGGAGCCACCCGAGGGTCGTGTCCGGCCCGATGCATGGGTGGGCCGGGGCTGCAGAAAGCAGGGAGGCTTGTGCTGCGCTGAAAGGATGGGCAGGAGGTAGCCTGGCGGAGACGTGGTGGAGCGCGGCAGGTGAACCGTCTGAAGTCGTAGGGCTTCCTGGGCTCTAGGCGAAGAGGTGAGGTAGTGTGGGGCCTTACTCAAGAGTTTGAGTAATGCATCATTGAAGTTTTAGTGCCACGATCGGATTTGTTTTAGAATTAACTCAGTTACATTGTCAAGAATAGATTAGGAGCAGGGGGGCAAGATCGTAGCAAGGCAACTAGTAGGAAGAAGCTATTTACACGACAGAGACGAGTAAGGATCTCTGAACTAAGGCAGTTGCATCAGGTTTGGAAAGAAGCAGACCGATTTTACAGATACAAGTAGGTAAAATCAAGAGGAGTTGGGAAGAGAAGACCAGTGTAGACTCACTACATTTAAGAGATGGGGGCTGAAGAAATTAGCAACGTGTCATTGGAGCAGTTGGAAAAGACTTAGTTGAACATGTTCTAAGTCAAAAGGAAGCCAGAGTGGTCAACAAGTTCTAAATGCTACAGGGTTCAAAGAAGGCAAAAACAGATGGGCCCACTAGATTCTCCAAACAGGAGAGTATCAGTGATTTTAGCAAGTTTCACTATTGGAGCAGTGGGGAGTGGGGAGGAGCCAGATGAAGACAGAGTAAGGAGTCTGTTGCTTTCCACCAGTGCTGTCCCTTAGGGCACAAAGGCTGAGAGAGAAGCCATACTCTCAGGGGACCTGAGTAGGCAGTCCAGTTGAACAAATGGTTTAGATATGATGCGAGAAACAATAGGGAGCTCTGAGGAGGAGCCCAGAGGCATGATTCTAGAGCTTCCCAGAGACCTAGAAACTGGGTATCAACCAGTTTGGGAATTCTAAGACAGTTTGATCCATGGGTCCATGCTTATTCGTAATGAACTCCCTTACTTCACCGGAGCACACCATTTAATGGCTTCGTAAGACAGGGAGGATGGGAGCTAAAGTTGTTGAGCCCTCACATACCTGAAAGTTTTTATCAACCCTCAAATTTATTAATGTTTTGACTTGTATGGAATTTCAGGTTGAAAATAATTTCTCCCCACTGTTTTGAAGGCATTCTCCATTGTCTTCTTTCAGTGTGGTTGTTGAGAAGCCATGTGTCCTCCTTGGTGATGTTTTATTTTCTCTGAAACATTGTAGGATCTTTTTGGATCTCTAAAGTGGTGAAATTTTCAAGCAAATAGACCCCACCAGTTGAAAATCCACAAAACAGTCCTCTCAGATGTCAACTGTGCTGCTTTAAGTCAAGGTTGAACAGACATATAAAATCCATTTAGTTTAAAGGACTGATCATCATTGGCCTGGCTGGGGCTCTCCTGTTTCAGTTTAGCCCAGCAAGCTCTTTCAGCCTCTTCCTTCCCAAGCCTCAGGGGTCAGGCCAGTCACTGCTGGCCTCCCAGAGACCAAAACCTTTAAGATGAACTTTGTGTCCTTTGTAAGTCTCCAGTATTTGTTAGCTGGGCTTCTCTCCCATGTTTTTTACTTTTAGTAATTACCAGGGAATCCTTAAAATGAACAGGATCTGAATGATTCCCTGTGGGGGGAGCAAGGAAGAAGACCCCAGTTTCAAGAGGGCGACAAACCCTCAAGTGCTAGAGGGTCTTTTGGGGTAGATTTGTGCTGGGCTAAGCTGGAAGGTCCAATGGGACTTCCTAAGAAAAGCCACTGGAAGGTTTTTAAGATGAAAGGGGTTTGGAGGTGCAGAATGAAGGCGCCAAAGGAAGGTATGTCCAGTGGCAGCATTCTAACACTTGCGTATTCAAGTTCACATTTCGTCCACTTCTTATGAGCCAAGACTACAGTTTTCCAAAGAGAAAAGTCATGATTTTTTTCTGGAAACGAGACAGGGTTGCAAAACATTTTAATGAGCAGAATTAAATGAATCAAAATCTTAGGTATTAAACTTCCTCTGATGTTATGTGCGTTTGTTTTTTGTGTTTTTTTGATGTTATGTGGGTTTAAAGAAACGTTGCACAATAAGAGTTTTCTGAGTTTATCCAGATTCTGAACGTGTATGAGCTTTAAGCAATGCTAAATTAAATTAGTAGCATGGTTTATACTCTGCCCTCTTTCAATGACTTCCAGCCTGAAAATCCCAGTACAATAAATATGCTGTTTCCATTTAAAAACTTGCTTTACTTAGGATTCCGATGGCCAATTAAAATACAAATACAGAAAAATCAGATTTATAAACCGTCAAATTTATAAAACAGCTCAGTTACAAAATAGTTCATCTAGTTTAGCACAGACTTTTTTGTGGTGTCTAAATTGTGGTGTCTCTCCTGTTGTTTAACATAGTGCTGGAAGTCCTAGCATCAGCCATCAGACAACAAAAGGAAATAAAAGGCATCAGAATTGGCAAAGAAGAAGTCAAACTTTAACTTTTTTCAGACAACATGATACCCTACATGGAACACCTGACAGACTCCACCAGAAGCCTACTAGAACTGACCCAAGAATTCAGCCAAGTTGCAGGGTACAAAATCAACGTACAGAAATCAGTTGCATTTTTATACACTAATAATGAAGCAACAGAAAGAGAAATCAAGAAACTGATCCCATTCACAATTGCACAAAAAACCATAAAATATCTAGGAATAAACCTGACCAAGGATACAAGAGATCTGTATGATGAAAACCATAGAAAACTCATGAAGGAAATTGAAGAAGACACAGAGAAATGGAAAAACATTCCACGTTCATGGATCGGAAGAACAAATATAGTTAAAATGTCATTACTACCCAAAGCAATCTACACATTCAATGCAATTCCAATCAAAATTGCACTAGCATACTTCTCAAAACTAGAACAAACTATCCTAAATTTTGTATGGAACCGCAAAAGACCCTGAATAGCCAAAGTAATACTGAAGAATAAAACCAAAACGGGAGGTATCACCATCCCAGACTTTAGCCTCTACTACAAAGCTGTCATCAAGACAGTATGGTATTGGTACAAAAACAGACACATAGACCAATGGAATAGAATTGAGAACTCAGAGCTGGACCCAAAGGTATACAGCCAACTAATCATTGACAAAGCAGGAAAGAATATCCAATGGAAAAAAGACAGCCTCTTTAACAGATGGTGTTGGGAGAACTGGACAGCAGCATGTGGAAGAATGAAACTAGATCATTTTCTCACACCATACACAAAAATAAACTCAAAATGGATAAAGGACCTGAACGTGAGACAGGAAACCATCAAAACCCTAGAGGAGAAAGCAGGAAACAACCTCCTTGACCTCCACCGCAGCAACTTCTTACTTGCTACATCCCCAAAAGCAAAAGAATCAAGAGCAAAAATAAACTGTTTGGACCTCATCAAGATTAAAAGCTTCTGCACAGCAAAGGAAACTATCCATAAAACTAATAGGCAACCAACGGAATGGGAAAAGATAGTTGCAAATGACATATCAGACAAAGGGTTAATATCCAAAATCTATAAGGAACTCCCCAAACTCCACACCCAAAAAACAAACAACCCAGTAAAGAAATGGGCAGAAGATATGAACAGACACTTCTCCAAAGAGGACATCCAGATGGCCAACAGACATGAAACGATGCTCAGCATCCCTCCTCATCAGGGAAATACAAATCAAAACCACACTTAGATAACCACCTCACGCCAGTCAGAGTGGCTAAAATGAGCAAATCAGAGAACTCTAGATGCTGACAAGGATGTAGAGAAACGGGCACCCTCCTACACTGTTGGTGGGAATGTAAACTGGTGCAGCCCCTCTGGAAAAGTGTGGAGGTTCCTCAAAAGGTTAACAATAGGACTCCCCTATGACCCAGCAATAGCACTGCTAGGAATTTACCCAAGGAATATAGAAATGCTGATGCATAGGGGCACATGTACCCCAATGTTCATAGCAGCACTCTTGACAATAGCCAAAACATGGAAAGAGCCTAAGTGTCCGTCAACAGATGAATGGATCAAGAAGATGTGGTTTATCTATACAGTGGAATACTACATGGCAATGAGAAACAATGAAATCTGGCCATGTGTAGCAACATGGATGGACCTTGAGGGTGTTATGCTGAGCGAAATAAGTCAGGCAGAGAAGGACAAATACCATATGATTGCACATATAGGAGGATTAGGAGGAACTTAACAGGGGACTATGGGGGAGAAGAAGGGGAGAAATGGTGGGGGAGAGGGAGAGAGGCAAACCATGAGAGACTCTTGAATGATGAGAACAAACTGAGGACTGATGGGTGTGGGGAGAGGAGGGGGAGATGTGCATGGAGGAGGGCACCTGTGGGGATGAGCACTGGGTGTTATATGGAAACCAACTTGGCAATAAACTATTTGTACAAAAAAAATCATAAAAAAAATAAAGAATAAAATTGTGGTGTCTCTCCTGATTGGATCGGGGGGGCCAGCAGTATGGGTGGTGAAAGAATTCACCCAAGGCAGAAAGGTGATAGACGTTTACTGAATACACCACAAAGAGTGGCAGGCCAGAGAGCAAAAGAGAGGCTGTTAGCAACAAGACAGTGGGAGCTGTCTTTAAAAAGGGGAGGTGAGGAGGTATGGTAAGTTATGGAATGTCCCCTTTTTTGGTAACTGCACCTGGCTGTATGTAGCCCTTCGGTTAGTTAGGGCCTGTGGATATTTCGAGGTGGGTCACCTGATGAGTGTGCCTGTACTCGGCCACAGGGCCGCTGTCCACCCTTTCTACATTCCATTCTTGAGTCCATTTGCCTTAAAAGCAGCCTCTACATTTATTTATTTTTAATTTTAATTTAAGTAGGCTCCATGCCTAACATGGAGCTTGAATTTATGACCCTTAGATCAAGAGTCACATGTTCCACTGACTGAGCCAGCCAGGCACCCCCGAGAATTTTTGTTTTAGAAAGAAGGTTCACTCATGATTCCTTGAAAGCATAGTAAATGATCCTAAAGCATGCAGAACATTTAGACTTACCTTTTTTCAGGAATACAGCAATTTTGTGAACAATAAAACTCCTTTTTGATGATTTTATTCGTATAGCCTCTTGTGCCAACAAAAAGTGATCCTTGCCACAGAACAGAGGAGTTACCCCTATTTCACAGGGAAGCAGGGGGAAGCACAGAACTTTAGCAATGGAACAAGGGAAGGAACTCAGTTCTCTTGGGATGTTTATGGAAAGGGCTCCCCATCTCAGTGACTCTCAATCATAGTGTGCCAGGGCACCCTTATGTCAGTGTGATGAGGCCTCATGGGAGAGAGGGAATGTCTGTAGTTGGCAGAAGTCTCCTAGGTACTACTGTTATAGCTCCCTCCATCAACACAACATGTGTACACACTTCTCACACACAGACACACAAACCCCACGTGCATCACTGATACCTAACTGTTGACAGTTGGATCCCATGAACTCCAGCCCAGGTGAGTTTAATTACGGGCTGTGACGGCTTTGATGCAGAACGTCTCAGTCATCTCCAGAGATTCCCTATGTCTAGAAGGCAGAGATGTTTCCAGAAGCCTTTTCTGTTTCTGTTTGTTGTGCTGTCATCTTTACAGTGAACCACTGCTCTTTTTTCCGGCACAGCCTTTAATTATGAAGGTCAGGAGCCTGATGGGCTGGTGCACATGTTGCAGCTCAAAAAACTTGGATTTATTCATTGCTTGCTTTCACCTTTTCTGTATCTTCGATTATCCTTAGAAACATCTCGAAATAAGAAAAGATTTAAAAACGAAGATGTCTGCATGCATATATACCAAGGGACAGAAACTGCCTCCAGAGGAAATTGTACAAATTCGTTAATTTATTACAAAATTTCCACTCACAGAAAAACACAAGAAAACTTTTATACTTTTATATTTGGGAAAGGAACTGGTGTCTCAGATACAAAATAATTTACACATAATTCATACAATTTTATTTTATATAGAAATAGGTCATTATTACAACAGCTGTACAGTTCACTACACTTCGTCTTTTAATTACATAAAACCCTTTTCTTTAGAAACATCTCAACATAACAAAACATACAAAAAAAGCAAAGTGCATTTGGAAAAGGAGAATCCAATCCTCGGTCTTATCATGAAAGATCTGTAGAAAGATGCAGCATTCTGATTCAAGGGGCCGGTGCGTGGTGGGGTCTCCTCAGGGACCTGGGGCTCCACAGGCCAGTCTGGCTTGTGAAACCTCTTCCTCCAAAGTCTCCTAGTTCCTAACAGAATTCCGGAACATCAGCTGCATGATTGTGCTTTGCTTTGAGTTGGCCTTTGTAGTTGCAATCCACCAAGTAAACAGGAACAGTCCAGTGTTATATTTAGGGGAAACAATAATCACCAGAATGGGCGTGGGGTGAAGAACCTCTTTCCATTAGGTTTTAGGCCAGAGGGTGTGGGTGCAGCCTGGTGAAGAATGACCAGCTCTGCCGTCTGATTGGTGGGCTGGTTTTGTTACTGCGGTCTCCATGTGAAGTCATGAGACCTTATTATTTTTAAAACCTAAAGTGCCTAAGTTATCTCCTCTCTGCAGCTGTGCAAATTAAAACAAAAACAACCATTTAAAAATAATGAAAAATAATCTCTTTATTCTCTCTTCAACAGATCTCTGACCCAGTGCTTCTCGAATGCAAAGGAAAGAGGGTCAAGAGAGTGAAGGCCAGCTAGCAAGCGTGGACAGACCACAGCCAGCTAGAGCAACCAGTGCGCTCTCTCAGGAGGACGCAGTGAGCCGTGCCACCTGCTTGGTAAACTGAGTAACGACACTTACGTGGGGCACTCGGTTTCCATCTGAGTATGGCTGTAGAGTGTGCCCGAGAAACACAGAGGCAAGGGAAACTCGGCCAGTATCCTGATCATGTGTCACATGCCGGCCGCTGTGCTCCGGAGAAGGTTACCATCCAGGAGTTCTGAAATGTATGCAGTGTGCATAAAAGCCAAGGATTTAAACTCCTCTCCCCACTCTTGGGGCCACTCCATCATCTGTCCATTGGTTAAAGCTGTTTGTGACCCGACTTCCGTGCCAGGGCACTACCGGGGTGGCTGCTGGAGGCTGGAGGACTCAGACAGGCTGCTGACCCTTCGGGGTGGGCGCGGGGGCTGGGGCGGCGGGGGGTAGCCCAGGGTCCCTGGCGGCTGTGAGTAGGTGGAAAGAAGTAGGGAGTCCTGCTGCTCACTGTGCAAAGAGGTCGGCGCCTGCACCTGTGAAGAAGAGACAAAGGGCTCCAGAGGTGCCTCTGTGCTTTGGCAACTCCTCCGTGGAGATGCTGGGGTGGCAATGTCCATGTGGTCAGACTATAGGACTCGCCTCGTGGTGGCAGGGGTGCAGGGTGGGTGGGGAAGAAAGGAGCCTGAGGCTCCCCCAGTTGGGTGTGAATTTGGAAGCCAAGCACCAGGGGTTCTTTTGGGCCAGTGGACCAGGAGCTGGGCTTTGGGGTGTGGTTTCCTGAACATGTGCACATGACCTCCATGTGGCCTATCTGTTTTGGGATGTTGGAGCCTGCGACCACATGCAGATAACTGACAGGAGAGAATCCAAACACACATGCGGTCAGCATACTTTTCACCACGGTCCTTGATTCGGTAACTACTTCCAAATACTGCCATTTGCCAGCACCTATTGGGGAACATCCTAACTTGAAGCTCAGAAACTTCCACTGGTCAACCTCTAACTTTGGAACCTTCAGCCCCATCTCCCACTATTCGCATCCATGAAATCTCTCCCATCCAAACAACCCAGGACACCACAGGCACGCCTCCTCCTCCACTTTTGCTCAGTCTGTCCCTCTGTTGGAGCACGGTCCCTTCCTGTCCATTCACTCCATCCACACCTTGGCTCTGCAGCAGGTGTCCCCCTGTACCCACTCCCCCCCCCCGCCGCCAAATCCTTCCTCCACGAAGGCCTCCAGCCACAGTGCTCTTCCCTGGCACTAACCCAGGGCCTGACAGCTCTCTGTGACATCCCGTCTCCCCACAGTGCACCATGAGGCCCCTGAGGGCAGCGAGAAGGCCCAAACGCTCTTAGCATTTGGTTGTGCATTCTTAGCCCCACATCCTGGAGGTACAGGTGCCTGTGAACATGTCCGTTGCCAGGGCTGAAGAAAGACACAGAGGCCGCTAACTCTGCCCAGACCATCCCTGCCTTCTCACTTCACCTGAGCCTGTCCAAAAATCGCTTGTGTCCTGCAAAATGATAAGACATGCAATGCTGAAGTCTTTAGTTGCCTCCCACTATGCTTGGGGTTAGGGGACTTTGAAAGGTATATCACAGATGGTTTAGCACCTTTGGAATTAAATTGCATTCAAGACCTTCAAGGGCGACTCCTTTCATCTTTATCCCACTGACTTTTCAACGTCTCAGTCACCATACCCACCTGTGGCTTTGAAGGTGCCTGAGCAGGGTGGGGAGGGGGTGAAGGGAAAGAGATGCCCTGCCCTGTGGTGGGGGCTGGAGGCCAGGGAGGATGTGCACAGGTCAGAGTCAGGGCTGGGGCAGGAAGGCGCTCTGGCCTTCTGTTGGAGGGAAGGCCAGAGCCCAAGCAGACACTTCTGTTCCATCTGAACCCCAATTACTGGCTCTAGGGCTCCAGTGGATTTGGCACGTGCTTGAAGTAAATAGTGACCACATGGAAATGTACCCCACATTTCCCTGGAAAGCCCCGACTTCATGCTTCATCTTGTATTTATCCAGCAAGCTCGATGAATCTTTAAACATGGTTTAATTTTATATTTGTATCAGACTTTGTGTATAAACACACTAACAAGTCTGACAAGCAATAGTCAGGGTCTGATTTTTGCTCTAAAATACATGGACACCATAATAAAAATTCCTTTTTGATGATGCACCTTTTAAGCACATACCCTAGGAGGCATAATGGCTGAGTCTAAATTTCTCCTACTAAATATGCACAGGCTTACAAACTTTTAGTATTATAAACTTCATAGACTATAAAGATTCAAATGCAAATCTATGTGGGATGTATTTTGTAAATGAGGACTAGACCACCTTGACAGCAAGGGAGGAAAAGCCTGCTGGACCTGAGCAGTGGAGCTGGGGCCTGTGCCCTCACGCATTCATGTGGCGCCCACCTGCAGGAAGTGCTGTGCCTGCTGCGGGGCCTGTGCGGGCTGCAGGGGCGACTGCCTGGAGGCGGCGGTGGGGAAGCTGGGCTGAGGCACCGCCTGTCCCATCAGCAGGATGGGGGGCGAGGAGCTGCTGCTGGTGGTGTGCATGTCTGCATTTTGAAACACGGCCTGGCTCTGCGGATACCTGCTGGGTCACAGGTGGGAAGGAGAAAACAGACTTTTGAGAAAGAGGCGTTGATGTGACGCCAACAACAAAAGGACACACTGATAGACATAGACACACACTGATAGACACAGACACACACTGATAGACATAGGCACACACTGATGATAGACACTGATAGACAGACACACACTGATAGACTGGACTTCATCAGAACTGAAAACTTTGGTGCCTTAAAGGACACTATCCATGGATTGAGAAGGCCACCGGTGAAAAATATTTGTGAATCATATATCTAATAAGGGATTAATGCCCAGGTTACTAAAAAAAATCCTATAACTCAATAAGGACAAAACAGCCTGGCTTAAAAAATAGGCAAAGGGTTCGAACCACATTGCTCTAAAATAAAGATACCAAAAGGATGACCAATTGCAAAAAGAGATGCTTAACATCCTTAGTCATTAGGGAAGTACAAATCAAAATTGAAATGAGAGACCACGTCACAGCCATCACAATGGCTATTATGGAAAAAACCCCACCAAAATTATAAGTGATGACGAGGACGTGGAGAAATTGGAAGCTATGTGTGCTGATAGACATGTAAAATGGTGCAGCCACTCCGGAAGACAGGATGGCAGTTCCTCAGAGAAGTAAGCTTAGAATTATGCCACAATCCAGCAATGTCACTTCTGGGTATGTACCCAAGAGAAGAGGAATGCAGGGACTCGGGAAGATATTTGTACACCCAGGTTTGTAGCAACAATATTCACAATAGCCAGAGTTCCACAAGCAAGCCCAGTGGCCATTGATGGGTGAATGGATAAGCAAAACACAGTATATACATATAATGGAATATTGTTCAGCTTCAAAAAGGAAGTAAATTCTCACACGTTCCAGAGCACATGACGTAATACTAAAGGAAGTAAGCAAAAGGACAAATACTGCATGACTCCACTTAGAGGAGATTCCTAGAGGAGTCAGATTCATAAGAGACAGAAAGTAGACCCGTGGGGACAGCGGGTAGAGAGAGTGGGGACCTAGTGTGTAATGGGGTTTGGAGTTTTAATTTGAGACGATGAAGAAGTTCTGGAGATGGACGGTAGTGATGGTGAGTGCCGCTGAAGTGTCCACTTAAAGATAGTTAAGATGGTGAATTTTATGTTATATGTATATTCTACCGTGATTTAAAAACTTAAAAAAAGAAAAGGGGTTGATGATAATGGTCCATGAACAAGGGAGACAAGAAGGCCATTTAGGAAAGCTCCAGAGCACGGACCAGGAAGAGGTATTTAAAGACACCACAGAGAAGTCCATTTTGCATTATATAGTCTAGAAATGTGATTTCTTTCTGTGACATCATTTGTAACAAGGTGGAGCATTAGGTCATGTCTGGAAGAGACAGTAGAGGTTATGGGGAGGGTGGCAATTATTGGGTTGACTGCAAATGGCAGTTTGCATTCCAGAGGAAGGAACACCCATTTCTGCCTAGTTCACTGCATTTTAAGCATCTCTGGAAAGTGAAGTAACGAGAGTCTTTGTTTTGTCTAATCGAGAGCACCATCAGAGAATTGAAAGGCAGCCTCCTGAAGTGTGCATTCCCCATCTCTCTCCATCACGGGGGTTTATCGGGATAAAATGAAACGATACAGGTACCAGCCTCTGCCGCTCAGAAATGTTCAGAAGCCATCCACGGTTACTATTATATCACTGGCTGAAGGAGGACATGGGAGGAAGGGCGCCTGGGAGCTGGTCTCAGGGGACGGCTCTAAGGATGGCCAGGCCTAATTAGCTAGCCCCATCCCAGTGAACTTCAGAAACACACTCAACCAGTGTTATGCAAAAAAGACATCTGTGAGATAGTTCTGCCTCATGTCAAGAGCTAGGAACTGTTTTCCTGTAGCTTTTCAAGCATCCATTCCTATGTTTCCAGTGACCTCTATCCCCAGTAGTTAATGCAACAGTGGAGCGAAGCTGCTTCTGGACGTGGGGGCTACAAGCGGTGAAGAGTCTGCGGAAAGGAGACACAGAAATTTGCGTGTCTGGGAAGGAAGGAGGGCCCACATCTGCAGGGTTTCACAGTCCCCTGGCTCACCACCAGAACCACAGAGCTGGCGAGCTCCAAGTGTCCAAGTATGCCTGTGGAATGTGCCAGCATCTGCTGATCAGATGGAGCCATGGGAGGGCCCTGGGGAAGAGGATCAGGCTACATTTACCTGGGACGTTATCAAGGGTGAAGGACCCGTAAAGATGCCTGAAGATGATGACAGACAAGGGATATAATTAATTGTTTCATTCAGGTCCTGCTCTAAGAATGGAATGCTGCCACACAGTGTGATCTTCAATGGGAAATGGAAGAAGAGCTAAGGAGGTGTCCTTGCAGAGGGTGTGGGCACACTTTGACCTTGCCTTTCATGTGAGATGCACAGGAGCGCTGCTGGTCCAGGCCGATGATAGCCATGCCAGCCTGAGACCACTCAGTGCAGTTCTCTGCCTCCTCCCTCCACCCAGGGCCACCTACTTGACTTGCCGTCCAGTCCTGCTGACCTCTGAGGGCTGCCTCGCATCACAGGACCCAGGCATCATGGGCTGAATGGGCTGGCTCAGCAATAGCCTTGGAGCAGAGGAGGAAATAAATCGGAAACTTGAATCAGCACCCAAACTGTAGATCTGCTGGCCGACAGCAGCTCCTGCCCAGCCTGGCTGGGCCCTCTCTGGTCGCCCCTGATGCCCACCATGCCTGCTCTGCTCTCAAAGGAAGATGAGCACAGCCATTGGAGACCCGAGTCCTCTATTGTCACTTTGTTAGCTGGGACTGGGAGGTGGAAGAAGGGAGGCTGGAATGATTACTGCAAAGCTGCACCTGAGCTGTCTATTAACCGAGGGCAGTCTCGGTACCTGAGCTGCCGATCATGGCTGAAGTCTGGGCTGGGCTGGCACTGGCTGTCATCCTGGGAGGCAGAAGCAAGCGTGGTCAGGCTCAGAGCTGGCGGGAGCACAGCCGTGGTGCTGCTGAACTGCGATGTCAAGCTGCTCACCGAGTGGCTGCTTCCCTGCATCATCTGTGAGCTCCTCATTGGCCGTGGACCCTGGGGTGATCACGTTAATGAGAGAGGTAAGACTTAGACTCAACTCAGGCGTCATCTCTTCAGGAGCCTTTCCCAGAACCCACCCTGGCTCTTCTTCTAACTTATGACCCACTAGTTTACTTTGTTGTGGTTTTATTTGTTTAAGTTTATTCATTTTGAGAGAGCGAGAGCACACACGGGAATAAGCAGGAGAGTGGCAGAGAGAGAGAGGGAGAGAGAGAGAATCCCAAGCAGGCTCTGTACTGTCAGCATGAAGCCTATGAGGGGATCAAACCCACAAACTACGAGATCATAACCTGAATTGAAATCAAGAGTTGGATGCTTAACCAACTGAACCCCTCAGGCACCTCTAGGGCCCAGTAGTTTTTGAACTATTCTGATGCTGGGACTGTCTTCCCCATTGGCTTATAAGCACCTCAAGGATTCTTTGAATCCCTTGGGTCTACAACAGTGTTGGGCTCTCAGCAAGTAAGGAAAATGTGCATTGAACTATCTTCTGCTTCACAAATTCTACTCCAGACACATGGACCTCCTTACTGTTTCTCTCCAACTCATCAGGCCTCAGAGCCTTTGCACTGGCTGATTCCCCCATGCAGAATGTTTATCCCCCTAGTACTGGTATGGTTCATTCTCTCATTCCCTAAGGTCTCTCTGATCACATATTATCTTCTCTAAGAAAAGGCTACCTATTGAAAATTCCAGCCCACTCCCCAACCTTCACCTGTGTTCTTGCATAACCACGTGACATGCTGTGATCTTTACTTGTTTGCATCTCTCCTCTGACTTGCATCAGAGATGCTTTTTTTTTCTTTTCTCTTTTGTTCAGTGCTGTCCCTCAGTGCTTAGAACTTAGTGCCTAGCACACAGTGAGTACTTCAAAAGTACTTGTTGAGTGAAATCTTAAATGAATGACGGAATGGGCATGGATTTGCTTTTTTGCTTTTTGGGTTTTCCAGTGTTCAACTGACTGTCCATTCATATGATGGCCCCACAGTGTTTTAACTCTTGAGGTATCTTTGAAATCTTTCAATACTAGATAGCATAGGCCCTTCCTCAGTTTTTCTTTTCCAAATTCTTCTTGGCTATTCTCATTAATTTTTCTGTTGACCTTTAAAACCAAAAGGATGCATCTTAAAGGAAAACCCTTAAATCTGGGTAAAGATGGGCCGAACTATTACATGTGTACTTTTCCACATTTTACTGTACATTATCTATTTACATTCCCAGAGGCCCCACAGGACTAGAAGCTTCTTGGAGTCAAGACAAGGCTTACTCATCTCTGTTCCCCTGGGAGATGGTGAATAAGAGGGGCTCAGCAGATGTTTACTGAACCCATGATTACGGATGCCAATATGAGGCTCGCGGAGAGGCTGTATCTTGCCTTCCAGTCTTTGATCTTCCAGAAGCAGAGGCTTAGGTTTTCTTAATTCCATTCAAGTGCCATTTATTGCTGGCTGACTGTCAGGTTGCAAGGTCACTGGCGGCTTGTAGTAGGTGGTAATGGCTACGATGGAAGGGCTTGGTGGGAAATCTGGAGGACTGAGGGGGAGCGTGGTGGCCCAGGGGAGAGGGACAATGAACAGAAGTGGGTAACTTGTGTTCTCACACTCATAATGGCTATAACCAAGAGTAGATGATGAGGGCTGAGGACACACACACGGGGACAGATGGCTGTCAGTGTGAGTGTCTGGGTATCCATATCTACCTCCAACCCAGGTCAGGATCAGTGCTGAATGTTTTAGCTGTGGGATGCCTTTGGGGCATTTTAATATATTAATAAAACACAGAAGGAAACTAGTACAACTTGGGGCTTCAGAGTGACCTAGAATGAGGAAAAGAAACATCCCCTGCCCCTCACACTATACTCTAGCCCCAGTCACAGAGGAAAGGCTCAGTAGGTTTCCAGTTCACGGGGACTGCAGGAATCAAGCATGCCCTGGTCAGCTTCGGAGGCAAGGACTGAGTGTGAAAACGAGCATGTTTACCTGCGTTGATATCACACTTGATTCTCTGAGCAGGTGCTGGTTTGCCACCTGGGCAGAGGCAATCTGCCCCGGGAGTTGAGGGCTGGCCCCAAGCTGGGGCTGGGAGCCCGGGGCTGACCTCTGCTGGAGTTGCTGCTGAGTCTCGGGCCGTGACGCACTGCTGAAGCTCAGGGATACAGCTGGCTGCTGCAGAAACATCTGGAAGCAGAACAGGAGTGCCTTTAAGGTTGGGATCACATGTACCTCCACTGTCAGGGGTCTGCCTCCACACACCAAGGTGTCTGCACCTCCTTTGTATTCCCTATGCACTGTAAGAGGTTGGCCTTCTTGCGCTCTCTGACCTGCTTGGGAAGAATTCATTCACTCAACATGGGGATGTGGGGTGCTGTGATGCCACAAGCAAAGGGTCCTGGATATGGAGCAGTGGGTTGGAGGGACGCTGACCCTGCCTTATAGAAGGCTACAGTCTAGTGACAGAGTTCTATCAATGTAAAAGACACTCAGCCCCAGGTGGTCTATAAATAACTTGATGTACTTGCATAAAGACTGCTCAGCTTATCAGTTTCTCATGAGCAGAGAGAAATATCTTGTGAATGGGATGAATGGTGGCAGAGGGTAGTTTAACCTGGGCCATCGGCTGTACCATCCTGGCAGTAGGACCAGGCTCTGCGCCAGGCCTTACGTCTCCGACCACTGGCCCGGGTGTGTACCCACATTGCGGTTGGGCATCTTACTCACAGCTCCCAGCTGAGACGGCAAATCAGCCCCCATTAGCTAAGTGACTCTGCATTCCCAGGGAAGCAAATGTGATACATTGGCCTGGTAGTTTTAATTTGAAAGGTTTAAGAGAATTTGATAAGTTTGTAGAACGTTTGTTTATGAGAACCTCGATCTACTTCATTTATGCGTTTGATTTAAAAGAACTGCGTAAGAGCTTAGAAAGATTTTACTTCTAAGTTGACAAGTCTGCCTTGTTCAGCACATGACATGTTTGAAAGATTTAGACGTATTAAACTTGTAGATTAATAGCTTTGGTAGAGAATGTTGATTATTTATAATTTTTTATGTTTATAAACTAGATGGACAAACAAGTAAAAGCATTGCTATTTTTAGACCAAATTAGATTTGTAAATAATATATAATCTGTAAATTGACTCTAAAGGTTTAAAAAAAAAACAACTTTAATACTTTTAATCATAATTTAAACCTAAGATCTGTAAAAAGCTCTTTTAATCAAAGGTCCTTGTGGGCATTGAAAACTGATATTATTGAATATACTGGATCCTTCCTTCCTTCCTTCCTTCCTTCCTCCCTCCCTCCCTCCCTTCCTTCCTTCCTTCCTCCCTTAATGTTTATTGGTGAGCAGAGGAGGGGAAGAGAGAGAAGGAGACAGAATCCCAAGCAGGCTCTGCGCTGTCAGCACAGAACCAGATGTGGGGCTCGAACCCACGAACTGTGAGATCACGACCTGAGCCAAAATCAAGAGTTAGATACTTAACTGACTGAGTCACCCAGGTGCCCCCAAATATGCTGGATTCTTAACAAGCAGTGCTTTCCTCCCTTTAAGGCCTATAGCTTTGAGTTCTTCAGGAGCAAGTCCCTCTTTCTTCTAGCATCTAGATTTTTGGCCCTCTATTCCTGTACTCAGTTCAGTACAACCTCTAACTTGGTACAGAACCGACATGCCAACATTTGCTGGGTGACAGTGATTATGGAAAGGCTGAGGTAGAACCACGCCTAGCAGACACTGGCAGGAACACTTAGAGATCAGTTCAAATTTACACCTCCTGGGCAGGGTTGAGCTGCCTCCCAGAGCCCTGAGGTGGGTGGGTGGCTGAGCTGAGCTGGACCAGGTTCCCATCTGGTGCCCTTTCCACCACCCCACCTGATCTCCCTGCTTTCTACTCACACCTCCACCTCACCGGAGAGGTTTGGAATGAGAGCTGTCACTTAAGAAGTTAAGAAGAATTTTCTGGGTACCCATCATCTCAGATTCAGTTTGGAGATTAATACTTTATGCTTCCCAGTTATCTATTATAATGTGGCTTATTTATAGCACACATGGGGACCTACACTTCATCACTTTAACAAAAACACAATATTCAAACTACATAACATGCATTTTTTTGGTAGAGCACAATTTATCTTCTGGTTAGATTTCAAAAAAATGCAACCTTTATTTATGACAGGCAGTATAATGTAGCTTAAATCACATATCTAGGTTCAGATTTCAACCCCACCACACACTACTGGTATGACCTCAGGCAGTTTTCATGACTTTCCAAAGCTTTAGTTTCTTCATTGATAAAACAATGACATTAACGATATCTATCTCATAAAGGATTAAATAAAATTTATGCTGATACATAGTAAGGTCTCAATCAATGTTAGAAAGAAATAATATTTAAAATGAAAAAAGGAACTTTTTGTTCCTTTGCCTCTTTGGGCACACAATAACTATCTGAGAAATGAATGAATGGAATGAATAAATGAATGAATAAACAAATAAATGAGGGTTTTGCTCAGAGAAGGGCAAACTTTTTCTGCTTGTGTTACAACAGAGACTGCTGGGTCTGCTACTCTGTCCCACTGATGTGCCTTCTGAGGGTAGAAACTCTGTGCTGTGTATCTCTGAATTTTCACAATGCGTAACCGAGTGCTTGATACATAATGGGTGTCTGCTGGATGGAAAGAGAGATGGATGGATGGATGGATGGATGGATGGATGGATGGATGGATGGATGGATAGGTGTATGGAGGTGGATGGATGGATTGAAGGAAGGAATGATGGATGGATGCATAGGTGGATTGAGGGAAGGAAGGAAAGAATTATGGGTGAATAGATGGATGAATGGGTGGATGGAAGAAAGGAAGGAATGATAGATGAGTAATTGAAAAGAACTATCAAGGAACACATTTGCCATTGCTACAGATGCCCTTCCTGGCATTTCTTTGAGTAGCCAGCAGAGGGCATGCATACTCTCAAAAAGAGAGCAAGAGGCATCCTCTGGACTGCAGGGGGTGACACAGCCTTTCATTGGAACAGCTCTCCCCAAGTAGCGTCCTTCATGACTCCATCTACGTGCAAACACTAACACCTTACAGGACCTCTCCCTCATAACCCAAGAGTGTGTGTGTGTGTGTGTGTGTGTGTGTGTGTGTGTGTGTGTGTGTGTGTGTGTTTTGAATCGTACTCAGGAAGCACCACATGTATACATAGTCTCAGTGAAAGCTCAGAGGCACTGAAGTAAAGTAGGGAAGTCCACTGACTTTCTGGTAAAGGATTTCGTAGGGCACAATCCTAATTTGCCGTGCACATCCATGCCTCTGTTTTACCCACAATTAAGTAGAATTTTATGGCATAGGAGGGTGACTTCTTAAAAGGCACAGGAGTCAACTGTATAGAAAGTATGAGAAAAATAGTTCCTTCATTCAAATAGAAAAAGCTATCAGAGGGGAGAAAAAGCTTCTAATTTTAAGAATAAACCAATTGTATGCTCCCATGTGGCTTTTCATTACTCTAATCTGCTTCCTTTTACAAACTTATTATTACAGAACATCTTAGAAATACACAAAATAGAGGTATGACAAACCCTGTGCATCATGTTTAGGCTTCAACAATTATCAACATTTTGCCATTTTTATGTAATCTCTCCTCCCCACTCCTACCTTTTTAGGGAAGGGGTGGAGTAATTTTTACTTATTTTTTATGCTTGAACCACACAGCGTTTTTTGTTTTATTTTGTTGTTTTTTCTTAAGGACTATCACATTTTGGTTGTACATTTTGGAATGTATTTCTTTAAATCTGTACACTTGTAAAACTAGGCAGGCTGCTTGAGGAAATGTTCCCTGGCTGGACTATCTGTGGGTTTCCATGTTCTTTGGAAAATTCCACTGCAAAGATAAGGTCACAAGTATGAAATCGGGGAAGGAACACACTGCAGGGCTTGATTTCCACGTCAACCCTCACAAAACTCAGGTGCTCTGTTGGCATTGACATACTCTGGGGGTGGGGGGTGGTGCGTAACAAAACGCACTGGTCACGAGGAAGAAAAATAAGACTTCTTCAAAACAAGGAATGAAAGATATAACCTTGTATCTTCTGTTATTTTAGAATTCCGTTTGAATGTGGAAAAGGCAGGAAATAGAAAAGCCCGGGCTCTGAGGAGGATGTTCATACGCCTACCTTGCTTTTAGCAGTTTCTGGCTCAATTTTCCCCTTCCTGTTAGTGTAAAAATTCCATTCAAGTAATTGGAGTCAGGCAAGTTCTGCCAATCGGGCCTTGGATCAGTGAGAAAATAATACAGCTGGGAAGGAATAAGCAAAAAGGGACTTTGACACCTCGATGGCTCCATTTCTTTTCCTGTAAACACTGTGGTCTTCTACCGGGCCGTTTTGGGGCGTGGTGAGGAGGCGGGGCAGCTGCAGGGCTTTGGGCGTGGCCGGGCTCTCCGCCCCCGGACCCCGCCACCCCCTACACACACACCTGGGCAGGAAGTGCGCGTCCAGCTGGGCTACGTTCTCCGGGAAGGGAGCCGGCCCTGGGCTGAGGGTCTGTGCGGGTGGCGTGGGCGGGGGCACTGAGGCTCTGGAAAGCAAGCCAGGAGCGCCTCTGAGGAGCCCCGGGAGGCAGGAAGGCCCGCAGCAGGTGTCTCCCGCTACCCAGCATCGCCGCCCCATCACGCGTTCTATCATCGCGCAGGGCTCGGTCGCTGCGCCCACTTAGAGCCTGTTGGTCGCCACCCCACCCTCCCCGGGAGGGTCTGTGTGGACCATGACCGGAAGTGGCCGGGCCAGGGTTCTAGCCATTTTCCCCAAGGGTCTCTCTTGCCTCTTCTAAGGGTGGGTTGCGGGGGTGCAAATGCTTAGAACTCTCAAGGCAGACTCCAAGGTGAGTTCACAATTAGAGGCTGGGTCAAAAGAATGCGCTTGGGAAGAAACATAGTCTCGGATTGATACAAGTAAAACTTGGTAAAAATCATTTATCCTTGGAAGAAATCTAATATATACAGCTTTCACTCCAAAAGCAATCTCTCCAAAGGATTTAAAGAAGAGCCATCTGGGGGCGCCTGGGTGGCTCAGTGGGTTAAGCGTCTGACTTCGGCTCAAGTCATGAACTCACATTCGTGGGTTGGAGCCCCGCGTCGGGCTCTGTGCCGACAGATTCGGATTCTGTGTCTCCCTCTCTCTGACCCGCTCGCTTGCTCTCTCTTTCTCTCTCAGAAATAAATAAAACATTTAATAATTTTTTTTTAAAAAAAGAAGAGACATCTGGAGGGTGGGCAGTGTCATGGTTGAAAGCTGCTGCTGTTAGAACATGCAGAATGCCACAATTGGCATGCCACAAATGGGGTGGCCTGGGGACACCAGGGTGCTGACCTCTAGTCCCCAGCTTCCACTCCTGTCCCTCTCCAGGCAGGGTGCAGATGTCATCATTTGCCAGATCTCCCTTCATCATCGCTTTGGATGAGAGGCTATAGTAGAGCTGCCTCCATCTACCCCGTGGGTAGCCGGCTGGGTGCTATGAACGCAGTTACACAGGTGCTGGGAGTTTATACCCCCGCAGGAGGGAGGCAGGCATCAATGCAGGGCGAACGACCACCACTCATGAATGAAAATACAGGTGATAGGGGCACCTGGGTGGCTCAGTCGGTTGGGCATCCGACTTCGGCTCAGGTCATGATCCCAAGGTTTGTGGGTTCGAGCCCCGTTGGGCTCTGTGGTGACAGCTCAGAGCCTGGAGCCTGCTTCGGATTCTGTGTCTCCCTCTCTTTCTGCCCCTCCCTTGCTTACACTGACTCTCTCTCTTTCTCTCTCTCAGAAATAAAACATTCAAGAACAATTTTTAAAAGAAAATGCAGGTGATATACAGACACTATGGGCCCAACGGAGCAAGGGGCCAAGGGGGAGGGTGCCATGTGAAATTCACATCTGGCCTGGAGTTGGGAATGGAGGAGGTGGGATTCGTTCCTCTTACTTGGTACTGGAGGTTGCAATATGCGTAGGAAGCAGGGCTCATTAGGGCAGGACAGAGGGACTTCGGCGGGAGTCCTGCCCACCCTGAAACGGTGGGTAAACATGTGAGGGCGGCAGGAAGTGCAGAGACCGAGGTGGACACTGGCCCAGGCAGGAGTCTCACCTGGATGTTGGAGTCCTGGACCAGGCAGAGCTGCTCCTGGATCTTGTGAAGCTCCTCCTGCTGCCACCGGATGTTGGCTTGCAGGATCCGTGTCCGCTGCTCCAGCTGGTCTTTGATGGTCTGGAACATGCTGAACTGTGCTGAGAACTTGAAGGTGGAGTCAACACACCAAACCAGATGAAAGAGTTATTTCAGCCTTGCAGACAGATGTTGCTGCTGTTCTGAGCAGCCCTGCCCACTTTCATTTCCGGTCCCTTATCCACCCTTTTTTGTGTCCCTCCTGAGTGGCTCGCTGGGGAGCTTAGCAGTGCACAGGGGCTTTGGATGAGCACTGGGAGACCCAGCATCCCCGCATGAGCTCTTCTCAGGGCTACCACAATCTGTAGGTCTAATGTATTGCACTGAAGCCTGGGAGGGCCACAGAATCGGGACACGATTTTGTAAGCAGTGCTCACAAGCTGACATTCCAAATTTGGTTAGTCGGACAAATGGTTTTGGGGATGGATGTCAAAAGCAGTGCATCAGAGCATGTGACAGCTTCACAGGCAATCTGGGGTCCTTTCGTTATCCTAAATCTGATCCTGGCATGCAGGCCTCTTCTGTAACAATTCACAAATGAGCTTGATATCTGGGCTGAAACCAGCCTGGGGCCATGGGGAGGCCTTCACCACTCCCTCACTTCCCCCGGGCTCTTTTGCTGCTATGCACTTGTTAGAAATCTGTGCAGCAAAGAACTAAGGAAAAGAATAGTACAATCACCTGACATTTCTCCTGAGGGTAACACTGGCAGAGGATGACCTTATAGGTGCGACACTGATACCTGCTTTGCACAAGAGCACCAAGTTTCCCCTTCCTTCTACCTCTTGTTTTCCTGGGATGGAGGTTGACTTTAGGAAGATTCTACAGGTGATCTCTGCCCCATGTTACCTGTCTACCTTGACATAAGGTGTTTTCTTGCCAGGTGAGGCTGGCACTCCCTAGGGTGGCCACCCTGGTCTAGGCTCTCTGGAGTACTCAGTAATTCCTGTTTCTTGAGGAACATGTGTTTGCTGACCTGGGCTTCCCTCCTCCCCTCTCCTCCCCTCCCCTGCCTCCCCCCTACTCTCCTTATCTTTTCCTTCTCTTCCACCTCCTTTTTTTTTTTTAAACAATGACCTAACCCCCATGCCCTCAACCTCTATTCCAACATTCTCCCTAGTCTGATTCTTGCCCATTGTCTTTTGCAAACACATCCAGAGACTACCTCTGCTCTCTGCCCTCTCTTACATGGAGAAGCAAGGAGCCCAGGAGAGTTTAGAACATAGCTAGGATACACTGAAGGACGGAATAACTGACTTCAGTTTTTGGAGTGGAAAAATAATTTAAAACCCAATATATGCTGCCACTTGTGGAGACCCACACTGGCCAGTCTTTTGCCGCAGGCCAGCAGAGGCAGGACACTCTAATTCTTCACATCATACCCCCATGTCACGCAGAGACTCGCTTGAGATCGCATGGCTAGCTGGTGGTCTGGGCCAGACTGTGAATCCTGAGTCTTGGGAGCTGGGAGAGGCCGAGCAGTGTTGCCAGCAACACCTCCCTGGCCCCCCAAATCCACCTCAATCAGAGCGGCTTTGCCTTCAGACTTCATTTAACAGAAAAAGTTCTTCTGCTAAACCGGAATTTAAAAAAACCTGTGCTAAACCAGACTGTATCACAAAAATCTTCATCAGAATGTAAGTCATCAAAACACACAGCTGGGATTTTGAAAGAGAATTTGATTGAGAAAGAAAGCGATCTCTACCAGGTAGCAAATTAAACACACACACACACACACACAAAACCACAATAATAACTGTGGAGGGTTCTACAAAGTCAGGAAACATTGGGGGCTACGCCTTGCATGTCCAGTGGGGAGGACATTCTGGGTTGCCCAGCTGGCTCCCAAAAGAAACAGGATGGGAGAGGGCATTTGGGGAGGGGCCAGCACTGTGCTTCATAAGTGATAGTTACTTCTAGTATTATTCTGATTTTCTCAGGGCATTCCAAGATACCCCGGCATCAGTCTCTCGTTATATTCTTGATCATGGCCTTTTTGATATAGACATTTATTCTAACTTAGAGACATTTTAGAAACAAAGTATGAAGCAAAACCACCAGCTACCCAGAAAACCATTTCTCAGACTTTGGGTTTTATTTCCTCCCCCTTTTCCATGATAAGGTGGTAGAGTGACAGCATCAGAGAATGGAAAGAGAGAAAATTGTAGAATGCATTGTTTTACATGGAGCTGGTATGCAAAGAACTGTCTGACTTGAAAGGTCAGCATTATGCAAGAATATCTTAAAGAATGTGGTTATTATTAAGTATAATGTGCCTAATAGACTAAGAACTTATTGTTAATTAAAATGATGTTTAATACATGAAACATTAATGTGAAGAAGGCCTTAATCACATCATTATGCATTACAAAACAAAGAAATTCCTTTTCTATGCAAGACCCAGAAGTTATGGGAACTCTCATTTCATGCGCCTTTGGATTGAAAAACTTACTAATTTCGTAGCAAATGCGCCTTGGAAATTCGAAGAGAAAAATTTTTTTTTCCTTTTCCTAAAGAGGATGAACATAGACTATTTTAATTAGTTGACCTTGGATGAGTAGCTTTGACATCCTTCCAGCCTAACTCTAGCGTGGGGCTTGTGCTAGCAGGTGTCTTTTTGATTCCAGGAAAGCATCTGATACCGCTGTTAATGGGACATATGTTATAAAAGAGTTTTCGTCACTGGTGACAGATTAGCCCTAAGAGAGAAGTCCACACTTTGGCAAGAGTGCAGCCAGGGGTACGTGTCGATGAATCATGACCTGGGACCCCGTTGTAGCCAGACAGGGGCATAAAGCTAGATATCCCATAAAGGAACTTAAAGTGGAGACTGGCCTCAGTGAAGTGTATGCCTGTCAGCTCAGTGGCCCTAGGCGGATGCACAATGAATGACCGCTATTTCATTCAGCCTCTCACCGGGCCTCAAGCACGTCCAGCTGGGCCCAGCTCAGGTGTCACCTCCTCTGCAGGGTATTTTCTTACCAGTTCTGTAAACACGCACACCCTGCCATGGAGATTGGTCTGTTGGTGTGCCTGGGTCTCCCTTGAATGCTGAGTGCTAAAAGCTAGGGCTGTGCCCCTCACACTCACTCACAGACTGACCCAAATACTAATGCACTGAATGTTGCTAAAACAAAGAAGGAATTACTCAGCAAAGCCATGGTCCTTAAAAAAACAAAACAAAACAAAACAAAAACCCAACAAATGTGATATTTATGGTACTGGACTCACAGCTTTTACATTTTTGCAGAATCTTCCTATGACATTCGGCCTCATTCAAACTTCCTAAAATAACATAACCAATTTGGGGTCATAAAAAGTAAGAGGAACATGGTGAAGTGGCAGAGAGATGAACAAAGATTAAGAGAAGGATGATGGCTGGAGAAGACAGGTAGAGGACAAAGTTCATAGCTCGACGTGCCCTACCCACACATCTGGAGAAATAGTCCCCGGTTTGGGATCTTGGTTTGGTACCTACATATCGGCACTGATGGCATCCACATGCTCAAGAGGAAAGCACACGTTCTGTCCTAGGGAGAACCTGCCACCACCAGGTTTCCCTTTCCCTGAGCCCCAGACTCACCTGTGTCATGGGGGCAGGTGGGTTCTGCATAATGGTCTGAGGCAGGAGTTGCTGTGTGAGGTCACAGGATGACGGGGCAGGCAGGGGAGCCTGGGGAAGAGAGGAGCCCCTTGTTAACAAATAGCATTCCTGGGCCATTACAGAGGCACATGGGTGCTCTCACTCGGCTTGGTTCTCTGGCCTAGAGGAGGCCCCTCTGCACTAGAGTGAAGAGCTTACTTCTAGAAGGTAGGCTGTGCTGCCGCCCTTACAAGACATGGAGGCATAGCCAACACATGGCTGATGAAGGAAGGGTGCAGGGTGCTGTTGAGCAAGGTCCTGGAGTCACTCAGGGTCTGGGATGCCTCCCCACCATGGTGTGTCCTGCAAAGCCACTGTGATGGGCTGGAGCTTGGCAGCTCTGCTCACTCCCTCTTCCTTGCCTTCTGTTCTAGAAGGATCCGTTCTTGCTGGATTTGGTTGCTCATCTTCCAAACTGATAAATTCTTAGCAGTGTCATCAAGCAATATGAATGGGGTTGTACTAATAACCAGTATTGGCTCTGCGTGTGGCCCTTATCCTTTCTGCTCAACACTAATGCAGTGGACAGACGTGCCATGCGTTTCTATATCCATTCATTCATCCAGACAGTGAATACTGGTACGGTTTCACCAGTCTCAGCCTAGAATCTTTCAAGAGAGTCCTGGGCAGTCAGCTGAGTCACAGGCCTTATTTCCTGATCATTCAGGGCAGGGCAGGAGGACAGTAGAGAGGCAATGCATAGAAATAAGAAATGAAATCCTGAGCTTCATGGGCTATTGAGAGTTTTTAAAAGAAAAGTAAAAGGATTCTTCTGAAGTTATTCCCAAACTGTCCCTCAGGCCCTAGAGACCATAAAAAGCAGCCCAAATGAGCAGTGACACCCAGCACAACATTGGGAGGAAGTGACCACAGGAGACCTTGTTTTGAGTGTGAAATTCCTGGCACAGGGCTGCTCGGAGCCTGGTTTGGTCTCTCCGGATCACGTCCCCTGCACAGCGGAGAAGAACCAGAACCGCGCCTCCATTGGTGGCAGAAAGTAGTTCTACTGGACTGCCTAGTATTGGAAGAATGGCATTCATGGCTTGCAAGCATTTTTGGAAGGTGGCTGGAGAGGAAGAAAGTGGTCTTTGTCTTGTTCGATTTGAAAATAAAACACATCACTCAAGCTTTTCAAGTGGGGCGTGCATCACTTCCCTGGAGACCGCAGGCAGGAAGCTGGCACGTCTGCTCCCGTCTCCAAAATGTCAGTGAGGGTTGGGTAGGAGGTATCTGGCAACTACCTGGTTGTAGCCCCTGACATTCTTGGATACTTCTCCCATCCTGAGGTGGAGTCCCTGTCCGTCTCTGTGGGTGAGCTGTGGCTGCTCTGGTCAAGAAGGATGGCAGAGGTGGCACTGGGGGACTTCCAAGGCTGGGTCTTAGAAAGCCATTAGCTTCTGCCTGGCTCTCATGGAAAGCTCCCTCTCCAGACATTTCTTCCTGGAACCCAGCTACCATGCCGGGAGAAGCCCAAGGCAACTTTGGGCTCAGGCAAGTGGGTGGATGGTCTCGTCTCAGGGTAGGTAGCCCAGCCCACCCCAGGTGCCAGACATGAGCACAGACACGCCTGGGGTGTGGATTCCCCAGGCCCAGCCGGTGAGGCCTCTGACACCAGGAAGCAGACAGGAGTCAGCCCCTCTGTGCCCTTTCTGAATCCTGAGAATGTGAGAAATGACTGTTGCTTTACTTCATTAAGTTTGGCGTGATCCCTTATGAGGCAGGAGATACCTGGAGTATTGTGTGTATCAGTGATTTTGCATACAGCCAGCGTGCTTTCTAAGAGGCCCCTCATTCCCTGACCTTCTGGAGAGGTCTGGTGCATACCAGGGACACTGCCTGATGCATGTAGAGGTAGATTTTTGTTGGCACAGACTTCTTGAACGTTGTCCCTGGGGTGAAACAGGACCCCAAATGGAAGGATCCTGTGTACCCTCAGAGACTCTGGGGATGTGACCCCTGGTATGAAATTTCCAGCTCAATCTTTAAAACTCATTTGGATTTTACATTCTTTGAACACACATCCGTGTTAATTTTGGAATAAAAATGTTTCTGATTACTTGCCAATTAAGTTACCTAGCTTCCCATCCCTGAGTGCCACGCCACACTCTCCATCTCCAAGTACAACTGGTTCTCTGGGAAGATGCAGTAATGCTGTCCTGTGGTCTTGTTAGCCCTGCCACAATGTGGCGCTTCTGGTTGAGAAGGAGGTTAAGGTCACATACATACCGGCATTGCGGATGCCTGGCTGAGCCCTGGCACGGGGAGCTCTTGAGGCAGGGCAGCTGATCTTGGCAAAGCCGTGGTGCTGACCTCTGCCATCAGCTTGCTTGGGGCGGCTGTAAGAAAGCAACCGATCACCTTCCTGATTCATGCATGCTTAACAGCTTTCTTATCAAAAGAGGGGAGCAATGACTATGGTATGCATGAAACAAGGGCTTCGTTGGAATATCTGGTTAAAAAAAAAAGTGTAACACGAATGGAAGCTGTTTTAAGAGCCACAGACGTTCTGCCAGCCTCCGACCCCACCTGGGAGCAAACCACCCCCAAGCTTCATGCCCACCACATGGTTCAACCACCTGTCTGATCCTACCTCTTACAAGGGCCACGAAAACCCAGCCAGGCTATCTGGTCTGCATGTCACCTGCCCTGTGTCTGCTACAGAGGGTGGAGAGGTGGAGGGCAGGAAGCCAGCGGGAAAGGAAGCAGGAGACAGTGTGAACCGGAAGGCGGCTTCCACTTCGCAGGCATAGACTGCCCTGATTCTGCTCATGCCTGTGACCCTTTGTGGGACTCTATACTCCCACCACCCTGGCCCCACATGGGCACCCACCCCCTCACCATCTGTGGCGGCACTCACAGGCGGGTTCTGACATGGCTGTGTGCGAGGATTTGTGGGAGCTTCTGGAGGATACTGATGGTGAATGACTGGTGTTAAGGCCCAAGGTGCCTGCGTCAAGTGCGTTAAAGTGCTGCTGAAGGTCCAGGCTGGAGCCCTTGTCCTGAAACACACACACACACACACACACACACACACACACACACACACACAGAGTCCACATTTCAGCATCGAGTTGACAGGAATGAATTATGTGACTTTAGCTTTCCACTAACTATGTGGAAAATTTTGGAGGGTAAAGGGAGAAAGACCAGAACCATTTGGAGATCACTCCAGACACATCCAGGTGGAATATTTGTACATATATGTATCCAGACATCTTTGAGAGGCTTGTGGCTCTATATAAGCAGTATCTCTTATACTTGCTCACCTTAGATTTCGATTTTTTAGATTTTCATAACTGATGTTGCATTTTATTTTTTTCCTTTAAAATTGTCACCTCACTGCCTAGAATCTTGGCACTCCCAGAAGTGGGGTCGGGGGAGAGGCAGGTTCTAGAAACAGGTTGGTGGTGGTACTGGATTGTTAACACTCCAGTGAAGCAAATGCCTTTGGAGCCTTCAGGGCACGTCCCACACGGTCTCGTCTCCCGGCTGCTTCTCCTCGGTAGCCTCAGGGCCCCGGATTGAAGAACAGGCAAAGGGCCAATGGTCTCCTCTCCTTTGGCTCCTGGATCCTAACAGATCCTGGATACCAGGATACCTCTGCTGCAAGTATGATGTGATGAGAAAGCACCTGTGACCTTCCAACCCTGAGGAGACTTCTCTCCATCCTGCATGGATTCATGTCAGAAGCGTGAAAAAACAGGGGGTAGGAGAATTTTTAAGCTGAGAAAGAAACATAATGCTTGCTCCCTGAGCCATGCTCCTACCCAGCCATAGGAGGATGGTGACATTCCTGGCATCCACTAGGCTTTTTGCAAGGCCATTCCATGTCCCGCGGTCTTGGGTCTTAAATCTCTGGGTGTGAGCCTGCGTGGCTCTTCTGTCTTTTTAGTCATGGCTCCAGTGAGGATAGATTCTGTGTATGTGCCCCAAATAGGGCTGAAATGACTGATAGTGGCCTACAGTCCATTGTGCAAAACAGAGTCACAGGATGTGCCTGGATCTGCTGTGCTAAAATGTCAGCTTTGGGACTCTGCTCCTTAGTCCCAGAGTCTCCCCAGAGGCACCCCTTAGAGTGAGGCCCCTGGTCCAGGGTTGTTTGCAAATCATGTGCTCCTGGTCAGCAGAGAAATAAGTACCGGAAGTGAGAGGAAGCACGGAAAGACTTTTATAGCCATTGCACATATCTGCACATCACGTCTGGGCAGGGGAATTTGCATTTTACAAAAGCAACGGTCAGTGACAGATTTGAAATTGAAAGAACAAATAGTCCATCACCACTGATAGTTTGAAAAGCATTGTCCCAGAGCTTTTCCTTGAAGAAGGGCAGCCCGAGATGGTATCTGGTGTGTTTATACATATGTGCAAGTTTATGAGAAGTCCCACTGGGTTCTAGGACTCCCAAAGGATCAGAAACTTCAATAACGAATTTCCGAATAGATGATACATATTATGCCCGTTTGTGAGCCGTGATGTACGGGGTGTCTAACACCTGTCTACAAACAGCTTAATTCCATTCTTGGACATGATACATGATGCATTATATGACAGAGCAGGATAATAAACCCTTCCATAAACAATGACAGGTGTGTCGTGTCAGTGTGCCGGTGATGAATCACCACACAACATATCACCATGTAGTGTGCCAGCAGGGGAGGCTCGCAGAAGACACTGACTGCTCTCTGGTCTTTAAAGGTTATTCCTCCTTCCTCCCAACTCAGCTCTGGTGGACCAGAGATGCTTTCATTCTACCATTGCTGCCGCAGCAACTTCTGGCCAAAGTCTCTGGATTCTAGGTCACAGGGAAGCCTGGAACTTGAACCACATTTCACCAATTATTAAGAGACCCCCCCCCCACCCCCGACACACACATTTTGACATTTCTGAAATTGGGATGTCTCTTTCGACTGATGAAAAGAAATCCTTATTTCACAGATTGACTGGTGGCGGCATTTTCTCTTTCTTAGCGGGAGATAAATAATGGTGGATCTTACAATGGTTAGCTTCTTGGCTTTGATGAAATACACTGCTCCCTCCCTTCCTTGCCTTCTCTCTTCCCCCTTCTCCCCAACCTTTGTGTCTGTTCGAAGGATGACCTTTGAGGAATAGGGCTCTGGTCTGCTTGTACATTCCTCTCTAGTTGTATGACACAGGAGGAAAGCCAGGTTGGGGTGTGGGGAGCCTAAAAGCGGAGTGCGGAGCAGGGAAGGAGGGAAGGCTTTGTGAAGGGAAATACCCCTTACAAGCAGAACTCCCTAACATGAAGCTGGTTCCAACATGGCTGTTAACCAAGACCTTCAAATGCAGAAGTAGAAAGTGCACCTTGCCACTGACCACATGGAGGGTAAATGAGAGGCACTCCTGGGATGCCCAGGTCCTGGAGGGCCCAGCACTTAGGCTGAGGGAAGGACAGGGGCACCTAGATTATTCCATGGCTCAATGGGATGAGGGAATAAGCTCCTAGCTTTTTATCTGTGGGAGGGATACAAAGTGGAGTTATCATAGCCACTCTCACAAGGAGGGAAAGCCACCAAATCGTGCATTGAGCCCAGAGGCTGTTTTTTACACAGCTCTGCAAATTCTAATCCTCAGGGCCCTCTTGTATGTTAGTGAAATTCTCTGTGTTGTGTGCTTCTGTGCCTCATCTGAAGGACGAGGACAATAATAGTGCCTGCTTCACGGGAGCGTCATGATGGTAAACAAGTGAATACCTGAGAAACGCATTGAATAGTACTAGGAACATAGCAAATAAAATGATGACTCTTTCTATTATAACAAGTCATGGGAGAGCTTACTGAGGCAAACTTGGCCTTCAGCCATCTGGCAGGGATCAACATACCTTGAGTGCTGAAGGGTGAACGGCCTCAGGTGATGGGTCTTCCAAAGCCAGCTCTTGCCTCCTTTCTACCCGGACATCCGCGTAACTGATCAGGAAACCAAGAGACCACAGAGGGAGGTGGGACATTCCAGATGGCAACTGCCAGAGGGCTTGTGAGGTACATCAGGGTACCCTACATGACACCCACCCCAGAATCATTGCCATGAAGGAGGCTGGTCTTGCCACTTGTTTGAGGAAGGAGTTTCATCCTGTGCCTAAAATTCCACTGGAGTGACTTCTAATGTAACATTCAAAATATTTTCCTTTCCAGGATGTTTTTACTCCCTTCTCTTTTACTTATCTTCTCCCCATGCCTTGAAACTTCCAAACATCATTGTCTTTAGAAACATATTTTCATCTACAGGATAAGCCTTGACCTTTGAATAATCAAAAGCCTTTCCTAAAACCTACGCAGTCTGGACTGTGCATACAGAGAAGGGACGTGTGACTTTTTAAATAATTACCACCTTTGAAAGTTTTCTCTCAAACAAATCTAGATCTAGACGCAGAGCACTGATTGATTAGTCTGTGGACCCACTTTTAAAATAGCGTGGGTAAGGGGTGCCTGCGTGGCTCAGCTGGTTGAGTGTCAAACTTTGGCTCAGGTCATGATCTCCTGGTTCCTGAGTTCAAGCCCTGCATTGAGTTCGCTGCTGTCAGTACAGAGCCTGCTTTGGATGCTCTGTCTCCCTCTCTCTGTCCCTCCCCTGCTGGTTCATTCTCTCTCTCTCTCCCCCTCTCAAAACAAATAAACTTTAATACAAAATAAATTAAAATAAAATAAGATAGCACAGGCAAATCAATTCAATGTGGTGGTGGCCGAAGTAACCCATCTGTTTCACGTATGGAGATGCAGGTTGGGCAAGGGGCCTTGGGCAGTGACAGTGCCTCTTGGGCTTCTGGAATGTTGTTACCTTATTTACTCACTAGTTCACTCCCTACTCTCTCTGAGAGTTAAGGATGGTGAGAAAGAGAAGGGTCAAGGACAGAGTCTGAAGACCAAGATGCTGATGGTGGGGGCAAAAAGACCCTCTGACAAAGGCCCAGGCTGGGTGGCAGTGGATGGGACTGGCCTGTAATGGGAAACTACTGGCTGCTGAAGTGCCTGCCCCAGGGTGGGCTGGGAAGCCAGGATCAAGCCCCTAAGAGTGGCATGCAGTGTGATGGTCAGGGTCACTGGCAAGACCGACCAGCATTTCTCTTCTTTCCTCACTTCCTAAAAGAAGAGAGATTTACTTGTTGACTGTATATATGCACGTGTGTGTGCATGTGTGTATGCATGGTATCTCTCCATTTATCTATCTGCCCACCTACCTACTTATTATCTATCAATCATCTATCTCTTATGCATATATAAAAATGCAGTATGTATGTATCTATATATGTGTGTATACATAGATATATATCTATCCATGTATTATCTACCTATCTATCATCTATCTATCTAGTATATGTACATACAGGCATCCAATATATATAACCTTTCTTTCTTTGCTCTGTTCAAATGCCCTTCTCTAGACCAGTTTAAAATGGATTTATGTCCTTATAATTTCTGTAGACCCCACAAGTGACACTTCTCCTTCACCTTTGGGAATTATGACCCTACCTAGCCTGCATCTAGGAAGTGTCGGATATGCTGCTGCCATGGAGGCTCTCCTCACCCACACTGGGCGGGGGGGCTCCCTGAGGCCACCCGGAGCTGCCAGGGACCCCCTCCCACCGGCAGCCAGGCTCTATCCCCAGCACTGCCTCAGCTGTCAGCAGGGTTTTTTTTTTTTAACGCATTAACAATAAAGGGGACTATGTCTGTGAGTTATTTAGAGGCAAAATTTTAATTTTCTTCCCAAAACAGTGACGAGGGAAGGCTGGGGGATGGATGGAGATGAGGGGAAAATATGGAAGTAGGTCAGTGAAGCAGTAAGTCACTGAGTAACATCCCGGCGTCCTGAAAGAGCGTGTGAAGCCTCAGCCCGGGGGACTGAGCAGGGGTGAGAACCTGGAGTCTCCTGAGGCAGCAGGGGCTCCGTGTGAGTGGTGAGGGGCTCGCCCGCCCTCCCAGCCCCAGCCCTCACCTGACGACCGAGTGTGTGCACACGATGAACTCGGGCTTGGAGTTCCACTGGTGGTAAGTGATGTAGTAGTGGGTCTGCAGCCAGATCCACTGCTGGCCTTTGGTCAGAAATCGGTAGCAACAGGACTTCCCTTTACCAAACTGCATCACTGTTAGGAGAAAATGGAGTCTGCGTGTAGCAAACGTTAATACAAAAATGATCTTTCCCCCAGAAGTTACTGTTAAAAACATAAGCTTCCAGAAAGTGCCAAAACACAGTTTATTTCTCCAGGTGCGTTGTATTTTAAGTGACTCTCAAGATACTGGTAAGCGATAATGAATTCTTCAATAATGGAAGAACAATCTGCATGCTTCCCCAAATGCTCAAATGCTTAAGAGAGCCTCGGATAAGGGCAGATTCCCAAACTGGAGTTTAATTAAAAAGAGGCACAGGTTTTCCTGCTGGAGGTGGAGCAGTGTTTGGTGCTGTAGGAGCTGAGTACGGAAGAGAGAATCCAGACACCAGGGGATCTGGGCCCAAAATAGAACTGACAGCCGGGAACCTCTGGATGGATTCTGTGGCTGTCAGTCAGCAGTTCATGCTTAGTCTACACGGTCCTAAATTAGACAGTCGGCCACAGATGCCTTCCACCTCAGGCCCCAGTGCAGCAGGGCTGCGTGGAGTCCCGTGCGTTCAAGTCTGTTGGTGGGCTTCTCTGGGGTCGTCCAGAACAGAATGGATGCTGTTGGAATATTAGACTGCACAGGGCAGAAGGCTGGACTGTGGGTCTAGGGGAGAGGAACAATCTAGGGTTTATTGCCGTGGTGTCTGGAATTTAGCACCCCTTTAGCAAAACAGTTAACAGATATCACAACCAGGAAACCAAAGCTATAAAAGGGAGCCACTGCCTTGGAGAATGTGATCTCTGAAGAGGTAGGAAGCCCGGCTGAGCGAGGGCATGGGCTGGACAGAGTGAGAAATTCTTGCCTGAGCCCTGGGGCAAGTCCTTCAGATGATAAAGGTAATTCTACAACCAGGGTGGCCTTGCTGCTCTCGAAGAGTCAGAGGCAGCCAAGGCTTGAGGTAGCCCTGCCTCTCAAACTTTCACATGTCCATGAATTACTTGGGGATCTTGTTAAAATGGACGTTCTGATTCCACAGGCCTGCTGGGGATGCCTGAGAGTTTACAGGGTAGCCAACTCCTCGTGATGTCCTTGCCGCTGTTCGAGGACCGCGCTTGGAGGAGCAACGGGTTAAAGTTATAAATATTAGCCTTAGGGGCACCCGGGTGGCTCAGCTGTTTTTGGCTCAAGTCATGTCTCAAGCCCAGCATCGGGCTCGCTGTTGTCAGCCTGCCAGCCCAGAGCCCGTTTTCAATCCTCTGTACCCCTCTCTCTGCCCCTTCCCTGCTTGCACTCTCCCAATAAATAAATAAATATTTTAAAAAATCAGCCTTAGATTCTAACAGAGGCTCCTGATGGAATTTGAGCCGACTCTTTTTTTTTTTTAATTTTTAAAAATGTTTCGGGGCGCCTGGGTGGCTTAGTCGGTTAAGCGTCCAACTTTCGCTTAGGTCATGATCTCGCGGTCGTGGGTTCGAGCCCCACGTCGGGCTCTGTGCTGACTGCCAGCTCAGAGCCTGGAGCCTGTTTCAGTCTGTGACTCCCTCTCTCTCTGACCCTCCCCTGCTCACGCTGTCTCTCTATCCTGGAAATAAATAAAAAAATTTATTTAGAAGAGAGACAGAGCGTGAGCAGGGGAGGGTCAGAGAGAGAGGGGAGACACAGACTCTGAAATAGGCTCCAGGCTCTGAGCTGGCAGTCAGCACAGAGCCCGACGCGGGGCTCGAACCCACGAACCGGGAGATCATGACCCGAGCCGAAGTCGGATGCTTAACTGACTAAGCCACCCAGGCGCCTTTTGAGCTGATTCTTTTGACTAGAAGTGAAAGTTATAATGGGCACTACTGACAGGATGTCTATCAAAATACAGTGTTGGTGCTCAATTTATGTGTCAGGATCCGTAGGTCACTATGACTAAAAATGTTCCTGTTTAAAACTAGAGCTTGGCGCTGAAAATATGGCTTTAAATGGCTAATTCTTGACTCCTCTTGCTAAGTGAGAACCCAGATATGCTTGTAATCCTCCCTCCCCCCACCCTACCCGACAACATGGGGTGCCTCCCCCACCTCTGCCAGCCTGTGGCCCTCTTCTGTGGCAGAGAACCTTCCTGGTCCCCTCCCCTAGCTGGGTAAGGGACCTTCTCTGACTGCCCCTCCCACCCCCGGTATCCTGAACACATTCCTCCCAATGCAGGGACAGCATCCTATAAGCGTCCATTAGACCTTGCTCCTGCAGACAAGCAAGGAGAGTCTGATCATCCTTATGTACTGGGTCTCGTTCAGTATCTGGCCTGTAACTTGTGACCAATATATGTCTGCTTACAATGAACAGTGATGTGAGTTCAGTAGTTTGTCTTTGAAATGTATTGAATAGGGGCACCTGGATGGCTCGGTCTATTAATTGTCCAACTTCAACTCAGGTCATAATCTCATGTCATGGGTTCAAACCCCGTGTCAGGCTCTTTGCTGTGAGCGGAGAGCCTGCTTCAGATCCTCTGTCCCCCACCCCACGCCCCTCCCCTGCTTGTGGTCTCTATCTCTCAGAATAAATAAACTTAAAATAATGTATTGCATAACTTAGAAAAAATGGCCATCATCACTCACCTTATTTCTCATGAAAGATTAAACAGCTTACAAATCTAAAGGATACTGGGAAGGTGCTGGGGGGTGGGAGGAGGCAGAGCAAAGTCAATTCCAGGTAAAAACTCAAACCACAAGGAGGTCTGCTACACTCCTACATCATTTTAGAGAAAACAAAGTGTTCCTCCTCAAGAAGAAACCAAGTAATAAGCGGACTTCCAGGACCCAGAGTCCTGCTGTTGGGGCTTTGTGGAGGGTGCTGGAGGCCGCTGGGCGCTGGGGCAGGGTGTGCAGTACTCACAGTGCTGATGGCACCTGGCCAGGAGCTCCAGATCGTCAATGTGGTAGTAGTCGTAGCCTGAGGTCCCCAAAACTTCAAAAGGCAGGTATCCTATGATGGGAGGGGCTCTGCCAAGCAACGGGGATAATTCATCAGAAAGCAAGGTCTGCCTACTACACTCACTGTGGCAGCACCTCAACACTGAGGGTACCGTCTGCATGTTTCATGATCAACACCGAGACCTCATTTCTCAAGAACGAGGGCAGGATGATAATTTTGCAATGGTTCGAACCAAAGAGGCTGTGTTTTCCAAAGTGCTCAACCCTTCTGGCATTTAGATATTCAGTTTCCTTAGCATAACTTGGGTTAAATAATAATACATTTTATCATTACTGAATAATTAAAAACAGCTATCGACTGGGTCAGTCCAGTACCAACGCGTAATAAAAACTTAAAGTTGGGGAGGGGAGATTTCTCGTTCTTCAACTGTGAAAAATGTTACAGAAGAAAGAAAGAAGGTTAAGTTACAGGGACAAGAGGGTATTGAGAAAATTAAGATGAGGAGTTTCTCTCCCATATGCCCCTGCCTTCCAGGGAACTGGAGAGGGTCCCGAGTCGGCCAGGGGTGAGAGTATCCCAATGATGGCCCTACGCTGTGGCAACTGACTCTCCTGAGATGCTCGGACCCAAACATGGATGGTATCCACTTGAAGGTGAAGGGGAGCTGCCTCGCTCTTGGCCAGGAACCATTTTCCCTGCTGCCAGAAAGCTCTTCTCCTTGAAGGGACAAGGCCCGACTTTTCTCTCCCAAGGAGAGCCTGGCTCATGCAAACAAACACTTGAAAAGGACCCAACCCAAATATGTTTTTCTTTTCACAAACCTGTGATCCAGAAATAAAAATTTCCATTCCAAGCTATGCCTTGAAGTGAATTCCTCTAAAGGTTCGTCAACTATGCACATTTCCTGTATTAGAAGGGAAAAAAATATTGCTTGGGGTGCCAGATGCTCACCCTAGGTCGGTTCAAGAACACGTGGTGGGTAACAGAAGTTAAAACCATTTAGAGCAAGTCTCCAAGTTGTGTTGGGCTGCAACTCATCATCTGTAGCTAATTTCAGTATTAGTTGATACTAAATTTATTTCACAAGCTGGGGAAAAATACCTAAGAGCCAAAATGTCATACCACTCCCTTCCCATTATCTGGAAGGGCGGTAAACATGTGGAAAATGGCTTTTCATCTGAGTTTGAATGACTAATTTAACTCAGCATTCATGCCATGGATGTTAAAGCGATCATGGGTGAGAGAATACAGACAAGCCCTGGGTTTTGACACTTGGTCCTCACCTCCGTCCGCCCTGAGTGGTATTAACGCTGGTGTGAAAGGGCGGAGGGTCCACAGAGTTGCGAACGAGCATCTCTGCAGGCTGAACAGCAGCTGACGCTGCCTTCCAGCAAAATAGCTCCTAGGAAAGCAGAGCTAGGGCAAGGGGCATGTGGCACAGTTCACAGGTACCGAAACCAGACATTTCAACTTTCCAGAGTCAGTAGCAACCTCATTGCCATCTTATTCTTTCCCATAAAGACGGTTAACGAACTGCAACTAAACGTGACTCAGTTGTCCTAGCTTCACAGGATGCACGCTCTCCCAGGTACTTGCCTTTAAGAACTGTGGTGTTGCCAGACGGACCGTGGCGATGAAGCAGACCTCCTTCCCCAGCGGCAGCCGGCAGGACCTTGAAAGGGTGCTGTCAAAGCCGTTACAAGAGGGGCTAGGCACTGGGGTGGGAGAAGACAGGCAGATGGGTTAGCTCTGTGTGGCACAGCGGTCGACCCCGCCCTGGCATCACTGTCGGTCAGGGCTTCACGTACATTCGCTCTCTTCATTCGTACAACAAACACCTCAGTGAGGTAGGTGCTACTATTATCCACCCTGCATGGGAAATGGGAGGCCCAGGCTGTGAGGTAACCTGCTCATAGCCAGAAAGAGTTGGAATCCAAGTACCAGCAGACTACCCTGCCTCTCGCACCCTGTAGTCCTATAGCCGCTTAAACTGTTGTGCTGGGAAGAACATTCCACAAAAGGAGAAGAGAGCCTCACTCTGCAGTACGGGCCCACGTTCTCACTTCGGGGTGTGTTCCCCAGTCAGACGTGGTTTCTGATCTGATGGGCCCCTGGCATTTGTTGACCCCCCCTTCCTATCCCCGGTTCTGGCACAGCACACCTGGGATTCAAGGGCTTTCTGCCCTGAAACTCCACGAGGCCCAGGCTGGTGCCAGACTTGGCCGGTGCGACTGAGGAAATGGGCTCAGGACCCAGGGTGCTGCCCAGAGGCACGCAGTGTCCCCCACAAACTCGCTAGTTCTGTAGCTCTGCACAGGTGACAAATCCGTTCACAAATGTCTTCTATTCTCACAAGTCTGGGAAGGTGTTACTTTCCTCATTCTACAGATGAGGCTGCTGAGGCCCAGAAAGGTTATATGTATTATCCAAGGTGGCTCAGAATTGAAATAATGGAGCCGAGACTCTACCCAGGTCTTCCGACTCCAAGCCTGAAGTTCTCACAGGGCAGACAGGGGATTGCTCAGGGCTTGTGCCCACCTCAGGGCTGAGAACAGGCCCCTGCACGTCCTCCGCGGAGGTGCCAGCTGGTACCAGCTGCCATCTTCCTCGGGAGCTACGGAGCTGGCTTCAGAGTGACTGTGGAGAACTGCTTTACCTTTTGGGCCTGGGAACAATTCTGCTATTTTAGGCGGAATATGCTCGGTGGGAAAAAGAACCTTTAAATATAGGAAAAGTCGATGGACTATGTTTATGGAATTCTTGAACTTGGCTACCCAGTGGATTCTTTGGGACCTTTTACATGGCCTCCCAGATGCCCAGACACCATTCCCAGATCAGGTAATTCAGGGACTCCAGGTGTGAAGCCCAGACACGGGCTTTTAAAAGCTCCTGCATTTACTACTGTAGCTGGGGTTGAGGATCGTTATGCTAGATAATCTATACTACTTCTTCTTTTTCACATGTAGTTGATTATATCCTGAACTAGATACTGAATTCTAACTACATTTCTGAACTTGTAGATTTAAACATAGTTGTGTTTTCCAATTTGAGAACATATAAAGCAACAGAAAATGAAATGCGTTCTAAAAGGAAATCTGCAAGACTTTCTTTGGATTTTAGCTTTCCAATAATTTTGGTTTTATATGTTCGTAGGTTTCTAAGTGATTCTATAATGTGGTCTTCTATCCACTAACATGAATAAATTCATTTTACCAAACATATTCTCTGAATTCATTCACATAAATATTAATATAAATGTTTCCAAACATGAATATAAAAGGGGCAAAGTAGAAAACAGTGGTCCCTGCAGAGTTTACATCTGTCATTAGTTGGCTTAGTCCATTGTAGGTTAATGTGGAGGGTGAGCCAAGGGACTCCCCAAGAGGAGAGAAGGCAATCCCTTAAGGGAAGGGTCTGCTGATGTGAACATCTGCATAATAAAAATAAGACATTAAAAAACTTCCCAGATGGGAAATACCCTCGCTGCTTTAATCTAAGAGACATCAACTTCCAAATAAAGACCTAATAGAATTCTCCCCACTCTTTCAGAAAATCTAGGCCTTCGAAGCAAACTTCTAAGGACCTTCTGGAAGTTTCTAGAGAAAATCTCTCTCATTTGTCTCTAAACCATGTGCCTTGCTGGAATGATCCTTCTGGATACCAAAGTCATGCCTTCTTTGGTGATCTACCACGAGGAAGACGGGGAAAGGAGGAGCGTGGGAGAGGGAAACACCAGCCCCTAATAATTTCTTCAAGGGGCAGAGACCACGGAAATTATGTGAAATGTTCTGCAGAGCTTACTAGCTGCCCTGGCTGCCTCCCAATGCAGTTTTATATCAGTCCTTTTATAACTTCTAAGGTTTTAAAGATGAAAATGCATCCCACAGGGGAAATTTCATTATTGCTTATAGCCTGCACTTGATAAGCTAGATACTTTACAGAGAGGCCCAGAACCAAGCCAACTCCTCTTCTAAATGAGCTTTCTCCCCCAAAACCTTAAGCAGCTGAGGGCTTGATCAAAGGTGATGGTAAATCAAGGATGAAAGTTGTAACAGAGGCCAACAGGATAACCTTGGGGCAAGTCAAGGGGAAGAAGATACTTTAAACATTTTGCCAACTGCGATTCAAATGACTTTTATTCACAGCATGAGCCTCCTCACAGATTCCAGAGTCAACACATGAGCAAACTGCTCCCTGGGACTTCAGAGTAATATTTAGCACTTAGAATAACTTCTCTGGCACTTCTTATCCCAAGGTAGTTAAAAAACATTAATTAAGGATTTAATTAGTTGTTTCAATTTAAGTAATAGAAAAAACATATCTAATTACAACTGGCTTCCTGAGCCTCTCGGAAGGATTAACCAGTTGATGCAGACACAGCCCTATTTATCAGATCCCTGTCTACTTTCCTACTTCTTTCTTCCGCTGCTGCAACACACACACACACACACACACACACACACACACACACACACACACACACACACACACACACACACGTAGCATCCATGCCACAGACAAAAGCAATGATTTCTTGCTACATTTTTTGTCCCTGGGGTTGTCTTACTTGAAATTGATCTTACTCTTGCCCAAAGCTAAAGACACAGGTTTCCCCATGGCAGGAACTGGGTCTAGTTCTCTGTCTCCTGCTCTGAGCAGGCACCTTGCACACTGCAGGTGCTCAACATGTGTTTATTGACTGCATCTCTGACGAGAAGACCTTCCATCTCACACCCAAACTACAGCTTAAGACCTTGCTGGGGAAGAGAACTTCTGATCCCAGTCCACAACAGACACACAAGCCTCAAGACCTCACTGGGGCTCCGCTTCTGCAGCCCAGCTTGGTGCTGCTGCGGGCTGACTTGCCGTGGGAGGGTGCCTGCAGAGCAGGGTCCTGGGTCCCACTGCCACTCGGGCTGGCTCACTGACCTACTGGTGCATTTACACTGGTCAGAAGGACCTGGACAAGGTCTGCGGCAAATCAGCATGTCGCAGTTGCCCTCGGTGAAAACAGCACAGATGCCCATATGGGTCTCAAGCTCAGAAAAATGCAAGGCGGTGTTCTGCTCTTAGCCTTCCTATTAAAACAGGCCATGGGGGTGATCAAGCTCTTCTTTGCTCCTGAACCTTTTATCACAGTCTCAAATTTTAGAGACCCTGGAAGAATTCTGCCTTGGGCTTGCACTCTAGGGATTCTGAACAGAAGAGAGCCCCGAGGTTCTCCAGAGAATAAGAGTGATTAAAGTCTGTCTCTCCTGGTGTCTGGGGTTGGCTTCCATCTCAAAGGTGACCTTTCAAGTTAGTCATATAAAGAAGATAAGGATGTCTGAAGGGGCAGGGAGGTCTCAAGTAGCGTGAGACATGTTTGCCAAGGGGTAGGAAAGAATGAAGGAGAAGCAGAGGTGGAGACGGTGAACATTAGCTAATAGCAAAGGTGTAGAAAGAAATGGAAGAAGATGAACCTATGGTTCCTCAGTACTGGTTCCGTCATCAGGCCTAAACAATTAAGTATTCTGATCAGAGATGGCCTGCTTATGATAAATTAGTTGCAACAGCTGTAGGAAAGCACACTAATAGTCCACAAGGAGAGTGACAAATAGCTTTCTCAGCACTTCTTAGAACAAATGAAAATCAAAGCCGAGAGGTGTTCAGGAAGACGTGAAAAAATCAGTGAGGAGGCTTGCTGAGAGAAGAAAAATGTTCTCAAATCTCATTTATGATAAATGTCCAAAATGTCTGGGCTACAGTGTTGGAATGTTTAGGAAAAATAATTTCCTGAACATTCGCAAGAAATCCTCTCCCTCTAATTAAGCACTATTTTCAGAGTCTTTTTTTTTTTTCTTTTCGTGGGATGGTATGCTTTACCCGATGTGTTCTGAATAGCCAGGTTATTGGGTTCTTAGGACACCTGCAGCAAAATAATCCTGCCCTGGTTTCTGGCCCAGGGCACCACCTAACTAGCTGGGGCAAGGCGTGGCTCTTTGCTTTCTTTCCACCAGTTCTGTTTGGCATCAGAAAGAATGAACAAGGCCGGAGACAGGCGGAGAGCCACACAAAAAAGCTAAGGTTTGCAATTTGCTGGACTGAAAAAATTACTCAGGTGGGAAAATATTTGTCTCACTTAAATATATCTTCTTTCCCTTGGTGTTTGTTAATTAAAATGAGTATTTTGGGGGGCCAGGAGATTGTAATGGCATTGACAAGATATCCACCAGAAGGTTGGAGTGGACAGGGCCCGATGATTTGTACGCTCAGGGAAGTGAACTTTGTACAGGAAGTTGTCCCCTGTCCTCCAATGGGATGTCTTGTGCACATTTTTTTATCACAATTACTGGACAATCTCTACAGAAATGCCCTGCTCCCAGGATGGAACAAGGAGAAAGATGTGTTTGATAAATCTATGACCGTTCCTCACTGCTCCATTTCAATATGGGCTCTAGATGCTCAAGCAGGACAATGACCTTGGGTAACATTGTTCTTTATTGTGTTCTTAATTCCTCCACAATCTAATCTGGCAGCAATGACCACTGCTGGAGAAAGATGTGGCACTTCCCTGTGGGGGGAGGGAAAGGAGGGGACACTCTCCTTCTTGCTCTTGGGGGCCAGTGACAGATAGATGACACATCCTTTCCCGGAGGCTGTCCTTCCTGTGCTAAATTCACGGTCTCCATTCTCAGTGAGGTCTGGTGGGAGTGGATTTGTTCTCCTAACTGAGAAATCTTAATTCAGCTCAGGAAACAAAACAAAAAAAAAAACCCTAAAGCCATAAAATGAGGCAACCTACAGAAATCCCACGGAACATACGGATTCAAGTGTTGTAAGCGAAAAAGCCTCCATTTCTGCCAGTATTTCAAATCTGGTTGTGTGGTTAGAGGCAAATAGGTAAAATGAGGGCAGGGAAACTTTTATACTCTGGTGTGTGGTTTCTGGAAAGCCCAGAGTGGAATGTTTGCTGAGGGTGACCTATTTGGAACCACACCAACAACTTTTGAAATACTGCTTTCTGGATTTCAGTCAGATGCACATTTAAATCCAAGTCTGGGGGAGGAGCAAGGGCTTAAATAGAGGATTGCCTTCTTCTTGGCATGAACTTATCTTTCAGGAACTGGAACCTGTTTATTAGGACCCCTGAAAGCAAAGTCTATTCATTACGCCTTTGAAAATCATGTGGCTGGTTCCTCTCCAGTAAGAGCGGTGGGTGGGGCCGTGAGACTCGGGTGGGGGGTTGGGAGAGGCCCCAGAGGCTCCTCTATTGAACTGGAGAAGGAAAAGAGATGGAAGGGTGTACTTGTTGGAGGTATTTTTAAACATCTGTTATGGGACAAACATAGCCCTGAATCAAGTAATTTCATTTCACCCCTCTTCTGGAAATGATGTGCAGAGCAGAGGTAGACCAGGGGCTGTTCCCACCAGTGGTGATCTCTGGCTCTCCAAGCCACATGGCCAAGATCAGACAGTAGGCTTTTTATGGGAAGAGGAGGAGACATGTGGTTCCGTATCCCAGCTCAGATTCCCTCATAAAGTTTTTCACAGACTTGGTTAGAAACCGTCCTAAAGTGAAAAAGTTCTAGGAAGGCTACTTTCTTGTTCCATTTCCTGACACGTACTTCTTCACGTTTATCAAAAATCTAGGTTAAAAATAGGAAGTACCATCTTCACCTTCCCCTCCCAACCCCGACCCCAAAACATCTGTACCAAAGGATGAAGTCCGAAGAAGTGACTGAGATGTGCAAATACTGAAGCAGGGGAACATTCCATTTTGTTGACGTGTTCAGGCAATGGTTGCTGTGTCTGTGCAGCCGAGGTGCATGATCGCCTGCTGAGTCTGGACATGTCCCACTGGAGAGGTGACCCTCAATAACAAGGGCAAAGGTGCTTTTGTGCCTCCCCACACCCCAAATTCCTAACTCGACCTACTTATACTGGTGACAGAGCCAGAGGAATTCTAAGCAGTAATCTGAGTGAACAGGCAAGCAGATGGGGGTCTTTATCTAGGTAATTTAAGGGTCACCAGAAGCCCTGTCTGGATCACTGTCACCTGTCTCCCTTGCCCTGACGACATGGCTTAAGGTCCAAGGGTACCTACAGATGTTGAGTTTTGAGTCACAGCCCACACCTCCATCAGCCTTATGGCAAATTGGTTGATCAGATGAACAAGAGGCATGGAAGAAAGTGTGTCATGAACACTACTGGCAGGGCTACGTGGCTGAGGGGCCTGGGTAAGGACATCAGGGAGCACCCAAGGAACCCAGGTAGGGAAAGAACTTGATGGGGGTGGGGGACACAGAATGGGGAGAGAATGGAGACCAAAGATGACCATACACTGACCATGCACTGGTCAGCGGCCACCCAGTGCACACAGCTCACAAATCAGAAGTTACACATGTGCCAGTTCGCCCAGCACACACCAAAGTGGATTTAATCTTTGCTTTGTATTAAAGGCCAAAGAAGTAGCAGGAGCCCTCCTGGAAGCCACCATTCCATCTCTGGGGTGGGGTCTGGAATCAATCAAGGAGAGCTCTATTACTAGCTTTCAGTTTTGGAAAAGCCTTATTTCTTTATGAGTCAAAAGTTGGGTCTGAGCCATGCCTCTGTCCCCTACGTCCAGGGCTAGGATCTCTGAGCCTCTGTCTAAGCCAATGTACTTTGATTGAGCCTCACTTATGTACCAGGTATGGACTGCAGAGGCCCAGGAAGGTGTGCAATGAGTTCACAGATCAGTAAAGGTCATCACCCTTTCCACTCCATTATTGATAAAAATGAGAGACTTGTGGGGTGCCTGGGTGGCTTAGTCGGTTAAGCGTCCGACTTTCGCTTGGGTCGTGATCTCGCGCTTTGTGGGTTCAAGCCCCGCGTCAGGCTCTGTGCTGACTGCCAGCTCAGAGCCTGGAGCCTGTTTCAGTCTGTGACTCCCTCTCTCTCTGACCCTCCCCTGCTCGCGTTTTCTCTCTCTCTCTCTCTCTCTCTCTCTCCTAGAAATAAAAAAAAAAAAAAACAACAAAAAACCCATTGAAAAAAAAAAATGAGAGACCTGTATCTTCCTGACAGGCATAAAAAGAGAATGCACCAGGCAATGCTCCATAAACTCAACAGCCCTACAGAAATGACAGGACTTTTCCTGAAAACGGACCAGGGTAGGGTTTCCTACATAGTTCTTTGAAGTGTGCACAGAGATTCTATTAAAATAAAACCAATGTTCATAATCATTTGTCTTCTCTACTTAACATATTGCTTTGCAAGGTGTGCCATGCCTGGGGACTCAGGGAAATTGCATGAGGTGGCTGTGTACAAACCACATTTTGTACTTTCTGTATTTGGTGCTTTGACATTTTGGGGCATTGCAGACCCTAGAGGAACTGCTCCTTTCAGGGCTGGCCAATTCCTAGAAATAGGGCATGACTCACTTTCCAGGGCACCTTTCATAGGCAAACCAACCAACCTAGGGCCCACACCCCAACCATCTCCTTTATCGGTCTCTCAGACTCTGTGCTACTACTATTTACTTGCCCTAATCACCCGGGTCCCTGAGAACTAGAGACAAGCCCCTCTACCCAAGAGCCTACTAAAATTATTCAGACTCACCAAACCAAAGCCTGTTTATGCTGCCCCAGTCAATCTTTTCCACGGAAACCACACTAGGAAGCTCTTGCCCACATCTCTTACTCGCTCTGCCTCCTGACCTACCCTGGTGCTTCCCTATGCGGCCTCTATGGTGTCTTGTGCCTGTTTTTAGAGATCTGGGAGCATAAACCCATTTGATTTCAAACAAATCTTGGGAATCCTTAAAATAGCTTGGTGCATGGGTGCAGGACATCTGATGTGCACGGGGATGGACATCATGGACCAACAGCATGCCTGGTGGCAGGGACAGACCTGTGTGCTGCATCTACACCTTTAATTTCGACACAGATTTGCTTTGCAAACACAGCAGAGCGCTGGGTTAAGGGTAGGAGCTCAGGGTTAGAATGGGTATGAATGTAGGTCTCCCACTTCCCATAAATGCACCTCTGATTCTTATGTGCATTAGTTTCCTCCTCAGTTAAGATGTGACAATACCAATAGTACCACTAATAGGGTTGGTAGGAGGACTCAATGAGATTATCAATGCAAAGACTGGGCCCAGGACCTGGGACTTAGGAAGCACTCCTAAGGTGAGCTATTGTCTAATGTTTATTCAGATGTAAACCTACAAAATCAAAATTAAAGTATTTCTTACGGTACGTTAAACTCTATTTTATAGGTCAAAAATAATTGAATGTTGGTGATCTCATAGGGTTCCATCTTATAAATTCATTTGCTTCTGACATTGTTGTGGTCTCTTTTCATCCAAGTGAGAATGATATTTCAGGTTTCCCACAATTACATTTGAAGACTCTTGCCTCGGGAAAGCCCCCTCAACTTTGGTTTGTTCAACAGGCTCTGGAAAGACATTCTGGAACTCTTGGTTTTTAATCATCCACTTTTCAATGCTGTGTGTTTACAGCAGTAACAGTTTCCGGGAAAAAAATTCACACATAATTTCCACACATTCTTTCAGGCAAACAAACACTGTCTCAACTTGAAGTGAAAATAAAGCTTTGCTGGTTAAAACAACAACAACAACCCAGGTATTCACGATGAAGCCTGGAGCCTGCCTCTTTCCTTGAAGCCCTCTAAAATGTGATAAGCGACAGGAAGCTTCAAAGTGATATTCAGCAGCATCTTAACGGAGAGTTGCGGAAATGTAAATTAACAAAAGATGTGACTGCTGCTCAGCAGCCAGTCACAGGTCTGTTCCCTAATTAAGCGGAGTGCCGTTGTCATGGGGACACGTGGGCGCAGCATCCCAGACTTCCCACAGTCTTGGCACTCTGGGGGCCAGGTGCCTTCCCCTTCCTCGAACGCAGCCACATGGGATGTTTTGCTATTCCAGCAACTGGCATCATGGCCATAACACACACTTTAAGCAAACTGCGAAACACTGCTTATATTAATTCAAGGATAAAGCTGTTGAAAGGGGCACCATAGGCGTGAGGAGTACCATTACAGTTTCTATGGGATGGCATGTAGTATCACAATAGTCTGGTGTTTCACAAAGTCCATGACCCCTTTCATTAGAAGCCCAAGGTTCTTTCCAATTGTACAATTCCAACCCCACCCTCAGATCTCCGGAACTAGAATCTAGGTTTTAACAAGCTGCCTCACCAGGGCTGGCGTCATGCCGTGTGTCCTACTAGGTCTTGTAGGTCACTTTCTTGAACTAGGCAGCCCAACCAGCTACCATTTACTTATTTGTGTGGTTCATGGAACATTCATCTCATGAGGGTTAGGAAAGCCGTTCAGAGGAGTCGGGTTAGGCATGGTCAGGCTTTGGCTTTATCCTTTTGGTCCAGATTTAGGGCACCACTGCAAAAGCTGACCTCCCTTCACTTCCAACCATTTAGGAACCCCGTTTGGGTAGGTTCCCAAACAGCACCAAGTTAGCCAAGGAGTCCCTCATCCGAGCATGAGCCCTAAATATTAGGCTTGAAAATCACTTTGGCAGGACCAAAGTGTTTAGCATCTAGTTCAGACTTTTAGACAAAGTAGGTATATTTATGCAAACAACAGAGGATCGTTTGAGGGTGAAGGAAAGATCCTGGCTAGCTTTAGCATTAGGATTTGGGGCCATTACATTGGCTGATTCTAATGGTAACTCTGGGTCTGATTTGGCGGGTAATGGACTCCATCATGGGTCCAGAGGCTGCCCAAGCAGGGCTGCCATCAACTCCCCGGAGTCTCCATGTGTCCATCCATCATTTCTGTGCCTCATCTTCCTGTCTGTTTTCCTTCGGTATTTTTCTCCTTTCCTCCCCGCCCCCCATCCCTGTCAACATTTCCTTCTGTTTTGGCTATCTTTGAGGTTTTATGAAATGTTAGATGATTCAAAGTGATCTGTTTTGTGTTGATGTTTGAGGAGCGAAGCAAATAAAATGCAGGCTTTTCTGTGCTAGGCTCCACAGTGGGGCTGTGGGCTGCAGACTGTACTTCAAAAGTTCTGCCACCGGGCCTACATTCCCATTTTCCTAGGGTCAAAAGTGAAACTGAGGGTGTCAGTCTACTTTAGAGGTACAGCTGGAGCTTGGACCGTTAGTCATCTGGGTAATTTCAGAGAGTATGATTTTATACTTGGCTAATCTGCTTGATAATGCATCCAAATGTGGATTTTGCTGGCTCCTCGTAAAATGGCCACTTTCCATGCATTAGGGTCAGAGTGAGCAGAAGACCTATGTGCCAGACCCATAAGAACATGCTCACAGCAGTTCTGGAAAAAGGAGGCTGGAGATGCAGAAACCAAGGTTATGGATCTTCATGTCACAATGAAGCCCTGTTTGGCTGTGTGTAGGCTGAGCCTGCTCTTTATTAACTGGAAGCTGTTTCCCACAGTACAGAACTACTCCATCAGCCTGAAAATAAATACATGAATAAAGTGCATTTCAGTGGGACTTCATGCACTGGCATAAACAAGTGTGGGAGTGCGTTCTTCTCAAATGGGAGACAGCATTTACGAGCACAAAACACGTCTTGGGAACATGAAAATCCAAATGCAAATATGAAAAGCACATATTCTCACTCCTCCTCCCTCAGGGATTCTTATGCCCCCGTGTGCACGTTTGCATGATAAAAGACACTGCTGCAATTATATGACAATTAAAGCTTACCATTGTTGTAAGAGCGAAAATTTCCTACAAATTTTATGTATTCATAAGTTGGAAATTCCTTTGGGTTCAAGCTGCCTCTGAGAAGATGGCAATAAAACTCTAAATCGTTGTCAGCTGGGCCGTTAAAGGAAAAAAAAGAAAAAGGAACATGAATACAACATAGATTCTAGACTAAACAAGTTTATCTTTGTGTAACTCATGGGCTTTAGTCTATACACGGCCAGGACATTTCTCTCATTATGACTGACTTTTGGACATGGTTTTATAACCTTTGCAGAACAGGGGGTTCCCCCCCATAGTCTATATAGATATTCTTGCATTCCGTACTTGGGCCCAATTAGTCTTAATTTGCTCACAGATGTCTGTGGTTGGTTATGTCGGCATTGATTAGTTCCGGTTGTTTTCATATGGTGTATTAAAATAAAGCTGCTCATATAGAGCTGCTCTCTTTAATTTAATCTTTTCATGTTGCTTTGAAGTAACATCAGATATACAGCAGGACAAATTATTCATGGAAAATGGACTAAGGCTTGAACAAGCACAAGTCACTTGCATTACCTCCACCAAGGCACACAGTTCAGCAAGCACTGAGGCCGCCCTTTCCATCTGGGTTGCCAATTTTGAGAAAAACTTTAAAATTCCATAAAAACCGCAAATGTATAGAAATAACCAGATCACAGCCTCAGGAGAAGAGGATTTGGAGTTTTGACCTAATTATTCAGTTTTCAGTTGGTTACTCAGTTAACATATACATCTAACTTTACAGTGCCCTCCAAACTAAGCAGACTGTTCCCTGATTTTTGCAGTCTTGGTTACCAAAAGACTCTTGTGTTAAAAAAAAAAAAAAAAAAAGAAGAAGAAGAAGAAGAAGAAGAAGAAGAAGAAGAAGAAGAAGAGAGAAGAAGGAGGAGGAGGAGGAGGAGGGAGGAGGAGGAGGAGGAGGAGGAGGAGGGAGAAGAAGGAGAAGAAGGAGAAGAAGGAGAAGAAGGAGAAGAACTTCTTGTATTACAGGCAAAACAGATTCTTATTCTTAAGTGCCATGCTTTCAAATTTTCCACAGAGAAGTTAAATGTCATATGATTCTACTACATACTACTACTACTACATAAAACTCTAGTTTTAGCTTTAAATTTCAAATAAAATACACCTCTGAGGCCCTTGGAAATATTCTGAGTCACAAGGAAAGCTGTTTTTAAAATGAGTCTTCCCTCTCTTAATTCATTCTAACCTCCTTTCCAAAGTAAAATTCTTATCTTTACATCTTGTAAAACCAGTAAAGGTAAACTTACATTTTAAGTATTCTGGGGAGGGGGAATCTGTCACAAGCATATGGGAAGAGAGCATTTTATAAACTTCTGAATGTTCTTGTTCTGGAAGAAAATTTAACAAATTCTGATCCATGACATCTGACTGAAAAAGAAAATAAAGAACAAAGGTACACACTCAACGAAGATGAAAAATAAAAGCAAAAGCAAAACCTGGACATTCAGGACCATTCAGAACTGCTCTCTGAAATGAAAAGTTCAAGATCTGATTTTCCGAAAAGAGTTTCAATTCTATCACTCTGTAATCCTGGGTTATGATCTAGAACATTTCACTTGTTCCAATGCAAATGTGCTATGGTATCGCCCATGAGCCCATGAAAGAAGTAAGAGTTAAATCAGACAAATAAGCAGAGAGTCTTGCTCTCCCTGAAGGAGCCCCACCTGCCAGCACTTCTGTGTTCCTGCTGGGGCCCCGTGTAAACTCCGTCACTCTTGTGAAGGGCTCTAAAGAATGCATGGGGTTCCTTTCCTGACCATTAGGCCAACAAACGAATCCCTGTTTACTTCTTAAAGGTTCCTCCAGTCAAAGGAACTGCACTTTTCCCCCCGAGTGCTTGGGCACTGCACATACAAAATGAATAAGATGTAGAATCTAGATACAGCACTGTCCAATACAACTGTCTGTGATGATGGAAATGGTCTCTAATGTGTGTTGTCCCTTATGAGAGCCACCAGCTATGTGGTGATGAGCACTGAAATGTGGCTGGTATGACGGAAGACTGAATTTTTAATTGCATTTAATTTTAATGATTTTTAATTGAAACCTAAATAGCTGCATGTGGCCAGTGGTTCCCATAGTGGCTAGTGCAGGTGGAAGCTCACAGAGGAGAAAGAGAGAGAACACAGGCACGTCTCTTGCTGCCTCGGTCTCCCTCAATAAACTAATGCTTTCACACATTTTTAAGACACGACTTGTATACACTCTTAAATTTGTATATCCAGGCAACTCTGCTGTGTGTCCCCTGGGAACCGGAGGTTCACACGGACATCCCTAATGTCCTCATTCTTTTGCACCCATACCCTGAGCTCCCCTACCATTCCTCCCCTGAGCTCAATGTCCCCATGCACAGTATTGCCAGTTGGTCACTTGCCCACCCCCCTTGCCCATCCCATTCCCAACATCTCCCCTTCTCACCCTCATCTTCACATCCAAACAACATCCAAATGCTGTGAGACATTCGTCCTTCAAATTCTTTCAAATCTCCTCCCTTCTCTTTATTTCCATAACCTCAACCCCTAGTCTTGATCACCACCATCTCTTATCTGGGGACTAAACTGACCAAACTGGTCTTCCCACATCAACTTTTGTTCCTGTGCAACTTATTCTCCACCAGCAGGCCAGAAGGAGTCTTGTGTCAGATCAGGTCACCCCCTTGCTTAAAGGCACCTGGGCACCTGGCTGGCTCAAGCCGTACGGCATGTGACTCTTGATCTCAGGATTTTGAGTTTGAGCCCCATGTTGGGTACAGGGCTTACTTAAAGACAAAACAAACCAATACAAAACAAAACAAAACAAACAAAACAAAACATACTGTCATTTGGCTTCCAATGCTCTCATGACAAAGCCTGAACCTCCCCATTCACTTCTGAGGCTATGTACTACCCACCCTCTAAACTTCCTTCTTTCTCGTCTTCCAGGTTTGCTCTTCCTTTTAAGACTTCCCCACTCTGCACCCTGAGACTGGGACATCGTGTATCACTCCTTTTGTTTGGCTAACTCCCGTGCATCCTTTTAGATCCTTGCTCTGAAGGCACTGCTTCTGAGAAAGCACCCATAGATGACACCCTGACTACTGTGGCTCTGGCCTCTGAAGCCCCTCACAGCACTTGTTCTGCCATGTTGAAACCTCTGGTGATGGGCTGGTCTGCCTATACCACACTGGCCTATGTCACGGCAAGGTGGGGAGAGCCCCAGAGGTTGGGACTGGAAGCTGGCTCTACCCACTCAGGGCTGGGCTTTGCTCAACCAAAAGATGAGGAAGCTGTGAGGGTGCCAGGAGCTGCTGGTCAAAGGGCACACAGCATTCACTCAATGAATGCTCAGTGTGATTAAGTGTTTAATAACCCTTTTAGAAAGTTCTTGAAGTTTTCTTGTTCATTCACATGCTGATGTGTATTCTCTGCCTGCCTCATCCAACAGGAGCCCCAGGAGAGTAGGGGTTCTATCTTCCTTCTTCATTCCTATATGCCTGACATCAAATGGTGCTTGGGCTTCCAGAAAAATGAATCGACTAGCTTAAAGAAGTAAAAGGAGTAAAAACAAGGCACCCCTAGAACAGTGAGTGTGGTGTGTCAAATCCAATCACAAGGACAGAGAGGCTCTCAGGGAGGGAGATCCTTCCCACAGGGAGGGATCCTTGAGCGGGATCTGGGGGACAAGATGGTGTCTTCAGGGCAGCCAGGGTGCTCTAGGCAGGGGACACAGCATACATAAAAGCATCACAGGGGAGGGAGGAGAGTAATGGAGGCAGGGGTTCCAAAGGGAAGTGAGGCCAGAGCAAAGTAGGCCCCAGAGGAGAGAATGCCCTGTCCTGTGTGCCTGGGGTGGGGGAGACGGAACCCACCAAGGGACCTACAGGAAGGCAGGGCAGGACTCTACCTGTGCTTTAAAGAAATCCTTTAAGGTTTCTGGTCTAAGGAGAGAGGGAGCACAGGAAACCAGGCTAGAGATGGTCAGAGTCTGAACAGGCACAGGGAATGGGGAGATGTGATGTGCAGGAGGAGGGAGAGTCCAAACAGGTCATTCAACAGCACAATCCACCCAACACTGAGGGGTATCATGTGCCTGCCAGCTACTGCCTTTGGCACTGGGAAGAAACACAATGAAGCTTGCAAGCCCCTTCCCTCTTGCAGCATTCTAGGGGCTGTGAGGAAGGGAGACACCACTTGGTAGCTGATGGATAGGAGGAGGAAAAGGAGGGACTCCTAGCTCCATTGCACCCTAGCTTGGCTTGGTCTCCATTGGCAAAGACTCTGCAAACCCCTCACTAGCCTGTGCTATCATCTTCTCATTCAGGCTTTCTCCAAGTTCCTTCTGATGTTCTTGATTTTATTTTAAGCTCGTTCCCTTTAGTTTCTTAGATGCTGACTAATGCTCACAGAGGACAGTATTCTTTCTTCTTAAAGACATTTCAGATATAGGAAAATGATGATGAAGTCATCCCATGGCATTTTCTTAGAGAGTCAGGTGGAAGCCCCTTTCCCCTGATGTATGACAGAGAGCAGGCTTACCTAGTGGCTTCTGCGGAAGGCAGTTGGTAGGTCATGGGGCTATAGGGGCACCTCAGGCTACAAGTTCTGCTTAGAATAAAGGTGAACAGTGGATGAAGATTGGTGGGAAGGGGAGGTTGTGAGAATTATGAGTTAATACACTAAAAGGGCTCAGGGCTGTGCTTGCACAGAGCAGCTTGCTATCTCTCTCTCTCTCTCTCTCTCTCTCACTATTATATTACTATTATGCCATTTCCATGTGCCGACAACCAACACAAACAATGACAATTTGAAAATTTAAACCTTAATGCTTACGGGAGAGCAAATTATATCTGCAATTGAACTGTCCCTTGAATGAGCTGAGCTCTGCATATTAAAATGACAGCAATTACAGAGACAAGGGAAGGCATTTGCCATCTGCAGCCATCTTCACAGCTGAATCACAGTGTCTAGAATATCATTTACCTGTTGGAGGCAGAAGGTTATCTATTCAACATATTGGGATGTCCTTGGCTGCTTTATCAAAGAATCTTTACCAAGAATACTTTCAATACGAATGCATATTCCTAAATCCGAAGGTGCACATCTCCCATGTCTCTTCTTGGGGGCCCCTGGGATCCTGGGGATGATCTGGAAATGCTTTGGGGGACAGTGCGGCATTTTCCTCTCTCCCTACAAACCAGTAGCACCAGATCAGTCCCACCCAGCAAAGTTAAGTGAGAGCCTGCACACGGAGCACACAGGCTGGCCAGCTGAATTGGAAATGAGCTGGGTGGACACGGTGTCCAACAATGTCCCAAACAGGCCCTGGCAGTTCTGGCTGGAAATGTGTTGGCTATGGTTGGGAAGGGCAATCGTGAGAAGTCCCAGAGAAGCTTCATACGGTGAAGAGGCAGGAATGGGCTCAGGGAAGCAGTCAGGGCCTTGATCTCCCTAAGGGGCCAGCAAGTTGGAAGCATAGTCGATATGCTTTGATGCAAGTTATATTCGGAATCAAACTGATGGCCAAACAGTAATGCTTTCAGAAGATGGCACAGGAAGTCGCTTTGACCTTAGAGTGGTGAAGAATTAATTACTCTACAAAGGTACCAGCTAAGAAGAATCTCTATTCGTGAAAAGAACTGAGAGAGGGAAAGGTAAGCTACAAAAGTGAGAGAATGCATTTGCAACACACACTGTGGTGTTAAGTCCTAAAACTAAGGTTCAGTGTTAACTGCTGCCTTGTCACCAAGCAGAATTGTGACGGCCTTGATTTTGTGCAACTGAAAGTTCTCCTTCACACTCTGGCCCCATGGATAACGTCCCTAACTAAAAAGTGCTCCTTATCAAGGGGTCAAGCATAGTTCCTGCTCATTCCTGAGTAGAGGATTTAGTTCCCTGCCAGCCGGTAAAATTATTCAAACAAGCCAATTTCACCCCTGTGGGAATCAGGGAGTACCTCACCCTCTTGTTACTATGAAGCCTGCTTCTCACAGGCCCCTGCTGGTTCACTGTTCCAGAGTGCAGCCCCATGTGGCCCTGGGTCCTTCCCCTCCAGGCTATGAGTGGATGTGACTGATAAACGGCTGTCGAGCTCACATATCCAGTATTGGGTGTTGTGGGTTCTTCCGTACCCGTATCCCTAAGGCAGAGTGAATAGGAGGCGACTCAAACAACAACTGACACAGGACTAGTGTTGAGAACATAGAAAGAACGCTCACAAATCATTACAAGGAACAAACTAGACAATCCAGTAGGAAAATGGCAAAATAGCCAAATAAGCACCGTGTTCACCCAAGAGAAAATCCAAATGGCTAACAAACATATGCAAAGACACACAACCTCATTAGCAATGGGGGAGAGAAGCAAGTTAAGACTCCATGAGATGCTTTCATGCACTAAATTGACAAACAGTAGGGAGCGTGACAATCCCAGTTCTGTGGCCGGGAGCACCTGGAACTCAACTGTGCAGGCAGAGGGTTGATGGGTGCAACCACTGCCAGCAACCTGGTGTTACCTAGTAGCAGTGAGGGTTACCTACCCTATAATCCAGCAATTCTACGCATAGTTGTGTAGCAATGCTACACATGCAGCATGTTCTCACAAAAGCCCTTTCTAGGACTTCCAAACTGGAATGGATGCAGAAATTTCAGCCCATTCCTCTAGTGGAATACTGAGCAGCAATGAAAATAAACGCAGGACAGCTACTACTAACAGTGTGGGATGGATGGATCTCATAAACCATGTTGAGCGAAAGGAGTACATTTCCTATGGCTCTATTTACATGAAGTTAAACAAGAGGTAGTACTAAATTTTTTTTTTTATTTTTTTTAATGTTTTATTTGTTTCTAGGAGAGAGAGAGACAGCGTGAGCAGGGGAGGGTCAGAGAGAGAGGGAGACACAGACTCAGAAACAGGCTTCAGGCTCTGAGCTGGCAGTCAGCACAGAGCCCGACGCGGGGCTCGAACCCACGAACCGCGAGATCATGACCTAAGTGAAAGTCGGACGCTTAACCGACTAAGCCACCAAGGCGCCCCAAGAGGTAGTACTAAATTATAGTGTTTAGTGACAAATCAAAAGTTGGTAGAGCTGCAAAGAAAAATAAGGGAGCAATGATCTTAAAAGCCAGGAAGATGGTCATCTCTGGCTGGAAGGTAGGGGTGTGATGGGAAAACAACAGACAGGAGCTTCCATAGTCCTGGCTATATTCTGTCCCTTCACCTCAGTGACAGCTACCTATATGTTCATGCTTACTTTATCATTAATTTAAAAACTGAATATAAGCTTTATACTTACTTCTGTATCTATGCTTTATAAAAATAAGGCGGCACATTAAAATAAAAACAATCTAACAGGTAACCTGGATTCTTTTACCCTGTGACCTGAGCTGCATGTAGCCACACCTGCCACACCTCTCCTAGACAGAGGGGCCCCCAGCTCAGCGCCCCCCCGCCAAAGCCATCTCTGACCAGGTGACTGGGATCAGGTGGGCTCTTCCAGAAGTTGAGGGCAGGGTGGGGAAGGGAGTGCAGAGCAATGTTTCCTGGAAGGTGTTTTATGGACTTGCTGTTACGTTGTGTGGTAACACAAACCCAGGGCTCTGTCTTTCCTTTTCTGTGACCTCCTCTCCCTGCTGTGATCCTCACCAGGAATTTGGTCCCTTATCCCACTTTGATGTTGCACTGCTTGCTGGAGCTCTGGAAAACCAGAATTCCACGGAAGTATTTTTTGGTCCAAAGATTTCTCCAACTTAATAATTACTCATCCCTTAGATTATCTTCCTTTGGGGAAGTGGTATTGGTTGTCCACGCTCACGTTTCTCACTTCTGAGGTGCTTCCTATGGCCGCAGAGCTGTCTGCAATTGCTCCTGAGGTAGCAGCCCCATTTATGACCTCAGCCTATCACCCAATGAACACTTAGGCACATGGGGTCTGTGCTCAGGGCTGGAGACAGGACTTCCGCCTTATGGGCCTGGGTCTAGGGTTGTCCCCCTCATTCAGCAAACATTGCGATCATTAACAAATCAAAAGAGCAACTTTTTAAAAAAAATAAAAGTTAGTTTTTTAGAAACTCAAAGAAAAGTCCAAGTAGGAAACACAGATTACGCCTACTTTGAGTCTCTCATTTGGTTCTGCCTCAGCCATATTATTCTTTCCCAAGTCTGTCAGAGGCACGTGACTTAGAGTCCCTTAGATCTTTCCTGGAAAGTTTTCCTCCCAGAAGCTCCCTTTAGCCCTGGGTCTCCTGTCAGCATGCTTATCCACCATGCCCGTGTTTCTTCTTTGACCACCTGTGTTCGCTAATTCTAGATACTGAAATGTACTGGTGTCACCACCACGGGAAGGTTTTGACTTTGTCTTAAAACCATTTTCTTCTTTGAGCTACTTTCTTCTTTTTTCCTCTATCAAATTGGTAAAGAAAGTTCTAGCATATTTCATCAGAAGATTGCTATACAGAAATCTATCACGGGAGCTTTTGACATGTCTGAGTTTCTAGTAGTAGGAAGGAAACAGAGAGACTATACACCTGATGATCTCAAAACAGAAAAGAATTCTTGCTGCTTTTTATCCCCCAACCTTCCCAATCATGGATGGGCCTCCAATCCCAGGCCACACAAGGGACAGTGGGACCTAACCCCTGGTGTGCCAGCCTTTGATACCAACGTGGCACTGCTGCAGGGGCCCACAGCCTCCTGCCCCCCCTCCCTGCCCACAATGCATCTCTGTTGGGTGTGTCCTCCCTCAAGGAGGGACTGACGAAGACTGACCACTACTTTTCACTTCCGCATCCTCTCTTCCTAACCAGTCACTCTACCCTGAGAACACCGAACTTTACTCGGTCTTATATAGAATTCTGAATACTGCTTAAGCAACAAATCCTAGAGTCAAAGTGCCTGAGTTCAAATTCCAGCCCTACCGCTTACTGGCTATGGAACCTGAACCTCTCAGTTTCCTCATCTGTGAACTGGGGTAAGTACCTACCTCACAGAGTCATTGTAAGAATTATAAGGGTAAGGAGAGCAAATGTGATATAGCTCTACCTCTGTGCCAGGTACTAAGTGCTTTACACATATTTACTCAAAGAAGGGACTCTTAATGGTGCCCAGCGCATAGTAAGTGTTCAATACATGTTGGCTATTTTCCTATTAGGCCCTAATGGTTCAACAGGTGAAATCTCTCAACAAAACTGCAAATCCTTAAGGAAAAATAATCTCACATGGGCCTTTCCAATGGCTACATTGTTCGTGGACAAGTCCTTGGCTCATGCTGAGTAGTAAACAAGTGAGACTCAAAGTGACTTAAACCAAAAGCAGAATTCCTGAATGATGACTCCAACCCATGGCATCAGGAATACACCAGAGCCAAGCAGTAACAAGCTTGGGCTCTGCAGGCAGTCGCGCCTGGGTTAGGCCCTGCTCTACCCCTTACTGGCTGGGCCACCTTGGGTTTCCTTCTTTGTAAAGTAGAGGTGATAGAGGTGTTTCTCCTGGATGGGCTCCTCTGCTCAGCCAGCTAGTGACTGACTGGCACCTGGAAAGTGTCCATCCTTAATCTCCCCTGTCCACCCACGAGAGCAAAGATGCAAGCAAAAAAAGGAGAAGAGGTGATGCTCTGGGTAAAGCAGATGCTATAAGTTAGAAGTAAATAGAAATTACATTTGGGGATTGCCCATCGTGAGCTCACCTCCCCTGGGGAGCTTTAAGGGCTGACTCTATGTGTGTTGGGATGTGGGTCTAGATATTGACAGACACTCATGATTCATATGGATCTCTAGCATTGATAAGCTAGGGACAGGGTCATTTCTGACTCTTCCAGAGTTACTGAATCATTCGTACAGGTGGTCCTAAAATGCTCTGTAATTTCAAATCAGAATTCCAGACTTACTAAGACCCCTCTGCCATGTATAGCAACTGGGTCATCAGATAACTGTTACAAAAGCATAAAGCAGAACAGAGCAAATCCTGTTTGCCCAAATAGCTCTGGGCTCCTGCATCTCATTCCTGGGCCATTAAGGAGGCTCCACGGAGTTGCTTTCAATCAGTGCCTGTCATGATCCCATCCCATCCCTTCAAGACAAAACACAAAAGAAGCACCCTATCACTTCTTTTTCCTCATAGCCCTCAGGTCAGCCCAAAGAAGCTGGGCTGATTTGGTGAGATCACTTCTGTGTTCCTCATATCAGCCTCATCACTATTCTAGCCTCATATAAAATCAGGGTGAAACTGCACTCTTGCCTCTTTGGGACTAAATGAGAACCAGCCTCTCTGACATCAATCAAGAGGAGATAATACCCCCCCCCCCAACCAAGCCTAATTCACTTGGAGATGGTGCAGGGAGGGGGCCAAAACACAAAGGTTAGACAGATTGTGGGGTAATTCAAAGGCATCTTCCAAGCAAGGTAAAAACTGCTTTCCCGGGCTACGGCACACAATGACCAAGCAAAGAAAGAATGTGGACAATGGCTTTGATCTCCACACAGTGTCATTTGCAAAAATGATGCAATGGGCAGTGGCTTCCGAGGACAAGTGTAACCCAGGACAATGTGGAATCCTGGGCCAGTAGCAAAGCTGGGCTCATCTCCCCAAGGAAGCTGAGCTGCTCACGGAGCAAGGCCACACTGCTCTCCAGCAGGGGCAGCTAAAGAGAGGCGGCCATGGTCCTCCAGTGTCTTCCTGGCCCAGGTTTTTCTTTGTACAGGAGCCAGGGAAAGCAGTTACCCTCCTGATCACATCCTCCAGCCAACCTGTCCGCCCAGGTGCCGGGAGTGGGGAGTGGTGGGGTTAGGTGGTCCGGCAGGAGGTTGGGAGGACAGAGAAGAGAAGAGGTTTTTTATCCCAGTCGGGATGCTCCTGGTAGAGCTGTCATTGACAGGTCAGGCTCCATAGGAAGAAATAATGGTGTGCAGGAAGTGGAAGCCTGGCCAAATGCTTTTGCGAGATCCCAGAGGTGGATCCTCCACCGGCCAGGTACTGCTTGGTGAATGGGGGTTAGCAGGGCACAAGCAAGACTTATGCAGAGAGAAGGAGGAGGGGAAGAGAGGGAAGAAGGTAGGGAAAGAGGGAGGAGGAAGGGGAGGGAAGGGCATCTGGGATGGCCTTTGTCAAGCAGCACCCATCCCTCCTCTGAGCCTCCACCTGGCTGCCCTGGACATCAGGGCTTTCCTGCTGCCCACACCCTTCTCATTGCCCAAGGTCTCTCTGGTCCAAACACGTTTTCCCAGAATAGTTCAACTCTCCTCCCATTCCCCCATCACCCCTGCCACAGATCCCTTACTACCATTAAGTGTCATGATGCACTTGCAATCTCAGACTTGTCCTCAGTGATCCCCAAATCACATCCCATCTCCGGTCACCTGTTGCACATTCCTCCACCAATTCTGCTTTGACCCAGGAAGTAGGCTTTTCCCTTGGAGGGACATCCATCAGCCTCTGTACAGGCTCTAAGATATGCTAACTGTGCTGGGACTCTCATTGGCTCAGCTGCTGCATGGCTTCTGGGCCACAGAAGGGTCAGGACCTGCCCCTGTGTCCCCCTGACAGGTTGGGGTTTGCCAAGATCTTGGTGCCTTACTTGTTCCAGAATGGCACATGCCTGCACCCGCCCTTCCTCTAGAAGGCCCTGGGGCCTTGTTGAGAACACTCATTAACTCTCCTCACACGCACAGACCCCCTCATACCTACATCACCCCTGATCTGAGATCTGAATGGTTCTCAAGGTAAGATGATAATGGGTACTGGCAGAGGTCAGCAGAGCAGACACTTACCGGTAAATGCCCCAGGAGAGGTGTGATACTGTCAGAAACGTAGAGGATGCTGCCATCTGTGGTCACTGCGATGATGAAGCCGTCTAACGCCTGTGGAAAATGCAACAGCGGAAGGCTCCTTAGCCATGCTTTAATGGAGGATGTCACTGAAGCAAAGGTCCCCCCTCACGACATTGACTTTGTTGTGTAATTCTTAGAATATTTCCACAAATAACCTCATTGCACTTTTCGGCCTTGCACAGGATGCAGTTTCATCTAGCCCAGGCAAAGTGCTTGCCAAAGCACTAAAGGACTCACTGGAATCCTACCTCTTGGAATCATGAGACAAAACTGAGCCATGGAAATTACCTAAGCAGTTTTAATGATAAGCATCCCATTGGGCTGAATCAGAAACACTACAATTACCATTAAAAGATGTCAGTGATATTTTACGGTTCCCATCTCCCTATCCCCAATATGCCTTTGAGTTCAGCAGGAAACATTTACCCGAAGATACTGGACCTAACAGATGCATTAACAACTGTCAGTCAGGGTCGACCTCTGCCTTCATTCATTGCCTTAGGAGGAATACCTCCTGGAGGAACCATTTGTAAAGAACATTCACATTACTTACTGAGTATCTACTGTATGTGAGGCATGCTGTTCTAGGTGCTTCTGATAGAAAAGAAGGGATGGAGGCCATCAATGTTTTCTTTCTTTCTTTTTGAGAGAGAAAGTGCAAGTGGGGGGGACAGAGAGAGGGGGACAAGGATCCAAAGCTAGCTCAGTTGACAGCAGTGACCCCAATGTGGGGTTTGAACTCACGAACTGTAAGATCATAACTTGGGCTGAAGTCTGACGCTCAACCACCTGAGCCACCCAGGCACCCCAGCCATCAACATTTTCTTACAGACACCTTTGCTGTTTTTTTTAGATTCCTTGCTGGATTTTCTCTCTCTCTCTCTCTCTCTTAAACTTTTTTTTTTTTTTTGAGAGACAGAGAGAGACTATGAGTTGGGTGGGGGAGGGCAGAGAGAGAGGGAGACACAGAATCTGAAGCAGGCTCCAGGCTCTCAGCTGTCAGCACAGAGCCTGATGTGGGGCTCAAATCCACAGACCAGGAGATCATGACCTGAGCCAAAGTCAGATGCTTAACTGACTGAGCCACCTGGGCATCCCTCTTGCTGAATTTTCATGATGCTTTCAAAAGACACATATGCAAGGTGATTTCTAAAATTTAGACTATGTAATTCAGTACAGAATGGGGTCCTCTAGCAATGGGCTATACAGGTGCCCGGTATAGATGGAAAAGATTAAAACAAAGCCCATCTCACCAGAAAACAAATCTCTGAGGGAGTAAAAGGCTCAGGTGGACATTACTGTAAACCTATCACTGTTGCTTTATTAACAATATCTTTGAAGTAACATCTTCCCTGAGTGTGAGGATTTTTCTGCTTTAAGGGGGGAAAAAGCCACACTGAAATATGTGCTTAGAAAGTTCTGGAAACATTTTGTATATACTCAGCTAGTTCTTCCCAGGGTGTTACTGGAGGTCTGAACTGTCAAAAGGAGTTGAGTTCTCTGTTAGGTGGGTGCAGCTAAGTATACTGCAGCAGGAATCAGAAACAGCTTGCTAAGTGTGCAAGAAAGGTGCTGTGTAAAATGGGAGAGAGTTCTCTTCACAGGGAAAATGAACGCTAGGGTCATGTATTATTTTATACTTACATAGGGCAGGATTTAAGACTGAAAACTATATTAAGGCATGTTTCTTAAGTGGACGTTGTCCTTGTGAATTACATCACTGGTTTTCCACTGAGGGCAAAGCCTTCTCCTCTTCCCTCATTGGGGGACACTTAGCAGTGTCAGCAGACATCACTACTGGGGTGGGTGCTACTGACATGTGGTGGGTAGAAGCCAAGGATGCTTTGAAACATCTGATGATGCACAGGATACCTCCCTAACAAAGAATGATGAGGTCCGAGATGTCCATAGGGCCAAGGCTGAGAAATCCCCAATAAAATTTATGGGTCATTGTGAACACAGAGGTGCATCCTGGTACCTTTTGCTTCTTTTCCTAATTTTTTTTTTAGTCATATTTTCAGCCCTTCTGGCAGTGAATTTTACAAGGTGGGGGCACTGTTGAGGATGTCAGCTGGACCTTTTAGGAAAAAACGGGGCAGAGTACTGGGAAAATAGAAAACAGTACAAATGATCGTCTTGCACAGTGAGCCCAAGCCCCTCTTGGATTTGTGAAGCATGTGGGTGTTAAAGAGCTGAAGGTATTTATAGATGGAAGATAACTTTCATCAGCTTATTGGCATTTCCCATCCAATGTGCAAGACGCACGCTGAGTCACTGCTTGGAGAACGCTTGCTATGGTTTTAGAAGGTCCCCTCAGCACCATCTGAGTGACTCAACACGCTGTGACTGGGAAGTCATGCGTCCCTCTCAAAGTAACGTTGACTGTGACAGCAGCTTAGGGGACACTCAAATGCCATAATGGCCCAAAGTTTATACCTGCCACATGCCAGAAAGAAATGAAAACACCCCTTTCTGCCAATTCCTGGTTCTGATGCTTCTTGTGTTCCCTGGGACAACCTCTGGGCTGTGAGAAAGGATCACTGTAGCTTTTCTGAATAAAATTCAGAAGTACTACAAACCCCCTAACTGCCAGTCAACAAGAGCTTCCTCGTCTTTCTTTCCTCCCTCCCTCCCTCTGTCCCTCCTTTCTTTCTTTCTTTCTTTCTTTTCTTTTCTTTTCTTTCTTTCTTTCTTTCTTTCTTTCTTTCTTTCTTTCTTTCTTTCTTTCTTTCTTTCAGAGCACAAGTGGGGGAGGGGCAGAGAGAAAGAGAGAAAGAGAGAGAGAGAGGACAAGAGGATCTGAAACAGGCTCTGCACTGACAGAAATGAGCCCAACGTGGGGCTCAAGCTCATGAACCACGAGATCATGATCTGAGCTGAAATTGGACGCTCAACAGACTGAGCCACCCCGGTGCCCCAAGAGCTTCCCCTTCTTCTGAGTAAACTTGTTCAGATGCCTGCAGCCACAGTCTCTGTCAGCTTACACTGTTCCTGCTTGGCTGGTATGCAGCCAAGTCATTTTTGTTCATTCAAACTCTACAACCATAGGAGTCATCCTGGAGTCTAGTTTGAGGCTTTTCTGAGAGGAGAGGGAAAACAGAGGGATTCACATCGAGAGGGCACCAGTGGTTCATCTTCTGGGGCCTGATGGGTTCTGTCCTGATCTAAAAAGAGAACCTCATGGTCACTAAGACACGGCATCTGAGTCCCTCACATTCCCTGAAATGGCTCTGGAAAAGGAGAGGGCTGTGCAGCTACAAAGGGACACACACTAGTTAGAAGTTGCCTAGTGGCAAATGGCGATGACATCATCCTGTGGGGGCCACTGCAGGGCCTGGGCCATCTGGGAGAATATACTGGAGGTACGGTTACTTATCATGAGGTCTGTGTCTACTGAAGAGCAACAGTCTAGAACAGAAGTCTAAAACAGAGATCAGTCAGACGTACTAGTTGATGGGTTTCACAGACTCCTCAAAGTTGCAATGTGCCCAGAAGACCTGCACAGGCTTAATTCCAGGCTTAATTCACTAACCTAGCATGATTCCTTTAGATCTGCTTCAAGGAGTCTACACTGGAGGCAGGGGGAAGTGCATAAAGAATATGCATACAGGAGTGCCTGGGTGGCTCAGCCGTTTAGGCATCTGACTTCAGCATAGGTCATTATCTCACAATTTGTGGGTTCCAGCCCCGCATAGAGCTCTGTGCTGTCAGCACAGAGCCTGCTTCAGATCCTCTGTCCCCTTCCCTCTCTGCCCCTCCCCTGTTGATGTGTGCTCTCTCTCAAAAAAAATTTGTTTTAAATCTTAAAAGAATATATATACAAATCTAAAAATCTTTTTCTAGAAATTCCAGTCTCCTGAATCTCAGTCTTGCCTTTCAGCCCAAATATGTATCCATTTTTAACTTTATAAAAGTCTCGTTTCCTCAAACACTTTTGATTTCTTGAAACTCAGTGGGAAAAAAAGAAGGCTGTACTACATGCTCTGAAAAAGAGACTGGGTGCTATAGGGTTATGCGTTTTAACTATTGTTCCCTAAGAATTAAAAGATGAAATGGTTTATGTAAAGTAGCATAATGATACATTAATTCAACATTATATTTCACAAGCTGATCTAAATTTAACATACTTAAAATGCATTGCTTCTGGAGAAAGTTCTGTATTTTCTTTAAATATAGTTCACATGTAGATTTAAGTATCTTTCATTTTATGCAAATGTTCATTAATGCGCTTATATTTCATAATATTTGGACATCTTCGTTCTGGCATTTTCTTATTCCAGTACTTTCTGTTTTCTGCATAGTTAATCTATGTAAATTAAAGTTTACATCAGTCTTATACAGGCATCTAAGAGGAGATATAGAAAGAAGCCACTCTCCAAAAATGCTGCCAGGAACCACGGACATGCAGCCAGCGTCTAACTTCCTTTCACTGAACTCATCTGTCCCGATTTCCTCTTCTAAGTCAAGGGCCCAGACATGCCATGTCTGGAGCCTTCTCTCTCTCCACTGTCATGTCCATACACTCCCAGTCAAATCCCCAGTTTGGAAGTCAGAGCAGAGCACACTGCCACATGTTTTTGTAGAGACTCACCCTCATCTGCACAGTTCTACCCAAATGTAAACACAGGACACTGAAGAAGCCCATTGGCCCAGATCAGCCAGATTTCCACAAATACGACCCTAGAGATGGGCGTGGGCACCTAACTTTCTAGAAGGAGAAACATGAGCATCCTTCTCAGCCCAGAAAGGGCAGGGAGGCACAGGGTCATTTACGGTTGACACCCACATACCATATTGATGTAACAGAGCTCAAGTTCAAAGCCTAACTTTAAAAGACTTTTGTTTTCAAAATGTGTTCTACCAAGGGAGACATATAATCACTGCATTCTAAAGAGGAGACTCTCTGAGCCAAAAGTCGGTGCAGAGATGTGATTCTTCCTCCCCTTGCCCCTTCTTCCACCTACCTGAATCCCTGCCCGTCCCAGCTCCCAGACTGGGTGTCCCTCTGACTGGGAGGCCAGGAGTGGGTTTACCTTACAGTCATGGCAGCCACGGCACACACATTCAGTTTGGGGATTTTTGCTTATACTGCCAGACTCAGTAGCCAAAATATGAGCAACAGCATGCAGAGCTTCAAGGGCTATCTGTTTCAAGACCTTTTTCCTTTCCAGGGTCAAGAATAGCTGTTTACTTCGGGCACAGGGTCTTGTCTGGAACAAGCAGTTGCATTTTGACTTGCAACCAATTAAACTAATTTGAAAGGGCATTTCACCTCCAACATCAGCTGAGTGAATTCTTCATTACTGAGGAATGAAGGCTTCCAGTCTTGTTGAATATCACAGATTTCCGTTTGCGCTGAGACTTCTGGAAAAAAAACCCATAAATAAACTTTTATGTTCAAAGTCACCTTGGAATTCGAATTAACAAATGAAGCATACTTATTTCCGTGTAATTTTTGTGTAAACTTTTGTGTCATTTAAAGAAGCCAGTATAAAGAAATATGCTACCCTGATTTCTAAGGACTAGGGACTTTGGATGCAATGGACTGAAAAGTGTCTCTTGATGTTTTTATACCCCTTTAATGAGGTTCAGGAGAAGAGCTCTCTACCCTCTGCACGGCTGGAGTGCCTACCAGTAGCAGGCGGCACAATGTCCTTGAATTTCTACAGGACAAAGCCCACCATCAGCAGTTGGGGATTAAGTTGTTGCCACCTATCAAGGCAATGGGAACAGCAACTGGGATGGTAGGACATGTTCCTCAGCCGCCTCTTTATAGTCAAGGCAAAGCAAAACACTGTAGAGACCTGGGGTTTCCAAATTCCAGAAACATCTTAGGCTTATAGTAAATGACCTACTGTGTCTACGCAGAATTTTTCAGCATTTTGCGGTACTGAAGTACATGTTAGACAAATATACGTTACTTAGTTGCTTTTAAAGCCAGAATTTGTTCTCTCAAACTTTTTCTAGATTGATCTATAGTTTGCTTGTTTCACTACATTGTACTGAAGATGTTATTCATGTTTGTAAATTTAGTAATCATTGGAATACACAGGACTCCTTATATACTTTAGTTCTCTTGCATTTTTTTTTAATGTTTTTTCTATTTATTTCTAGGAGAGAGAGAGAGAGACAGCGTGAGCAGGGAAGGGTCAGAGAGAGAGGGAGTCACAGACTGAAAGAGGCTCCAGGCTCTGAGCTGGCAGTCAGCACAGAGCCCGATGCGGGGCTCGAACCCACCAACCGTGAGATCACGACCTAAGCGAAAGTCGGACGCTCAACCAACTAAGCCACCCAGGCGCCCCTGTTCTCTTGCATTTTTGAAAGTGTATTTTTATGACTAAAATGTTCCTGATAATATTATTCCAGATAGATCAAATGCCAGATCAGATATATTTGTTTTTCCTTCAGTTAATCCTCTATCTTAACCAACATTTTGCTCCACGTTATGTAGTAAGAGGTTTCTTTAGGGATTATTTTCTTGGTGCTACCAAGATGGTTTCTTCTTCCAAGATTCTGAATGCACAAGCTGTTTGCCACCACCATGGCCAGAGGCTGCACGAGGTGAAATGCATCCTGGGAAGCAGAGGCAGTGTGCTATATGCAATTCTGGGCCAGCGTCCATTCTGGGGTGCTAGCTGAGGCAAGGAAGAGAGGGTGAAACTCTTATTTCCTCAAATGGTTGCCACAGTTTGACCACTTAGGAAAAAAATCTACCAAGGCCATGTTAATAAATTAATGCCATCAAGGTCTCCCCCTTTCCCTAACACATAAACTCATCTGTAATGTTCTTTTGACCATTAGGATCAAGTTGTAGATTAACTGTCCAGGAGAAGTTTGGACTTCCCAGGAGTCCAAAGTTGATTTAGATAGTGGTCCATTCAACTTAATGATAAAGGAAAATTAAAGACCCATTTCTTTCCTGTAAGTAACTTTTAGATCATTCAGTATGACTTAGATATTTCCTAAATACCAGCATAAGAATATTGAGGGCAGCCATTTCATTCACTTTGTATTTCAACAATTTGATTATAGTCCTTGGAAGTTAAGGCTCAATTCACAGCATATTAGTATTTTTCATGTTTTCTTTTGAGAGAGCATGAATGAGTGGGGGAGGGGCAGAGAGTGAGGGAGACCCAGTATCTGATCCAGGTTCTGAGCTGTCAGCACAGAGCCTAACGCAGGGCTCGAACTCACCAACTGTGAGATCGTGCACTGAGCCGAAGTCGGATGCTTAACCAACTGAGCCATTTGGGTGCCCCATCAATTCACAGCAGATTAAAAATATGTGTGTGCGTGTGTGCGTGTGTGTGTGTGTGTGTGTGTGTGTGTGTGTGTGTATTTATGTTAGATAAAATGTCTCAAGGCAAATAAAAAATATTAAACTGGGAAATAAAGTTCAGTGTTATAATCATGTCTCCATTGGCATCTGGTGTTCCAATATTAGAAGCTATAGGTGGCAGGGCAGGGTTAGCAAAGAGGTGAGGTCAAAGTAGTTTCAAAACAGCAAGGGAAACAAAACCACCTAGAAGCATTTTTTCTGTTCAGGAAAACACTGCAATTAACAGCTAAAGCCCAAAATTCTACTACAGTGTAAGTTGTAGTTGTGCCCTAGAGTGCTTGCCTTCCAATTGTTCTTGTTATTCACGAACTAGGAGCAGTATGTCTTTGGGCTATAGAAAAGTCTTTCTTGGGTCAAAGAAAAGTCTGGGAAATGGGGCAGAATACTCTCTACTAAGCTGGATTGATACTACCCTGTCCAACAGAGGCGTTTCTCTTTTTTCTTCTGCTTCTCCACACAACCCCATTCCCTACCCACTAAGGCAGACAAATTGAAGGGGCATGAATGAGGAACACGATTCAATGTTGGAAGAAAATCCCATTAAATCAGCTTGAAGTTCGCACAAGAAGAGGAAAGCATGCAGGTCAGTCTGGCCCTGTAGAAGAAACATTTAGGTGGACATGAATAAGGCTGTGTGATATACCTTGTTATTTACATAATTTAGGGATTTATCTCTTAACACAGACAACTGATGATACAAAATGTATCTAAAAAGAAACATGGTCAGGTTCTTATTTTGATTTGGATTACTTCAGAAAGAATAAGTATGGATCAAGATTTATCTCCCAAGCTGAGAAAATGGGGATGCTGGAAAAATTATTGAGGAAAGAGTCATTATCACTAATTATAACGACTACCTGGGCCTAATCATCTTTTCTTATCATGTGGCCTTGCTTTATCATGAAGGCAGAATGCATGTCTAAATCCACAGTTCTTTAAAATGAGGAGCTTTAAAAATATACACACACCCAGTAGTGTGGTAGTAAAAGGCTCTGAATCCCTACAAAAAAGAAGGGCCCTGATTTACAGTGTTTGCCCATTTCTGTGGTGTAAATACTACCATGGTGGCTGATTCTAAGCTGTCAACTGGCTTGCAAAACTCCTGAAAATTTAACAATCATCTTTTGCAAGCCAGGCTGAGCCAGCTCCAGCTCACCACTGGGGTTCCACCCTGAGTACTCTGATGTACTGGTCTCTGAGGTGTGACCCAGTTATATGTATTTTAAAATCCTCAGGTGATTCTAATGGGCAGCCAAGGTTGAGAACCAGTAGTTTAAATGGCTGTGCTAATGGACAGCTATAGCACAGCTATGATACAAATATCTGTAAGAGCCCCATGAATTATGCCTTGTGGAAAAACAGTATGGTGTAGTACTAAAAACTTGAGCTCTAGAGGCAGACTGCCTCATATAGATTCCCCATCACATCATCCTGGCTGTCTAACTCAGGTGAGTGACCTAACAACTCTGTGCCTCGGTTGTCTCATTTGTGAAATGATACTAACTCAGGGGAGCTGCTGTGAAGCTCACATGTATGATTATACAAGGGTCCTTGGAACAATGCCTGTCTGGTTCATGGTGAGCACTGAGTGAATGCTGACCATGTTATTCTCTTCCCTATTGAGGATTCCTGTGGAGTTCATGTCCATTTGGATTATAAGTAAAGTTATTGTTTGTTTTTGTTTTTGATTTAATCCAAATTTTGGTCCAACCACTGAATTCTTCCATAAAATCTACTACAGATTTTTTGTTTTTTTTGGAATATAGTATCACAAAGGATAAGTAAGATCCTGAACTGATCCTGGTTGCATTCAAAGGGGCTGTACAAAGTAGGCTTTAGTCTTATAAAAAAAAAGGTGAGATGGAGATGGGTGCTCCTGGTGTTAGGAGGCTGCATTTATGTTGACTGATCTTTTCCAGGTCCCCAATTTGACAATTCTATAATTCTGCAGTGGACAGAGCCCAGCATAAATGTCACACTGATGAACTTGATCCCAGCTGTCCTATTTAACAGCTGTCCTGCTTCTCAGTGGCACTGACCTAGTTTGAGTAATTTGCGCAAAATATCTCAGTAATCAAACCAACCTGCTATTTCACTTAGCTAAATCATTATTTAGGAAATATAACCATTCTGATTAAATTATTGGGGCAATCGAATACTGCTGCAACACTTTATTCCAATCCTGCTTGATTGTTCTTCCCTGACTTTTAACAAAAGCAATTAACATATTCTTTACACTCCCCTGGGCAGCTTTGGAAAAAAAAAAAAGAAGGAGGATATATCATTACTGTCATATTTTTAATAGGTATACACAATTATTAAAGAAATAATAAAAGAACAGCAAGTATAATGAAACTTTCTAATGTCCTAGCTGTGCCCTCTTCCATGAAATCATCTTGTCTAGGAAAACGTTCAGTGAAAGAGAAGCATCACTGTAAGCACAGAAGAACTGTAATTATCTCCTCAATAACTTGACATTTCTGACTTTATTATGTTTGGTGTCGTGGTTAAGGAAAAAAGAATTCTGCTCTTCTTGCTTGTTAATATCTACTGAGCCCTCTTAACTCCTCCAATTTTTTGGTACTGTCCATAGGTGAGCAGCAGGGCAGGGTGGTCAACGCTAAGATGTAAAGTGGTTTAAAGGAAAAAGGTAAAAGGGACAGAAGGCTATTTGAGAAAGACATAAGTTCAAGGATAGATTCAAGTGGCAACTTCATATAATAGAATAGTATATACCAACGAAAATGAACCAGCCACAACATGGGAATAACACCGATTAATCTCATAAACATCATGTTCATAATGTATGATTCCATCTGAATAAGGTCCCAACAGCCAATCTCTAGTATTAGAAGTCAAAATAGAGATTACCTCTGAGGAAAGCAGAGATAGATAGGAAGAAAGGGCCATCTGTTGGGGAAGCTTGTATTTATTGAACTGGGCGTTGTCTTCCCAGCTGTGTTCACTAATATACAGTGTGATAAGCAATTCAATTGTAGAGTTGTGATTTCTATATTTTCTGTAAGTATTAAAAAGTTTTTTTTTAAAAAGAAAGGAATGCTGGGATAACTGGATATCTACATGCAAAAGGATGAATTTAAACACCCTACCTTATTCTGTATATGAAAAATGACTAAAAATGAATCAAATACCTAAATGCTCACCCTGTGGCTTGTATGCTTCAGGCTTAATCTATGGTTTAAAACTATAAAACTCTTAGGAGAAAACATGAGTGGTGTAAATGTTCATATCCTTAGACAATGGTGTCTTAGATAGGATACCTAAGGCATGCAAAACCAACATCAACAAAAAGGTAACTAGACTTCAAACTTCAAAACTTGTGTAAAAGGACATCAGTAAGAAAGTGAAAGGCAACCCACGGAATGGAAAAAATATTTGCAAATTATATATATCTGATGAGGGTCTAGTATTCAGAATATATGAAGGACTCTTACAACTGAGCAACAAAAAGATAAATAATCCAATTAAAAAAGATGAGTAATTGACAAAGGATTTGAGTAGACATTTCTCTAAGAAAGATCTATAAATGGCCAATAAGTTCATGAAAAGCTGAACATCATTAATCTTTAGGGAAATGTGAATCAAAACCATAATGAGATGTTGCTTCATACTCAGTAGGAAGGCTATAATAAACACACCACACCACACCCACACCCACACCCACACCCACAACCAGACAATACCAAGTGTTGGTGAGGATGTGGAGAAACTGACACCCTCATGCAGCAGCTCAGAATATGAAATTGTTCTGCTTTTGCAGAAAACAATTTGGCAGTTCCCTGAGTTACCACTGGACCCAGCAATTCTAATCCTAGATATATAGATATATGTCCAAGACGACTGAAAACATATCTACACAAAAACCTGTACATGAAGGTCCACAGACAGCAGCATTGTTCATAACCACAGAAGAGTGGAAACAGCCCCAAGCCATCAACTGATAAATGGATAAGCAAAATGTGGTATATCCATACAACAAGTATTATTTGGCTGTAAAGTAGAGTGAAATACTGACACTTGGTAAAATATGGATGCTAAGTGAAAGAGGCCAGAAACAAAAGACCACTTTGGATGATTCCATTTGTATGAAATACCTAGAATATATAGAGATAAAAAATAGGTTAGCAGTTGTCAGTATTTGGAGGGAGGGGAAATGGGGAGTGACTGCTTTATGGGATGATAAAATTAGTGTTAATGGGGGGCACCTGAGTGGCTCAGTCGGTTAAGCGTCTGACTTCGGCTCAGGTCATGATCTCATGGTTCGTGGGTTCGAGCCCCATCAGGCTCTGTGCTGACAGCTAGCTCAGAGCCTGGAGCCTGTATCAGATTCTGTGTGTCCCTCTCTCTCTGACCCTCCCCTACTCATGCTGTCTCTCTCTCTCAGAAATAAAAAAAATTTAAAAAAATTAGTGTTAATGGCTGCACAACCCTTTGAATATACTAAAACCACTGAGTTACAAACTTTAAAATGGTGACTTTTATGGCACCTGAATTATATTTCAATAAAAAATGGATTTGACAGTAAGTAAATTACTGAGTTTCAATTCATTTTTTTCATGGTGTAGCTCAGAAGGCCTGAGGAGTTCAGAGGCCATGGCAGAGGTGGTGGGAGAAACCAGTACATTCCAGTCCTGTGGAAAATGAATTTTGGGGCATTGCATCTCCTCAGGGCTGCAGAGATGCTTGCTGCAGCCATTTTTTAAATGGAGACACTCCATCTGAGCTGGGTGCTACCTGTGAGGTGGCTCTGGGTTCTCTCCTCTGGCTAATGAAGTGATTTGGGAGGTAAGTGTTCTCTCCCAAACCTGCCGGAGGTGGGATATTAAAGAGGGTGGAGTGCCTTTGCAAGAGGAAGCCTGTGACTGATGCAGCAGAAGACCAGCTTGATGAAGTCATCGCCAAATGAAAGGACAGGAATGGAATAAAAATGGAGACAGGCGTAACCTTTACCATTGTGTTTCTGCAAAAATCCAATGACCTTCTCCAGCACGGTGGTTTTGTCCATTTTCCGCGTGTTGCCAGGGAGCATGGAGCTAAGCTCTTTGATGAGAACATTGAACTGGTCCCGACGCTTCTTCTCAGACTTGTTTCGAGAAGCTCTGTAAGCACAGAACACATAGGTTACTGGAATATTCCATTTCATAAAGGCTTTATTATGAAATAGAGGTATTTTCTATCAGAGTGTCTTCTGTTGTGATCATCTGATCAGAACTCCTTCAGGGAAAGTACCATTTGCCACATTTCGGCATTGACTAATGGGGACCGAAAAGTGTTTTTGCTAGACTCTTGGCCACAAAGAGAGACAGTGTTAGTAAGTAAGTTCTGACTCAGATGCGAAGTCTTACACAGATTAGCTCTGCTGTCAGATGCTGCTCACTCTGACTTCATGGAGCGTTAACCTTCAGAGAGCAAATGACATGCTGTGTACATGGCTGCAGCCCAGAGGGTTTTGCTCTGATAGCCCTTCCTTAGGCTTTAACCGTGGCCCCTCCAACCCAGAGCACCCAGCCCTTGGCACTGAGTTCCAAGGGCAAACCAAATACCCTGGGTGTCTGGCAGAGAGCTAGTGCCACACAGGGCATATGTCCTGGCCTCTGCCCCAGAACTCGTCATCCTGTTGGGGAGACAAGGCATAACCATCTGCAAGCCGTGTTCAACCCAGGGCCAGCGTATGACAGAGAATGCATATGGCTGTCAAGCTGCTAAGAGCAGATGAACCCTTTTAAAGATGACATAGAGGAGCCTTAAATGAATATTACTAAGTAGAAGAAGCCAATCTGAAAAGACTACATACTGTATGATTCCAACTATATGACATTCTGGAAAAGGCAAAACTATGGAGACCATAAAAAGATCAGTGGCTGCCAGAGGTTGAGGTGGGGATGGATGAACAGGTGGAGCACAGAGGATTTTAGGACAGTGAAACTACTCTGTATGATATTGTAATGGTGGATCCTCATCATTATACATTTGTCCAAACACACAGAACATACAATACCAAGAGTGAGTGCTAATGTAATTTGTGGACTCTGGGTGATAATGATGTGTCGATGCAAGGTTCATCCATCAGAACAAACGTAGCACTCTGGTGGGGGATGTTGATAATAGGGAGGCTGTAGGGATGGGGGATAAATGGAAAATCTCTGTACCTTCTGCTCTATTTTTCTCTATTCTTTCTGTGAACCAACAACTACTAAAAAAAAAAAGTCTATTTAAAAAATGACACACTACACTGCACATCAATACAGAGAGCAAAGTAGAGCTGCTCATCTTGAGAGGAGGGGACCTTTGAGGAAGTCTGAGATCCTCAGGAACAGGAAGAGGAAAGCACAGCTCTAGGGGTTGCTCTCCTAGATGGCCAAACAAGGAGCATGTGTCAGAGGAAGCCTGGCCTCACCCTGAGGAGGTCTGGGAAGCAGCACTGCTCTAGAGGACTGGATCTTCAATGACATGCCACAGACCCAGGGGCTGACTCTCAGCCCCACGGGACTAGCTCCTCATCAACAGTTGCCTTAGTCAAAGGTGATCCAGAGCTTGGAGAACTGATCCATCTTCCTCAACTCACCCAGGATGGACTTGTTCCACAAAGTCAGCTCCCTGAGAGAACAGGAGTCACGGCTGCAGGGCTTGTCAGACATGGTCTACCTGCTCTAGGTACCCTGGGGCCTGGCATCAAGGTGCCCAGGACAGCTGATCACTTATCAGGAGGCTGTTGGCCAGCATGAAGGCAGGACTGGGTGATGGTAGCTTGTGACAACTAAGCAAGTTCCCATCAGGGGGACTCACCTCCCTTGGGGTAGGTATCCACATCTACAGGTATCAATGTCAATAAAGATTCTGCCTTCCCAAACAGCTCTTGTAAACACAGGGACATGATGAAAATATCCTTTTCTTAGATGCCGCGGTGGTCATAACCACTCTGCTTGCCTCTGCCTGAGGACACATGACCTGCCTTGATTTCAACACACCTGTTTACAAACCATCCTTTGCTGATTATATCTCAGTTTGGGCTCATTCCTGATAATACCTGAGGCAATTCTTTAACGCTCACCTCAAGTGTGTGGTCACTACCCATACGTAAGGATCTCTTCCTTTCCCTGACTTCCCCCTCATTCCTATCCTTGGATAGGGGTTTCTACAAAAGCCTCATTCCTAACCGAGTAACCACAGAGTTAGAGTCATGGTGCTGAATGCAGGTGTCCAGGGAAGACGCTAAGGTGCTTTTTGTTAGTCTACGGTAAAAAGCCTAATGTTCAAACACACGAGAGAGAAGAAAGGAACCTTTTAACTTTCTGAGTGACTGTCTATGCATTATAAATAATTTTTTGGCCTAGATTTTAAGAGTGACATGCAGCCTCCTTAGCCAAAAAAAGCTCTGTTCCTGTCCTAGTTTGCCCATTATAAATTATTTGTGAGCCGATAACACCCAGCTCATTATTACTCTGTTCTCTTCTTCAATGGGTGTAATGACAACCAACATGGCCTGGCAGAGAATACGATGAAGGCTTATATCATTAGTGACAGAAACACAAGCTTGCTTCCGTCAGCCTCCGCCTGGGACACACTATGGTGCCCACTGGAAATCGGTCAATGTCAGCTGGATCTGCAGCTCTGAGGCAAGAGAAAGAAAATGAGCCTCAAATGACCTTATTTCCAATAAGGAGGTCAGCTTGGCCCTGAGACACCACACATAAGGCACTGGGGCAACTGGCTGAAAGACACTTAATTCACTTCTGAGTTTGTTTGTTTTTACGTCATTATTTACATTCAACAAAATCCACCCACGTTAAGTGTACAGTTTGATGAATTTTGGTAATTATATAACCACCACCAAAACCCAGAGACAGAATGGTTCCCTCATCCTGAAAGGTGTTCTCTTCCAACTTGCTGATCTCCCCTTGATGACAGCCGCAGGAAACCACTGATCCGCTGTCACTTTAGTTTTGCCATTTTTAGAATTTCATACAAATAGAATCAGACAGCATATAGTCTCTAACACACATGGAGCATTAGGTTTTTTAGAGTCATCCATGTTGTTGCATATATTAATATTTCATTCCTTTTGATGGCTGACTAGTATTCCATTGGGTTGTTTCCAGTTCGGGGGTATTGAGAATAATGCTGCTCTGAGTAGTCATGTCCATATTTTTGTGTAGACATAGGCACACATTTCTCTTGGGTAAACACACAGGTGTGAAATTGCTGATTCCTATTGTAAGTACATACATGTTCACCGTTATAAGATAACACCATATTGTTATGCCAAGTGGCTGTGCTGTGCCTGCATTTCTGCCAGCTATTTATGCTCCACATGCTTGTCAACACATGGTATTGTCCATCTCTTCTTCCTTTAGGCATTGTAATGTTTCCCCATTGTGGTTTTAGGTTGCATTTTTCTCATGACTAATGATGTTGGACACCCTTTCACATGCTTAATGTTTCATATATTTTCTTTGGTAAAATGTCTATTCAAATCTTCTGCCCATTTTTCAGTTGGGTTGTTTGCTTTCTTCTTATTGGATTTAAGAGAGAAAGAGAGAGAGGCAAGGGAGAGACAGAGAGAAGTAGAGAGAGAAGAGCTGGAAGGGAAGGTGTGTGTGTGTGTGTGTGTGTGTGCGCGCGCGTGCGCGCGCACGCACACACACACGTTTGTATAAATATACATTGATACAAGTCTGACCCTTTGGTTTGAATGAAGGGCTCAAAAAGTCCCAAGTTATGTTTTCTAGTGTCCCTCAAGGGACATTGGTTACATAGATAACATTTGCTGGGTACTTATTATGTAATAGGAATTATTTTAAGTGCTTTACATATATTAATTACTTTAATCCTTACAGCGACCCTTTAAGATAGATACTATTATTCCCATTTCACAGATGAAGCAGCTGAGGCACTGCAAGGTTGTATGACTCACTGAAGTCACATGAGTAGGCAGTGGTGGAGCAGGCTGGCTTGGGTGCCCATGTTGGGAAGCACTGCACTCCCCCGTCCCCTTCCACAGCTCCCTCTAGGACCACTGTGAAGGTATCTGTTATGGAGCTTTGTACCAGTGCTCTGGGAGCACAGGACTAAGAGTGATGAATCCTGGCTGCTTGAGGTTACAGCACAGAAACAAAATACATTCTGCAGAAAAATGACATTTCATGCTAAATAGGATGATGGTATTTGTGTTCAGGGAAGAATGCTGCAGAAAATCAACTAAAAACAGCCAACTAAAAGAAGCTTAGAGTCTAGAGGAAGAGATGGAATTCACACATCAGGTTCAAGGTGATAAGGGCTAGATGACAAGTTTAGACAAATTGCCAAGGGAGTTCACAAAGGAAGGAGATCAGCCATGTGAGGTGGTAAGGGGAGCCCTCAGGGAGGGCGCTGCAATGTGAGGTGGCCTTAAGGGGTGGGCAGGCAGCTGGTGGGAAGACAGCCCAGGAAGAGCTGAGTGGTCAGGTTTGACAGGACAGTTGGGGACACATGAGAAAGTTAAGTGAGAGAGAGGACAAGAAGAGTGAGGCCAACCACAGAGTCTCAAAAGCCAGTACAAGCAATCTGGTCTTGGCTTTTGGATCAATACAGGACAGGGTATTTGATAAATAGTCTGGGGGAGAGAAATGGTTAAGAAATCAGGAAAAGGGGGAAAGGGACCCCAGCTCAGGGGGAAGTGAGCAGAGACAGGAAGGAGAGGTGAGGCTGGCCAACCACAATACTGTGCCCTACATGGCTAGGGGCTCTGCTCCCTGAATTGGGCACTAACCAGACCCACTGTGAGGAGCACAGGGGAGAAAGTGGGGGTCAGAGGCAAAGGAATCTCACCCAAATTTCATTGGTTTATGAGAAAGTAACACTGATGATATACAGCTTTAAGATTATTACTCTTAAAATGAACATACAGTAAACATTTTTTGGGGGGGTGACATAGTTCTATAAATTTTCACCTGTGTATAAATTCATGTAACCATCGTCATGACCGAGAGACAGAAGGGGTCCCTCTAAAGCTCCTTTATTCATTCCATGTCTGTTACCAATGGCAAGCCCTGCTCTGTGCTCCATCACTATGCTCCCTTTTGGAAAATGTCATAGAAATACAGTAATACAACAAGCCTGAGCCTGGCTTCTACCCACAGAATGCCTCTGAGATTCGTTCAAGTCACGGTGCCTATCAGTCCCTTGCCCCTTCTTAGTTCTGAGCAGTAGTTTTTTTATTGTATTGTTTGGATGTTCCACAGCTGGTTTATCCATTTACTTGCAAAGGAAATTCTGGTTGTTTATTATTAAGAGAGCTGCTGTACACATCTGTGTACAGGCTTTTGTGTGAACACAAGTGTTTATTTAGGCTTCTGAAGTAAGTAACCTGGGTCATATGGAAAGTGTATGTGTAACTTCATAGTAAACCGCCCCACTGTTTTTCAGAGGGGCCCTACCATCCTACCTCTCACCAGCCCTATAGGAGTGATCCATATGTTCTACATCCTTGAGGGGAGTTAGTATTGTCAGTACCTTTAACTTTACCTAAACTAAGTCATGTGCAGTATTATCTCATTGGGGCTTAAATTTGCATTTATTTAATGGCTAATGATGTTCCATATCTTTTCATGTACATTTTTCTGCCATCTGTATATCTTCTTTGGTGAACCATCTGTTCATATCTTTTGCCCATTTTTATTTTTTTTAAATGTTTATTTATTTTTGAAAGAGAGAGAAAGAGCAGGGGAGGGGCATAGAGAGAGGAAGATAGAGGATCCAAAGCAGGCTCTACACGGACAGCAGAGAACCTGATGTGAGGCTCGTACTTATGAACCACGAGATCGTGACCTGAGCTGAAGTCAGACACTTAACTGACTGAGCCACCAGGGCGCCCTGCCCATTTTTAAATTGGGCCTTTTGTATCCTTACTGTTGAGTGTTAAGTATCCCTTATATATTCTGACACAAGTCTTCTATCCGACATATGAGTTGTCAATATTTTCTCAAAGCTCACCTTTCTGTTCTCTTAAGGGTGTCTTTCACAAAGTTTTTCATTTTGATGAAGTCCAAGTTAGCAATTTTTTTCCTTCTGTGGATTATGCTTTTGTTGTCAGGTCTGGAACCCATCTGCCCAACCTCATGCCACAGAGATTTTCTCCTGTTTCCCCCCCACCCCCAAGGAGTTTTATACATTTTACGTTTCACAATCCATTGAGTTATTTTTATAACCTGTAAGGTTTAGGTTGAAGTTTATTTGTTGTATATGGATGTCTAATTTGTTCCAGCACCATTAAAAACAAGACATTCCTACATGGGATTATCTTTGAACCTTTGTAAAAAATCAGTTGGTCATATTTACGTAGGTCAATTTCTGGGTTCTCTACTCTATTTTGTCTCATTAACCTATGGGTCTATTCCTTCACCAATACCATGCTATTTCAATTACTGTAGGGTTTTTTTTTTTTAATTTTTAATGTTTTATTTATTTCTGAGAGAGAGAGAGACAGCGTGAGCAGGGGGTTCAGAGAGAGACAGAGTCACGGAATCTAAAGCAGGCTCCAGGCTCTGAGCTAGCTGTCAGCACAGAGCCTGACGTGGGGCTCGAACCCATGAACCGTGAGATCATGACCTGAGCCAAAGTCAGATGCTTAACCAACTGAGCCACCCAGGTGCCCCAGCAATTACTATAGTTTTATAATAACCCTTAAAATTGGATAATGTGATTCCTCCAACTTTATTCTTTTTCAAAATTATTTTGACTATTCTAGCTTCTCTGCCTTTCCATTACAACTTATAATCAACTTGTTTGTATTTATGTAGTTCTACCAGGATTTTGATTGAAATTGCTTTAAATCTATGGACCAATTTGTGGAAATTTTTTATCTTTATTCTGTTGAGGCTTCCAATTACAAACACAATATATTTTTCTATTTATTAAGGTTTCCCCTAATTTCTACCATGAGCATTTTGCAATTTTCACATATGTATCTCATATATGTTTTACTAATACCTAAGTATTTCATTATTTTGGATTGATTACAAGTGACACTGTATTTTTAATATCAGTTTCTAACAGTTCACTGCTAGCCTACAGAAAGACGATTGATTTGCGTGACCTTGTATATCCTGTGACCTTGCTAAATTCATTTATTAGTTATAGGAATTTTATATTTGTTTGTTTTGATAAATCTCTTGGGATGTTCTATATATACAAACATGTTGTCTGTGAATAGGGAAGTATTATTTCCTTTTTTCCAATCAACATGACTTTGATTTCTTTTTCTGTCTTATTGCTCTGACTAGGACTATTACCGTCTTATTGCTCTGACTATGATATTGAAGAATGATGACAGTAGACTGTCCTATTCCCAATCTTAGGGGGCAAACGTTCAGTATTTTGTCAGTAAGTATATCAGCTAAAGGTTTTATGTAAATGCTCTTTATCCAGTTAGGGAAATTCTCTCCTATTCCTATTCACTGAATTTATATCATAAATAAAAGTTGAATTCTGTCAAACCCTTGTCAAAACCCCATATTCATCTAATATGGTCATGTGGTTTTGGTTTTTCTTCTTTAGCTTGCTAATGTGGTGGATTATAATAACTGGTTTTTGAATACTGAATAGCCTTGCAATCCTTGGATAAAACTCTACTTGGCCATGATGTATTTTACATATATGTATACATGATGTAATTATATATATCACACATATATATAACTTGCTAATGTTTTGTTGAGGATTTTTACATCTGTGTTTATGAAGGATATTGGTCTGTAGTTTTCTCTTGTACTATTTTTTTTCTGGGTAATGCTGGTCTCATAATGTAAGTTGGGAAGTATTTCCTCCTCTTAACTTTTTGGAAAGGACTGTGTAGATAGAATTGGTGATATTTTTTCTTTTAATGTTTGGCAGAAGTCATGAGTGGAACCATCTGGGTCTGAGATTCCTTTTTTCAGAAGACTTTTAACTACACATTTAATTTCTTTATTAGTTATAGGACACGTCAAGATTTCTATTTCATCTTTAGATGTTTTGATAGCTTATAGTTTCCGAGTAATTGGTGCCTCTTATCTGATTTGTCAAATTTATGTGGATACAGTTGTTTATAGTATTCTCTTATGCTCTTTTAATATCTTTTTAAATGTCTGAAGGGTGAGAAATGATATCTCCTTTTTTATTCCTCCTATTGGTAATTTGTGTCCTTTTTTTGGTCATTCTTGCAAAAGACTTACCAATTTTATTGATTTTGTTAAAAAAATACCTTTTGGATTTTTTTCTGTTATTTTTCTGTTTTTAATCTTATTGATTTCTGCTCTTACATCTATAATTTCCATTCTTCTTTTTGCTTTTAATTTATTTTGCTCTACTGTTTATAGTTTCATAAGGTGGGAGATTAGTTATTGATTTGAGAACTTTTCTCTTTCATACTATAACTATTTAATGCTATAGATGTCCCTCTAAGCACTGCTTTAACTGAAACCCAGAAATTTTGATATGTTGTATTTTTAATTTTTGTTCAGTTAAAACATTTTCTAAAATTCCTTGAGACTTCCCTTTAACCTTTGAATTACTTAGGAGCCATTCTGTTGAACTTCCAAGTTTTAGAGGTATTGTTCCTGCCATCTTTCTGTTTGCAATTTACTTTCAGTTCATTCAGACGTCTTGGCATTTATTTTATGAAGCAGCATTTGATTAGTGAATATTCAATGGGTACTTAAAAACAAAGTGTATTCTGCTATTGGTGGGTAGAGTATTCTATAAATGTCAATAGTGTTTTGGTGTTTTTCAATTCTTCTATACCCTTGCTGACTTTCTATCTACTAGTTCTATTACTGAGATAAGCATATTAAAGACTCATTGTACCTCTTTACATTGTGCTTCATGTATTTTGAAGCTCAGTTATTAGGTGTATACGCACTTAGAATTGTTATGTGTTCTCGGTAAATTGACTACTATTATGTACTGTCACTCTTTATTCCTGGCAATTTTCTTTGCTCTGCAATCTGTTTTATATTACTACAGTTACTCTGGCTTTCTTTTTCTTAATGTTTTTGTGGTATATCATTTTCCACAGGTTTACTTTGAACCAACTGATAACATGATATTTGAAGTGAACACTTTGTGGACAGCATATAGTTAAATCATTAAAAAAATTCATTCTGACAATCTCTATTAGTTGGCATGTTTAGATCATTTATATTTAATGTCATTACAAGTTTGGATTTAGGTATATATTTTGTCATTAGCTTCCTGGGTTTTTTTCATTCTTTGTTTTTTGTTGTTGTTGTTCCTATGTCTTCTGTCCTGCCTTCTTTTGGGTTGTTTAAACACTTTTAGTATTTCATTTAATCTATTATATTTTTATTTACTGCTTGTATTTTATTTACTTCCTTGTACAATGCTCAGAAATTACTCTTGGATTAGAATACAAAAACTTATCTTTTCAGAATCTGTTTATAATATTTTACCATTTCAAGTGGAATGTAGAAAGTGTTTTCAATATAGTTCTCTGTATCTTCCTTTTCTGTTGTAGTCATTTTGTGCTCTACATCTACATACAGTGAATCAGATCAGATTATGTTATCTTCAAATGTCAGACTATTCTATGTAGCCAGATATTTACCATTTCTGTTCTTCTTCCCTAATATCTCATATTCCAAGTTTCTATCTTGTATCATTTCCTTTCTGTTATAACAACTTCCTTTAGCAATTCTTTCAGAGCAGGTGTGTTGATAAGAAACTTTCTTAGTTTTTTTTTTTTTTTTCCTTTACTTGAGAATGTCTTCACTTACCTTCATCTCCAGAGGATATTTTTACTGGATATAGAATTCTGGGCTAATGTTTTTTTTCCTTTCAACTTTAAAAAGATATTGTGTCACTACCAGATGATTTCCATGGTTTCTAATAAGAAGTCCATGGTGCTATTTAGATTTGTCCCACATGGCTGGTCTTGGACATGGGGTGGTTGTCTATCCTGCAGTTCAGTCTGAAAGTCTATGATAACACTATTAAGGTCAGACTCACGCATATTCAGATTGATGGTGAGCTCGGGAACTCATCACCTTCTTTATATGTTCACTTTCCTGAGCTCCTTCCTCTCATATCTCTGCCCAGTACTTTTTGGTTCCCAAGACTCCCTTTTTGTTCCTCTGGCCAGAAAGCTGGTTCTTTGCTTTATTCTGCTTTGCCTCACACTTCCTACATCTGCACCTTCATTTGGGGCCATGTAGTAGGAAGATAGAAAGGAAGAATAAAACAACAGGGTTTCATCCTACCCTCTTAGAATTATAGTTCCTCTGCTCAGAGAAAGATTCCTTTCCCTCAACATTTTAAGTTTCCTATCGGCCCGTGTTGTAGCTGTTGCTATGGCTGCTGCTGATATTACAGGAGTGCTTATAGGGTAAAAGGATATGGAGAAAAAAACAAAAGAGGGAAGATTTCCCCTCACTCAATCTTAGCATTAGAGACCCTGACCCTATTCCATATGCAGAGGGCTTCTCTGGGTCTCCTCTTTGTCAGCATAGTTGCCAAGTTCTAGGTTTGGCTGCATTGAGGCTAGGCTAGGGGGTACTGGAGGGAAGAAGATGCCAGTTCAGTAGTATTTCAAATTCTGATACTTTGCCAGTCTGCCTCCTACTATATACTTTCCAGGGTCCTCAAATAGCTATTACTTATATTTTACCAAAGTTTTATAATTGTATTCAGTGTGGTGGACAGGATGGAGTAGATTGGCCCCACCTTACCCAGTTCCAAAATGTCCATATATCTTTTCATACTTTTTAAAGTGAGTATATAAAAGATCTATAGATATCAAAAGGTGGGAACATAGATTCTGAAGCTCTCGTGGCAGGGTCTGTAAAGAAGGTCCTTTTGCAGGAAAGTATATAGGGGAGAGCTGAATAATAGTTATAATAGACTCTTAAGGAAACATATTTCTGGGTGGCTCTTGGAAAACAAGGAGGACTACAGATGAATTGGGCAGGTCCTCCTTCCCTTGGCATGAGTATATCACTTTGATGTGATCTAGCACTTAAAAAACATCAAAAGGAAACTATGCTGCATATCAACATGGAGTTTGTTAAATCAGTAAAAATACTTTCTTTACTGACTGAGGATAGATTTGGGCACCCATATTGGTCTAGCTAGGGCTCACGGGGTGAGAGGCAGAGATGTTGTCTCCCAGAGCTGTAGAATTCCACAGGAGGCCTGTACTTGCATTTTGGGATCTAAGTGAGACTTAACACAGCTGCTGGCATTCTTATAAGATTGATAGTGCTTATGGTATATCAGGGTGACTCAAGGAAGAAGAGGCACTGCACAGGGGAGGTGGGAGAGGACCATGGTTCCAAGGTCAAGTGTTGTGAAGGGGGAAATGTGCATATATGCACATATAACGTACACACACAAACACATCCCTCTGTATTTCTCCAATAGGTGATACCTTGAATGCCCTTCTTTTGGGGGATTTCATGAGACAGATAGAAATTATGTAAACCATACTCAATGCTTCTCTCCCTTCCTTCTGGCGAGGAGATGATCACAGGGCGTGCACACCTAGTATGCAAGACTGGGCTTTACACTCAACTACTTGAGGAGCATAGCTGTAGCTGGGGTGGGGGTCGGGTCCTTCTGAGAAGCCTGTGGCACAGACCAGGAAGGAGGAGGCTTATCTCTCATCCTCCTAGGAGATGGGAGAGGCTCCATGGCAGGAATGGAGAGTTTGAGCATTCAGGCAAATGTGTCCTCAGCCCTCTCTAAATTCACAAGGGCACATGACAGGGGTACAGGTACATTTTAAACGTCACCAAAAATCCTGTGTTTCCCTAAGGGGAAGAAATTAAAAATCACTATATCAGAACTCCTGATTGGTGAGCTAGATCAGGAATAAAGATCAAATCAGTTGAAAAGAAGAAAAAACTACTATCGCGAGCAGACTCTTCCTTTTAATCTACTTCATGTGCGGACAGGTCGGGCTGGTAGCATCTTCTGCTTAAGCCTCCCCAGCATACGGTGAGAAACTATCCATAACACCTGACATACTCCCATACTAGGATCTCTTTCTAATGCTTAATCCCAAGGTTGCCATCTTTGCCAATAAGTTTAGTTTTGTTAACTGAGTAAATAGAACATGCTAATGAGAGAAAATTAAAGATGCTCTCTGAATCACATGCAGTTGGCCAAAGGAAGTAAAAGCTGAAAAAAATCAAATGCTACCCAATATAGTTGGACAGCGGAGGCTAGAACTGGTGACAGAAGCATTGGTGGGCTTCCCTTGCTGCCAAGAGCAGCTGGGTTTTTGAGTAATAGGCATAGCAGTTCCATGAGGTTCCATGAAGTATGCAGTAAGTCTGGAAGTATGCAGTTCCATGAAGAGCGGCTTTTTCCACAGAGGGTCTCCATGGTGGTGAGCTAAAGGCATTTTATGAAGCATATTGTTTTCACACTTACAGTCACCCCTGAAAGTTGAAGAGTGGTCGGGGTAGCAGAGAACCAGGATGGTATAGCTTAGCTGGAGGAACAGGTGACCAGTTACCAGATGTGAGTTCTCATCCTGGTTCTGCCACCTATGCCACGAGAGAGTGGGCAAGTCACTCCCACCTCCATGGGACTCAGTTTCCTCTTATAAAATTGTGATGACACTGATGTGGCGATTTCAAACTGGAGAATTAAAATTTTCTGAACCTCCCCTCCCCATTAAAAGGTGAGTTTGAATCCCCCTCCCCTGAGTATGGGCTGGCCTCAGTGACTTGCATCTAGGGGATAGAATGCACCACAAGGTTATTGCCTGACTTCTAAGGTCAGGTAGTAAGAGAACATGCAGCTCTTTACTGGCTCTGTTGCCCACGATGCTCACCCTGGAACCCAGTCACGTGTTGTGAGGAAGCCGCCATACCTCCATATGGAAAGCCACCGTCCCGGCTAACAGCCTACATCAACCACTAGCCATGGGAGCAAGCGTGTCTTCAGGTGGTTCCAGCCCACCACCTTTGAGCTGCTCTAGTTGATACCACATGGGACAGGGGCAAGCATTCCCTTCCAGGCCCTCTCCATGTTGAAGATCCACAGGCAAATAAATGCTGTCACTTTAATCCTGTACATCTTGGAGAGGTTTATTACACAGTAACAGAATGCCTAAAGACTCAGTGACACACAAGGTTCCTTCCAGACCAGGAATTCTGACATATCTACACTGAGCTAACTAGTTTACATTATCAGACAGGAACTGATAAGCATGCAGGCAAGGCCTCTCAGACTTGAGTATTATAAACAGAGCAAAATGAACTTGTATGGGAAGACTATCCTAATCGGAATTAGGTCTTATGCTTCTTCTGAAGTCTCTACAAGTCTGTGGAGGACCTGAAACAGAGGGAGCGGTTGAGGAAGGAATGCATGGTTCCTTGTAGAACTGAATATATCAAGTAGGTGCTTACTATCAACATCCAGAGAGGCAAAGTGTAAGAATTCAATGCTCACAGGCATGATATAAATTTTAAGTATCCTCCACATTACAAGAGTCCTATCCACGAAAGGTCAGCTTTCATGAAGAATAAATTAGAGTCTGATCAGCCACATTAACAAAGACCTTATTGGAGTATTCCCGTTAAAATTTGATGGACGTGTAGGAAAGCAAGATGGGAAATATGTCAAAATATTAACAGTGGCTATCTCTACATAGTATGATTATAAATGGGATTTGTTTACTTCTTTAAACATTTCAGTATTTTTCAAATGTTGCTTTGGTGTATTTTCATATGTAAGAAAATGTGCAAAAATGATGAGAATAAAGCTGATACAAGACGCTATCGGGTAAAAGGTCTTCCATGGAAAATCATGAAGAATTATTTAGAGAAAAAAAAAGGACTAAAAAAAAAGGACTATGGTCAGAGAAACTTATTTTGCTGTTACTAATTTTTGTTTTTCTCCCCCAGATAATTTTTTAACTTCACAGTTACATAAAATGGAACAGATTTTGGTTTATTTGCTAATTGCGGTCTTAGCACTTTCAATGTGCTAAGGAGCCCTGAAACTCTCCAAAAGGGAGAAAAAGTAAACAGCATGGCCCAAACTTGTGTTTTGTGGGGAGGGAACATTTCCTGAGATTAGTGTTGTTCAGAATACATTCTGGGGAACTCTGGCATAAAGCAAGTTCCATTTAAAGTCAGCGCAGTCCCTTTCTGGGTCCAGGCTTGGGTCCTCAGGACAGGTGCACACCTCTTCATGTCCATAAGTCAGGCAGCTTCTCTGCACAACCAGACAGCGGGGGCTGAGGAAACCACTGGGCTCAGGAGCCTTCAGCACCTTGGCTCCAGGAAAGAATGTCACCCCATGTGGAGCTACATGGGTCAGGATGATACCTCCCTCACCTCATGGAGAATTTTGGAGACTCAGTATGTTTTCTACTGCAGACATTTGGTGAAGGGTTTGTGGGATGACTGAACTCAGCTTGTGTGATGCTTTTCTCCTGAGATGTAACCAGAACATCTTTACTCTTAGCCAGAGGTCTCAGGAAACATCGGTGCCCAAGTGGGAAGCTGGCCTAATTTTCCAGTGGTTTTTACTTAACAGTCTCACAGGGAGAATTTCACGGGAGCACAATCCTTAGCAACTTGTCACTGACACTCTCAAAGGAATATTTAGCTTTTTCTGCAGGAGAGAAGCATTTTCAAAATGGCGGACTTCTGCCCATCCTCTTTTTCCATTTAATATTTATTGAAATTATTGAAAGGGTTTTTAGTGAATCCTCTTCGCCTCAGATGCTCCCAGAGAGTTTCTGGGTATCCCTGAGCTTATACCTTCCCGAGTTTCTAAGCCTACAGGGCACACAATTCTCCTTCTGACAATGCTTCTTAGCCAACCAAAGTACCCCATCAGAGTAGAAGCCAAGAGCCCCAAACAGAGGGAGGCTCCTTTTCCATTCTGTTGTTTACTGGGCCACAGTAAGAATTAGCATTCTGCCTGCGAGTACAGTTCTACTTTTTCCCTTTGTTTGGAAAACAGAATCACTCATCTGGAAATTACAGGGTAATATAAATGAATCGTGTGTCCTGATACCTCTATATTCTTGCAATGCCTGCTGCTGCCTTAATCACCAAATAAAACAAACAGAAAGGAAGTCTCAAAAATGTTTTTACTGTCATTTTTTCCCGTGTTGGGTTTTATGATGATAGTAACTCCCAGTCAAGAGCCTCTGAGAGAATATCATGGCAAAATTAGCAAGATAGGCTCCAGTGGGAAATATCAACATATACTACATAGGGCCAGGCTTTCCATTCTGCACTGAGCCTGCACACAGGGGCATCAGCGAGTATGCCCGGAGCTGGAGTCCTTCAAGTGGGCTACAACCTTCAGGGATCAGACTAGCCTTTCCTTTCAGACCTACAGAATTTACATCCAGAGAAATGAGACAATAAAACGAGGTGAGTCTTTCCTCTTAACCATATTACCCTCCAAAAAAGAGAACTTGCATGAGAAACAGAGCTTATGAATTGTGATCATCATCCTGGCTTTGCTCAACACAGACCCTACAGGATATGTTTTCTCCTTTATGCTTGTTTTCAAGAATGCCTCCCTAACTTGTCCCAAGTCCTTTGAGGCCAGGGTGATGCTGTGCATCCTCCTCATTATCTTCCCCTTGCTTAGTATAGTACTTAGTTAATGAACACTAATGGAAGGGTGACCCAATGGTCTCAGTCATTGGTCCACATCGACAAACTACCCCTGGGGGAACCAGGAGAAATGGCCAGCCTTTGGGAGGCTACAGCTTTTCTTTTTGCAACACTCGCTTCTGCAAAAGTGCATGGATTAGCTTCTCGGTTGTAGTGATATTGTCTCCCTCTTGCCTGGCCATTTTATCGGTGTTAAAACCATAATGATGAGGGTCAAAGAATAATAAAATTGTTTAGCTTCTGTTTGCAAACCATCACTCTTTACTGAGAACCCCAAGCCACCTTTGTCTGACATTCATCATTCTTATTAACAAAAGGCAGCAATAGCTCTCATGTCCCCACCCATCTTCTCTCCTGCAACCAAAATACACACAGTTATGGAAATAAAACTTCCCAGCTGGCAGGAGATAACGTAACTTTAATGAATGCTGATAAATTACTCATTTAATATTGGACAGAGAAAGAGACCACCATAAAAGAGTTTCTTCTTAGTGTTTCGTTCTCTCAAGAAAAGAGTAAGCTGTACTTTACAAAACTGCAAAGTTATAGAAACTGGCTTTCCTTAGAAAGCAAGGATTCCTACAGCACTTTCTGTCCCTCCCTCTGGGACACATGGTCAACCAAAAGGAGCAGCTTCCACTTACTGACTGTCAGGAGAAGTCATTAAGAGGCCAGAACTCTAAATAATGTCTCAGTTTGAATCCCTGCCTGCCACTTGCTGGCTGTGTGATCCCAAGCCTCTGCTTTCTCAACTGTAAAATGAGGCTAGTAATAACCTATGTTGAGGGGAGTGTTGTAAGAATCAGAGAGCATGCGCATGTCAAATGCTGCAGGCACACAGTGAGTGCTCCTTACATCTTGCATTTCTTACTAGCACTGTGTCCTCTGCAGTGTGTGAGGAAGGGCTTACACACAGTTGCATTTAGTTCCTGTGGTAACCCTATGAAGAGGTTGCTACTATTATTATCCCCATTTTACAGAGGAAGAAACTGAAGCTAAGAGAAGTTTAGTAACTCATCTAAAGACAGAAAGTAAAAGTGTCAGGAATCAAAGCCTGTCTCATTCCTAAGCTGTGCGTTTCCTGCCCCACTGCACCACTTCCTGGATGACCACACACACACACACACACACACACACACACACACACACACACAAAACTATGTCACACCAGAATTGGAAAGGCATGTGTATAACTGGACCACAAAATGGTAAACTGTGAACCTCATTATCTAGGGATTCCAAATATCTCTCAATTATCTCAATCAGACTGTTTCCTTTTTAAGTTCAAGGACCATGCTTTCGCATTATCCCTAACGAAAAACAGCAAATGGTTCTGACACACAATAGGCACTCAGTACTTGCTGGATTTACACGGAAATTCACAGAAAGTGGAACTGTGTCCTGGTTCAGAATACTTTGATCAAACAATCCAAACAAACCATGAATTCCCCAAGCTTCGGAAACCTTGCCCAACATAGCGCGTGTTTTCTGGAGACAATGAGTGTTTTGATCTGAAGCTAAGCATTTCTAATCTCATCAAAAAAAAAAAAAAAATCGTGTGAGTGAAAACTATTCCTCTCAGGCCTCCAGGTGGGATTAGGGGAAAGGCCTCCCATGCTGCTGCTACAAAACCTGCACAACCAGAGGCTTTGGATATAATCTTGGGATTATGGTTACTTCATCCTGGGTTCTCCCAAGGGTTAGGAGGGATCCTGCTATTCTGGCAAACGGATCCGGGTATTACCGAACGTTCTAGACCTGTTTCCCCATCGAGGGCTGAGAAGGGGTGAGGGCCAGCCAGCAGCCTCACTGCCCCGGATGTGTGCATGGAGGCTCCCAAACAGGCAGTGAGAGAGCGTGGGTGCCCACCCCCTCAAAGCAAATGGGGGTGGGAATGAATGGAAAGAAACTGCATATGACCTGATTTATTTCTAAGAACCTCTGGCCAAGATTTTATTGGAATGTCTCCATCTGGTGACTCTTAGTATGATAGGTAGCATTTCATCTTCTCGGCATTTTGAGGCAAGCAGTGCAGTAGAGGCAGAGCTGAGGTGAGGGCCCTGGGAGATAACATTAACATGAGGATGGCACCTGGGTGGCTCAGTTGGTTAAGCATCTGACTTCGGCTCAGGCCATGATCTGACAGTTTGAGTTCAAGCCCCATGTCCGGCTCTGTGCTATCAGCCTGCTTCTGATTCTGTGTCTCCCTCTCTCTCTGTCCCACCTCCACTCATGCTCTGTCTCTCTCTGTCTCAAAAATAAACAAACATTTAAAATTTTTTTTAGGGGCACCTGCATGTCTTAGTTGGTTAAACCTCCGACTTTGGCTCAGGTCATGATCTCACAGTTCGTGGGTTCGAGCCCCATATCGGGCTCTATGCTGACAGCTAGCTCAGAGCCTAGAAACTGTTTCGGATTCTGTATCTCCCTCTCTCTCTGACCCTCCCCTGTTCACACTGTCTCTCTCTTTCTCTCAGAAATAAATAAAAAACATTAAAAAAACATTTTTTTAAAATATGAGGATGGCAGAAGCAAACTCCCATTGACTCCAAAGTCACCCCACGACACAGCTCTCAGTGTGGGCCTGCCAGACAGACTGGGCTAGTCCTCCATGAAGGATTTTCTTGTGGTCAGGGGAATAAGAACAGAATATGAGGTTAGGAAGTCTGTGTTTAACTTCAACGTCTGCCATTTGTTAGAGCTTTATGATATTTGATGCATTACTGAGCTTTCGTTTCCTCCTCTGTACAACAGGAATAACAATAAACACACCTCAGAGGAACATTGAGATGATATGAGTAATGCATAGAAAAGTACTTAGTACAGAGGATTAGGGCACACAAGAAGCACTCGGTGATGGCTGGCCACCATGATCGATCTTTTCATGACTGCTAACCGATGAGAATACCTTGTAAATGTATGAGAGTGTCCTGTATTTTCACATGCGTGTAATGATTAACACATACACACACACAAAGGAGCTTCTTTGTGTATTTTGTGGCTGCGCCCCCAAATAACCCTGTCCCTGCAGGACAGAAATAATTGCCTGGTGTTGCAGGTGAGACAGTGGAAGTGGGGAGAGGTGAAGGCTTGCTGGAATTCATTATCTGGGACAGGGTTGGTGTGTGCCTCTGCACCCAGTCCACAGCTACCCGAGAGGAAACCAAACAGCCAAACACACAGAGGGAAGAACTGGAAGTCAGCCTGCCTATGAGAGAGGGTAGGAGGATTCTATTCTCGTCTGGTCTGAGCTAGTCTATTCATCCACTTGTTATTTGGGATCGTATGGATTTTGCGACCCCTGAAGGTGGTGGCCTAAGGCCTGAGAAGCCTAGCTATGGGAGCCAATGCCAAGGGAAGGGCATGTTCCGTTGGAATAAACTGGGGTGTTATTTGAATTGTTGTCTATCTAAATTTTTATCAGAGAGAATTTTCAAACACGGAAAAGTAGAGATAAGAGTATGATGAACACCCCCTCCCCCTCCCCCTGTGCTGAGCCTCCAGTTTCAATAATCCCCACTCTATGCCATCCCCATTTTGCCTACATCTCTGGCCATTTCCCCGGCTCCCTGATTTTTCTTAAAGGGAATACTTGGGGAATTACCAACCAATCCAGACTCCCTCTGTGTTCTGCAGACTCAGGTCTAGTGGGTCTGGAGTGGCTGGGGATTTGTAGTCCTCATGACTGCCATCTTTTCCACTCCCAACTGGTGACACTGCAAAGACAGATGCCCCTCTCCCTGGAGACGCCAAACTGGGGATCTCTGAGGTCTCCATCATTTGTAAGCAATGGATTCTGTAAGCGATAACCAGGCAGTGGGTTCTGTGAAGGGAAGTGGGCAACCCCTTCAGCTATGCAGCTGTTCGAGAGCCTGTCACAGGGGACTGAGGGACCTGCCACACACACACACACACACACACACACAATGGCGGGAACAGAAAGAGATGAGACCGGAGGAAGAAGACTTGTCCTTGGGCCTGAGTGAAGACTTTCCCAGGAGAGTACACTCTGTTGACAGGCCTGTCACCTGCAGCTTGATCATCTGTAGTCACGTACCAACCACCAGGACACAGGTGTCCTCCTCATGTGATCTTTCTTTCCCTAAAACCTGGCATAGCAACTGCCCATGGGGGCAAATTGTGTGACGTTGGTAACACTTGACAGGCCTTTACCTTCAAAATATCAGATTTATGACTCTACTTCACCCACAGTAGGTAGTCAATAAAAGCCCAGTGAAGGAATAAGCAAGAGTAGGGTTATAAGAGCTCTGACATGCCAGCCAATCAGCTAGGATTTCTAGCCAACCCCACAGCAGTGCAAGGGGCTATGATATGTCCGGGTGCAGATGAGGAAACTGAGATAGGGTATATGGAAGCATGTAGCACATGAGGATGATTACTATATGCTCAACGTTTGGGAATGCTTATTACTATTATTGTCCAAAGCCAGGCAGCTTCCCCCAGGGGGGCAGGGATTTGAACTCAGGTCTGCCTGGCTCTCTGGTCAGGCTGCCTTGCTAAGCAGTGTCTATGCTGGAAGAGTAATAGCCAGCGGCCTCTCAAAGGAGACTGAAGTCACCAGGGTTAAGACACAAACATGTGAAAAACATAAACCACTTGGCAAGTCCCAGACAATGAGGAATTTCAGGATAAGGAACAAAATTGGGGGGGCTGGTGTACATTTTTTTTAGTAGAGAACTGCAATCTTTCAAGGAGAGTGGGTACCAAGCACATGTCCCTGGTGGTCTACCCTGCTGCATAGGACATGCACAGGATAGCTCATCTACACTGGGAGAGGGCAAGCATGTTTGAGCCTGGCAGATGGCATGAAACCTGCCGAAGCAGGATAATGCTGCTTCTTACCTCTTTGCCCTGTCTTTCTCATCTTCATCCATTAGATTTTCTACACAGTTTTTCCTGCAAAAAAAGAACAGATGATTACCGTCTGCTTCTAGAACTTTCTTCCAGGTCTTTTCTGGGGTCATTGTTTTGGTCTGATCTAGCCCACAACCTTAGCTCAGAGGTTCTCAAACTTTTTGGTACCAGCAGAATCCTTTACACTCTCAAAAATGACTGAGAACTCCCAAAGATCTCTTGTGTATGTATGTGGGTTCAAACTGAAAAATCTTAAACCTGCAAGCACTCATTCTAGGTGCCACTCAGTCATAGCTGTCAAGGAGCTTCTAGAAAAGTTCACTGAATATTCATGAGCATAAAAAAAGGCAAATAATGTGTTAGTATTAGGAAAGTTGTTTTGACTTCCCAGACCTGCCAGAGGCCCCCCAGATTATACTTTGACAACTGTTGTATAGACCCGGCTCAATAAAGTATCTGTTTATCTCAAACCTTAAACCTGAAAGGTGCTCATGACATTGTAAAGGTGAGGATTTATCTATGTGGCCATTCAAACACACAGACCCCTTTTATATGCAGCTGGGAAGAAATCACAGACCCGAAGTACTATAATCCGCAGTCCTTCCTTTAAGGCATTCACACTTCCCGAAACAGTCAAGGCAGACAGATGCGAAAAATTAAGTAACAATCCAGGAATGTTCTTGCAGCCCAAAGTCATTGGAGTCACTACCTCACCGCCCGGAGCCTGTACTCTCCTAGGCGGCCAGCTAGATTTCTTGCTGCCTCACAGACCTGGGTCCCTCTACCACATGCAGGCACAGCTCAGGCTCCTTATTTCATTCACATGTTTCCCAGGGTCCTGCCCGTCTAGGGTATCCCCTCCAGCCAGCCTTCAAAGCAGAAACACTCTTAGGGGGTCCATGAAGCCAGAGCCTTCAGGAGTGGCCTGGAAGGCAGAGCAGCTGAGATAAGGTGTGGGGACCCCGGAGAAGCTGAATCGCCACTGCCCACACGCTTCTATTGGAAGAGGGTCTGAAGTCAGAACTCCAAAACCAATACTTTGCAAATGCACTAACCCTCTCAAAGCTTTAGATACTTTTTACTGGGGCAAATGAATACTTCTAAGATAATTTGGTTCTGTGATCTGGGTCTGCCAAGGGCATAGGGAGAGGTGTGAGTTGTGGAGAGGAGGAGGAATTCTAGCTACGGCCCTTGTTTACACACATGCCCCATTCAGTAAATGGCAAGGCATAGTTTAGTGACAGAGTGGCAAGACATGCCATTCAGCAGTTGAGGCTTGTATCATAATTAAAAGGGGGTTAACACATCTGCAAACAGGCATGTGCTTAATGTCTTCCAGATGGAATCTGTTCAAAAGTTTTAAGACATGAAAAATGCAGTATCAACTCATTCAGTGATGCACTGCCCCAGGTCCATGCTACGAAGAGAGTGCTGGCTGTCCGTGCATCCAGGGCATGAGCGAGGACCCAGCCATGCCGAGCCCTTCACCAGGTGCCCCTGGGCAGCACACATTCTCAGGAGGAATATGGGCTTTACACTGCTTTCCTGAGGTTCCAGAATCTTAGTCATAAATGACTTGCTTAGTCATAAGTGAAACATTTAGGAGTGACTAATAGCTATTCTTTATTGACCACATCTTCTCTGTTTTATATTTGTTTGCCCTTAAATGTTTCCTGAATCCATGAAGTCTCGATGACTTACACCTCCTTCCTCTTCTTCCCCATCCCTCCTGTTTCCTTGCCTGATTCCTGTCATCCGTCCCCTGTCTGCACCACTCTGCTCAACCGCACCTGGTGAAGAGATGGCACCTAAGTCAAGTTCCTCAGTAGCACCTGCCACAGGAGCCCCATGCCAAAGTCCTCACTGAGCCCATTGTCTCACATGTCCTCCCCATGTTTTTCTTTTTTATTAACAAAACACACAACATAAAATTGATCACTTTTACATGTACAGGTCAGTGAGATCAAGTGCCTTCACATTGCTGTGCAGCCATCACCAACATCTCCAGAAACTCTTTGAATCTGCACCACTGCATCTCTGTGCCCGTTAAACACTAATGTCCCATTCCTGCTCTCCCCAGACCCTGGCAACCACCATTCCTTCGTTCCTTCCTTTTTAAAAAATCAATCTTTTTATTTAATGTTTATTTATTTTTGAGAGACAGAGTGAAAGTGAGGTAGGGGCAGAGAGAGAGGGAGACACAGAATCTGAAGCAGGTTCCAGGCTCTGAGCTGATATTTCAGATGTGGGGTTTGAACTCACAGACCACAAGATCATGATCTGTACTGAAGTAGGTCCCTTAGCTGACTGAGCAACCCAGGTGCCCCCATTCCTTCCTTTTTAAGGATAAATAATATTCCATTGTGTGTTTATACCAACTTTTGTTTAGCCAGTCATCCATCCATGGACACTGGGTGGCTTCCCCCTGTTCACTATTATGAGTAATGCTGCTATGAACATGGCTATGCTCTTGCCGCCTCATATATTTGAGCTATTCTTTTTTTTATTTTTAATAACCTTAGCTGTTTTTTTCTAAACGTTTATTTATTTTTGAGACAAAGAGAACAGAACACGAGCTGGGGAGGAGCAGAGAGAGAGGTCGACACAGAATCTGAAACAGGCTCCAGGCTCTGAGCTGAGCTGTCAACACAGAGCCTGATGCAGGGCTCAAACCCACGGACCATGAGATCATGACCTGAGCCGAAGTCGGACGCTTAACCGACTGAGCCACCCAGGCACTCCATTTGAGCTATTCCTTTACTTCAAGATTTGCAGGGACAGACAGAGCCCAAAGGCACACAAAATAGGGGGGTCAAGAAATGGGGGGTCAAAGGCAAAAAAAATCTCTTCCGTGAGGTCTGGGTAAAGGAATAGTAGAGAAGTTTAAGAGGTGACAACTATTTTTCTCAACTGCATAAAGAGTTTCCACTGAGAAGGATTTTGAGCAAGTTTTTTTGTTTTTTTTTTAATGACCACACAGAGCCAGGGAAGAGAGAATCAGCTTAAGTGAAGGCAGAGAGATTCTGTCTGGAGCTGAGAAAATAACTGTTGATGTGATTAACTTCCAGAGTGAACAAGGAAGGGAAGCTATAGAATTTTTACTCCAGACAAATACATATTCTAAGTATGTCATACATTTATGAGATTTCTTAGTCAGAATCCCAACAGGAAATAGGACTTCGTTACCAAGTGCGTGTGTGGGGTCTTGGGAACCAATATGGATGGTACAATACCTGGGGTTGGTATCGGATGAGCTGTTAACAGCCCTGAGGGTGAAGGGACCAGAGACAAATAGTTTCCCAAACCTGGAAGAAGTGTTTCATATAGGGGAGGAAGCACTTGGTGGAAGGATGTGGCCAGCATGAAGAAACCTTTTGAGAGAGGAGTCAAGGGAATAAATACCTCACTTCAGTCTCCACCCATCCCATCTCCTGTTTGTGTCTCTTATTAGCTATGCCACCCAGAAGGCTGGGGCAGGGAGGCCATGATGTCATTCACATGGGGAAGCCCCTGGTGCAGAGAGAAGGGTGGAGAGTGTGAAGGGGAACAGGAAGGATGCCCAGCATGCCACTAATGTTGGTCTCTGAGGGGCTCTTCCAGTTCTGGATGTGTCTGGATTTTTCTGGAACACAAAGTATTTGGAGCCTTTTAAAAAAACCTTTTACATCTCTCCAAATCTGAAGTATGGGCATCTGCATGTAGAAATAATAACTCTTAAGAAACAATAACACAATAACGATGAGAGAGGCTGAGCAAGGAGAGCCTGACAGAGAAGTGTCTTGGAACTATTTAAGCCACAAAATCAGTAATGATAGATTGTAACCCACAGAAGAAACTATTCAGGAGTCCATGCTGATACAAACAAAGAAAGGGGCAGGGGGACAGGTCTCCCTTACAGAATAATTCTAATTAACAAATGTAGAAACAATATGGGAAATAGAAAATCACCATCAGGACCCCGTAGTAATAATTGTCGCAGGCAAGATCCACCGATGGATGCTTAGATTAATAAGCAAAAGTTTGAGAAGACTCAGGCTATCTACATAGTTTAAAGTATCTCTTTCAAGGGGCATCTGGGTGGCTCAGTCAGTTAAGCATCTGACCCTTAGTTTCAGCTCAGGTCATGATCTCATGGTTTGTGGGTTCAAGCCCCACATCAGGCTCCATGCTGACAGTGAGGGGCCTACTTGGGATTCTCTCTCTCTCTCCTCTCTCTCTCTCTCTCTCTCTCTGCCTCTCCCCAACTCATGCTCTCTCTCACTCTCCTAAAATAAACTTTAAAAAAGTATCTCCCTTAATATATTTATTAATTACAAAGGAAAATGGTAACTTTATAAGTGGAGAAGGTTGGCAGACACCACCTTCCCTAAGGGTCAAAATGAACATCACCAGTATAAGTTCTACCCAGGTCTTTTGGGGGAAATAAGTGCTCATTCTCCTGGGTGTTTATACCTAGGAGGGTAAGTGCTGTATCATATGGTAGCCATATGCTTAGTTTTTAAAAAACTGCCAACTGTTTTCCATAGTACTGTACAATTTTACATTTGCACCAGGAGCATATGAGGGTTCCAGCAGCTCCGCATTCTTGCCAACACTTGGTTCTGGTTTCTTACATTTGGTCATTCTAGTCAGTGTGTTGTGGGATCTCACTGGGATTTGAATTCTCATTTCCTTCATGATTGATGATGCTGAGAATCTTTTCATGTGCTTTATGACCACTGACAGGTTCTTTTGTGAAGCTATCAACTTTTTTGCCCATTTCCTTTTTCTCTTCTTTCTTTCTTCTTAAAAATTGGGCTGCTTGTCTTCCTTGTACTGATCTGTATAAGTTTCTCTCTTCTGCATACAGAACTTTGCCAGATCTAGAGATCAATCTGTGAACATCTTCTCCCAGTCTGTGGCTGGCCTTTTCTCTTTCTTGATGGTGTCTTTTGGTGAATAGTTTTTAAATTCGATAAAGTCCAATTTATAACTTTTAAATTTCAAGGCTAGTGATTTTTGTGTCCCCAGAAACCTTTGCCAGAAACCTTCAATGTCATGAACTGTTATCTTGTTTTCTTCTAGAAGCTTTATCATTTTAGCTTTCACATTTAGATCTATAGTCCACTGCAAATTAAATTTTATGTGTGGGGTAAAAGTGGTCAAGGATCATCTTTTAATTTTGTCCTCTGACCTGGACATTCAGTTACTCTGGAATCATTTACTGAAAAGATGTTTCTTTCCCTATTGAATTACACTGGCATTTTTGTCAAATGTCTTGTATGATCCTATACATATATTAACAGAATCTCTATTCAGGTCCATTTATATACCAAGTCTGTAGCAGACACACAGGATAAACATTTTTTAAAAATAAACTCTATTTTGGGGCACCTGGGTGGCTTAGTCAGTTGAGCATCCGACTTCAGCTCAGGTTATGATCTCATGGTTCATGGGTTTGAGCCCTGCATCGGGCTCTGCACTGGCAGTTCAGAGCCTGGAGCTTGCTTCAGTTTCTGTGTTTCACTTTCTCTCTGCACCTCCCCCACTCACGTTCTCTCTCTCCTCTCTCAAAAAAACAAATGTTAAAATTTTTTTTAAAAATAAGCTTTATTTTTTAGAACCATTTTGCATTTACAGAAAATACAAAGGCATTATAGAGAGTTCCTACATATGCTACACCCAGTATCTGCTATTAAGAACACCTTATATTAGTATGGAACATTTGTCACAATTAATGAACTGTCATTGACACATTATTATTAAACACAGTCCATACTTTATTAACATTTTCCTAGTTTTTACCTAATCTCCTTTATCCACCCCAAGATCTCATCTGGGACACTACATTACACTTAGTCATCATGCCTCCTTAGGCATCTCATGGATGTAATAGTTTCTCAGACTCTCCTTGTTTTGGATGACCTTGACAATTTTGAGGAGTATTTGTAGCATGTTCCTCAATTTGGGTCTGTCTGATAGTTTTTCTCATGGTCAGACTGGACATAGGGGTTTCTAGGAGGATGTTCACGGGGGTACAGTGCTATTCTCTTCACATCACATCAAGGGTATTAACAGCATGTATCACTGTGGCCCTGGCCTTAGTTACCTGGCAGACGTAGTGATAAACTTATTTTTAAACTGCATGTTAGTTACATTTACACATAGAAAACACAATGTTTTTCTTCAGCTTTCAAATACCCCTTTTCCAGATGAAGATTCTGTAAATTTAAAGTGGTAGCTCCAATTATGAACCTCAAAGAAGTACAATGAAAATACTATCTTCTCTGTTTTTAGACTTTGAGACATACTTATTGAACTTTCATCAGATTGACAATTGGACCCATTGCTTTAAACTTAGAGGCCCTTCACCTGGAAACATATTGAGCATATTATTGGAAGACAGCGAACCTTCTGTGTAGGGAAACTTCTTCTGTTTCCCGACTCTGTGGCATCCTGTATTTGTCTATCTTTATGCCAGTTCTATACTAGCTTAACTCCTCGGGATTTATAGGGATTTTTGGTAGCAATGTAGTGTGAGCTTTCCAATTTTGTTCTTCTTATTTAAGATTCTTGGCTATTCTCAGTCTCTGCATTTCCTTGCAGATTTTAGAATTTACATTGTCAATTTCTATAAAATGCCTGCTGCAACCTTGATTGGGATTGTGTTGAATCTAGAGAGCAATTTGGGAAAAGCTGATTCTTAACAACATTGAGGCCTCTGATCCATGTACACAGCTTCTGTCTGTGAAGAGGTAACAGAGTGTGTTCACTGAGCACTAACATGGTGTCCGTGTGTAATGTTAGGTGATTCTACAGGCACTCCCGAGGGCCAGGGCACCCTGCAAAGCTCCTGCTCTTATGGCTCGTAGATGGTGGGGGGCAGGCAGGAGAGTGGAGGCAAGCCACAAGCAAGTAAATAAGCAAACATCATCACCTGCTTGTAACTGATATGGAGAAAAATACCGGAGACTTGGTGAGGGAGGGGAGGTCAGAGCTGGGGTCTTGCACTGGGAGCTTCAGGGAGTCCTGGAAGTCCTCACTAATAAGACCATATTTGCACTATGACATGAGGGAAGTGAGTCATGGGGAAACACACCAGGGAGGCTGGACAAAATTTGGCTTTTGCTCTGAGTGAAAGGGAAGACACTGGAGGTTCTGATCCGAGGTATGAGAGACAACTCCCTCAGAGGACAGCTGCAATTCTGGAAAGAATTAAGTTTACACATGTGAAAGTACCTAGTGCAAGTCTGGCCCACAGCAGGCACTCAAAAAATCAAGGTATCTTTTTTGATGGCAAGGACCAGGCCTCATCCATCTTTACACATGCCGTGATGTCCAGACCTGCTCCTTACCCACACGGAGGGCTCAATAAGTATCTGAGGAATGTAGGAATGGGAACAGAGGGTGAGACAGGCAGAGAGGGAGGAAAGGATGGTCAGAGCCAGAGCCAAACCCTATCTGAATTCTGGTGTGATTGCCTAACAACGACTCCCACAAGTTTCTCAATGATCACGGATAATCCAGAGTAACAGTACTCATGAAGTACATTTAAAGGTACAGCTATGTCCTAAAGACTAAAAATTAAAACACTGCTGTGTGTGCAGAAGCCATTAACTAAAGATCAATCGGACTCTTCAGGAAGGGCCTATGGCTCCCTCACCAACCTCAGCCATAGCAAACTTCTGAAAAACTATAATCTCATTTTACATCCATCTAGTTCTATGGGTAGAATGGGCCAGCTCTGGTTACCTCCCCTAACGGATCAGGAAGCATCACCCAGAAGGGCCAAGAGACCTGACCGTGGACACAGGACGGCAGGCAGAACCCACCCTGGGCTGCGTCTCCTTGGAGCTGACTCAGGCATTTCACCCACAGCCTACTGAGAATGTGTGGATTTCTGACTTCAGGGTCAGGCTGATTTAAATTTCATTTCCATCCCACTTGCTCTATGACCTTGAGTAAGTCCCTTAAACTTCATGGGTTTCTGTTTCTCTCACTCCTAAACGTGAGGCTGACACCCACCAGGCAGAGAGCGCATGAGCCATAAATGAGATGTCTGCATGCATGTGTGCAATAAAGGGCCAGCGTGGTGCTTGCGGTACAGACCTCAAGGTGAGTCCTTCCATCCCTTGCCTTCGTCACATAACTGTCCTAACTTTTGTGTTCCCACTGTGGTGGTCCCGATCCCCTGCTAAGGCAGGTAATTCCAGTCTCATTCTTTCTTCTTATCTGCACTTGAATTTCAATAAACATACTCTCTGCACAGGAGGAAGGTCACTGCAGGGTGAATGGAGCCACAAAGACCTAACATTTCTGAGAGGCACTCTGGACCAGAGAAAGGAAGGACTATATTGGTGGGAAGAGTATTTCATCGGTCAAGAGAGGCTATGGGTCTATCGGTCAAGACCCATAGATGGGTCTGAGACCACCTGTGGCTGCCAGCAAATAGGGTTGCGGAGCCCAGCTGGCAGGATGCAGTGCATGAAGCAAGTTGGGCTCCAGGAAGCAGACCAGCTGGAGAATCTAACCAAGCAAAGCCAGTGAGTACTGGCTGGGCTCAGGAAGTTCCCAGCAACTTAGCAGAGACCCACACCCACCACTACGGGAGGCGGGGTTAGGGGGGCACACTGTGTCTCTGAGCTCTCGGGGCGTCTGGCATCACCTTGGGTAAGGGGAAACAGCACTGGTGGGCTGGAGTTGCCAGAAACCCTGCTGGGGCCTTTCCGTAGCTCTGTGTGACCCTGGGCAAGTACCTGTGCTACCAGGGTCCTAGTGCCCCTCCTGTGTGGGTGGGGACAACAGCAGGGCCTCCCTCCTTGAGGGAATCTGTGAGAACCCCCAGCACAGGCCCTGGCACATAGAAGTCCTCAAAAATTTCTAGCTACTGTTAATCACGATATCAGTGATGATACTGAGTTAAAAGCTCGCAGTAGAAACTGATACTTAAGCCTATAAGACGTCTTCGAGCAGAGTGGGATTATTGTTCCCGTCTCCTTGTCAGTGTTGAAAAGTGTGTGTGTGTGTGTGTGTGTGTGTGTGTGTGTGTGTAAGCAGGCACGGCAGAAAGACAAACAGATATGCATACATACTGCCCATAGTGTCCAGTGATAACCGAGCAGAAACGGGTCGTGAGGCTGGGAGCGGGGAGAGAAGGGAATGGAGCAAACACAGAGTGACTGAGGGTGTCCTCAATAAAAAGCTATTGCCTTTAATTGAACTGAAGAACGAAAGTGAGTCTGCAAGTGACATTTTCATTACCTAGGTGAAATTTCTGCCCTTAGGGTTCTGAAGCATTCTTTCTCACAGCCACTTACTGCTATATAACTGATTGGAATGCTGGCCCTTGGTGAGCAGGGACCAGCAAATGTCAGTGTAACTATTTTCTTATGGCACATCTGTCCTGGGTCCCATAGTGTGTCAGCAGTGAGATGGGAGACTAATAAATCATACAGGTGACAGGGACCTACTTGGGGACTGGCGGTTCATTTTTGGGTCTCCAGAGCACCCTACGTGCAACATACATGAAAAGTATGTTATTCTACTAATACCGGGCTTGGCTGGCAATGCTTCTCTGTAAAGGGCTACCTAGTAAATATTTTAGATGCGGACCATACTCAGTTATGCTGTTGTTGTGCCAAAGAAGCCATAGACAGTATGTAAATGAATGGGTGTGGCTGTGTTCCAATAAAACTTTATTTACAAAAGCAGGCTGGGGGCCAGACAGATTCACTAGCATCATTATTCAGCCTTACTCTTCAGGGCCTTTAATTTCTAACTTTTTATATAGCCACTATAGACCCAGTGGATCATTCAGTATCACCCTGAATTTCCCTCCAACTGACTATTATAAAGCCTGTTGTGTTATAAGGTCAATGATTTTTACAAAATAAAAGCATGACGTTTTCTCATGGATGAGAAATGGTTTGAATTATAGACCCCAAGTTAGCTGGAAAATCCCAATATTCCTCCCCACAAAGCCCAATATTCCTCCCCAGCATGCCAACCAAACCTGGTAAATAGAGTTCATTAAAAAGAAAAAATATTAAAAGCAAGAAAGGGTTGAAATCAAAAGAGGCAATGCCAAGCACACGCATCTCCCCCACTGACTAGAGTTTATTTACTGTCGACAATGAGGGTGCCTTCTGTCCTCCTGGTCAGCCCCTGATGAGGGGACCTCACGTCGTTTTGGATTAACATCTTTATCTTCCATGTGGGAACTTGATAATGATTTTTTCTCATTATATTTAAGAAATAAAAGTACTTGGCAAAACAGTCACCGATGAACTGCGATGCTTACTTGTCTCTCTTTGTCCTCTGGGGGAGGCTAGAAAATAACTTCCACATTTTAATTCTTCCTCTCCAGGGAATGTTGTTTTGGTTGCAATGATTCATTTGCTGGGGGAAAAAATAGCTTTTCTAAAGGAAATGGGCAGTGGAAATCTGAGCGCTGCCTGCTCCTGGAATCCCAACTTCCCTCCGACTGAGAAAGGCTCACTATACTTGGACACATCCCTTGACCTGGAAACTGCAAGGTGGACAGGTCCATCGTTAACCCCAGCCACTCCGGCAATTCTCTCAGGTAGTCATGCCTCCCGAGCCTTGCTGGCAGCCTCACTGAGCCCGGTTCCCAGAAACAAGTGAGATGAGAGCTCCCTTCCCCCCGCCTCCCCCTCCGCCCGCCCCCCCCACCACCGACCTCAGCGAGTGTCCATGAACACATGAAAATTATACCACAAGCTTCTCCACAGTCAACACTGAGGCTTTATCTGCCTGGTACCATCATGAGTCTCCCATGCAACGGTCTGATGATTCATTATTCAGGGAAACAGTGACATAGCAATGAAGGAATGGGTAGAGAAAGTTAGAAACTTACTTAATAAATTCACAGTGACATCGTTTGGTCAGCAAAGAACTTCCAAAATAAGAATCATCTCGATATCTGGATGTTTAAGGTCATGCTAACATGACATATTATTCTTGCAATCTTTGGAACTTGTGTTCCAACCCCTTAAGATTCCTTTCAGAGGGCCCCTTTATAAAATGTAAACCTGAGTCAACTAGAGAATCTGACGGGTGACAATGTGTGGTCAGGGTGTGGACAATAGATGTCTATAAAAATCAGCAAGAGGGGAAAAGGAGATTTATGAGTCATGTTCAGAGCTGAGTCAGTGAAAGCCTTTGTTGGGAACCGCTCGTCAGCTGCCGCAAACTGAAATGAGTCCATAAAACCCTGATCCAGCCCGCAGCTCCCCTCCATGTAACTGTGGGCCCTCATGCCCCTTCCGGCCCGGGGAACACTCATCCAAATTGTGCTCAAGTTTGCAAGAAGAAGAGCAGAAGAAGATATCGTTGAAAGGAGAGGTCAAGCTTGTAGGCTGTGGAATTTTGGGTTTCCTATCAGAGCTTCAAATAACACTTAATAAAAATATGGAATATTTCATGTGAACTGCTAACTGTGGGAGGCAACAAAATTAATTTGGGAGCTAACAGGACCCAAGTACAAGTGTCTTCTGCTTTCCTCCCTTCACTTAGTGTGGTGGCCTAGACAGAGCCTTGGGAACAGCTAGCTCACCGCGAATGGAGGATGATACCCACTTTCCCCCATCCGTGTAAGACCCAGGAAGGCAGCTTGCCCATGTAGGGCACTTAGCAGGGGAAGGCTGGGCAAGAAAGGTGAATTGCCTCCTTTTTCACAGCACAGTGGTCAGAGATCATGACTTTGTGATGAGAGCGGGCCCGGACCTCCAGAGCTGCACACCAAATGCCTCACACCTCACTCGTACAAACAGCTTTACTTTGCGTGGTCTTCTCTTTCCTCTCGTTGAAAGATTTTATTTTTCTTTACAGTTTAAGTGAAGAATGCTCTCCATGGAAAGCCAGGGAGCCTGTGCCCACCACTGGGACAGCTGGGCCCAGCCAAGCTCACACGCTGCAAGAGTCCACAGGCACGTTCTTCATGCTGCAAGGCCCCGCAGTGACTTACTGTATTTAATGTGTTCACTCGCACGGGTATCCATGATGTTAGATCCTCTGGTGTTCCTACTGTTGGCTCTGTGGTACAATTCAGCTGAGAATCATTCCCCCAGGGGAGGTGGGTGCTGGCCTGTGGGGTCTTCCTCTGGGGTGGGGAGCCCTGACAGGTCATCCAAACCACCTGGACAGCCCTCCCCTCCTGACAAGGGTCTGGTTGTATCTGGTGTCCATGGTTGGGAAATGGGCCTTGACGGCTAACACTCAGACCTGTCGAAGCAAGCAGAGGGTGGCCCTGTGCCTTGGGCAGTGTCTCTCTGCCTCCTCAAAGTCACTGCTCCTCTGGTGGGTGCCACACCTCGCATGTGCCTCTGTGGGCAGGCTGTGTGCAGACCGAGCCATAGCCACCGATGCCACAAGGGGCCTGGCATGGGGGAACCCCAAGGAGAGGTCCAGCCCACCATCGGAAAGCAGCCCCTGACTAGGGAGGGCAGAAGGAAAAGGGGTGGCCCAACTCCCCACCGAACAAGTGGCATTCATGAGTTGTGAGGCAGCCATGACAGGAACGTTCTATGGAAGCAATCTCAGATCTGGATGCCCCACCAGCTTTGGTTGGAGGATGATTTCCAACACAGACTAACGTCTGTCCCTTTATCTCTGGATGCCCGCCTTCCATTTTGTCTTCCAGAAACAAGCAGCCCCTTCCACACATGGAGTCTGAAAAAAGCCCTGCCCTACAGACACAACAATACACATGGGAAGATGAGACTCAAGAACAGACCCAGGAAGCCCCAGCGCACCCAAGAGAAGAGGATCAAAGCACTTCCACCAGGAAGATGTTGGCCGATGGTGTGGATAATCACTGCCTGAGACAGTCCAGTTCATCAGACAAGCAAAGAGTGTCAGCGAGTCCAAAACAGCCTGACTTCTACACCATTTAAGGGCCATTTGGGTTTTTCCCCAGCAGGACTAGAAACCTCCAGTTTACTCATTTTGTACATTCAGATATTCATGCTGAAAATTTAAGGCATTTTCAATCTCTCCTTCCATCTGGCCAGATTACAGTGAAGGAACTGCAAAGGAAAGTATGAGGCGGCTATTTTTTCTTTTTTCAAATAGAGTTTGAATCCTCTCCTCTTATAAATGTCTAATGAAGCGACCCCAGGAAATGCACAATGTACCCACTGGCCTAACTCTCCCCTGGGAGCACTGGCTTCAAGGTGTCCAGGAGAGTTCCAGACACAAGCCCCACTGTGCGGGTGGTTCAGTCAGGCAGGGCTTTGCGATTAGAAAGGGCAGGTCCAGGACATCTTCCATGAGGCATTTTGCTATGCACAAAATACAGGAGGAATTAGTGAAAACCATAAAGCGCTAGCTTCTGGCTTTCTCATGTCAGCTTATTTAATCATGACTCTCTGATCCCACGATTTTCTTCCCTGAACAACTCTAACAGACACTATCCTACGCCTACAAGCAGCAACGCAGCAATAATTCAGCAAAGAATAAAGGCAGTAAGTGCATGTGTGTGTTTGGGGGGGATATGTACACTCTCTAGTGCACACTCCCCTCTGCTCAGAAGATCTGCTCCACGTTCCTGAGCATGGCATCCCCAGCCGTGGATGACGAACTGCCCTCCATGGTCACACTGTCTCCTCTGTCCCTGTCCCCTGACACCTACCCTGGCAACACCATCTTCTTCGTCCCTCCAGCCCTGATCCATCCAAGGAGAGGGAAGCATCCCTATCCCCACCCCCGACTCATAACTATTCGTTTCTATGGTGACTTGGCCTTACCCCGTCAACCCCTGTGCCAGCCACTCCTCACCACACACACACACACACACACACACACACTCACACACATGAGAAGGAAGCCCCCCTCAAGGGTGGGCAAACACAGTTCCCAACTTGTCTGCATCTCAGCCAGCAGAGGCTCCTGGGGCTCAGTATAGGTTCCTACTACAGGAGATAAGGTAGAAGGGCTTCCATCTAGAAATCTGTTTTTAAAGTTTGGAGAGAGGCCTTGGCTCCCAGCAATAATTCACCATAATGCAGGACCTCCAGGAGACAGGCTGAATCGGGATGCAGGATGCCTTACGCTCAGACCCTGTCCCCGCGTCACCTTGGGTGCTGGGGCCTAACCCTTTAGACTAATGGAAAACAGGGCAAACAGATTAAACCACGTTCACCCAAAGACTGCCATCTGTACGACTCGGAAAGCTCCTTGCTCTGCCCAGCCCCTCTGGACACCGCTAAACAGGCTTAGCCTGCTGTGGGCAAACAGGAAAAGTAGGTCAGCTCAGCAGCACCGTGTGCTGTGTTGAACTACTGATGTGCTGCGTCCGTGGGGAGAGGGGCGTGCCTGCTAGCAGCCCAGCCTGGGTGGCCAGGGCCAGCCTCCAGGGGGCAGCCAGGGGACCCAGGTAAAGGGGAAAATTCAAAGAAAGCATGAGAGATGGTTCTTTAAGATAAACAAACAAATAAATAAATAAATAAATAAATAAATAAATAAAACAGGAACAACAACAAAACAAACCAATACAAACCAAAACTGCCTATAAAGAACAGCGTGGACGGATACCCACTACCATTTTGCTGCCTTGAGAGACCAATCAATCCGTGTTTTTATTCAGTGAAATCAGCTGCTTCACCTGCCCAGGAGCACATCCCTGACAATTTGCGGGAACGCTGAGGCCGCCCTCTTTGGGAGCTTCTTCCACCTGATGCCTCCCCTCCACCTCCCGCATGGAGCCTGGTGATCTGGAGCAATGACAGGCTCGAGCCAGCGGCGCCAGGACCCCAGGGCCCCGTGCCGCAGAGGAGGCCCTGCTGCACTGTGCTCTGGTCCTCGTGTTTGGTTCAGCCTGTAGCTGTGCAGACGGAGAAACTACCCGTCCAGGCTTCCTGGGCTCAGGAGCTGGACAAAGCACCAGATATGTTGAGGGAAATTCCCCTGAGGCCCAGGTGATCTAACCTACTTCCAGGTGCCTGCAATCTGGTTTTCTCAGGAGGGCCCAGCTCAAACCTCGAGACTGATGCTGGGGTCCCCAGAGGGCCAGGTCCTGCTCCCCAGGACTCCCAGGAGGGACAGGACCCCTAGTTCAACCCTCAAATAGCTCCCTGGTGCTCCCAGAGCAGGAACAAACAAAAGTTAGTCTGGTGGTGGGGGTGGTCTCAGAGAAGTTGCTCCACAGGCCAGGCTATGGTGACAGAATCTGTAAATGCAGATATGTATAATTTTTAGAGGGCTTTCTTCTAAAGTGTTGGACATGGTTTCCTCTTTATTTCATTTCCGTGACAAAGGTATTACAAGGTTTTGTCAAATAACCTTTCAGAAACATTCAGATCTATGGGGCGCCTGGGAGGCTCAGTCCGTTAATTGTCCAACTTCGGCTCAGGGCATAATGTCATGGTGCGTGGGTTCGAGCCCTGCATCGGGCTCTGGGCTGACAGCTCAGCGACTGGAGCCTGCTTCAGATTCTGTGTCTCCCTCTCTCTCTACCCCTCCCCCACTCATTCTCTCTCTTTCTCTCTCTCTCTATATATATATATCTCAAAAATAAACACATAAAAAAAATTAGAAACATTCCAATCTAAAACCCCACAACTCTGAGACTGTTCACCTACCCTCTTTCAGAAACAACCTTATCAGAAAACTTCTCCTTCTCATTTTCAAGAATAAAACGGCAGAAAGAGCGTCCTCCAGCCTTTGCAAGTCAGCCCTTCCTTCTTCCTGACCCTCGAACATTTGTTCACACACTTGCTTAGCACATAGCTGTGCCCTGGGAGCCCCACCAAAATCAGAGAGATGAAGATCCGCCGGCAACAGCGCAGGAGGGTCCTATGTTCAAAGTGCAGCTCTGTAATGCCCTTAGCTGAGCAACCGGAGGCAAGTCACTACACCTCTCTCGGTCTCCGTTTCTCACCTTCACAGAGCGGTTGAGGTTGAGACTTAAGGTCACAATAGCTCTAAACCACCTAAAATGTAAGCCCAATGAATGTTAGCTTGGGCGCTAGTTATTACTGCAGCAATCCTAGGAGCCATTCAAAAGGTGCCATTCTACATTTAAATAACAGATATTAACCACGGACATCAATTAGTTTTATTTTTAAATTGCAGCTACCAGGAAACCAACACAGCAAGCCCTTTTAAATGTCCCTCGCAATCCCAGAGGTTCCTGTACTAGGAGACTTCAGCTTGCATAACAGTATTTTCCTGAAGAGCTGATGATAAACAACATTTCTGCGAACTGAATCATACTCTAAGTGTGTGCGTGGCTCCAGGCCCACGCGCCGGAGGAGTGCAGAATCCCACCCTCGCTAATGACCCTTCTGCCGGTGCAAAGCTCATCACCACCAATTAGTCTGCCTAACAAAGTATCATTCATCTGATTTCCATTAGGTCACAACTAACTACATTTTTTTTTAAACTCTGTAATTCAGGGTAAAATTGGGGGAAGTTTGGATTCCTTATATGGTTTTAAATAATTAATTTTACATCTTTTAGCCAAATTTAACAAAGTTGAAAGTGAAACGCTGTGAAAATAGAGAGTACACATTAGATCTACTCTTCAATGCATTTATTACTATTTATTCCATGCAGCCTCAGCATCTCAAAACATGTTTGATCTACTTGCTTAGTTAACTAAGTAATTCAGTATATTTAACAGCGTTACAGTCTTATCTTTACCTATCTATATTAAGCCATGTGGTTTTCAATCCCCAGGGGATGCTAAATTAAAAAGCTATCAGATTTTATTTTTTTAGTGAAGTTTATTTATTTTAGGAGAGGAAGTGAAGGAGAGGGAAAAAGAGAGAGAAAGAGAATGAGAGCAGGCGAGGAACAAAGAGAAAGGGAGAGAATCCCAAGCAGTCTCTGCAATGTCAGTGGTTTAACTGGTTCAACACTATTTTTTTTAAGTTTATTTAGAGAGAGAGAGTGAGAGAGAGAGAGAGCAAGCAAGAGTGAGAGAGAGCACATGAGCAGGGGAGGGCCAGAGAGAGAGGGAGACACAGAATCCCAAACAGGCTCCACACTGTCAGTGCAGAGCTGAATGAGGGGCTAGAACTCAACGAGCCATGAGATCACGACCTGAGCTGAAATCAAGAGTTGGATGCTTAACCGACTGAGCCACCCAGACGCCCCAAAACCATCCGATTCTTTAGAACAACAGAACTAAATACTTATTCCAAGGTCGTACTAACATTTTTGGAGATTACAAATATAAACAAATTTCATTTTTGCAAGCTTGTTTAAAGGAGAAGGAAGCCAACGGACAAGTAAAACAAAAGGAGATGTCTGGTTTGAATGAAAACGTTTACAAATTTTCTCATTGTTTTCTGAGGGAGAAGCAATGCATATTCATTGCAATCCATCTCTTCTTTCACTAAGAATAAAAAGGTAAAGATCTTAGGCCAGTTTCCATTAAATAAAGTCAAGCTCTGTGTTATATGTATATTACTTGTGTGTATATACATAAAATTATATATAATTAAAAAATAAAATGGCAATAAGAAGTATTAAGCCCTTCCTCTTTCTCCTAGAAATGTTTTCTTTCATCTTAACCTATACTCTCCCTAAATTGCTCATTTGAGATTCTTTTCTCCGTCATGTGGTTGAAAGTGTTTATGCTGCTTTGCTCCAGAGTACCAGAGTAAGAAGCCTAGTTCACAGCTATGTGACAATGACACAGGGCCAGCTCGCTCTGGGGGGTGGTCCCTCTCTGGCTGTACGCCTGCAAACACTCTGAGGTTTTAAAAAATGATATTAACAATGACATAGCCTTCCTTAGCCATGATCACAAGTAAGGATTTAACAATGTATGGGTGTCTTTGTGTGTGTGTGTGTGTGTGTGTGTGTGTGTGTGTGTGTGTGTGTGTGTGTACACACACATGCATTGTTCCCATATGTTGTAGCATGGCAACACAAGATGGCAACTCAGTAAGACTTACACCACTGTGAGGCCAAGCATCCAGGGGCAGGAAGAGCACATCCACATCAGAGATGGGATTGTGGTCAGTTGCACAAAGCATATGCTTTCCTCTTTCTGTTGTCTCTTATCTTGGTTTGCTTTCTGATAAGTTCCTAAGTGCCCTTGTATGGCCACAAGGAGAAGACTGAGAGTGTGACTTGGGTATAGACAAAGAGGAAGGAACTGAATTCAGGAAGAACAGCTTCAAAGAAACTTTAAAATGCTGAAAAATAGAGTGGTTTCATGCATAAGCAAGCAGCTTGAATACTAACCCATGGGACTGTAGCCACAGATCTAGGTTTGGAAACCAGAATTCAGAACCAGAGTCAAGTTGTCTCAAGCACTTCCTCTGCTCTTGGGGGACTTTTAAGGAGCAGGATGAGGAGAGAGGGGGCCAGAGTTGGGCTCCCCATGGAAGGAGCTGCTTTTCTTTTTGCAAATTCACAAAATGCCCCAGGGCTGCACACTCCCCTCTAGGGGTGAGACCAGAAGGCTGCTCTGTATGATGGAGCCTAATCAGTGGGAGGGGATAATCCGAAGATGTGGACTGTGTGGTGTTGGTTTTGTCACTGACCAGCTGCGGGACCTTGAGAATCAGGTGATTCTTTTTTTGGACTGTGGTTTTTTCCTTTGGTTAAAATATGAAGTAACTTTGTGAACTATGAAATGCCATATAAAAATTAGATCTTCTAACTATTTGAATATGGTCATTTAGCCTGTGTTCTATTCTGGGGAAGAATGACCTGCACAGGTGTCCATACAGGTGACAAGGAGGCAGGGTGAGGAAGGGGGATAAGAACCCATGAAGGTAGAAACCATGGTTACAAAACAGCATTGTCCATCCATGACTGTGCCATGGTGATGAATCAAGGTCATTTATACTCTCTTAACCATGGGGACCTAAATGCTTAATATCCTGAAGCACGTGGCTGCCTGAAGTTCAGGTTTAGGTTGCTACTGTGTGTGGCTCTGACATGCCTCTCAGCAAATGAGTCAGACAGAGGTCAAAGACTTGACTTCTGGTCATCTGTCAGGTACTGACGTTCTCAGTTGGGAATGACTAGAATAAGAACCTGTTCTGATCCCGTAGGGCCCTCTTGGTGCCACCTGTGACTGAGTTTGCCGATGGCTTGGCATAAACACAATTACTGATGACAACGTCTAGCCCTGGTGGATGCCAGCAAGTCCTCTGTTTCCTGGATTAGGATCAGTTAAAAAAAATTTACCTTCTATCTGAAAGTTAGTATTAAAGAAGTAAAATGGCAATACTTGTAGGTCGTCTATGCTGTGGTTTGTGGATGCAAATTCTTCCTTAGTTGTTTTGATTCCAGGCTACTGTAGACTCTAGTGTCTACAATAGAGTAGACACTGTAGGACGCCTATGTATGTTTGCAAGTTTAGGGTGACTTCTCATTGGTTAGGTTGATTTCCTTCTCTTACAGATGCAAGCAACTTCTGCTTCCAAGACTGTCTGACTTCACACTGATTTCTCCTCTAAAAAGGAATTCAAATAAACAGAACAGGCTCCTCCCCTTTCCCAGCCAAGGAAGGAAAAGGCCACGGGAACAGTCTGCTGAACACTTCCGAGTTTCCACAGAGAAAGAATGAGAGAGAGAAGAGACAGAATGTGTGTACGTGTGTGTATGTGGCTTCATACAGGCAAAACAGAGGGCTGCAGTACCGCACAGCTCTAGAATACAATGTGAACCACACCTCCTCCATTTGAGATGCACAGTAGCCCCTCCCTGCCAGCAGGGTAGCACCAAGAAATCAGTCTTTATGGAGCTTGTGAAGATCCCACAGCTATTTTTTTTTAAATCAAGGGAACAGGTGATAGTGGTCACAAAAAGCTACATGTGCAGTAAAATGACAGCACGATACACACACATTGTACCAGTATCAATTTCTTGGAGGTAAGATATAGTCACTGGGGGGAATGGGTGATGGGTACATGAAACACGGACTGTTTGCAACTTCCTTTGAGTCTATGATTATTGCAAAATAAAAAATTTTAAAGGCAAGGGACCGGCAAATGACAGCAAGAGCGTTGAAAGTGAGGAACCACCCAGCATCAAGCCACAAGATGGGATGGGTCCTCCACTCTCTCCAGGCCCTGCCTCCAGTTAGTTCAGCCTGGGCAAGTGCCCTGCACCAACACCCTCCGAGTGTGGAGAAAAGGGACTCCCTAATCCATCTCTCTGCGTGTTTATGCTGGCTGCCACCAACACAAGGACAAGAAAACTGGTGTTCAGAGATTTCAGATGTTGCCTGTTCTTTGTGCTTATTCTATTTTTAAAAAAATGTTTATTCATTTATTTTGAGAGAGAGAGAGAGAAAGAGAGAATCCCAACCAGGCTCCATGCCATCACTGCAGAGCCTGATGCAGGGCTCAAACTCAAGAACCATGAGATCATGACCTGAGCCAGAATCAAGAGTCAGACGCTTAAGCGACTGAGCCACCCAGGGGCCCCTATTGCTTATATTATTGTTTGATCTTCCAGCTCCTGGTTTTACCAAGCATTGCAACACCTGGAACCTGTACACTTTCAAAGGGTGACTCGGCAGTAAGCCTTGCTGCAAATTCATGTGCTTAGGACCAAGCACTGTAAGTGTAAAGAGTTCCCACGAGAAGCATGGTGGCCTTCGGCGGCCAGCATGGCTTTCTCCTGGACCTTTCCTCCAGCAGCTACACTTCCCCTTCTCATCACACTGTGGTGCGGCCCTGTAGGGTCATCCAGATTCTTCAGTGCGCTCCTGCAGTAAAGAGAACTGGGACCCTCAACTGGCACGTCAGCTGGGCCATGGGACACTTCTTCCCTTCCATCTTGGGCTCCATAGGGCTGCCCCCCACTTCACTAGTGAGGAATCCAGAGCAGAGAAGGGGTAAGAAGTTCACACAGCCTGCAAATATTTCTCTGACGATAGCTGGTCATGCTAGTAGCAATACTTCCCAAACCGGGAGTATTAGTACTTTTGCTGGCCCTACCCCTTTGCTCCCCAGTCCAGCACCAAGGAAACAACAAGGCTCCTCCAGCTCCCTCTCCAAGGGAGATCCCTGCATTGCCTCCACCTCTGGGGGGCGGGGGGGAAGCACCATGTATATTCATCCTTGTTCCCACCCTTACCAGAACCTTCTTCAGCATGGCCCCCACATCACAACATAGAATATCACGTAAAGTCATGAAATGAGATCAGGAAACAGAAGCGTGCCTGGGGAAGTTCAGGTGTGTTTAGCACCCGAGAGTCTGATTTGCCAAAGGGGACCTGCAATTCCTCCATCGTTTGTCTCTTCCTCCTCAGCACATAAAATATGGACTCAGCCTGGGCTGTGGGCACAGCCTCACGGGCGGCAGGAGGGAGGTGGGTAGGCGGTGAGGGATGAAGGCAACAGGCTCTCGGGTCTGGTGGAGGGTGCCCTTGATTAGGCACCAGGAGACTAGCACTGCCAGCAACACCTGGAGTTCAGGAGTGAAGCCTTCTGCGCCTCAGCTTCCTCATCTGGCAAATAACAGTGTGTCACCTGCCCTGGTGGCTACTCTTGATTGTTCAGGAGGTAAAATGAAAAAAGCAGTTCAAAGCGTTTTGTAAATCAAGGTCTACAGCAGCGCTTAGCAAACTCAAATGTACATGTGAATCGCCCTGGAGTCTGGTTAAAGGGCAACTTCTGATCCAGCAGAGGGTCTGGGTAGGGGCTGAGATTCTGCATTCCTAACCAGCACCTGGGAGCCGCTGAGGCTGCCCATGCAGTGTTCACCCTGTGCAGTGAGGATAGCGGGGCATGGCAGGTGACACTGTCCCCTAAGGTGGATGGACACCCAGAAGCCTCTGTCTGATGCACCCAGGGTGGACAAGCACTGTCACAGGCTTGCATGCCATCCATAGCATCCCCGGGGGCCGTCGTTTCCATGGAGAGGGGAGAGGGGACTTGCTACTGTCCTTAGCAGCCTCTTCTACTTCCTGTTAGTTGAACTTAGCAGAAAATTCTTCCTATTGAGCCAAAATACCACTGGCCCCCTCTCGCCATCCCAGGGCTTCTATTCATTTCTTCTTGCTACATGTCCAGGGACTACACAGAGAATAGCAGCACTCAGATTAGATTACTAATCTTTTTCAATCTTAAAAAATTGAAATGCAGTTCATGTAACATGTACTTAACCATTTTATTTATTTTTTCTTTTTTTTTTAAATTTATTTTGAGAGAGAAAGCGTGCATGTGCGAGCACAAGTTGGGGAGGGGCAGAGAGAGAGACAGAGAGACAGGGAATCTCAAGCAGGCTCCCTACTGCCAGCATGGGGCTGGACATGAGGCTCAGACACTGGGCTTGAACCCATGAACCACTAGATCATGACCTGAGCCGAAGTTGGATGCTTAACTGACTGAGTCACCAGGCACTCTTGTGATTAACCATTTTAAAGTGTAGGGGGGCACCTGGGTGGCTCTGTCAGTTAAGCGTCTGACTTCGGCTCGGGTCACGATCTCACAGTTTGTGGGTTCGAGCCCCACGTTGGGCTCTGTGCTGACAGCTAGCTCAGAGCCTGGAGCCTACTTCAGAATCTGTATCTCCCTCTCTCTCTGACCCTCCCCTGCTCACGCTGTCTCTCTCTTTCTCTTTCTCTCTCTCTCAAGAAAAAAAAAATAAAATAAAGTGTAGGATTCAGCGACACTTACTGCATTCACAAGGTACGTGCAACCACCACCTGTGTCTAGGGTCAAAACTGTTTCATCACCTCAGAGAAACCCCCTGGACCCAGGAAGTCATTGCCTTCCATTCCCCTTCAATCACCTTTCCGTCTGTTCTGGATAGATGGATATAAAAGGAATCATTGTCTCGGGCTTCTCCCAAAAGTGAAATGTTTTCAAGGTTCATTCACATGGGTGCATGTTTCAGAATTCCCTTCATTTGTAAGGGCTCACCCTGTCCCATTACATGTTGATACCATATTTTATTTATTCATTCATCTATTCATAGACACTTGGGTTGCTTCCACCTTTTGGCTGTTCTGCATACACTGCTATGAACATGGGTGTAAGTTTCTGTGTGGATCACATGTTCTCATCTATTGGATCATATGTTAACTCCACGTCTAACTGTCTGAGGAACCACCAAACTTCTCCACACCAGCTATACCAGTTTACAACAGCATACAAGGGTTCCAATCTCTCTTTAACCTCACCAACACTTGTTATTTTCCATTAAAAGCATTTTCTTTTTATTAAAGCCATCCTAGGGATGAAATCAGCTCTCAAATACTAGAGAAAGGTGATCTTCTCCCCACAGAGGCCTCTTTTTCAGGCCAAATATCCTCAAGTGCCCCCTCTCCCCTGAAATGTTATCTTTGGAAGTGAGTGGTGTGTGCCTATGGTGGCCAGATTTTAGATCTCATCAGGGCCGTTGGCCAACACCTTCACCCCTCCAAAGCAAGCTCACTTAGGCATAGAATCAGTGGCCTCTCTCCCTCAGCTGCTGTAGCCCACACCTTGTTCCTTATTTACGATGGTTTTTAACTTAAAAAATGTGAACGCCTTTTGCAAAGAGTACCCTCTACCACTTTCCTGTCCTGATTCCCTTGGCCTCCACATTTCTAGAGACAGGTGCTCACTGTAGCCAGGCCCTGCTGAACTTGGGAGAGGGGAGTCAGGGAAAGCTGATTCCACGGTCATAATTATGGCCTTGGATTTGCAGTTGACTGCCTTCCAATGGGCCATCTCTCTATCTCAGAGATTTAGAAGAGAAAATGTCTTGAATATTTAAATATTATGTGAAGCAAATTATTCATATCTACCCATATGTGCTCCAGAGATGTTTTCTACTGCACGTTCATGGAAAGACTTAGAAGGCATTTTGTCCTAAATAACTTACAGGCACCTTAAAAAAAAAATCACTGGGTAACATTTAAAGCCCAGGTTGTATTATTTGACTGGGATAAATTTCAAAGAAGTAAACATCACTCCCTTACAGCTGGGTGTCAATGAGAATCTACAAAATCAACACCAACAAAATTAGCAAACTTTTCTTGCAAATGAAACAGGGAAGTGACCCTGATTTGGCGGCAGATAAACCAGGGGGTATATTCTTAATAAGCTTAATGACCACACAGGGCCATTGCAGATGACGGCTAGAGCCAGGTATTCATTTTAAAGAACAGACAAAGCAGCCAGATCTTCTTCCTTCAGCGCTACAGGTAGCTGTTTTTCTCTAGCTTGTTGCTGTGGCATTTTCTCATGCTTTCACCTAACGCTGGAAAGATGAACTGCTGACTTTCCAGGTTCTCAGCTGTTCCAAACCATGCCCATTTTGTTAGGGGTGATCCTGTCTCCCCTTGGCCTGCAGCCATCTTGATGACACAGATATCAGGGAATACTGTCTCCCTTGGTCCTCTCTCCTTACTGAGCTCCTGGGACACTCCTCCAGACTCTGCCCAGCCTTTTCCTTCTGCCCAGCCTTCCCTAGAGGTTGGAGCCAGGTGGCCACTGACCCTTGCCTGGCCACACGCACTGACCCAGTTCCTGGAGGCAGTCGCCTGCCACAAGCAGCCCAGCTCAGCTGCTGCCAAGAAAACCTTCCACGGACATTGGGTAACTCTGACTTCTCATCGCTTTTTGCAATTAATGTAGGAGTCCAGACAGCCCACAAGCACACAGCATTCTCGGTTTGGCTACAGTGCAAGTAATTAACAAATCCCGAAGTCGTCAGCCTATAAGAGTTGTGTTTTTTGTTTTTAATATTTGCTTATTTTGGGGAGAGTGCAAACAGGGGAGGGGCAGAGGCGGGGGACAGAGGATCCAAAGTGGGCTCTGTGCTGACAGGCTGACAGCAATAAGCCCGATGTGGGTGGGGCTTGAACTAACAAACCAGGAGATCATGGCCTAGCCGAAGGTGGACGCTCAACCGATTCAACTACCCAGGTGCCCCAGCCTGTAAGAGTTTTTAAACACGTTCCACTTGGTTTCAGCCACGGATATGAATTTCACTTGTCTTGGTCCCTGGTATTGTATGGTTTTTACAAGCTGGTTCATGGAATGAAATCAAAAGAGTTCATCAACTGAAGATAAAGCTGCATTATAGCAAAATGAGAGGGCTCCCTAAGAAAGGTTAGGAAGAGCTGCTTGACTTAAGATTTGTGTCATATTTAATTTGCCACTGAAGGTTGGAATGATGACTCTGGAATGAAAAAGGATCAGAAATTGTGTTTGTGGGGGGGGGGGCTTCATAAAATGGGTGTGACAATACTCACAGATATTTTCAAATGAAAGAGTCCCCAGGAAAGGCTGCAGGGCTGCAGAGCCCATTTAAGGGAAGAGGAGGCTGTGAATACCGGTGTGTTGTTGGGCCAGATCTTGAGTAGCTTAGCTCTGTGGGAAAACAAATTCTTCTCAGAAACAAACTGTTCCAGAGAGCTTTCTTATTTTATCCACTTTGGATGGAACAATTCCTATACGGATCTCGCACCTCCCTGCCGGCCTCACAGAGTGAAGTCAACGTGCCTATCACCTCTTCCCGACGGCTCAGACTCATCCTGATGAGTGTGATCAGTGAGGTTCAGGGAGGGCTCCTGATAAGTGGACTATGTACAAAGTCAAATGCCCCTGAAATACCAGACCTCTTCGGTTCTTCTATTGGCCTTCTCTACCTTGTCTGTCCTTTCTCTGGTCACCAGAGCCACCCGCCTCTTCTGGCTGCTGCAGTTTTGCTCTTCACATCACTTCTTCCCTGAGCATCCAGGAGCAGGTGGCCGCCTCCACCTGCATGTCTGGGGTGACAGTCAGGGCAGGTGGAGGGGCACCCCGGGCTCTCTGTCTTCTTTAGGAGCTCAGCATGCAATGTCCTGTGACCTGTTTGGCTGTGTTTTCCAGGCAGTCGAGATGGCCAAAGAGATGGATTTTAGTGAGGTGTAGCTTTCCCAAGCGACCAGAGCTATCAGTGCCAGCGTGCACACCACGACCACTAACAGTAACAGCAGTCGGCCTCAAGCAACTTCCTTCTCCTCTAATCACGTACCAGGTTCACACTGGAGCTAGTTATTCACTACCATTGATGGAAAGTAACCGATTATGGCCATGCTTCTCAAGTCTGGCTGGGCAGCAGAATTACCTGGAGAGCCACTAAAATACAGACTCCTGGGCTGTGGTTCAAAATGTTTGGTTGGCCTGTCTACCCCGGAGAAATACCAAAAAGTGCATTTAGACTTGAGTGTGTCTCTCAAGTGCCAGGTACGCGGAAGGTATAAGAGAACCAGGGGGGCCCCGTTTCCCCACCAAATGAGGGCTTTCCACTGATGCTAACTGCCTTGGCAGGCGAGCCTCCTCTGATTTACTCAAACACAACAATTAGTAGTGGTAAATGTGGAGAAAGGCAAATAATTTGATTTGCTGGAGTGTAATGGAATAACAGGATGCACAGCATTTTTGATACTAAAAATAGGGCTAAGAGCCTTCACTTCAGAACTCTCTGCGCTCCACACAGTTTTAACCCAACTCCATTTCCCTTTGCGCTCACATCATGTGGTTTGAGATTTGCTTTCTGTGGTATTTGACTCCATGTGGGAGTTTTCCCCCATCCATCCTCCTTTTTGTTACTTGAGGGGAAAAGCCGCCTAGGAGAGCTTTTCTGCCTTCAGCTATTGTTCTGCCTTTTAGGTAAAAAAGTGCATGCTGCTTAATCTGGGCCTTAAGTCCAGCCCAACTGGCAAACTTCATAAGCTTTTTTTTTTTTTTTTTGTAGTTTTATTTTATTTATTTTAAAAAAATAAATAAATAAATAAAATAAAACTACAAAAAGTTTTTTTTTTAACTGTGGTAAAATATATATTACACCAAAAAATTTTACCATCTTTTTAATTTATTTATTTATTTATTTATTTTTTACAAATAGTTTATTGTCAAATTAGTTTCCACATAACACCCAGTGCTCATCCCCACAAGTGTCCTCCTCCATGCCCACCCCTCCTCCCCCCCACATCCACCAGTCCTCAGTTTTTATCAGCATTCAAGAGTCTCTCATGGTTTGCCTCTCCCCCTTTCCCCCACCATTTCCGCCCTTCTTCTAAAATTTTACCATCTTAATCATTTTTCATAGACAGTTCAGTGGCAGTAAGCACATCTGCAATGTTCAGCAACCACCACCACCAATCGTTTCCAGAACTGTTCCATCTTCCCAAACTGAAACTCTATGCCCATTAAATACCACCTTCTCATCTGCCCTCCACCCAGCCCCTGGCAACCACTATTCTACTTTCTGTCTCTATGAATATGATCACGTTAGAAACCTTGTATAGCAGAAATCATGCAATATTTGTCCTTTTGTGTCTGGCTGTTTTTACTCAGCATAATATCTTCAACATTCATCCATGTTGTAGCCTGGGTCAGAATTTCCTTCCTTTTTATGGCTAATATTCCAATGTATGTATGTATGTATGTATGTATGCTTTGTCAAAGATTAGTGGGCTGTACACTTTTGGGTCCAAATCTGAGTTCTCAATTCTATTCCATTGGTCTGTGTCCGTTTTTGTGCCAATACCATACTGTCTTGATGATGACAGCTTTGTAGTAGAAGCTAAAGTCTGGGATGGTGATGCCTCTTGTTCAACCATTTCTTTTTAAAAAGGAATTCATAGAAAGCCTCATTAGGGAAAGGGAAATGTGGAACAAATATTAATGAAACCCCAGAAAATGGCATCTATCTACCAATCATTTGGCTCCTACAGTATCCTGTTGTGGTGCTTTAAATCCGTCGTGGTTACTCTTCAAACAAAGTAAAAGTTTGTTATTTTGATTTTCATTTTATAGATGAGGAAATAAGAAAGGTTAAATAACACGAAGTCTTCTTAGGCTCCAGGCACTGTTCTAGGTACTTTAAAATATTTTATCTCATTGCGTCTTGTTGGTAATCCATCTTGTTGGCCCCTTTATCCACATGAGGAAACTGAGGCATGGAGAAACTAAGTATCGTGCCCATGATCACTGCTTAGTTAATGGCAGAGTGGGGAATGCCCCCTAAGCAGTCTGGCTGCACAGTCCACACTCCTGACCACAAGGCTGTGTTCTTTCAGCTAGAAAAAGCATAAATTGATGTGCCTCTTCTGAGAGACAGACATGCTTGGTGGTGGCTGTTTTCATTAGAAATTAATTCTTCACTCTTAAAGATATTGCTTTCAAAGGAGAGCTCCTCTGATGCCATTAAGTGCTATTTAACTTCACTAAAATGTTTGTTGTTTTATTTCCAACACTATGTCTGCCTCTTGAAATGTGTATTTGCAGTGAACATGTCAAGATACCTGTCTTTCTCCAAAAAGTCTGGCATTGAAGACCTACTCCAGGGTGGAGGAAGGTTTCTAATGGAGCAGGGACACTATAAGTGTCTCACTTAATTAACTGAGGGCTTCCTAGGGCAAGTTATTAATTGTCTCTTAACATGCAGAGATGCATTTCTATGTTTCAAAGGGCAAGTGCTGAGAAGGCTGAGGAAAGGAAGGAGCTGCCAGTGGCACAAGGCCTGAGCTGTCAAGGTTAGGAGTGTGGGTAATGAGGAGGAAACGTGTGGATACAGGATGCCGTAGGGAAGAGCTGAAGGAGGGGTGAGCAGCCTAGTATAGGGCCACAGAGCAGAGCTGGCAAACTCTTTCTGTAAAGGGACAGATCACTATATTTTCAGTTTTACCGGTGGGTTATTGTGGTGTAAAAGTAGTTAAAGAAATACAAGTGAGCATGGCTGTGTTCCAATAAAACTTTATTTCTAAAAACAGCTGTGGGTGCGATACAACTCACAGGCTGTAGTTTGCTGGTCTCTGCCTTAGAGCATGGGGTTGAAAGAAGGCAACAGGATGCCTGGGGCAGTGGACACCCAGGCTCACCAGGGAGAAGGCTACCAGAATGGCAGTGACAAAGAGGTCAAGAGTCATTGATCTCAGGCCTGAATGATACAAGACTTGGCTCTTCCAAAGTCCAAGGTGACACTAAATGCCACATAGCTTAACTCAGAGGTAAAAAGGGGAAGTTGGCAAAAAGCCAACTCCTCACAAGAATCATCACATGTAAGGATCAGAAGGATCAGCATTTGCCACAACCACACTTGTTGGTATATGTGTAGCCCCTCGCGCTAAATTGCTAGTTGGGGGTGTTTGTTGAACTAGTAAGGACAAGGAAGAAGAATGGGGCCTATCCAATGTCATCCTTGGTTGAGGAGCTGAACAGAGATGGTGGATTCTTCTAAAAATAAGATGGGGTCCCTTGTCCTTCAAATGTTCTAGCCTACAGACCACTTATTAACTAATTAAGCATGCGGGTCTACTTCCAGATACACTGGACAACCTCCTAATGAAGTCAACTAAAAATGAAATATAAAAGAATAGAAAACATCTGAATTGTTGCTGAGCTGATAAGTGTGTACAGGCCAAACAGAGAGCGGAAGTAGGGGTCCTGAGAGTAAGCAAGCTAGAGCTGGGTTTTCCCAGGAGGCAAATTCTGGTGACCATATACTTTGATAGGATGTTGTGCAAGAACAGGCAGAAAGAAGAGATAAACCATATTCATATTGGGGAATCCTATACAAGACCCTTGCATAAAGCCTGGATCTCAGAGGAGGGCTATGTTCAGCATAAATGGGAATAAGAAGCAAGCCTGGTCACACGGAAAAGACAGGAAGGAATTTGACTTTTTCAACCTCAAGGAGAAAAAGAGTCTCCCCCAAATAGTCAAAACCACAAGATGGTCTTCACACAGGTCTCAGGCCCAAATTCTATGTGTGTGGTCTGAAAATCCACATGAGAGAATTTAAAATTACTTCAGGTTGAGAGTTCTCAGGTACATAGCAGAACAAATGCAAATCCTCTTTAGAGGAAAATAACCTTAACTTAGATGTCAAAAATTTTTACAGATCAAGTTCCAAGGTATAGAAGCCCAGTCAGAATTCATAAAAATGTGCAAAAAGAACACTATGAACAAGATCCTGTAGAAACAATAGAGAGAGAAATCAGATCCATAGTGATTTTAGACATTGGAAAGATTATAGATAAACCATAAGTGTGTTTATGTGTTTAAAGATCTAACAGGAGGTTTCAAAATAAAATAAATGACAATTTTTTTAAGATCAAGGAAGTATGAAATATTGACAAAGGAAGAAAAGAATAAGAATAATTTAAAATTTAAAATCAATAGACTTGTTAAAATTAAGGTAAGACGTAAGTAAATCAAGAATCAGTAAAGTTTAAGACAGATCTGAAGAAACTGCCCAGATGGCAAAATAGACAAAAAGATGGAAAATATAAGAGGGAGTTTGAGAGACTCAGAGGACAGAGTGAAGCCTAACAGATATCTAATACATGTCAATCTGCAGTTCTAATAAGAGATACTGGAGAGAATGGGCAACAGGAAATATTCAAAAGAAAAATTTCCAAAGTTTATGAGAAATGTGAATCTGGACATTCAAGATACACAACAACCCCAAGCAGAATAAATAAAATGTATCTACTCCTACAGACAATTGCCATGATATGGGAGGTTACCAAATTCAAAGAGATGATCTTAAATGCAGTCAGAGAAAATACAGATCACCTAAAAAAGGAATAGCAACTAGACTGGCTCCAGACTTTGCAAACATAACATAGGAGCCAGATGATAGGAAATAATAATTTTAAAGTCCTAAGGGAACTTAATCGTCATCCTAGAACCATATACCCCATAAAAATATTTTTTTAAGAATTAAGATAAAATAGAGAGATTTCAGATGAAGGAAGAAAAGGAATTTCTATTAACAAGCTCTCATTAAACTAAATTCTAAATGACATCATTTAGAGAAAGATAAATTATTTCAGATGGGAATTCTGAGAGGCAAGAAGAAATGGTGGAAAAGATACTGTGCTTTACCAAACAACTATAATGATGACTAATTGAGGGGGCAAAAAAAGATGAACTAAAATGTTGGCTAACAATAGCATTTAAGTAACAAATCACTCTAAATTTCCTGTGTTTTGGGAGAATAAAAATATTATTAATATAGAACTCTGTTAAGTTTTCATGTTAAAATACTAGGGTAATTAAGAGTTATGAATATTATAAATTCAGGGATTCCTGGCTGCCTCAGTTGGTAGAGTGTGCAATTCTTGGTCTTCGGGTTGTTACTTTGAGCCCCACACTGAGTGTAGAGATTACTTAAAAATAAAATCTTTTGAAAAAGATTATAAATTCAGATTGGGGGGAAATGTAATGAAGAAGAAAATGAAAAATTTAAAAAAGCATAAAAACCACAAAAAGGAAGGACAAATACCACGTATAATATAAAATGGTTAAAAATAGAATATTTCAGTAATCATAAGAAATGTATGGACTAATCTCCCCAGTTTAAAATAATGATCATACATGATTTCTAAAAATCCAGTAAATTATGTTTATATGAAATACATCTAAAAGGTAACAAGAATAGAAAATGTAAAAATAAAAGGAGGAAAAACAATTACGAGGTAAATGCTAACAAAACAAATTGAGGGTACCTCTACTAATATCAGACAGGCACATTTTAAGGCAATAAGCATAACTAGAAATAAGAGGGTCACAAAATGTGTATGAAAGTTTCAGTTCACCTGGAAGGAAAAATAATCCTAAACTTATATGCACCTAACAATACAGTCTCAAAACATATAGAGCAAAAAAAAAAAATGTACTAAACCATACGGAGAAACCGACAATTCCTCTATCACAATCAGAAACTTCTGCCAAATCTTATTTCATAAATGAAATATTAGGCAGCATAACAATGAGTTATGATATATAAAATTGAACAGCACAGATGTAATGGACATAATATGGAACACTACACCTAATAATGGAAGAATAAACAGTCTTTTCAAGCACACACCAAATATTGACTATCCAGGAAGTTGTTTTTTTAGGTCAGAGTACACTATTTTTCAGTACTCCTAACAAAAGATCAGAGCCACCATTTCAAATTTGGCTAGTTGTTGAGTGACCGGGTATTACATTGGTTACAAAATAAATTAGTTAATCTGTAAATGATTTGCTTTTAGACTAGTGTGCCTTATGTCACTGAAAAGAAGAAGCACGGTTTTCCTCACTCACCGCAGCTTCCTGGACATCTACCCAATAGCAAACAAGAAACTACATCAACAAATATGACCACTGAGAATCTAGAGAAAAGATTTATTTTATCCAAAATTTGGACAAATGATGAGTGGTTACTGGCTAGAATGTAAGTACAATGACAGTAAGAATCTTTTGTTTTGTTTACAGATGTATCAATCAGTGTTTGGCGCATAACAGCACTCAATAAATATTTTTAAATGACTGGATGCATAAATGAACAAAGATGATATACTACTACTATGTTTTCTTGCTTTTACTTGTGGCATTGTAATAATTCTGGATATTTTGTAGTTTATATTCTATTTAGGAGAGTAACCTAATCGTCTTGCATTCCAGTTTGGGCAAAATATTTCAGAAAGAAAGCACAGAGCATCCGTGTTAACCTTGACATGTCAGGTTAACTTTATCTGAGAATGCTGACAAAGATACACCTTGATGGAAATATCTGGGCCTGCTGATAGGGATAAAGCCTGCTGGGAAAGGGGCTGGATAAAAGGAAAATTAACTCAGCTCTACTTCCCTGGTAGTTTTCTTACAGGGAGAGGAATGAAATCCCACAGTAAACAAGTGACTCATGAGTAGCTTGCTCTTGACAAACTGTGTCAGGAATGTTCAAGGAGAAAAGCAGAAGATGCACACGAATACTTTGTGCTGATTGATTGTTCTCTTCTCCTCTCCCTGGTCTTAGCCCCTTTGTCACACTGCATTGCTTACTCCAGTTCCAGTGTTTCAGTCCTAACTGATGATACAGCTAGGCTCCAGGTGAATTTGTGGTTACGCAGCAGGGATCAATGCCAGGCAACGAGGAAGGAAACTGTCCATTCATACAAGGAAGACTTTAATATGAACACTGATGAGGGGGTGGGGGACCATGTGGGAGAGTCAGGCTGGGGGCTGTGTCACAGGCTGGAATCAGTAAAGTGGCAGGAATAAGCAGGTATCACAGTCAACACGTAGGCAAGTGCTTAGGATGTTAACAGTTTTAACTGGAGGCAGCTCAAAGTCTCCTTCTGAAGCACTGCTCCAGGTCTTGTCTTCTAGAACTTACATGGTCTTGGTCTAAACAGGAGTCCCCTTGTCCCCAAAGTGGGCAGTTTGGGGACAGAGCATCTTTAGTTTCTAAACCTAGTGGAAGCTTGACCTCTTTTATGTGGGTTGAGAATTCAGTCAACAGTACAAAGCACTTGGAACTTCCCCTTTTCTAAATTCTTCTCTAAAGGTCAAAGTATTGGGTCTTCCTAGGGTTCTGTTTGTTCAAGAGCTCAACTTCTTATTTTAGTGCATGGTGGTGAACAGTGTACCAGGTTCCCTCAGTTGAGCAAATGTGTCACATAAAGCAGAAGATGTCAATAGTCACTGGGCAGGGAACTAGGTGAATCATGAGAGCTTTCCAAAGCACAGCAATGGGAGGAAAGTATGAGAAGAAAGTGTGTGAAGAAGACAAGAGTGGGTAAGTAGAGGCTTTGCACCACTTAAGCAGGAGGCCAGGTTTTGTTTCTAATACGGAGGCAAGGCTGAAAGTCTGTCCAAAGGATCCCATCAGCTTGGGGAGGCAGAACAACACACTTCCTCACCAGAGACTGCCAACACCTTGGCACACAGAACAGATTCTTAGTTGGGTTAAGGGATTTTATGTTCGAAAATATCCTGATTCAACTAATTACTTTGTATTCAACTAATTACTCGGTTTTCAAAATGTGGGCTGATGACCCCTAGGTTGCTCATAACCTTTGCAACAAGATCCACAGAACCAAAACTGCTTTCATAATAATACTAAGACATTAGTCATCTTTACCAATCTCATTTTTCTCAAGAGTCTACAGTGGAGTTTTCCTGGATGCTACTAATGTGTTTTATCTGACTTCTCTTAAGGCAGACATTGGAGAGAGATGCTGAAAGTCAAACAATGCCTCTCTTCTTACTAAAGTGTATTGTTTAGGGGAAACATAGTTATTTTTGTTATTTTACAATACAGTACATTTTATTATTGTTATTTTCAAGTGAACTAATAATTATTTTAAATTTTCCTTGGTTTCAATTTCTAAGATGGTAAACATCCATAAATATAAGCCATGTAAGCAAAAATTCTGTGATTCTCCCCAGTTTTTAAGAATGTAAAGGGATCCATGGGGCGCCTGGGTGGCTTAGTCGGTTAAGCATCCGACTTTCGCTTAGGTCATGATCTCGCAGTTCGTGGGTTCGAGCCCCGCGTCGGGCTCTGTGCTGACTGCCAGCTCAGAACCTGGAGCCTGTTTCTGTCTGTGACTCCCTCTCTCTCTGACCCTCCCCTGCTCGCGCTGTCTCTCTCTCTCCTAAAAATAAATAAAACATTAAAAAAAAATTAAAAAAAAACAAAAAAAAGAATGTAAAGAGATCCTGAGATGAGTAAGTTTGAAAACTATTGCTTTGTATTTTCACCCTAAGTCCATGGTGACAAGCACTGAAACATGTAGTAGTTAAAAAATAAGGGAGTGCTGTGCCGCATTTTTTTTGGCTATAGAGATGTATAAACAATATAAATGACTTGAGAACCATTTTTCAATGTCATTTTCCTTATGCCTCAGAAATGGCTCTATAATTTTAAAGCCAGGCACTTCATACATGTGCTCTAAAGCCAGCTTCTCCCAGAGTTATTCATTCCAGAGAGTTATTTGGCAGATCAGAAGGAAACTTAAGTCTCAACTCATCACCATTATATGCTGTAGAGGCCTTATTTATACCCTTTTAGGAAGCAGAAAATCTTATTATATCACAATATTTTAGAAAATATCAAGGAAATTTATAAGCAGCTTTGATACACTCCTAATATTTCACCTCAACGGGCTACTGGGTCTAGCATTTAAGGCAATGTAATAGTTACTAAAACAATAACCACAAAATGTTGAGCTGACATTCAGATGAGCTCTCTGCCCTCTTTTTCTTATTTTATTAAGCACAATAACCACACACGAATCAACAACCCAGAAAAGATAAAAGGTATCCCCTACGTGCTCTGAATTATTCATAACCCCCAAAGGAATATAATGCTAAATCACAATACTCCAAGTCAACCAAATTCCCACTGAGCATCTAGCTTCCGATATTTTAGGTGCAATACATATCCCTTCTTGACAACATCTCGGCACAGCATTTTCACAAGTAGGCCAGTCTTGATGTGGTAGGAATGTTTTTGCTCATTCATTTCAGGCAACTCCTCAGTGCTGAACTGTGTTCAGCTCAGCTTAGGCAGTGTGACAAATTAAGATGTGCTTTAGCTCCCAAGCTGGCCTTCAGGGAGAGTATAGTGTATGAGAGAGAAATGTACAGCAATAATCACAATCCAAAGTGGAATCTAGGGAGCTCTATATGAATTATATACATAATAGGAGCTATTAGAGCTCACAGATGGAAGAGATAAAATAAGAATGGTCAAAATGCCAAAGATATAAAACACTGCACAAAAAACCATTCCTTCACCATTGTGCAAAAATAGTCCAGCTGTATTTAAATATGCAACTCTTTGGTGTCCACAATTTCCCGTTCCTGTGTTTAGACCAGAAGGAGATAAGCTATTTAAAGTCCTTCACGTGCAATTCTGACCCATGAGATATACTTCTCCCATACGAAGCTAGTGATGGTCTTCACATCCCTGGAGGACATTGATGATGGCAAACAACCCACTGAACATTGGGTATGGATGTGTGGGCCTGTGGGTAGCACAGCATTGACATGAGCTTCTATTTACCTGCAAGAGTCTTTCCCTCTGAGACGCAATCAGTAACCCAGGCAGGGGTTGGTGGGTAACCACATGGGGCTCTCATCCAATCACCAACCAATCAACCAACCAACCAACCAAATGTGGAAAAGAGAGTACAGTCTGGCAGCTGTGGTCCCCTCCCGCTTGTATAAAACTAGTCTGGCTGACCAGCAAAGTTGCATTACTTATATGTGGCACTAAACACCTGGGATAAATGTTCTCTGTGGTGTGTGTTTATTAGCTACAAGCTAGCCCTTTTGCTCTCTCTTGTTTTGGGGGGACATTTTTCAAGGTAGGCTTTCAGAGGCATGGGAATAACCGGACAGACTGGTAGCTGCTATTTTTACTCTGCTCTGTATGAGTTATGGTTCCTGACAGAGAAGTGAATACATATTCTTCTTTATTGGAGACAATGCCACCCCTAAACAAGTTGTTTCACTAACAACTCTACAAGCATCTGTTATTAATGCTGCTAACAGGTGGTGTAAGGAGAGCCAAATGAGTCCCATACAGCTGTCATCTCTAATATGGTGAGGACACAAAATGGGACCCATACATGCGTATGTCCTGTAAAGGGAGAATCTCATTAAGCATAGTATCAAAAAGACAAGAAATAACAATGGTCAACAAGGATGTGGAGAAAAGAGAACCCTCATGCCCTCTTGGTGGGAATGTAAACTGGTACAGCCACTGTGGAAAAGAGTACAGAATTCCCTCAAAAAATTAAAAACAGAACTACCATATGAGCTAGTAATTCTACTACTGGGTATTTGCCCAAGGAAAACAAAAATGCTCATTCAAAAAGCTACACAGACCTCTATGTTTACTGCATTATTTACAATAGCTAAGGTATAGAAGCAGCTCAGTGTCCGTTGATAGATGAATGGATAAAGATGATGTGGAATATACACACAATATAATATTACTTTGTCATAAAAAGAATGAGATCTTGCCATTAGTAACAACATGGTTGGACCTAGAGGGTATTATGCTAAGTGAAATAAGTCAGACATCTTAAAGATGAGTGCCATATTTCACTTATATAGGGAATCTAAAAACAAAACAAAAACCAAACAGAATCATAAATACAGAGAAATAGTGGTTATGAGTGGGGAAGGGCTAGGGAACTGGGCAAAATAGATGGAGGAGATTAAGAGGTACAAACTTTTAGTTCTAAAATAAATAAGTCACAGAGATGAAAAGTAGAAAAGGGACTACAGACGATAATATTGTAATAATGTTGTATGGTGACAGATGGTAACTACACTATCACGGTGAACACCGAGTCATGCAGAAAATTGTCCAATCATTATGTTGTACACCCAAAACTAATATGATATTGTATGTTAATTCTACCTCAATAAAAACAACAGAGCTGAACATTGTCTGTACTTTTCTCCATAGATCTTCCAGCCAAAGGAAGGAAGATCTGTATAGGAACCAGACCCTACACACCCCTATGAAAAAGGAGTGGAGGGTATGCTGACCTGATGAAAAAAATATACCTGTGGGGAATATAAAGGGGACCCGAAGACCTCCCCTTCTAGTCTACCAAGGACTCAAGAAGGTCGCAATAGGGAAGCAGTAGCTGCTGGGGTGACCACTGCATCATCGTGGCCCTCCACCGTCACATGTTCCACACGACAGCACTGCCTGGCCGTGGCCCTGGCTGGCTGTCTGGCCTCCTGCACTGCCAAGTTACTGTTAATGCCAGTCCTAGATTTAAAATAAAAATTAATGTAAGAGGCACTGAGAGCTCCCAGTGTAGCTTTTCAGACAAAAGCTAAAAAAGCAGCTCCATGAACGTCAGTAAAACCAGCTGTTTCTGATTTAGAAGCAAAAATAACTCCATAAACTTTAGCAAAAATGCCAAAACAAATGACATTCGTATCTACTAAGAGGACTGAACTTATGCATGAAAGCCAGATCCCTTGTTTATGGTCCGAGGAGCAAGTTTTGGGTGATAAAAGCACTGTGTTATTTGTGAGCAACCATCTACTTGGAAGTAGTTCTGACTCTGGCTGTCCTTGTTTGGTATGTGTTCTTCTAAACTGTTCCCTTTACCTATCTGATGGGCCATGGCAATGCCAGGATTATGGTCTCCTTATCATGGATTCTTTATTTAAATGTTTATTTATTTTTGAGAGAGATACAGAGACAGAGCACAAGTTGGGGAGGGGCAGAAAGTGAGGGAGATAGAATCTGAAGCAGGCTCTAGGCTCTGAGCTGTCGGCCCAGAGCCAAGTGCAGGGCTCAAATCCACAAACTCTGAGATCTGAGACCTGAGCCAAAGTCTGTCACTTAACCGACTGAGCCACCCAGGCACCCCTCATGGATTCTTTATCTATGTTCTGTTTTCAAAACCCCTGTAAATCTTAATTTTTTGAAAATGTATTTTTCGAAACCAAACATTTTAATATGCACACACACACATAGATGCATGTGTAAAGACACACACATATTCTTTCTTTTCTTAACATATGCATAGTTCAGGACAGATCCCTTAACACAAACAATGTGTGGCAATTACTGTTGACACCTCCCCCAGTCTGCTGGGACTGGGTGGTCATGGGGTAATGCAGAGAGGAAATCTGTTTATACTCCTCCTTCTTGAAAAATGGATCAAGGGCCAGTTCAGAAAACTTGCTCCAAAACTTTGAAATATGTGCGAAAATGCCAAGTGCTTGCCAAGAGCTGCAAAAAGAAAAGAAGGCAGAATGCAAGTGAGCAGGGCAACTGTGCTGGCCAGTATGGCTTGATGCAAAACTTGGAGAAGTGGGGCGCCGGGGTCGCTCAGTCAGTTAAACATGTGACTCTTGATTTCAGCTCAGGTTATGATTTCACAGTTGTGAGATTGAGCTCCTGCTCAGGCCCCAAGTCAGGCTCTGTGTTGGGCTCCCTGCTCAACATGGAGCCTCTTCCTCTCTCTATCTCTCAAAAAAAAAAAAAAAAAATTATAGAAGAGGCCCTCAAGTATGTGGTGGAAGCTCACAATACTCAGGTATGTGTGTCCAGCAAGTCCTCTGTCCTGAGCTCCAGACTCCTTTGTCTACCCACGCCCTCCACTTTGCTGGCTACCTCCAAGTTTCTGTTCCATGGGCCCAAACTAGAACTTGTGACCTTCCTGCCAAAAGCTGTCATCCCCTTCCTTACCTTGCTTATTTCAGAAAAGGAACTTCCATTCTTCCCTCTGTCCCCCTCACATCCCACCATTACCCTCAGTCAGTTCTAGCTTCAAAATCTACCTTGAATCCATCCCCATTTCCTGTCCACACGGTCACTGCCTAGCTCAAGTCTTCAGACCAAGTGACAGCTGGGAGTTCTTTGAATTGCCTCTCTGATTTGGCTCTTGCCCTTCCCTGCAGTGTTCTCCAGGGGAGTCACATAATAATTTTTAAATGCTAATCAGATCAGACCATTCTCCAACTCAGAGCCCTTCAATGTACTGCTGATTCCAGGGCTGGCGCAGGGAAAGGGCAGGATGAGACTTGACCATCTTATTGTGCTAGAAGGTAACACATATTCAAAGAATGATGGGGATATGTCAAAAGCTGGCTCAAGGGGGCCCTTGCTGACCAAACCTGGGATAGCCTGAGTGCCACAAATGTAATTATAACTCACTGAATAAATCAAGAATCTATGAACTCATACTGATCCAAAGGAATGAATGAATGAATGAATAGGGGAGAAGGAAAGCTCCTTCTTCCAGTAGATTGCCAACTAAAACACGTAGAAGGGATGAAGGAGTTCCAAGCTTATCATTTGCCTACCACCACAGTAATAACTATTTCATGTATGAAGCATCTAGTGAGTGAGCATCTACTAGTGAGTGAATGCTTGATGAGAAACAATATATACATATTCTAAATATCTCTTAATATTTATTAAGAGGAAAAGATAGTTTAGTGGAGAAAGCTGGTAACATTGCCTTAATCATGTGATCAACGTTAACATCACTTATAATGGGACTAGTCAACAATATGGTCTTACAAATGGTCAGATTTCATTCTTTCTCATTACCATGTAGTATTCCACTGTATAGATAAACCACATCTTATTGATCCATTCATCAGTTGATGGACATTTAGGCTCTTTTTATGATTTGGCTATTGTTGAAAGTGCTGTTATGAACATTTGTAGCAACGTGGATGGAACTCGAGGGTATTATGCGGAGCGAAATAAGTCAGGCAGAGAAGGACAGATACCATATGTTTTCACTTATAAATGGAACAGGAGAAACTTAACAGAGGACCATGGGGGAGGAGAAGGGGAGAAAATAGTTGGGGAAAGGGAAGGAGGCAAACTATGAGAGACTCTTGAATACTGAGAACAAACTGAGGGCTGATGGGGGTGGGGGACAGGGGAAGGGGGGTGATGGGCATGGAGGAGGGCACTTGTTGGGATGAACACTGGGTGTTATATGGAAACCAAGTGGACAATAAACTATAAAAAAACAAAACAGAAACAATATGGTCCTATTTTTTTTTAAAGATTTCTTTCATTTAAAAAAATGTTTATTTATTTTTGAGAGAGAGAAAGAAAGAGGGGTAGGGGAAGAGAGAGAGGGAGACAGAGAATCCCAAGCAGGCTCTGCACTGTTAGCACAGAGTCTGGTGTGGGGCTCAAACTCCTGAACTGTGAGATCATGACCTGAGCCGAAATCAAGAGTTAGACATTTAACTGACTGAGTTACACAGGCACCTCAACAGCATGGTCTTCTGATATGCTGCATCATAGTGTGTTCCTGTCAAAAATACATACTCTGAATCTAATCATTACCACAGATCAGACAAATCCAAATTGAGGGGCATGCTATAAAGTAAATGACATGTGATCTTCCATAGTGTGTAGGTCATGAAAAAAGAGTAACTGTCCAGGGCGCCTGGGTGGCTTAGTCAGTTAAGCGTCCGACTTTCGCTTAGGTCATGATCTCGCGGTTCGTGGGTTCAAGCCCCGCGTCCGGCTCTGTGCCGACTGCCAGCTCAGAGCCTGGAGCCTGTTTCAGTCTGTGACTCCCTCTCTCTCTGACCCTCCCCTGCTCACCCTGTCTCTCTCTCTCTCTCCTAGAATACATAAAACATTAAAAAAAAAAAAAAAAGAGTAACTGTCCTAGATGTAAGAGACAACTGGACTCTAGACCCACCAGGCACATTAAAGGGACAATGTGCAAAGTTCTAGTGGGGCCTGAGGATTAGAAGGAGCGACTGCCTTATTTTGATGACTGCACTATGGACATACAGGAAAGTGTCCTTCAGCATCATAGCAGCAACTTATATTTAAACGGTCTGGTAAAAAATAGTAATATGTATATAAATACAGAGTGTGATCATGCAAGTGTGATAAAATGTTTACAGGAATTCTTAGGGAAAGGTATATGAAAGCTAGCTGTACTCTTCTTGCAACTTTTCTCTACGTTTGAAATTATTCAAAATAAAAAGTTAAACATATCTTTACTGTTTTCCCATTACACTCAGGACAAATTCTAAAAAAGCAACATCAGGTCCTTGGTGACCTGGTCCCAAGATAACTGTCAATTATTTTACTCCAACATCTTTTTTCCTTGGGACTTCGATTTTGCCAGCCTTAGTTTTGTCCAAACATGTTACCATGTAGGAAAACTGTCTCCGGGGTGGGGGGGGGGGTTACTATATTTAAATCCATATACACAGGACTGAATGAGCACACTGACACATAATGATCCATAATGACTTACAACAACTAATGTCAGTAATTAGGACTATTTTCCTAGTACCAAGAAGGTGATTAAAAAAGAGTTAAATAAGTCCTAATTAATTTCACATAATAGTCACCCTGGGACCTCCTGTAAGAGCTGCTGTTAATGATATATTTTTCTGTAATTAATTTTTATGTGCAGTCCTGGGGGCTCCCCACCACCTTCTCCTGAATTGCACCTTGACCAGCACACTTGACTCTTCCAGCCTCCCTACAGCCCAGCCTTCCCTGTAAAGAAAGGGGAAACACAGAGAACCAGAAGTGCAGTAGAACTTTGGTTTGGCAATGCTTTCTTTGTGCCGAGAGGGAATTAAAGTAATTAATATGAGCAGGAGAGTATTTTGGAAGTATAATGCATTTTTTTCTCTGCAGTTTTTAAAGGTGCAAAGCAGAGGACAAAAAGGAGAAAGACTATATTCAATAAAGAGAAGTTCCAAGTTCAAGTCTAATCACTACTACCACTTAATAGCCTCGCAAATCATGTTCTTTCTCTAGGTCTCACTTTCCCTAGGTTTCAGTTTTTAAATGTGGACAGGACCCTGAACCCCAGATGGCAGAGATCAAGTCAGATGACCGGTGGCTTTTATGACAAGTATGTCAGCTGTAGCACAAGCCTTGATAGGAAGCAAGTGAGGGTGACTTAACCCCCACCTCTTTTCTAGGCCCATTATGCCAGCATATTGGTTAACACTGAACAAATCACATGTTCTTAAAAACGGCATTATTTTGGAGTACCTGGGTGGCTCAGCTGGTTAAGCATCTGACTCCTGATATCTGTGCTAATAGCGCAGAGCCTGCGTGGGATTTTCTCTCTCCTTCCCTCTCTGCCCCTCCCCACTTACTCTCTCTCTCTCTCAAAATAAATAAACATTAGGAAAACAGTATCATTTCCTCCTTTGAGTACCAACTTTTTCTTCCAGATTCTTAAAGTAAAAGGATGTTTCAGAACCAGCTTCCAGCTCACCTGTAACAGATTAGGGCAATATGCTTTTTCTTCAGTGCAGACAGGAGGGTGGCTTGAGTTCTCAAAGGAAGATGTAAGGGAGACCACATATTATGCATAAGAAAATATGCACGAGTGGTTGTTTCAGGGGCACAAAGCAGAGAACTCTGGAAGACATCGAAGGGAAACCAAACTGCAGGGTGAAGCATGGCCCACCTATAGCAGACACTGGGTGTACAGAAACACTCCTGAGACCTCCAAACCAGGCACTCAAGAGCACATGATCATACCTACTTGCCAGCTCCCACTGGGGAAGCAATGGCCCCTCATTATTAGAACTCTCCCTGAAACTAAAACCCAGTGACCTCTGCCTGCAGTTTAGCAACTTAGCATAGTGGCCTGCTCTGGCCTGTCCTGCATTGATGAGCATGGACCCAGGAAGCCCAGCAGCCACATCTAAGGGCAGCTGTCACACTGAGTGATGGTCCACTGGCTGCCTCTCCCATTAGCCAGTTCCTGGAGAAGAAGGACTGGAATTTTTATCTCTATGTCTCTGCCTCCTTATTACACAGTCAGGCTTAGCGAATGTCTCTGGTGAGTGGAAGCTCAAGGGGATTTCAGAGAATGACAGTATCTTAAGCTTGTGCTTAGACACACTGTCCTTTCTACCCCAGGTCATCCTAATTCCAGCAATAAGGCATCCCACCACTGTCCAGCACTTGCTCTGCTCCTCTTCTTATTACCTACTCTACCTACTCTATTACCTACTCTAACCAAACCCCCAAAGGGGAGGATGCAATAATCTGACTAACTAGCACATCTTCCTCCCCTTTTGGCTCAGTCCTCCCCTGACCACACGAACGCTTCCTTTCGATTCATATTAATTATGATTCTGAACATCCCTCCTCACACATAGCTATATACACATTTTCTCTTTGTAGCCTCTAATTTCCTAGTTGTTAAGCAACTAGGAAATGCACCGAATTGTACTCAGAGTGTGCTAAGTGGTTTAAATTCTGCTGAGCATTATTATTTTCAATTTCTTCCCTTTAAAAACATCGAATTTTAAAAAATCAGTTTCAGATGGTTTCCTTCAAAGGAGTGGAACGGGGAAATGTTTTCTTTCTTTCTTTTTTCTCTCTTACACTTCAAATCTTCGCTAATTTAGTTCCATTAAGGTCTTAATGGGATGCATTTAAATACTCATCAAAGAATGTTCCTTCTGCCAGCAGGTAAAATGGGTGCCCTGTAACTGCATCAGCACAGCTCAAGAGAAAGAAGAGTAAGAGCGACAGCATTGGGAGCTTTTGCTCAGAAAAGTAGGCAATAGCTTAATGAAACAGTTCTCATCCCCCAACCCAATGAACTAATTTGCAGTCTTGCCTGATTTTTACTGGGTATTTGCATGTCATGGGGAGAATTACCTGAAATCTAATGCCTGGCCGAGAGAAAACATTCCTAAGGAGTCAGACAGAGCTGGACCCATTTTTTGTTTTCTTTTGGTTTGGTTTTGGATGTATTTCTCTCAATATGTCAGTTGCAGGAAAAGCTCCTTATTTTGCTTGATTAAGTGGGGATCTTAGCTCTAATCCAGCTAATCAAAATGTATTACTGGAAGACATAATAACTAAAACATGTTTGGAGTGAGAAAGGTGATTTAAACAGGTGTTTTCAGAGGAGCCTTTAAGAGGGGAGCAGTATGGGGCCCCCGCCCATTTCCTCATTGACTCCACTCAAGCGGAACTCTCTGGAGTCTCTCCATACTAGGCATTGTACTTTTCCTGCAAGAGTTTTGGGGAAAAGTGGTTTAGAGCCACTGATTCACCGGACGTGAAGGCAAGGGAATGCTGGAGGTACAGACTGCCAGATCCACCAGTTTGGGAAAAGGCCTGGCTGGCTCACGCTGCATTCCCAGGACCCAGCCCAGTGGCTAGCACATACCAGAGGCTGTAAGCACTTGTTGAATGAAGGAATGTTAGGATGGATGGATGGAGGGAGTCAAGAGTGAGACCTAAGAGTGGGCAGAGAGCTCCCATTTTGATTAAGCTCTGAAACGTTTTCCCACATCTGGATTGCAGACTAAATGCATGGTGAGTCAACAAAGGAGGTGCAAAAATAATTTGCAAGAGCTAAAACAAAGTAACTCATAATGCTGGTGGTTTTCATGGAGACGTGCAAACCTTCACTAACAGGATCCAAGAATGAGATTCTATATAAAACTGTGACATCTGTCAGTCAGCGTTAGCCCCCTGAATCTGATGTGGTTTTAGCTTGATGAGTCTGGACCACAGACTCTGGGACTTGGTAAGACACACTGGGCCTTTCTAGACAGAATAGACTTCTGTCTCAAAATTATGAAGGGCAACTTACCCACTGAAATGCCCCAACATTTAAACAAGGAATACACATTGAAGTTATAGGAGACAGTTTCAAGGAAAATCAAAATACACGACCCAGTGATTAGTACACTTAAGGATTAAACGGTATTTTGTTACTTGAATACTCCCAAGATAGAAATACGAACTCAGTCTACCACTGTGCTATCAAAAGAAATAAAATGTGAGCCATATATGTAATTTTAAATGTCTAGTAGCCACATTAAAAGATGTAGAATTAAGGTAATTTTGATGATATATGTTGTCAAACCTGACATAGACAAAGCACTACCACTTAGATATGTAATAAATTTTTAAAAATTATTCATAGGATAATTTACATTCTCTCCCTCCTATTAAATCTTGAAATCCAGTCTGTATTTTAGTTACAGCATATCACAGTTTGGACTCACTACGTTTCAGGTGCTCAACAGCCACAGGTAGCCAATAGCCTCACCATGTCAGCACAGGTCTGGAAAGACTGATGAATGGACATATTCACAAGGACAATCATCAAAAAAGCAGCAGGTCTGGAGTACACCTCTTTGTGGGCTTCAGTTATTTCAGCCTACTCTTATTTCCTTTGGGTTTTTGTCACAGTGTTTTAACAGGGCTGTCACTCTTAGAAGCTGTCACCAGACTCCAAGTGTGAGCACATGACCCTGGCCTTTACAACTGTAACTTATGCCACTGCAATAGCCCAAGAAGAGAACATGTGACCAAGCAGAGCCAATGAGAATCCTGCCCTAGGACTGGACTATAGAAGCCAGGGAAAAAGGCTTTCTCTTTCCCCTCAGGGTGCTAGGATGTGATATGGGGCATTTCCCATCACAGGGAGAACCTGTCTTAGGATGGGGCCTTGATGCAGCAAAGGAAAACCCTAGTCTATACGTTGGCCTTGGTATGATCTTCCCTCCATGGATTCGGAACCTATTCTAGATCCCCCCAGTACGTTCTCTTATTTGCTCAGGCTAATTTGAGATGTGTTTCACCCACTCTCATTAGACAGAGTCATGATTTGGCCCCAACCGCAGGCCTGGCCGGTTGCCATGATCTCCCACCACATGCCTTGGTGCTGTCTCTGAGACAGCATACCAGGCCACAGAGGACCCACCGGCCACTCGCAAATGGCAGTGCTTAGAGCTTTTAAATTTCTTTGGTGCTGTGTTAGCTCTTGTTGCCTCCCCAGGTCAACACTTGCCTTGCAGACCTTCACCCTTACCCCTCCATCCGGTGGGCAGATGTGTGCCAGAAAGGTGAGCTGCTCCACCTTGCTGCTAGAGCTCATGGCTCCCCTTTGTTCTCCCCACATGTCTGCTGTCTTATTTTATTTCCCCTTTCATGCATCCTGAGTTGAGAAGCAGAATGGTGCTACGAGTTTGTCTTGGCACTACAGGGTCTCCCTGGCCTCCTTCTGAAATGTATGAAAGACCTATTCTGAAGCACTGACCTTTTAGAAGCAAGTGAGCACAAAAGAACACTGTTCCTGGCCTGAGGTTATAAACACAAAGATGACAATCATGTCCTCTGCATATGCATGGGATCTGCACAGATATCTGCAGCATGACAGCAAATACGTTCACCTAGGACATAGATACCTACGGCCCTGGTGAGCAACCCTTTGGAGGACTGTCCAATGCTCCATCATAGAGGATAAGTGACTGAGAAAATTCTGAGACGTGTCCACCTAAATTTACGTACTGTTCTATTTTTTAAGAAACAAATTGAAGATTCATCATTAAATGAAGTACTCATCAATTCTGCCTCTAGCTTTGGTCTTGGTCTCGCCTGTGCAAGTTCCAGACAGATGCTGAGAGCATTCCCTTCAGGTGCCTGTGATCAATATATTCCCACAACAACACTTTACTGACTGTAGTTCTAATGGAGAGTCTTATGAAATCTGAAGGAGTCTCCTTGAAAGTCTATGGGGAAGTAGACAGGGCTTCTTTACCTCGAAGGAGTTTGTAAGATAGGTAATTAAAATTCACAGCTCAAATTATTCTGGCTCCTCTCAGGAAGTTCAGCACGCTAATTAATGCTTCAGTGTGCTTAATGTTTTAAACGATATGGAGAAATAATGAGTGAAACTCATATGGAGACATTAGTGGGGGTTTTTTTGTTGTTGATTTTTGTTTTTGTTTTTGTTTGCCCACTGAACTAAATCCCTTGCCAGTGAACTAGTGTGAATCCACCGGGCTTGACACTTCTGGAGAGTGCAGACCATAGAGGTTTGCTTTCTTATTTTGCTCATTCTCTTACTTCAGCTGTGAAGAGTGGGGGGCTCACAATCAGGGAGCAGTCCCTCCCATCTCTCTGCAGCCACATTAGTTTGGGTGCCCTCCTCAAACTGCCCCATCACATGTTCCTTTCTTCCCTACTTCAGCAAGAGGATAGGTTTGTGGGTCTGAATGGGTCACTCTGAGTCTGCTGAAGATGCAAACATCTGTCAAATTAGGACTTGCTCTAAGACTGGTAGGTAGAGTCCCATGGAGAAAATATTTTCCTCAAAATGGTCAGGGTACCCTTTCCTCGAGGTTCCAAAAACTTTTTTTTAATGGTTATTTATTTTTAAGGGAGCACAAGCAGGGGAGGGACAGTGAGAGGGGGCAGAGGATCTGAAACAAGCTCTGCGCTGACAGCAGTGAGCCCAATACGGGGCTCGAACTCACAACCACAAGATTATGACCTGAGCTGAAGGTAGATGCTCAACCGACTGAGCCATTCAGGCGCCCATCCAAAAACTCTTACTTACTAAGGGATCCAAGGCAAGTTATCTACCCCACCCAAGCCTCAGTGCCTTATCTTCAAAATGGGGGCCCAACCACACCTACCTACCTACCTCGCAAGCGCCACCTACGGTAATGCAGGACTCCCTGAACCTCCTCCCCCCGAGCCTACCTGTAGCAGGATATCACTTTCTCTTCTCCTTCACTGAAGGTCACCTTTGAGTGTGTTCCCACCTCCCCTCTTATATTTATGTTATTATTTTATTTTATTTCTTAAGAGAGAGAGTGAAAGCACAAGTAGGGGAGAAGGGCAGAGAGACATGGAAAGAATACCAAGCAGGCTCCATGCTCAGCACAGAGCCTGACACAGGGCTTGGTCCCATGACCCTGAGATCATGACCTGAGCCCAAATCAAGAGTCAGGTGCTCAACTGACTGAGCCATCGAGGCAACCCCTTCCCTTCATATAAATTAGAATACTTAGTCATTCAAAAACCTGGAGGACCCAGAAAAGTAAAAACAAAAAAAAATTAAATAAAGCCTTTAAAACCTTCCATGGACTCATGACCCAAGGCAACTACCACTGACATTTTGCATTTCCTTTCCTAAGTATGAGTGCATTTTATATAGTTGAGATCATGGTACAGATACAACTTTGTATGAGCCTTCTTCCACTTAACATTATATGTATTTTCCTGTGTTACTCTGTAGTATCCAGAAATAATACTTTCAATAGTTGTGGATTATTCTCTCCAGTGACTGCTCAAGGTTTGTTCAACCACACCAAGCTTTTCAGATATCATTGTGCCCAACTTTTTGCCAATACAAATACCACTGTGGTTAGTACTCCCTTCGGAGAGGTCCCAGAAGTACAATTCTGGGGCTCTGAGTATATAGATGTCAAGAGCTCTTGACACATGGGGCTGCAGGTAGCTTTCCTGAGACACATCACTACAAGCAATGCCATGGAAAGCATGCCTCACGTCCCTGGAATCACCCTTTAGGATTTTTTTCCAATAACTTGATTGATGAAAAATTATCTTGTTTCTATTTATAATTCCTCAACTTCTCAAGAGACCAATTTTTTCATTTTAACCATAGGTCATTCCTCTTTTGTGCCTTCATAGGAAGCTACTGTCTCTGCCAGAGTGGGACAATGGATCCCAACCTTCAGCATGCTGAAGAACTGGTGGGAAAGTTCAGTGGAGGATAGGGATCTACCTTTTTAACTAATTCTAATGCAAGTGATTCTTGGGGCAGAAGTGGAGAAATTCTGGGTTAGAGTCTTAGTTATAAAATCAATTTCTAGAGTTTTCTTTACATTGAAGATTTCATTCTTTTCAGCAAATATCCTCTCCAGATGAACAGCCTTTACCTTTGGATTGCCTTTTATGAAGCACAGGAATTTAAGTCAAATCTGTCAATATTTTCTTTCTGCTCTTCTACAGGAAATTTTTTACTTAAGAGTAAAGTTTCAAAAATATTTCTTTTTCTATTTTCTCCTGCTTTAAAAACAAAAATCACTGCTAAATCTATCTGGAATTTAAGTTGGCTATCAGGCATAAAATGAAGATGTAAAATTTTAGATTTTGTTTTTCAAAATGACTAACCACCTTTCTACCAACCATTACAGGGTAATTTCTCCCTCCGTCACCAACTCTTGATGCCTCTTTTAACTCACATCAAATTCTTACAGACAGTGGGGGCTCTGATGGGGACAGACCCATGCCATGTCCTCTCCCCAGTTTTTCAAAATCTCTTTGTCACAAAGTTTAGCCTTGATAAAATTCTTGATTCCCGAAACCTTCCACAATGTGGCTTTAGAGCAAAGCTAAGAATTCAACAGTTTTAATTTCTTCCTACAGATGATTAGGGAAAGCATTATAGCTTTTTGTAAATATGTTAAAGTCACATTTATAAGAAGTTTACAATAATGTTGTGACTTGAATATCACTGAGGCAGAAATTTTAAAGCCGAAGGGACCTTAGGGAACAGCTACCTATAGTTCAGTTCCTGTGAAGAAACAAACCAAAACAGAGAGCCCTGAAACCAGTGCCCAAATCCTTGCCGCTAATGGGCAACAGGGCTGGAATTCATGGCCAGTGTCTGCTGGCAACTCCAAAGGGCTCCTCCCACTTTGACCTTCAGCCACCATCTTCTCCTTTCTAGGATTTATTGGTGGTCATAATTAAGCAGGGAGGGGACAGTTGATTTAAAGACACTATTTAGGGTCTCTTAACTATCTTCTTTCCTACACTCAACTACCGTCCAAACCAGACAAAGAGCTCACTTTAGGCTGATGTGCCACAGAGGCTAAAATAAATACTTCCAGAAGGATTGTTTGGAAGAAGTGTATCTTGCTGATGGAACAGCACTTAGGGGAGAAAATGGACTACCTTCCTCTCCCCACTGAGTCTCTAAACTCAGGTCACACCTAGATTCAGACTTAAGGGGAATTCAATACTCCTGAGACTGACATGCAGACAATGGTGTCAGGTGACCCGCCACAGTGGGCCCTGTGTACTGATGTGTGCCAGCCACGCACTGGCTATACCCCAGCACAGGGGACTGGGGGCTCATGGGGAACCAGCTCAAAGCAGAGAGCAGGTGTCAGGGCAATTCGGGACAAACAACAACAAGACTTTCTCCCAAATAGAACTATTTTTGCCAGTCTGAAGTTAAATAGAAAGTCTTGTTAGACATATGGGAAAGTTTCTTGACAACATAAATGTCAAATCTAAAATAATTTCCAGCTCTAGATCTATGTATTCTCCAACTAGAGAGAAATGTGCTCCTTAGGTATCTCCAGCTCTATGTTTTCTGATCATGCAGGTAACGCTCTTCAACACCCACACATTTAAGCAAAAGATGTCTTTCTCCACTTGTGATGGCATGTATCTATTCCTGACATTCAATGGGATGCTTCTGAGAAAGAGTATGCTCCAGATGCAGAGGTGACCATTTTAAGGTGGCCTGGCTTAGCTCTGTGCCAGGTTGTGCAGGGCATTTGAGGCTGTGTGAATTCTCTTTTTACTGTGCATCTCTTCCTTCTTTAAGCCCTTTATGAGTGAGCCCAGAGTGGCAAAACTCAAGCTTGGATCCAGATCTTGACCTGGCCATTCCTATAAGGACTTTTCAGGGCATCACCCTCCCAAGTATGATGCAAGTATTTCTTCTAGGACACTAGAAGACCCCCAAAAATTGCACCCTAAAAACCACGGCTTATGAAAAAAACTGGGATGGAACAGACCACCAAGAACCCACGGAACTTTGTAATCAGGATTCTCGCAAATTCCCTAACAATCCTCCTAAAAACATGAGCCCAGCTGAATCTTCCCTGGCCTAGCCTTGCGACCTAGGCATCAGTCCTGCACAGCCTCCTTCCCTGAGCTTGTGCTTCTTCCTTGCAGAGGAAAGTCCTTGAAGACACTCACTTCTAAAAGAGACTAGATCCATCAAACTTAAAATTATGCGCCAGGGACCCCTTCTTCATCAATCCTTTGTTTTCTTCTCTCAAGCACAGGAAGGCCTATTTTCCCAGTGTCTTTATCTGCACTTGTCACTCCCCAAACCCAGCAGGAACTGAAGTGGTTCTTGAAGTCACTAAATCAGCCCCTTTTTGCACCAAAAGGAGGCACTTATACACTATTCTCTGCTTCTTTCTGAAGGTCTTCACATCCTGCTGAGGCTTTCTGGTTCCTTGTGAGATCAATGTTAACATGTCAGGGAAAGTCTTACTCTGTTCCAGCCAATGCAGCCCACAGCCTTGCTGAGCAGCTGACCATCAGCTTGCTGAATTTTTAAACTTTTCTCTTCCTATGATTGATTGATTGGTAAAATAGGTATAACATAAAGCTGACCATTTTAACCATCCTTAAGTGGACAGTTCAGTGGCGTTAAATTTTTTACTGCAATTAAAAATAAAAGGGAGTCTGCTAAAAACTGATTTAACAAAAAAAAAAAAAACAAGATCAGAAGATAATCAGAAATTACTTTTACTACCATCCTCCTCGTTTTTGCTTTTTTGGGGGTTTTTTTGTTGGTTTTTTTTTTTTTTAGTGTTTTATTTATTTCTGAGAGAGAGACAGCGTGAGCAGGGGAGGGTCAGAGAGAGAGGGAGACACAGAACCCGAAACAGGCTCTAGGCTCTGAGCTAGCTGTCAGCACAGAGACTGACGCAGGGCTCGAACCCACAAACCATGAGATCGTGACCTGAGCCGAAGTCGGATGCTTAACCGACTGAGCCACCAACTCAACTGAGGCGCCCCAACTCCTCCTAGTTTTGCACTTGTCTTTTCTCAAGGTAGTGCTATGACTAGCAAACCACTGGTGACGGCCATATCCGCAACAGCTTAGGCCAAGTTCTAGGGAAGAGCGTAACGATCATCATTACTTCTTATACAGCAAAAGTCTGAAGGGTTCTGAGATAAAAGCATATATAGCAAATGTTTCTTTTTCTTTTTTTCCAAGTTTATGTTTTAGGAGGAAGTAAGAGAGAAACTAAATTCTTCAACAGCATACAAGTGGAACCTTCTAGGGTCAGTGCAGGCATAAAATGGATGTCTGATGGCCCAGATCCAAATCATGGCTGTGTGACCGTGGGCAAACTACTGAACCTTTCTGGGCCTCAGTTTTCAAGCAATAAAGTGAGGATAATGTGAAAAGCAGATGGGGTCATATAGCATTCCTAACAGGGTAAGGTACATAAAAGTCCTCACTAAATGTTAGCTACTCTCATTGAAAGGTCAAGACCCACCAAATGAAATATTTCAGGTGGAGGGCCTACTAATAGAGCATTTTTATTTTGTGTGGTTGAACTTCAAAATGACTTATTCTTAGAATTCATAAAAAATACCTTAAATAACTTAAGGACATGAATAATTGTTCTTTCAGTGACAAAAATACTCTTTTTTAGCTTAAAAAAGGCTCATTGTTATTCTTGGTAGTCAATGGCACAAGGGTTGTTATTAGAATGGGGAAAAAAATCTTTTGACAGCTTTGACTTAACTCCTACACTCAGAGGATGTCATTTAATGTAAAAGCGCAAACACACACAAAGGCAAGAGAAGGAATGCCTACTTAAAACCATCCCCTCTTCAAAACTTGCAGATGTCTTTCAAAACCCTACATAATATTTTTAGAATTTATTTATAAACTTAGATACTTTAGACGCATTTTATGTAAAACTTAATGTTTCAAACTCTGAAAACTTTTTTTTCTTGGATTCTAGAAAAGTAAAGGATTCCAGTGTCTCTTTTGACTATCAGTAATGTTAAACACACTATAAAAACACAAACAATAAACTGGAGGGCAGGGGGAGGACTGCCTTCAGAAGAGCCCCCAGGGGCCTGCCAGGATGACAGGGATGGGCACTGAGGTCAGGCACAAACACCACCAACCCATCTGGCTGTGGCCTCCATTGGCCTCATGCCAGACGCAGTGCCTGGGGCAGGGAGGCCGTGACATCGAACTTCCAAGGGTGTCAAGAAACTGACTGCAGAAGATTACCACAGAAATTTCAGAGTCATGCGGAAGATCCATTCCTGGTCGGAAAACCCTCTGCCATGTCAAGGCTGGTGAAAAAAGGCAGACGAAATCTTCCATCGTCAAGGAGTCCTTGGATGATGAAAATAGCCAGTCACTACCAAAAATGGACAAAAAAACCAGGTTGGGGTTTCCGTGACCAATAAAATAGTGTGTCCCTTAGGGAAGTAGTTCACTAACATGAAGTCCAAGTTGAAGGAAAGCATTCAGGAGCTCCTTGCACACAAACGCTATGGTGTATATGAGCCTCATGACCAAGTGCATGGCTAATCTCAGATAGTCACAGAGTGGGCACTGCCAGCAACCGCTGGAGCACTCTCCGTGTCCACTACCTGACTAGAAGCTAAACAGCCCGAGTAGCTCCCAGGCTAACAGGTGCTGGCCCTCTTGTTTATTCTCGGACAGTGCTATGTTTGTACTGTGGTACTAAACCTACAAACACCAGCCAGACAGTATGTAGAAACAGAACTCTGAGCTACAACCTGCAGCAACCTGGCCAGGAGACCAAGCATTTATCTATAGCAACCAGCCCAGGAAGCCGGCGTGCTATCTCTACATCATTTCTGTAGGCAGGCAGGCTTCCACCACTGGCAATAATCCAAAATGCCAACCAATAACCTCTGCAACGATCAGCTCCAAATGGCCAGGACTTGATTAAAAACTGAGAACTTCCCTAATTTCCAACACCTCCCACTTCCAATACAGGAACTATTAGAGAAAGCCAAACACATGCCTATAACCGATCACAGATGCCCCCCTTCCTGAACCCACCTCCAGCTTCCCCACACCAACGGCCTCCCATCAGGGCACACCAGGAACCCTCCCTACTTCCATGTACAGCCATTCCCCTCCTCTGCCTGCCTCTGAGTCTCTGCCAAGATGCAAGAGATGGTGGCTGACTCCCTTGCTGTAGTCAGCTCTGCATAAATAGCCTTTGCTGGTTCTCATCTGGCTGGTCTCCACTTTTTCCGCAGCCCTTTGTTGCTCAGGCCTTCCTTATCCTCGCCTCTCTATCTCCTTCCTGAACCAAAGTAGCATGAAGAAAATGAATTTCAATGAGAGAGTCAACCACTGCTCTGGGAAAAGGCAGACCTACACAGGACCAATATGTACAATCATAAAACATTCTTCTTACATTCAGGTGGTATATATGACTTATCTGGACAGCATTGAGAGTGAATACTCACTGATCCAGAACTAGAACAACAGAAAGTTCTCCTACACTTATCAAATATAACAGCTCGATGGAAAGGCAATATGTTATTAAGGATTTGTTTCAAAATGTACCCTTGGATGTCTGCATGTCAGCCTGGCACCCTACATCTTCTATACCTGGAAAGCCAATGGGAATCATGTGGAAACCAATTCATAATCATGGGCTCCTCAGCATTGCTGGAGACTGAACGAGCAAAGAAAGGCGAATTTTCCAGTAGAGTTTATATATCTTTATTTCTTCTAATTCTCTGAAAATTGGTGCTCTGAGTATGAAATATATGGTTAAGGAGAATCATCAAAATGCTGGCTGATCTGAGTGCCCGAGTCTCCAAATATGTTGGGTAAAAGTCCCCAGGGCCCTTCCAAGCACCAAACCCACTCCCCCTCCCCTGGCATGGGACCCTCAGCAGCATCCTAGGCTGGAATTTCTTAGTTCTGGTTTGGGATCTCACACACCATCTTCCCATCTTCCAACGCATCTGAACGATCCATTGATAGGTAAGGTGAAGGAAGTCCTGTGTGAGGTTCCTGTATGCACGAGTCCTTTATAAGCCTCACCCACTCTCCTTTATAAAGGTATCCTTCAGTCATTCTCACAAATATCATCTACTTCCTTAAAGTAAATGGAAACTTTTTTTTTTAATCAAAAAGAAGTGGAAGTTTATAGTGGAGCCTGGAAAGCATTTGACTTTATTTTTCTTCTTTTGCTAGGGATAAGTGTTTAAAAAAAATAACAGAAAACATGGGTCACAGCCCTCTCAACAATTCACATATAGAATTCAGCGTATAGAATAAAATGTTCCCAACATGCTGGAAACATTGTTAACTTTTACATGAGATTGTCAAAACACTTGCCCATAATGAAGGTACTGATTGCCTATTTATCTAGATGTGCACTCCCTACCCAACCCTCCAACCGTCAAAACTAAATCACTGTTTGACTGTAACCTGATTTGAATGTGTGTGTGTCTGTGTGTGTGTGCATGAGAGAGAGAGAGAGAGAGAGAGAGAGAGAGAGAGAGAGAGAAAGCAGGAAGTCTTTACAGCCAACGATTAAAGCTGGAGCAAAACAGACACTTTGGACTTTGATCAGAAAATGGATTAAATTCCCAGATGAGGCTGATCAGAAGCGGAAATGCCAGGAGACGCCAACATTCTCCACTTCTTTCAGGAACAGCTTGGGACAGATTCCTTTCATTAGGACTGTACTCTTCTGTAAAAGAATCCAGCTACAATTTGTAAAAATTGGCTGTTTATTCATGTACAGGGTGGCTTTTCTGAAAGAAGGGGCACTGGTGAGGCCACCTGGAGCTTCCTGGTATTGCTGATGTCCCCTGACCTAGCTCCCTTGTTCCTTAAATGTGTCCCAGAGACAGGACACATCTGGGTCAGTGATGCGTCCAGTTATATGGCCTGTTTGTCAAATCGTGCAGGGTCTGAGACGTGACCCACTTGTACGGTTATATACTTTATGCATGTGAATGTTGCAGAAACACGAGGCAGCTCTTTACTGACACTCACGTCCAGACCAACAGCTAGTGATGCTGCAGCATTGGTCCCCACACCTTGACCCCAGGCAAGGTGCTGAGAGGCTATGGAGATGTTCTGCATGGGTACAGATTACATGCCAGAGAGGGGGGATGGAACACAAAAGATTTGCTCTGCTTATGTACAGGAAAGAAGTAACTGCCCCTCTCTCCATCGAGAAAGGAGGAAGAGAAACCTTTGCTCCTTAGAGATAAGATGGAAAGGACCCCGGGTTTTCACCTTGACCTTTTTGAATAGGAAATCACTCCAGGGGTCAGAGAGTCCCATGTGTTTGGGCTTCTACAACCTAGAGATATCTTCAAGGTCTGGGCTTTGTCCCTTTGGGTGGTAAATACCTAGGGAAATAGCACTCTAGTCTCCCTGGCACCTGGGGCTTAACTGTGTTTGTGTTTTTCTGCAGGATCACTATGGCTATGGAATGTTCCAACCTAGTCAGTGGACACAGTATTTCGTCACTTGTCCTGGCCATTCCCCTACCCAGCCCTACAGCGAGATCCCAGCCACACAGATAGGATCTGTTTGCTTTATTTCTCTTAACTTTTAACACTTTCCCCACGATTTTCTTAGGTATAATTGGCATGAACATAAATATTCACTGAAGAAAACTTAATACTGACAACTAATAGGTACTACCTGCTTACTGGGTATCAGGTGGAATCCTAGGGGCTTTGCACACACCATCTCAGCGAATCCTCAGATTCACTGGCACTACCATGAAGCTGGCACTACCACACCCCTATTTGACAGGGGAGGAAGTGGAGGTACCAGGTTCCAGCAACTTTCCAAATCTACACAACTGGACGGAGTAGAGCAGGGGCCTGACCCCAAGCCCCTGACTTGTAAGCACTGAGTTCCTATGTTTGACAGATAGATCAGTCTTTTCATTCATCCATTTTTGTAACTGAAGTGGGATCAGGCTGTCATTTGTCACTTGTTCTTTTCACTTATCACATGTGACCTTCTTTGATGGACATGGGTTGACAGTGTTCCTTGGCCCACCACTGTGGGACATGTGCTTTTACAGGCATCCAATGTTCTCTGAGATATCAAACCTGGGATGCTTTATTCCAAACCTCACAGTCTCAGGAACATCAGGCTGTAGAGGCTTAAGACAAGAAGAGAGCAGTGTGCCTGGGTTGGTTAAGAGTCTGACTCTTGATTTCGGCTCATATCATGATCTCACCGTTAGTGAGATCAAGCCCTGCATCAGGCTCTGCACAGACAGCACAAAGCCTGCTTGTGATTCTCTGCCCCTTCCCTGCTTATAGTCTCTCTCTCTCAAAACATTTTTTAAAAAAAGACCAGAAGAGAGGCCATCGAGAGAAGGTTGTCTGGGGTATGAAACAGCCTCAGAAGGAAAGGAAGCATTAGACTATTTTGAGGACCCAAGGCCTCTGAACACAAGAATTAGCCCTTGGCTGAGAAGAGCACTTTGATACACTGGAATATCTCAAGAACCTAAAAGCAACTGAATGATGCAACTTTTTAAAAGTTGGTCTAGGTTCAAATGACAGAGACTTCCTGTCCTTTGGTTCAGTTCAATAAATGCTGATGGAGTATGTCTCCTATACAGCAGCTCTTGAAAGACAAAACAAACAAGATTTGATCTCTACCCCAGGGAATCTGACTAGCAGGGAGTCAGCCACAGAAGCTGGTAACTTCGAAACTTTAAACTCAGATGCTGCCGTGAGAAGACAAGCAAGATGTTCTATAGGACCCCGGGGGACAGACATCAGGCTCTTAGAAACCAGAGCTGAGTCTGAAAGCATGAATCAGAGTTGGCAAGTGAGAAAGACAGAAAGTGTTTGAGGCAGACGTAACAGCATGGGTAAAGGGCCAGTGGCCTGAGAGGCAAACATGCTATTAACTTATGTTTTTCTGGAAAATTATCAAAATATAAACTCCCAGGATATAGGTGAGACCAGTTTTCATTAACATGCTCTATGTCTACCAACCATGAGCAGTTTTTAATCAATCCTTAATTTGGTCAGAAAGCAAAAAGTTGTAAGTACATACTCTTTTAACTACTATTCAAAGATTGTTTACAGTCAAGCACAAACATTCCTAAAGGATATAAAACAAAAGTTCTAGACATACCTGGTGTCGATTTTTGATAAAAAGGAAATGGAAGGAGATTTCTTTTACTGGAAGGACCGTAAAAATAATCTGCATTAAACCACAAAAACAAATCTAAAACTTAATCTTTTTTTGCACATTAAAAAAGTAACACCTTCAAAGCAGTAGATTGAGGTACCCCTTACAGTTCTCAGGTGCTAACTATTTTCAGAGTGTGTTCACCCTCAATCGCCTCATTGGATCATCACACAAATGCTTTTGGAAGATGGGCGTCGCATGCTCAATTTCTCAGATGAGGCAGAGAAATAAAGTGCTTCCTCGTGGCTAAATGGGGCTATACCAGGGGTCTCCTGGCCCTGCACTGGTCTCTCCATCTCAACCCACTGACTATGCAAATTCATCTTCAAGGCAAAGATGTGAAATCAGTGTATATGATCATGAAAAGCAAATTTTAAATGTTTATAGTTACAGCTTATGGGAATCATGATAAGAAGCTAAGCTAATGGGGCAGTCTGGGGACTTGAAATAAGCAGTATATTTGTCTTTTATTTCACTACAATCCTGCTCCTGTTTGTAAAATGGTCAGCACCCGCATGGAAAGACAGGTAAAGGGAGACACAGGATAGGGTGGATGATGACCTTGTGCCAGGAGGCTGAAGACCTATTTCTGTGCTGGGCTCTGTCACCGCCAAGCCCCAGCCTGTTTCTCCTTCTGTAAAATGATGGTCCCGGTGGCCTGACCTCTGAGCTCTCTTCCAGCTCCACAACCCCAACTCTCCTCTTGGGGAGACTCTGCCATAAGAATCAAGACCAGGGATAAGAGTGTTCCATCAGATTAGAAGCTAACCCCCCAGATTTCCCAGAAGTTTCTTGATAGTTACCGAAAGAGGAAATTGCAAAAGCAAAATGCAAATTGTTTATCTTAAGGTTGGCAATGTGTCATTAGGTACAATATAGAGAATAGGACATTGGAGTAAATATGGCATTTTACAGCCTTATTTTTAGACAGAATATAAAATAAATCCAGTATGGGCCCCAAGTTATTGGAATCAATGATCTCCTCTGCCTGAATTCAAGTGGATTCATGCTTCTACTGTGGTTGGAAAGAATCTCCTTGGGATATGAGGTTTGCCCTAGAACACTAATAACTTCTGGAAGGATGAGGGGACCTAGCCAAATGACTCAGGTGTCTGCGAGCATCACAATTTACTAGAATTAGCCGTACAAGTGCTGCCCAGTTAAGCCACACTAATATGCTCAAAGGTACTGTTGTTTTTAATTGGATCCTGAAAAATCTGCCCTAGAATTAAGAGGAACACCACATTTCACAGTTTACAGACCTCGCTTCATTTTCTTTCCAAAGTTCTTCCATAGTTCCAACCACACTTTTCCCCATCTGAGAAAGCTGGAGAGAACCATTCCTCCCAAACCACATACCCCTCTTTCTCCTGATACTGCTCTTGTGGCCTGGGGATGTGCCTTCATGTTAGGAGCAAAAGGCAGCCCTGAAGAACGAGAGAAATGTTGAAGCCAAGCTGCCAAAATTCTGCGTGTGTGGAATGGATGAAGGAGGACATTCACCTGGAACAGCCTACCGGCGTGATCAGAGTTCAAGTGCCCCTTCAATAAGAGTTAACTCCTGCTCTTATAAATTCACAGCCAGACAAGAAAAGAAACAATCCTGGAGCACCTGAGTGGCTCAGTCGGTTAAGCGGCAGACTTCAGCTCAGGTCATAATCTCGCGGTTCGTGGGTTCGAGTCCCCATTGGGCTCTGTGCTGGCAGCTAGCTCAGAGCCTGGAGCCTGCCTCTGATTCTGTGTCTCCCTCTCTCTCTGACCCTCCCCTGCTCAAGCTGCCTCTGTCTCAGAAATAAATAATAACATTTAAAAAATTTAATTTAAAAAGGAAAAGAAGCAATCCCAACCCCGCTGTCCCCTACCGCCATTATCCAAGGCACAAATTTAACTTGCCATAGCTGAAAAACTCTCCTAAGTCAGTTTGTGTTTAGAGCACTCTGAAATAACACGCAGCCCAGAATAATTCAGATAGACGTGATTAAAGGATTCTGGTGACAAAGTAAACATTTATCACACCAGTGTAGTAAAACTCATTCCGAGAAGGTCCTGGATGGCTAATCCTGCCTCTTAGGTGTGGGTGTGGCATAAATCTGAGCACAGGGGCTAGAATGAATTTCATTTCACGTGTGTGTGCCCGTGTATGCCAATCCTAGGATAGACCGAATGACTCTACCGATGTCCATTTGGGGCTCTGCCTCTGATTCCATTGGTGGTGGTAGCAGCAAGACAGACAGAGACCCAAGCAATGTGACAGGGCTCTTCGAGGCTCCACCCGCAAGACGAGCCCAGAGCCTGGGTCCACAGCCACCCAAACCTTTGCAGACACCTCCCCAGGAGTCCAACCCTGTTAATCAAAACTCTTCAATACCTTGGGGGCGCCTGGGTGGCTCCGTCAGTTAAGCAGCCGACTCTTGATTTGGGCTCAGGTCAGGATCTCACAGTTCATGAGTTTGAGCCCTGCATCAGCCCCGTATCTGTGAGCGCAGAGCCTGCTTCCAATACTCTGTCTCTCTCTCTGCCCCTCCCCCACTCGTGTTTTCTCTCTCTCTCTCTCTCTCAAAAATAAATACATGTTAACAAAATTAAAAAAAAAAAGAAAACTCAATACCTTGCCTGCACGTATTTTCCTTCACTTACACTGAGCGCTGAGGTTCACACTTAGTGCAGAGGGGAAAACACACTTCACGTGAACCCTGGATGATTTGGAGGAGGCTTCTCCCTCAGCTAGTCAGCTGCAGGTTTTCTAGGCCCTAGCGTTGATGAGACTCAGGTGAAATAATGTTTCACAAAAGTGGTGCTAGGTGGCCCCGACCTTTAAATGCTGACTTCTCTGTTGCTCTCAGCTAAAGAAAGACATACCTGACTCCGGAGAAAATGAGGAGAGACGTAAGGAGTGTCCTGATTTAACAGTCCTGATTACAGCTAAAGAAATAATTTTGAAAAGCAGGTTAGCTACTAAAAGATGGCAAGGAGCAGGATAGTGATTTTGCCCTAAAAACGACTTTCCTGCCAGCTTTCCTTTTTTACGGCCTTTGACATGCAAGCCCCTCTTCCCGAGGGCCAGGCTGAAGAAGGACGACAAATCAGAGTTGTTGTCCAACCACGAGGTGAACCCAGCCAACCACGTAACAACCTTGCGCTCAGGATAGCCGCGTAAGCTACAGAGGTCACGTTCAAGATGCTTGCCTTGTTTTATACACATCCTATCTTCTTAGGAGTGGCATTTCAGAAAAAGTAAGCGAAAGCTGGCTGTTCTATTTCTGGTCCTTCTTTAAAGGGGTACCTTCAAGTGCTGGCTGTGAATGGCCCCGAGCGTGCCACTTAACGTCTCCACGCCATGGATCGTACTTGTAAAGTGGGAATAAAATACTGCTCCCTCCAGAGACTGCTGTCGAGTCAAACGGGCTAATGTGTGGACAGGGACAGTTGGGCACAGCCCCTCCCTGATCTCTATGCCTAGTGATAGTTTTCGTTGCCTAATTTATTATCGAAAAAATGACGATGAGAAGCCCAAGGAGTGGCAGTGACAAAGATCTGGGATGTAATATGTGCAGGAGGAAAGTCCTACTGTCGACTCTGGGCCCCCACGCATGAGAAGCACTATCAGAAGTTGTTCAAATCAACGGGCGTGTCATTCTTCATCACAGACGCCAGTGAGCTTCGTGCTTTTACTCTGCTTATCTGGAAGGAAGTCGGATGTCAGCGCCCACAAGAGTGAGTGGGTCCCAGAAGTGAAAGTGGACAGTCTGTGTCCAGCCTTGAGCTTGTTTCTCTCCGTTCCAGGCTGCCTCAGGGCGCTGGCTTCCTTATCTTGTTATGCTCATGTCAGAGAGCAGGCTGCCCAGCACATGAGGAGAGAGAAGACAATGGCTGGGGGGAAGCTGGCCTGCCACTTGGACTACTGTGTTCCTCGCAGGATTTCTGGACCGTGAGTACACTGGCTGAGGCCAGAGGGAGGCTCGTTCTTGCCGACTGGCTGCATTTCAGCCTGAGAGGCATCATGCTCAGGTCTCGGCAGAGAAAGGGAAGCACTGAACCTTCTGGAATGGGTCAGCAGGCCTGCCTGGCTGCAGGACCTGAGAGTTCTGGGAGCAGGGGAAAGGACCATTGGCTTTCAGAACCTCTCATTTTCATCTGGAAAACATGAGCCATGCTGTCTGGATGATCACCGAGGCCCTTTCGTAGTCTGTTCTGGCTACCGTAACAAATTACCGTAGACTGAGTGGCTTAAACAACAGACATTTATCCCCCACAGGTCTGGAGGCTGCAAGTCCGACATCAGGATGCCAGGACTGTCAGTTCTGGTGAGGACCTTCTTCCTGGTTGCAGATGGGGGCCTTTTCCTGCGTCCTCACACGGCACGGCCAGGCTAGCCAGCTCTCCGGCCTCTTCTTCTAAGGACATGATTCCCATCCACGAGCACTCCACCCTCATGACCTAATCACCTCCCAAAGGCCCCACTTCCTAATACCATCACACCGGGATTCAGGGTTTCAACATATGAATTGTAGGGGGACACAAACATTCAGCCCGTTGTAGGTCCTCTCCTTCCATTGCGAAAGCAGCTTACCAACCAGAATCAGGTTGTGTACGTGTCTGTGCATCCAATCTAAAGAGTAAACTTCTGTTTCTATTGAAAATCAGGTGGTTTCTTCCTCCTTAGGGGATTGTGACATAGGAGGAAAGTAACAGGATCTTTCCAGGGTGCTCAGAGCTAAGCCCTATAGCTGCATGCCAACCCTCTTTAGAAAAAAACAGGAGGTCAGAAGAAATAGCACATGTCACATTTATCACGGTGACAAGCCCCATACAGCCCATAAGATGTCAGAATCCACAGGAATCCATGGAATCTATTTGAGTTAGATTGAATTTTTAGACACAAAAGGTTATCAGGCTACTTTGTTCTTAGAAATGGCAAAAGCTTTTGAAAGCGTGCAACCCCAAGCACCTGCCAAGACATTACAAGTGTGCTGCTATAGTTTGAGTATTTTGCTTTTTCCCAGGATGTTAGCTTTCAAGAGAACACTGGGATATACTGTGTCTTTAATTACTAGCGTGTACCTTGTCTGAAAAAAGGACTCCATTCATTAAGAAATTACCTAGAGGCTGGCATTTGCCAGGGGCAGTGGTGGTGTGTGGGCAGTCTGAGGGATGAGCTGGTCTCACCAGTGAGTGATAAAAAGATGACTATTACCTCTCGTCGTTATGTACATTCTCTCCTCTCGATTTCCACTGTTTAGTATTAATACCTCCCTTTTATAGATGAAGAGGCTCTGTTTTGGGGTGTCTGTGACTTGCCAAGCTCACTTGGCCACAGTGAACATGTCAGGCTGCCAAAGCTTCCTGCTACGGGCCACAAGCTGTATTCATCAAACCATTTAAAATGCTGCTGGCCTCCATGGCGATGGTCACTCACATACTCTGATTTAAAGTCAGGTCATAGGTCGACGCTGTTGTAGCCAAGGAAAAGGCTGAGTGTTTTTATAGCTTTCTCATATAAACAGGCTGCAATATATACAAGAGCTGTCAAACCCAAGCTGCTAGAAAACACAAACACAGCCTCAAGTAGATTCATCCTAATGATACCACCCCAAGTAGCGCAAACCAGGGAATGAGACTCTGCTGCTTAATGGAACTAAGTACTTAGACACACGGAAAGAGGAGATTTTGTACACAGGGGTTAAACAGCTGGCCTCTCGGAACAGCCAACTTATGCAAACACAACACAACTTCATAACAACCAGGAATGCGAAAGGAACTCTTCTTCTTTTAAAAATTTAAGGGGCGCTTGGGTGGCTTAGTCGGTTGAGCGTCCGACTTTCGCTTAGGTCATGATCTCGCGGTTCGTGGGTTCGGGCCCCGCGTCAGGCTCTGTGCTGACTGCCAGCTCAGAGCCTGTTTCAGTCTGTGACTCCCTCTCTCTCTGACCCTCCCCTGCTCATGCTGTGTCTCTCTCTCTCTCTCTCTCCTAGGAATAAATAAAACAAAACAAAAAAATTTAAAAATTTAAGCATGGGTGGGGCACTTGGGTGGTTTGGTAGGTTGAGCATCCAACTTTGGCTCAGTCATGATCTCGAGGTCGTGAGTTCGAGCACCACATCGGGTTCATTGGTGTCAGCACAGAGCCCACTTCAGATCCTCTGTCCCCCTCTCTTTCTGCCCCTTCTCTGCTTGCACTCTCTCAAAAATAAACATTAAAGAAAAATTTAAGCCTGATGTTAGGCATCCCCACTATGTCCCAGGTCTTTGCCAGTAACGGGCCAGTACAGGTCTCTGGAGCAGGTTACCTGGAATGGTCTCATCATGTGCTTAGAGAAAGCCACTAGCCCAGCCATGGAGAGACAAAAGAGAGAAGAAACCCACCGTCCAGCGGCAAGAGTAACAGACTCTTCCTGCCACGTAACTCCACATATACTGAACAGCATGAGTCCAAAGGTATGTGGCGCACAATGGAGCCATGCTGGCCAGTAAGAATGGCTGTTTTCACAGCACCCAGGAGAATGAATGGTGCCCCTGAAGTTGTGTGGCCACCGCAGCAGGCCCTGGCCGAGCAAGAGCAAACAAGTGCCAGGGCAGGAACAGCCAGGAAACCTCCCCGGTGAGTGTCTGGAGCAGGTTTCGAAAGAACTCAGGGGCCAGAGTGACTGAGGAGTTGCCCCCGGGTGGGGAGGCAGACATGGCTTGCTCTGAGGCCCCCTGGAGGGAGCAGGACACTGTCATGTTTCCTTAGACCGTGTTGACGGAGTCACATCTGTCATGTGGCAGTCAGGATCCAGGTTCTTCCCTCACCCCTTCCACAGCATGCTTTGCACACCTACCCACCCTCCTCCCATGAGGTGCTGGGGGGCCTGGAGGGCTCACGGGCCCAGCCTGAGCCCAGGCCCAGGGTGACACACACACAGATGGACAAGGGCAGTGATTTTGGTGGCTGTGTCCAAGACCGGACTGGCAGAGGGTGGCAGCTGGGGCCCTGCCAGGGAGTACCCCATGGCTCACTAGAGAGTGAGTGAGGGACACGGGGCTCCAGGGGCAGAGAGCCAGCTTGCCTGGGGAGGGAGGTCGGGGGGAGGGTAAGGAGAGTGGCGAACGACAGCACAGAAGGTGCAAGTTGAGAACGGGATGTGTAAGGCAGGGGAGGACACTATTTCCATCAAGGCCACGTAGAATTCTAAATCGAGGGGTTCTGGGCTTTTTCAGACACAATCTCCAAAAGTGGTACCTTTCTTGATCAAATGAAAGTACAGTAGATACTTTCCAAGGCACTAGTCCAAGGGCAGAAGGTTTTCTATGAGTTGTGTCGCCTGCCCCCACCCCAGTGCTGCTGGGAAACGTGGTGTGTGCGACCAAGCCATCAATTCCAGAAGTGCTTCCATGACAAGTGTGCCAAGTGCTCTCCATGATCCTAGGACAGTGGATGAGCCACCCGGCCGCTCAGGATAGGGAGCTGAGGGAGAGACCAGGAGTGGAAGCATTGAGGGAAAGTTCCAGGAGCAGCTCCAACACAAGAAGCTTTCTTACCTCACATGAAATCAGTTTGTCCTGAGCCAGAAATCCTAGAGATTATTATCAGCCAAGGGCTGCATCATGATTGGAAATAGAAACAAGTTCTCTAACTTGAGAGATCATAAAACCTCTTCAAAACTGCCACGCAAATCTGCTGTGAATGCATCTCTCTCTCCGACAACCGCTGTGAAGGGGAAGGGAGGCGAGGCCATAAAAATAAAATCCTCCCCGACCATTAAAGCCTTGGCGAGCTCAGCAGTGATCTCTGCTTTGGGTCTTGAGATGAACGGATATTCCGGAGCTATACAACAATCGTTCTTGGTAACATTCCACCTAACACGCCTGCCCCCACGCCAACCACAAACACATACCAAAACTGGGATTTTAAAGTTTTCCTCAGTTTTATTAGGTCAGGATCTGCAGAAAACCAAGCATCGTATGTAGTGAGTGATGACTGCACTTCGGGCCATGTCTCTCATTGACGGCACAAAGGGAAGGGTTGATGCGGCAAACACCCAATTTGGATGGGCTCCTCCCTGCCCCCCCAAACCCACGTCCTCCAGAACTCTTCTCCAGCTACGAAGCAATGCCCACTCACCTCCCTCACAGTGTCAGCAGGCAGGCTGAACGCTCACACTGCACTGTGTACACCTATCGTGCTGCCTACTTCTAAATAGGCCTCAATCTTGCAAAACAAAACAGTGGAAAATTGAAGCTAGCTACTTCTGAAATTGAAAAAATACTGGACTTTTCTAAGCACTCGAGGCAAATCTGAATCTCCGTGCAATGGACTATTCGTGAAACCGCTCCCCAAAGCACTATAGGCCCAGAAAAAGGACCAATGGTCAGGACCCAGACTGGAAATGGAACTGTCCCAACCCCAGGAACTTCCTGGAAACATGAGATTTTCCTCTCTCAATTAAGAAGAAGAAAAAAATGTGATGAACATCTTTTACGAGTTTCATCTATCCCATTTGCTTTTCTGTTTTCCCTAGCAGAAATGGAAAATTTCAAAGACTGCAACAAATTCATATTTCAGCTATGCGTCGGGCAATGCACAAAGTATTTGTTTAAGTGACTCCTGTATGTTCAGTGAAAGAATGTCTGCAAGGGTGTAAAGTCTGTGATCCTGGAAACAGTAAAGCTTCTTAGAAATGCTTGAGGCAGCCGGCCGTCTGATTGGATGAGAAGGGTTTGGAAGGCCATCTCCTCAGAAGTCTTCTTGGAAACAGATCGCTGAAAGGGTATGATTCCTTATACAATTTTCAGGGCTCTTTTGAGATGATTGCAGGGTTTATTATGTCTGATTAGTTCAACTTCCACTATTCTCTTGTGTCCTCACAAACCCCTGGAACACTCCAAAAATGATTATCATGAACTGTCATGCAGCCATTAAAATTATGTTTCCATGGAATGCTTAATGACATGGGGAAATGCCTATGTTTGATGAAGGCAAGCAATCAGCATAGAAAACCACATAATGGCATGACGTCAAGCATGGGAAAACGCATAAGAGAAATTCAAGAGACTGGTAATGCATGGTGTTGCTTAAGACATGGGTGGGTGAGTGGGAAGGGGCATGGACCCAGCTATTTGAGTCATCCATTTGGGAGCATCTATCCAAATTCCCAACAGATCTGCCTCTCTACTCAGGAACCCCCTCCTAGTAATCCCTTGACTTAGAAAAACCTGGGATGTATCTGAAGATAGACAGCTAAGGAAGTTAAGACAACATGGAATGGAATAGTAAAGAAGTAGAAACAAGGCACAGTGTTTAACAATGAGTTAAATAAATTATGTGTCAGCCGTACTCCTGAGTTGACTATGTAGCCTTTAAAAAAGAATGAAGTAGACATGAGGAATGACCCAAAAAATTCTCATGCCAAAAAAGTCACTACATAAAATGCATGGAATAAGTTCTGTTTAAAAAGAAGAGATAAAAAAAAAAAAAAAAAGAAGACATAGATATATGGGTATATATGTAAATGCACCAGAAAATGACTAGCAGACTACGCCCCCATAGTTCATCTCCTGAGGAGGGTGGAGAGGTATGCAGCACGTCGGTTAGGATGTTTTTGGCTACAACTAACAAAAACCTAACTTGACCTGCTTTACGTGGTCAGGAAGGTTTCAGGATCTCCCAAACATCCCAAAGCAGAGATCCTTGTGGGTAACTCAGAAGGCTAAGGGCACTGTGGAGTCCAATTCTTCACCTTTGGATTCTTTGGCAGGTCAGCTGGGACCTGGCCTAGCCTGCTCTGGGGGCTGATGGTTGCCCCACTTACAGGCATTGCACATCCATAAGAAAAGGGCTGCTTCCCTCCTTGCCTCATTTGAAGGGCCAGGGAAGGGTCCCAGTAACCCACCCTCACGCTTCATTGGCTAGGATGAAGTCCACACGTGCTGAGCCAATCACAGCCAAGGACGGCAGGCTCACTAGGGTAGCTTTGGCTAATCAGGATTTACCCCTGAAACACAGGGACCTGAGAAGGTAGACTCAGGAGCAAAACCAGGTTTCTTTTAGGCTGAACACGGGGAATGACACTCACATAGGACACAGACTGTGAAGGGCATCTTTTTACTAGAAATGGTCCTGGATTATTTGAAAACATTATGAGATCATATATATATATATAGATCATATATATAAATCTAACATTTATATATATATAAGTCATATATATATAAATCTAACATAAAAAAGATTTAACGCATAGGAAAAGAAGACTGAAAGGAAATACACCTTGAGATTGCAGGTAATCTTCATCTTCTTCACTTTTTTCTATGCTTTACAAAAATTAAATGTACTTTTATGGCAGAAAAATAATAATTTAAAGATGTTCTCCTCCATATCTTGACTAGTAAGGGGCACAAATATTCTTTGTGAAATTGTGCAAAACCATTTTTGGTTCAGAAGAGGCTGGAAGAATAATGCTGTTTAGCTCTGTCATTTGCCTTCCTTTAAATTTGTTTGTTAACATTTATTTTTGAGAGAGACAGAGACACAGAATCTGACGCAGGTTCCAGGCTTTGAGCTGTCAGCACAGAGCCTGACATGGGGCTTGAACTCACAAACTTTGAGACCATGACCTGAGCCAAAGTTGGACACTTAACCGAGTGAGCCACCCAAGTGCCCCTAACATTTATTTATTTTGAGAGAGAGAGAGCACATGTGCAAGGGGCAGAGAGAGGATTCCCACTCAGGCTCAGCACCATCAGTGCAGGGCCTGGTGCAGGGCTTGATTCCACAGACTGTGAAATCATGACCTGAGTGGAAATCAAGAGTCCAATGCTTACCCAAATGAGCCACCAAGGCATCCCTTGCCTTCCTTTAGATGGGCTTATGTCTGGAAGCCTGGATGATTTTCAAAGACCCAGGAGCATAATCCTCCACAGCCTTCTCCACAGCAGTAGAGTCCACAAAGTTGGGTCCCTGGCTCCTACCACCCACCTCTGCCCCTGCCACTGCTCTGACCTCCATTCTGGGTGCTCAGATGCTTGCTGCCCTCCTTGTTACCCCTCTACCACACCCCCAGGACTGCCTTGGCTCCAGACATTCCTCTGGTTTTCCTCCCTCCGCACATCAGAAGGCCACTGGCATTCTCTTACAACTTGGTTTTCAAGGTTTATTTTAGTTGGGGAGGCATGGAGCTGGAATGATAGCAGTAAAATCTCCTCTGCAAATAATAAATGGAACTCTAATATATATGCCATATATATCTTATATATATAATCTATATATAAGAAAGTAGAGCAATGTTGAAGTATTCTGAGGGCCATCCAGATTATCCCTCCTAAGACCAGGGTGATAGAGGCTACTGCCTTAGAATATCCATCTTCCCCGGATGTCAAGAGGAAACAATCATCCCATAGGATAAAGTATAAAACATCTGCCTGATGAATCCGGACACACCCTGCACTAATTTCAGCTGACTCCTCTAAACAGGAAAGGACTCACTGATGCCTTAATCCTTCCTTAAAAGTGCCTTGCCAGGGAATGCACCAGTGCCCCTCAAAGAGAGGAGGAACTTGCCCTTCCCTCTGAACCATATTTTTAAAGGAGTGCCTGACTGTACAAACACCAGTCGATCTTGATCACTGGAACCTACAGGCTAAGCACCAGGAACAGCCTCAGGGAAATATATTGCTCGCAGGGTATCAGCAAGGCTAACCAGAAGCCAGGACACTGCAGGAGAAGAGTGGAGATGTGCATGCTCCTAATAATTCTGTTTTGCATCTGATTAACTTCCACAGCTGCCCACTCTCCAGCCCTAGCCTGGTTCTCTACGGCTTGCCTTGGGTTTGTTGGTTAACCAAATCAAATCGCTAATTGGTGAACTACATAGAAAAATATTTTAGGAACCTCTTCTTTCTCTTGCCTGCCAGCTCCCTCTTTCCCATTGAGAGTAAATAAAAGCAATTATTCTGGTAATCCTACCAACGTGATGAGTTAAGCATTATTCCCACCCTTTTTCTGACCAAGACACTGAGGCTCAAAGAGGTTAAAAAAAAGTTGCTCCAAGTCATACGGTAGCTGAGCCTCCCTAGGCCATCCCAGGTCTGTCTGATTTCTTTCTTTTTTTAATGTTTATTTATTTTTGAGAGACAGAGAGAGACATAGCATAAGCAGGGGAGGGGCCGAGAGAGAGGAGACATAGAATCTGAAGCAGCACAGAGCCTGATGGCAGGGCTCGAACGCACGGACCGCAAGATCATGACCTGAGCCGAAGTCGGAGGCTTAACCGACTGAGCCACCCAGGTGCACCGAGGTCTGTCTGATTTCAACATTTGCTGTTTATTTTCTGCCAGATCACAAAGCTTTCCATCCAAAGAAGACTAGACAGAGGTCAAGGTCAGCAATGTGGAAGCCCTACCAGAAAATCCCCTTTCCTGGGCCCTTCTCGGGTCTAGGACCTCATTTTTGGTCTAGAAAGAATCTTTCTCTTCCTCATCTCATCAGCTCCTTGACTAGAGGGCAGAGAGGACCCACGTTTGTTATTTTCCCATAACCTGGGCCTATCATGTAGGAGATGCTCAGTAAACATATGCTGAATTGAATTAAGTATATTCCAGAACTTTGTGGGTGTTTCAACAGCATCAGGAGCACAGAGTGGCTTCTGAGAAATTCAGCTTGGGTCCCAACCCAGATGTGCTAAGTTAGCATGTACGTTTAACAAGGTCCCCAGGAAACTGCACACACTATAAAGTTTGAGACACGATCTTTGGCACCTTCCACCCTCCTTAATACACTATTTTTCTCACACCAGTGTAGAAGCCAACCTCTCTCCTTTCTATTCTGAACCATCAAATGGAAACCACACATTGTTTTATGACCCACAGAAGTTCAAGTGATCTTTGGGGGAACTTTACCTAAGAGATTACTTTGTTTCCAAGGCCAAGTGGTCCCCACTGTCAAAGAATTCAAAAAAATTCCCCTTTTAAAACAAATGTTCACATTTAGTAAGTGTTTATTTAGTGCTCTCAGGTACTATTGATCATCATCAGATTTAAACTTGAGTTAGTCATAGTCAAGCACCCTATTAGCACTCACAAATTTCTAACTGTTGGATAACTCTCATCAACGATTCAGCTCATTTCCTACACCTATTTATTGAGCATCTATTATGAACAAGGCCTCATAGGGATGAGATGCCGTGGGGAATATGAATGAGCAGTCCCTGACCTCCCATCCTTGCTACAAATAGACTGAAGATCAGGAACATGCTAATGAAACATTTGTGTAAGCAAATAATGCATCAAGTATCATTTCCACTATTTAAATGTGAAACTCAATTAGATGCTTTTATGATGCGGCCAATTAAACCCTTGGCGTACAGCAGCCAAGAATACTGAGTCACTGGGCTATTTTCAACACCTTGTAATTTGACCTCTCTTGGGAAAGAGATGTCACCACTTACATGGGATCAGCATGGGACAATCAGTGTCCTGATCACAGTGGAAAAACTGACTTTTCATGTGAAGAACACAGTATCTACTTGTTTTAAAAATTAAGAAAAAGGACTTAGCCCTTTGGGCTCTTCAGGCTTAAGAGCAAGACTTTGAAAAAATTAACATATACAAATGACGATATAAAATGCATACGCATATGCATGCATTATTATTTTCATCTGAACAAATCATTGGTTGTGAATATGTAACCTGAAAATGAGTGACAGGGTTAAGAGCCACCTATAAAGAGTGGCTTAACTTAAAGAGTTAAGAAAGATCATTTAAAAACTAAGATAAATTCAACTTAATAATGATATACATCAGATGATGTAATTTTTTTTTTTACCATTTCTGTGATTTTTATGCTTTTCATCAGTGAACAACCAGAAACAGGAAAAAGGACCCAAACTCTTAAAAGGACCAAAGAAGCTTAAAAACAATTGTTATTTTCATAAAGATGAATTTTTTTAGGCACCATCTGAACCCTGTCATCATATTAGGGAATTTTTTTCATCACACTAATTAGTAAAGCCTCACTTGGTTTTTTTTCTTGGCACGTTTAACTCTTTGGGGGGTAACGTTTTATTAATAACATATTTCCTCTAGAATGTAGTTCCTTCTCTCACCTCCACAGGATTCACTCTGGGGAATAGTAAGAATAAAACCAATTCTATGATCATGCACAGTGGGACAGATCAGCAAATAAATAGAGGCATCGATTTCCAAGAAGAAAATGACTAGAAGCAGCACATTTACAATTCTTTTAAGCCACACGCCACATCTCTCTGGGAGATGGAAGACAATTATTGAATGTCTTTATGTTGCCCACTTTATTTTTAACTAAATCTTTAAGTAGACTGCTGAGAAATGCCAATACTTCTATGGGTCCTGGGTTCGCTGTGTAATGAAACGGAGATTTTTTTTTTTCTTTTGCAAAATAGTGGCTCTGGTCAGAGTAACACTTTTAAACATTACATATATTCGATGGTTATTTTAAAATACATTTTGGGATTATTTCTGCCAAACTTTCCCTTTACAAAAATCTTTGTTATAGAAAGAGCTAGAACTTGCCCTTGAATTTTGAACTGGCACCTCCCACCCAAGAAGGGTAGCTCTGCTTTAATGCAAGCCATCATTAGTTGGTTAATTCACTGGTCGGGTGTTAGACAGAGGTTAGTGTTAGAGGTGTGGACAGAGCTGCACCTTGCCAGGAACTGCTTTAGAGCTAATTATCTGACATGTCGAAATGGGGAGAACCCTCCTATTAAGGAAAAGAAGGTTTGGGTTCTGGATGATCCTAAACGAGGAGTTCATCTTTGCTATTTTAAGTTAATAGCTACTCAATACCTGTAAAGAAACAGGCCAACCAATTTAACGAATTTGGGGCACGATACCAAAGCAGCAGGGACTAAAGACAGACACGCAAAGCTCTCCCCTCTCGGACCCTTTGTGAACACCTGTTGAATCCCGGGGCTTTTAACTTCCTGAGCTAAAGCCTCCCGAATACAACCTTGGGAGTTTGTAGACTTTCTGGAAGTGCGTGTGTATTTTTAAGGTTTCCATCTTGCTTAATCTACAAAACTGGTTACTAATTATTTATGAATCACAGGGCTGAAAACAAACTTTCTTACCTTGAGCAGTTAAGGAGTGGCAGGCAGAGGAGCGGGTTAGTTTTTAATTTAGCCCCACTGGCACCTGTCCCTACCCTCTGGTTAACGACCCTGCGCAGCCATATAGAAAGGTCAAAGGTGTGCCTTCCTCCTCTGCCCGGGGAGGGGGCACACCTCCTCTCAAATCAACTCGATGGCATCTAACCTGGGGAGCAGTGGCAGGGCGACGCTCTCTAAACGTGCTAGGGCAGACCAGGCACCCAATCGGGCCCAGAAACAATTCCGACCTAGGGACCCGGAGAGATCGCGAGCCCGGGCTCCCCCACTCCCCACTCTTTGCGAAGGCGCGCGGTGGGGCTTTGAGAAGCCACTGGGCAACCCTCCAGGCTGCTACCTGGGCGCGGCCTCTATCCACCCGGACAGTACCCTCTGAGCCCCCCCAAATCCTGAGGTTCGAGGTGTCTCGTCCTCCGCTTCCTACGGCGAGAGGTACACGGAGAACACCGGCCCGGCCGCCGCTGCAGCCCGGCAAGGCGCGGTGTCCGGGGCCGCAGGACCGGGGACGGGGGTGGGGCCCCACCATCCTGCGCCCCTGACCCCTGCGCCGCGCAGCCGCGTGCCGGAGCGCCCCCGGCCCCGCGCGTTCACCGCGCCGGCTAGCAGGTGACCGAGTCCCGCGACCCCGCGCGCACGGACTCCCACCCCGGGTTCCCCGCGTCCCCAGGCGCGACCCCTTACCTCGGAGCTGGCCGGGGCGACCCCGCGGGGCCGGGCGCGGAATGGGCCGGGGAGACGCGCCTCCCGCCGCCGCCGCCGCCGCCGCCGCCGCTGGGAGCAGAGGCGGCGAGCGGGCGCGGCGAGCTCCTCCCGGGCGGCGGCGGGAGGCGCTGCTCTCGCTGCCGCCGCCGCCGCCGCCGCCGCCACCGCGGCTGCGGGTCTCCGAGCTACGCGGCCGCTGTTTCCCGGCCGCCGTCGCGCGGGTCTCTCAGCTTCTGCGGGAGGCCGGCTGCTCTCGCGGCAAACTCTTCCGCACGCAGAGCCGGTGGGGAGAGCCGCCGTCGCCTCTTCCTCCTCCCCCTCCCTCCTCCCTCCTCCCGCCTCCTCTCTCCTCCTCCTCCACCCTCGCCTCCTCCTCCTTCCCTCCGCTCCTGCTGCCGGGTCTCTTCTAGCCGCACGCCGGGCCTTGGCCCGGACCCAGCCTGGGGTACGCATCATGCGACCCCTCGGACCCCCAGCTTCTCTGGGCCGCCCAGACACCCGCGCGCCCGAGGCTGCCCCCGCCTCTTCTGGGCTGCCAGGGACGCGCGGCGAAGTCGGGCCTGGGGCGCTGGGGCGCAACTGAGCGCGGGGTGGGGTGTGTGTGTGTGTGTGCGTGCGTGTGTGTGTGTGCGCGCGCGCGCTTAGAGGTGAACCGGTCGAGAGGGGAGGTAGGCGGACGCGGGGCCGCCAGCTGAAGTCCCGTTAAAGTTGTCGCTGGGGGTGGCAAGCAATCTTTCCCTCCTTCCTAGTGTAGACCCTTTCCATGCCTGCTGCCGCCCCGCTGTCCCGTGCGTTGGGGGGAGAGGGGGACTAGCACACGACTGTGGTCCCCTCCACGCCGTTCTTGCGGGACAGACAGGTTTGTGCGCGGAGCCAGAGCCCGGGCACAGGGCGCGTCTCTGCGCGCGGACCACTGCGGTTTCTCAATGAGTGTTGGCGGCGGGGCGGGGAGGGAGGGGGCAGTTGGGACACTGGGGTTGGGGGAGAAGCTGGAGAGCGCGGTTCCGGGGAGGACCGCAGCGCCTGCTGGGGAGAAATAGTCGGTGTCGCTTCCAAGGCGAACATAGCCGGTCTGGAAAATGGGTCAAGGATGAAAAGGAACGGCTAATTGCCCCCCCGCCCCCCCCCACCCCGCCAGGCAGAGGCACGTGGGGTAGGGGTCTGTGGCCAGGAGCGCGCCCTCCGAGCTCGGCTCTGCCTCTCCCTCCCCTCCCCCGCTGCCCTCCTCTCCCTTTGCACCAGTGCAGGAAATGTTCCACTGACCTACATATTTTTCCAAACATACGTGACCTTTTTTTTTTCCCTCTGTGGGAGGAGACAGGCGAGAATCCAAGAAAAGGAGAAGCTGGAGCGGTGCGCGCGCGAGAAAACAGGGAGGCTTTCACCCAGGCTCCCGCAGCAAACGCCCAGAGAGACAGATGCACATAAATAGTCTCTGGGAGCCAGGGGCTGTGGTTTGATACTCTGCGGGGCTCCGAGACAGCGTTGAAAAGGGGAGATCCTGTGCTCCGATGAGGCTCGGAACAGTGACCAGGTTCCCCTGGGCTCGCAGACCTCCCGCCACCGCGTGGCGCAGAGACGCCTGGGGGAGAAACCAAAAGAGAGGAGAGGTCCACTAGCCCCGGGAAGTCACCTCTTCCTTAGCAGCACCTAAGTACAGCGCCTGGCACACTGCTGTGCACCCAGCAGCCTTTATCAGATGTCCCTCGGTCCCTCACACTTCTAGCAAGTAGCCTTTGGAAAGAAAGGCGCCCCTACCGGTCCTTTTCTATCGTACTGGGTTGTATGGCCAGAAGGAATCTCCTAGGGTACGTCCTCTGAACACCAGTCGGCCCAGTGTACTGGGGTTCCCTGCCCACCCAGTTCCAGGGCCCTTGTTTTATCTTCTCCGAGGCTCGAGTTCGAGAGAGGCCTTCTCCCGCGCAGACTCGACCAACAGCGCCTTATTTGGGCATGCAACCCCACATCGTCAATTTGATCAAAACGCTCTCACAGAGCTCCCTCCCCCCTCCCCTTAAAGTAGGTCACTCTCTTTATTTCCCACTTGTATTATTTTTGTCTAATTCTCCTCCTGAAAAATAATCAGCTGCAAGGAACTTTGAGCATCCTGAGAAAAGCGTTTTCCTTAATCTTGCTTCTAACTTGGAGGGCTTTTCAAGAAGAAGGGGGAGGTATTTGGCACATTATGGTTTTGAAGTCCCTCCCTTTAGAGAAAGAAAACAATTTTGTCATTCATTCATTTATTTGCCTTGTTTTTCTTCAGGCAAGTAGGTTTTGTCCTGCCTTTAAAGCATGGGCCTGACTAATATCTACTAAAGGATAAAGTTATGTGCTCTTGAGCTGATTCAATGCAGACTTTAAAGCCACCTCCCTTCCCTTCTTGCTTTGAAAGAGATTCCAACTCCCTCCTCCTCCCTTTTGGGAACTAGTTGAACAATCCTTAAATGATCTTTTAGGAAACAAATTACTATAATTCTGCGGTACAACAAATGCTTTTGCTATGGTCTGTTTTTACCTGTTGCCCAGTAAAATATCCTACCAAATGTGTAGTTTCTGCCTTTTAATCGTGGAGATAATGTGTATATAGTTGTTGCACACATTCCAGACTCCATCTCATCTCCTGGTGTTAATCCGACTGGGTAGGACATCTGTCTGACCATAATGGAAAGTGGAGTCTGCAGCACAGAACCCAGTCAGTACTAGAGCACAGTGTCCTCAGAAGAATCTGCCCTTCCCCCAAAATGTAGAGAATCAAAGAGGAAAGGTTACCTACAGTTCATTCCATGCATTTGACAGTTCATTTCCTTTTATTGGCATTTGTTGACAGCTTGCATGAATCACCCTGGACTTGGCCTACGAGGGATCAAGGGACACTTTACAGCAGCTTCTGTACAAGAAGTATTTACAGGGTAGAGGCAAGGATAAAGAGGAGGCCAGGGGTGCCTGGGTGCTCAGTCCCTTAAGCGTCTGATTTAGGCTTAAGTCATGACCTTGCAGTCATTGCAGTCATTGAGTTTGAGCCCTAAGTTGGGGCTGTGTGCTGACAGCTCAGAGCCTGAAGCCTCCTTCAGATTCTGTATCTCCCTCCCTCTGCCCCTTCCCTGTTTACACTCTGTCTCTCTCTCAAAAATAAAAATTAAAAAAAAACCCCAAAACCCCAAGAGCCCAAATAGGGCTAATGGCAGAAGACAAAATGCCATGTGTGTTCAAAGGAAGGAATCAGGATGGGCTTCTTAGAGGAGATGACATTGGTACTAGGATTTTCCATCAACTAGATACCAAGTCAAACTAGATCACAATCTACACATTATTCAACACGGGCAGCATGGAGTAAAAGAACCATCTCAAAACTACATTGCCAATTTGGGGGAAATTCTCAAGTCTCACGTAGGTAGTTCTTTAAAAGAACATGGCTTTATTCATGGAATGCTGCAATGGTGTATCCAGGAACCTCAGATAATTTTCAAAGAATCAAAATTTATGGGGAGGGGTATCAAATTTTTAAATTGCAATTATATCAATCTTTGAAGATCAGAGAAACAATTCAGTTTTTGCAATCTAATTGAATGTTCTTTTCCATCACAGAAGTTGAATCCGGGGCCTACCCTAATTTAAAACATTTATCCAATTAACTTCTCAAAATATGTACACTATAGGTGTCCATATGTGCTGCTACATACAGGCAAGAATGTGTGGGCTATTACAGTAATAATAGCACCAGCTCAAAGCTTGGGGCCCACGTTAGGTATGGATAGTCAGTAAATTAAACAGAAACTTTAGGGTAGGCAACAAGGACAGGGTTCTATGCCAGATGACATCATCACAATTTTTCTGAATAATCATATGATAGAAGGCGTTCTTTCTTTTTTAAATGGGTGGCCAGAAGCCCCTTTATGGATTCTTATCTCTGAGTAGCAGATTTCACTGTACGATTAAAAAGAAAAAGAAAACACAATTCCATGCGGCATTATGTAGAATCACATCTTGCTAAGGAAGAAAACTGTAGCAACCAAGACAGAAGGGAAAGTGAGGTCAGTATAAAGATGAAGAAGAGGCCTCAGAGCCCAGTCATCAGAGACTCAATGATGGGCACCCACAGAAGAAAGATTCAGGAATATCCACCTTGAAATGGAAATGTCAGGGTTAGAGTTTGAACACTTTGGTTCTGCAGAAGTGTCACAGCAATAGAAAAGCACAGAATGGTGATTTGTTCACTGCAGCAGGCTCTCCTGCGGGCCTGAGGATGCTACCAGGAGACAATCAGGGCCTTGTGAGGCCCGCCTGGTAGAGTGAAGACTTGGCGCCTGTGCCTATTAGATCATGTGGTTGGCAAACTCAAGAATGAAGTAAGATATCCTTACAAAGCTGGTGAGGAGGACCCAGAGAGGAAATCTGGGCTAGAGGAGTCTGGAGGTGACAAAGCCCCAAAGCTTCAGCCAGTTCCCACCAGTTAATTGCATTGCTTCTGAGGACCACGGGAGGGAATCGTACATGTGTGTGTGCATGCATGCAAACACACACACACACACACACACACACACACATCCGAAAAAGAGGTGGTAAGACTATTGACAATATGGGCACTTGAGCATAATCTTTCGTTATAGTTAAGTCCCTAGAGGAAGTCTCTTCATGTGCATTTTCTCTAATAATAAATTTTGATTTTAGATCCTATTTATTTTGCTTCTAAAGAGAATATTTTTAAAAAGTAGTCTTTATTTTTTAGAGCAGTTTTAGATTCACAACAAAATTGATCAGTAAGTACTAAGTTCCTGTATATTCCCAGACTCTCTCTCCCCGACCTTCCCCACTATCAATATCCCCTATCAGAGTGGGACACTTGCTCCAATAAATGAACCCACACTGACCTGTCATTATCACCCAAAGTCCATGGTTTACATTAGGGTTCACTGTCGGTGTTGTACACTCAGTGGGTTTGGACAAATGTAGAGTGTCGTACATCTTCCAATATGGTATCATACTGTATTTTTCACTGCCCTAAAAACCCTCTGTGCTCCACCTATTCATCCTTCCCTCCCCACTAAACCCTGACAATCACTGATCTTTTTACTGTCTCCACAGTGTTGCCTTTTGCAGAATATCCTAGAATCACATAGCCGGTGGCCTTCCAGATTGGCTTTTTTCACTTAGTAAAATGCAGTTCAGTTTCCTCCATGTCTTTTCATGGTTTGGTAGCTCATTTCATTTTAGCCCTGGATAAGATTCCATTGTCTGAATAAGAGTTGTTTTTTTAAATGATATTTTAGTACATCATATTTGCAGTACTAAAACGTAACATTTATCTTATACTTATGTGCTGGGTATTTGTATTACCTCATTTCATCTTCATAAGGCCCTGCAAAAAAAAAAAAAAAAGTGATTTATGATTTCCGGGTAAGAGATAAGGAATCTGACTGAGAGAGGCTCAAGGTGCCCTCAGTCACTTGGCAGAGCTGGGTCTGATCCTGGCTCGAAGACTGCCAGCCCCCCGCTCCCTCCCACCCAATCCAGCACTCAGCTGTTCAGGGATGCCAACACAAAGCTATCTGAGGCATAGTTCACTTTCTGTGAGCTCTTGCCAGATAACGATGCTGAAGCGGCTTGGGCTGCGAACGTCGCTGAATACTTCTTGTCTCAGTTTTCTCTGGTCCTTTCAGTACATCAGTTACTAATGTCTTTATTTCATTTTTGAGGCAGCTATCTTCCAAGTGTTCGAAACAGCATTTCCAGGATGAAGGATTAGAGTTGGCAAAAGAGCAACACTTGGTCCTGTTGATTCATAGAAGGAGATAAAGTCAGTGGCACCTCATGTGTTGCTGGCATAGTGGCACCTCGCCAAGGGCACTGTTTGGAACTTGGTGATGGGGGATGGGCGTGTCCTTTTGTAAACGTAAGTGATGATCAGACCAGCTCTAAGCTGCAGGTTGGGAAAGGGAGCCAGTTCAAGTCTGGGAGCTGGTCAAGCCCCACCCTCCCCCCTCTCTCGACCTGTGAAAGTGGGACCGGTGAAGGTCTGCCCAGGGAAGAAAGAAGCTCATACCTCTTGGTCACCCTTCTGGTTAATGTAGTGGCCAGGGGTATTAGCCTTTCTCACTGGAACCGGCTCAAATGGTGAATGCTTCAAAGAAGTATTTAAACCGCTTCACCTTAAACAAATAGCCATCTCGGATGAGCCTATGCAATGTGGAAGAAACACTGGCCCTGAAGTATGTAGAAAACTGGAATGGAAGAGAAGTCTTTTGTGTATGGGGTTCTGGGAGCAGGAGAAGGAAGGTTCTAGAGATGCAAATGTGGGTGAGCTGTAAATGTGCCAGAAGGATGGGAGGGGTTTTTCAGCTCCTGCAATTAGCTGAGAGGATTTCAGAGCAGTTGTAGAGTCAGAGCTAAGGCACATACAAGGGTAGAAGAAATCACATCAGCTCTCTAAGGTGTTTGCTCTCAGTTGCATTCATGAAGGCACAGGCAAGCTGTGTTTCTCCAAGTGTGAGGAACACACTTTAAGCACAGGGCAGAAACACAGCTGGGTTGATACACAAGTGACCATTGTCTTTAGCTGTTCTCAGCTCATGTCCCATGTAAGAGCAAAGACGAGGCAATTACTGCACTTACATGCGTCTGTTCATAAGAGCACATCAACCCTAAATGGGCATTTTCAGATCATTTTCCAGAGTGGTTTCCATTTCTGTCTCACTTTTTAAATTCTCTGACTTTCTGCTCAGTGCTGTTTGAATAGTTGTTTCTATACTAACAAATACATAACCTACCACGTCTTTTGCCCAGGAAGAACATTTAGCGATATGAAATTTATTACACCTAGTTCACTTGAAGTGGAAAGCTAATTATGGAAAAATGTTCTCCAAGGAGCTATTTATAGCCCCTCCCAAGAAGGCAGCAGATTACGAATTTCCCCTTATGGGCAAGCATTATTTTATTAGTATGCTTTCCTGTGAGGGTTTGGTGATAAAGAAGCTTTTCTCAGTGGTTCCAGTGTAACACCGGCATTGACAGTGAACATGATTCTATAATACAGACAACCTGACTCCATGTTTTTAGCACACATGTGCTACTACATGTCACTCTAGATTTCTTCCTTTTGAAGCAAATGAGGGGTTGCTTTCAGGCTAAATATGCTTTCATAATGGTGACTGGGCTGGATTGTATTTTTACATTCCAGAAATTTATAATTAAGGTCACTTTTCTTTTTGATGATATTAGCAAGTTCAAATGGTGCATAGTGTCTATGTTGGGGACTAAGTACCAGGGCCTTTATTTAAAGGCTTTTCACTTGAGAACTTAAGATGCCAACAAGTGACATTTTGTTTTCTTGACCCTTAAAAATTCAGACCAGTGACTCTCAATGTGTTTCTCTGACCAACAGAGCCAGGATGGAGACATGAGTCTCTGCTGCCAAGCCTACCCTTTGACCACCCTGCACTTATGCTGTCTTGTGGGCACACTCAGCCAAGTGATTGCTCAGAGTTTTAATAAGTTCCCTTCCTCAATTCTTCTCCCCATTGTCCTTTCCTTTATTCCTTCCCTTTCTCCCAACACCTTCTAGTCCTTTCTCCTCTCTCATCTCCTTCTCTCCCTCCCTAATTGCCCTGCTCCATGGAAATGAGCTGCTGTAAAATATTATCCATCTATTTTTTACTTAGTTCTCATTTGGCTCTTCATGAGTCCAGTTTGGCCAAGTGTAAATCATAGCGCTGAGCCAAAACCTGGTGACTTCAACTTCCAGAGAGCCAATTGGCTTAATTGTAGCCTTCAGATAAGAGGAAGTTGGCAGAGGGACAGTAAGTTAAAAGGCCACTGTACAAGGTTGATAGGCATTGTTTGGATGCAGGGTAGCTACTTGTCTAAGGGAAATGACACTGACCTGGGTCAACAAGTCAGGAAGGAGACATTTATACTTTAACATAAAAATAAAAATATTAGGGGAACCCAGGCAGCTCAGTCAGTTAAGGATCCATCTCTTGATTTCAGCTCAGGTCATGATCTCGCATTTGGTGAGTTTGAGCCCTGAGTCAGGCTCCAGGCTGACAGTGCAGAGCCTGCTTGGGATTCTCTCTCTCCCTGTCTCTCTGCACCCTCCCCTGCTTGCTTGTGTATGTGCTCTATCTCTCTCTCTCTCAAAAATAAGTAAATAAACTTTTAAAATAAATAAATAATATAATAAAATTTATTTCTTTAAAAATAAATAAATAATATAATAAAATTTATTTCTTTAAAAATAAATAAAAATATAATAAAATAAATAAATGAATAAATAAATAAATAAGCATTTAAACAAATAAGTAGAAATATTAGAATAGGCACAGATGGCAAGCATAACATCTTAAGAAAATAGAACTGAGAGTTTGTATCTAAATCCTCACATTTGTGGTCAATTGATTTGGAGAAGGATACCAAGACATTTCAACACACACGATGATGAAGTTGAACCCCTACCTCACACTATATAAAATATTAACTCAAAGTGGGTCAAATGCATAAACATAAAAGTTAAAACTATAAAACTCAGGACATCTGGGTGGCTGAGTCAGCTAAGCATCCAACTTTGGCCCAGGTCATGATCTCATGGTTTTGGGTTTGAGCACCATGTTGACAGCTCAGAGCCTGGAGCCTGCTTCAGATTCTGTATCTTTCTCTCTCTCTGCCTCTCACTCTCTCTCTGTCTCTCTCTCTCAAAACTAAACATTAATTTTTTTTAACTAAAAAATTCTTTCAAGAAAACATAGGGTAAATCTTCATGACGTGGGATTTGGCAAAGGATTCTTAAATATGACATCAAAAGGGCAAGCAATGAAAGGGGAAAAATAGATAAATTAGAATTCATCAAAAGTAAAAACTCGCTGTGACATCATCAAGAAAGTGAAAAGACAACCCATATAATGGGAGAAAATATTTGCAAGTGTTATATTTGGTAAGGGACTTATATCTGGAATACACAAAGAATTCTTACAACTCAATTAGAAAAGACAAGTAACCCAATTTAAAAAGTAGTCAAAGGATTTTGGGGCACCTGGGTGGCTCAGTCAGTTAAGCATCTGACTTCGGCTCAGGTCATGATCTCACGGTTCATGGGTTCGAGCCTTGCATCGGGCTCTGTGCTGACAGCTAGCTTGGAGCCTGGAGCCTGCTTCAGATTCTGTATCTTCCTCTCTCTCTGACCCTCCCCTGCTCATGCTGTCTCTTTCTCTCAGAAATAAATCTTAAAAAAATTTAAACATTAAAAAAAATAGTCAGAGGATCTGAATAGATTCTTCTCTGAAGAAGATGTATGCATGGCCAATAAGTGCATGAAAAGATACTGAACATAAGGAATCATTAAGAAAATGCAAATTAGATCCACAATGAGATACCTCATCACATTACTAGGTTGGCTATTATTTAAAAAAACAAGCAAAACAAAAAAATAAAAATAACAAGTGTTGGTGAGGATGTGGAGAAATTAGAACCCTCATACACTGGGGGTGGGTGGGAATATAAAATGGTGCAGTCACTTTGAAAAACAGACTAGCAGTTACTTTAAAAAGTTAAAAATAGAGTTACCATTCAATCCAGCAATTCCACTGCTAAGTATATACCCAAGAGAAATGAAAACAAATGTGCACACGAAAACTTGTACATGAATGTTTATAGTAGCATGATTCATAAGAGCCAAAATTGGGAGCAATACAAATGTCCATCAACTGATGAATGAACTACACAAAATGTGGCATATTCATACAATGGAATATTATTTGGCCACAACAAGGAATGAAGTATTGGTACATGCTACAACATGGTTGAACTTTGAAAACATTATGCTAATGAAAGAAGGCAGTTAGAAAAGACCACTAGCTGAAGATTCCATTTACATGAAAAGGCAGAGGAGGTAAATTTATAGAGACAGAAAGTAGATTATAGTTGCCTAAAATGGGGGGTATGGCAACTGAGATGTGATAGATAAATACTATAGGGCTTTTTGGAGTGATGAAATGCTCAAAATTTGGTTGTGATGATGATTGTATAACTCTGTGAATACACTAGAAACCATTGAATTGTGTACTACAAGTAGGTTGTTTATATGTGAGCTGTATCTGAATAAAATATTTTAAAAATGAGGGGAAAAGCCCATTAAGAGTACTTTATCTGTCTGGTTCTTCCTTCTTTTTTTTTTTTTTTTAATGTTTTATTTATTTCTAGGAGAGAGAGAGAGACAGTGCGAGCAGGCAGTGCGAGAGAGGGAGTCACAGACTGAAACAGGCTCCAGGCTCTGAGCTGGCAGTCAGCACAGAGCCCGACACGGGGCCCGAACCCACGAACCGCGAGATCATGACCTAAGCGAAAGTCGGACGCTTAACCGACTAAGCCACCCAGGTGCCCCTGGTTCTTCCTTCTTGGTGCCTCATTCATTCATTCATTCATTCAGCATTATGCTGCTTTCATGCCAAGGCCCTGACCTACCTCCCCTCCTGACCATGCCCCTCCCCTTTCCTTTTTCCTTCACTTCTTCCTGCTGCCTGGTAAGCAAGCAGGTCCCCAACGTTCTATCTTGAGCCTCTTGTTTGTCTCCTTCTTTCTGCACAAATCCAGTGCTGTGGTTCTCATTGTAATGTCTTTAAAATCTTTATCTCTGGTTCTGACAGCTCCTCCTAGCTGTCTTCCACATTCACCACGGTCTGCTGATATTTCCATTTGGAGTCATCCAACTTAACTTGTTTAAAACTAATCTGATTTTTCCCTTTTCCTTTCCCCCTACCTCAGGTCATTCTCCCATCTTTCCTAGTCCTATTAATGCTGTTACTTTTTTTCCAGTTACCTGAGCTTAATAGCTGAACTCTGCCTTGAAATGCTCTCTCTCTCTCTCTCATCTTCCCTTGCCGTTCAGGAACTGAATCCTATTGGATCCTTGCTTCCCAATGTTGCTTTCACTCATCTCTTCCTTCCCATTCCATGGTCTGTCTCTTCTGTAGTTCAGCTCTGACTAGGAATGATCACTAGCGTTCTAACTGGCCATACATAACCCCAGAATAGGAACTGTAGAAGAAAAGAAGGCAGAGTTGCGGCCTAAGGAAGGACTTCACAACTCCCTGCAATGAACTTCATTAAGGAGATTTCACAAAAGAGCTGTACAAGAGAAGATGAAGCCCAAGGACCTGGAAAGAAAGACTTCCATTCATTAATGAAACAGGTCATCTTAGGGAAATTGAAACATATGCCAAAGGGGGTGGGTTTAGAGAGTCCACTGACAGCCCAGTATTGAGCCAGTGAACACTGGTACAGCCAGACCAATGGTTAAAGTACTAAAATATTTCTGTGCTGAGCCATTGTCCTCAGCCCCTCCCCCAAAAGCCCTTCACCTCTTTGCTGCTCCCCCATGACTCCCTGAAAGTGGTTAGAAACCCTTCCGGTAGCTGTGCTATCATACGGCTCTGACTCTATAACCACCTTAGTCTCAACATAGGAGCTTTTCCAGTGGCCGCCAAACCAAATCCACGCTCCTTGGCATCCTCAGGATCCATCTTAACCTGACCATAACCTAGATTTCTGGTCTATTTTCCATTACTCCTACAGTGCATTCCTTGTATGTGACTTATGCTATCCCAACATCAATTTTCTGCTTTCGCTTTTCCCTTCCTGCTCTGTCTGCTGAAATTCTTCTGGTCCCTCAAGGCCTTGCTCATCTGCTACCACTTCCAAGAAGTCGCCTCTGCATCCTTCTGCCAGAAGTAATCTTTCCTTCCTCACTGTTCTTTGTTGTCTATGTCTCTCTCCCTGTCTCTATCTATCTATCTATCTATCTATCTATCTATCTATCGCTCTATCTATCACACATATATGTAGCTGTTTCTGCTTATGCATATTTTATGGATATATTATCTTATACATATAATTGAATATATTCTTACTTTAATCTTTATGACTTAGTACCTTAAAGTTGTTGCATCAGCTTAAGATTATTTGGGGAGTAGGAACAGAAACCAGCTCTGCTTGGACAGCTGGGGTCTCATGTCTCCCCTCTGACTACCACACAGCATCAGGGTATTGAGTCCCATCCACCCTGTCGACCAATGGCTGGCTAACTCCAGCCTTATATACCCCATTTGCCTACTTGGCAAAGGGAACTTTCTGCACCCTTAGCTTAAGCAGTGAGAGAATGGCATCCGACACATGCAAAATTCACAGCCTTTCCCTGCTGCACCTTAAATGTCTTGTCTTAAATTAAACCTAATGTGCTTTGGACTGTAAGCTATACTGTGTCCTGGAGTGAAATATTTTATTTAACAACTTCCTTTAAAAAAATAAGTACTGACTGTTCTAGCTTTCCTGAACCAGTCAGCAGAAAGGACATTTTGTATATAAGTCAGTGCCGTGTTGGAAGAAGAGGGAAAAAAACATCAGTGCTTTCTCTGGGGCTTCTGAGTGGACCAGAGCTTACATTTTATATCTCAGAGACAAAGCTGAAGATTCTAGAGTTTGTTCAGTATCAACAGCCTCTTCCACTCTTCCAGCATCCTCAGCGGCAGAAGTGTCACAGGCTCACTCCCTCTGTAGCACAGTATCAGTACTCAGACTTGAGTACTACTCACATGATTGTTGGTTGTATGAAGGAGACCTGGAGCTCATTTTAAGAACTACTGAGTCTTACTATGTGCCAGGGATTACATTCTCACTGAGTGCTCACTGAACCACCTCCTAAAGCATCTATTGCCCCATTCCGTTGATGAGGGAACTGGCTCCGGGAGGCTAAGTGATATTCTCAATGTATGCAGTAGACCAGAAGGTATCATGAGATGTACATCGCTTAGCCTCCCCCCCCCACCACTCTGTCCCAACCATGTGCCAGTCCCTGACTGCCTCAGGGACAACTTCCCACCCTAGACTCCTCATTCCATTTCCCTTCCCATGCCCCTATGGTTGGGGGTTTGGTAGCATCAATGCACCTGATCCTCCCAGCCCGTGAGCCTCCGCACAGCATCTGTCCCCTTATTTATCTCCCGAGAGGTTCGTTTTCCTTTTAAGAGGAGCTGTGGTCCAGCCATGTCTCCTTTGTGCCTGGTTCCAAGTTGGTCACCACTACAATCATTTGGCATCACAGAGGCTGTCCACGTACAGATATGCTAACACCAGGATTTGGGGAGAGGCAGATTTTGAATTTTTGGAAATTGTGTTGAAATCAAATGAATGAACTGAGAAATTCCTGAAGCAGCCCTTAAATTCTGTATTTTTTATTGAACAAATGAAAAGCAAGCGGAGGGTGTGGGTAGGGCAAAGGGCCCACTCATAGTATTTCATGTCCAATCTAAAAGAGGTGTGGGTCCCAGGGAGCATTCCAGTACTGTGCAGTGCATCTGTGTAGACACATACAGTGGCATCGCTTGTTTGGGCATCTTCTCAAAACATCCTCGCCTGGGTGGCTCAGTCGCTTGAGCGTCCGACTTCGGCTCAGGTCATGGTCTCACGGTTCGTGGGTTCGAGCCCCACATCAGGCTCTGTGCTGACAGCTCAGAGCCTAGAGCCTGTTTCAGATTCTGTGCCTCCCTCTCTCTCTGATCCTCCCCTGCTCATGCTGTCTCGATCTCTCTCTCAAAAATAAATAAAATATTTAAAAACAAAACATCCTCCTGACCTTTGTCATTCAAGCCTGCCTGTCCTATGTCTTAGCCACTTAAAGCAGGACCTGTTTTCTACCAGAGAAGTATCTGCAGTAAAGGAATTCTGTTAATGTTAGTGAACTATTGTATTGCCTTTCTTTAAGTAACATCAGATGTTAATGAGAGCTCTGGCATTCAGCTGTGTAGGTTACGTACTGCACAACATGGGGCCTGTAGTCACACAGACTACTGATCCAGTAAAAACATACTTGAACTCAGGAAGCCCTTAGGAGGATGATGCAAATGGTGGGGAGTGGGCGCCTTTTGCAAGAAGATTCAGAAGGGGCTGAATATTTTGCAGGAGGGGACAAGGGATCCTAGCCTGCGGCAGGATCAAGAGCTTCAGAAGCAGACCAACCTGGCCTCAGGTCCTACTGTCACCATATCATTACTAAGTACCTGGCTCACCTGGGCAGCTGACTTAACTTTTCTGAATCTGTAAAAATGAGAGTGGGGAGGCTCTTCCTTTACCGTCTTTGTGGGGTGGGAGTGGGGGGCCCTTGGGTTGGTTGTCAGGCTTCTGGCTTCCTGCATTCTTCCATTCCTCCTGGTCGGTGACCCAGTTAAAGATTTCCTACCACCCAAATCCAAATGCAAAGGTATATATTGTAAAATATGTCTAACATAAAATGTTTCATTTTCACTATCTTTAAGCATACAGTTTACCATCACCACCATCCACCTCCAGAACTTCCATCTTCCCAAACTGAAAATCTATTCCCACTGAACAACTCCTCATTCCTTCCTCCCCTCAGCCCTTGGCACCCTCCAGTCTACTTTCTGTCTTTATGAATTTGACAATTCTAGCTATCTCATATCACACAGTATTTGTCCTTTTATGACTGGTTTATTTCACTTAGCATAATGTCTTCATGGTTCATCCAAGTTGCAGTGCATGTCAGTAATGTATTCCTTTTTAGAGCTGAAAAATATTCCATTGTATGGATAGACCATATTTTATTTATTCATTCCTCCATTGATAGACACTTGGGTTGGTTTCACCTTATGGCTGTTGTGAATAATGTTACTATGAACATGGATGAACAAGCCTCTCTTTGTGAGTTTGTTTTCACTTCTTTTGTGCATATACTCAGAAGCAGAGTTGTTGGATCATATGACAATTCTATGGTTAGTGTTTTGAGGAGCCTCCATACTGTTTCCACAAGCAGCTGTACCATTTTACATTCCCACCAGCAGCGCACAAGGGCTCTAATTTTCCCATTTCTTCATTTACATTTATTATTTTGGTTTTTTAATAGCCATCCTAGTGGGTGTTGGACACGTATTTTTAAAACTCATGCTGAACACCTTCTTTTAGTTATTTGATTTCTTTGTGGCTATCTCCTTAGATTGCTGTGGGCAGAAAGATGTGAATTCCTCCATCTGCTCAGAAGTGACTGGACCAGAGGGGACACTGCTGGTCCACCACTGAGGTGCACAGGTGACTCAGCTGATATGGCAGGGGACAAGTGCTAGTGGAGAGAGGAATGTCCTCACTCTGGACATTTCTCCTGAGTGAGGCATCAGCAAGAGCTCTTAGAAGGGACAAGGGCTCCAATCTCAGGAGACAGTGGTATCATCTGGGGATGTGTGGTGTTTTGGTTTTTTTTTTTTTAAGTTTATTTTATTCATTTTGATGGGGTGGGGGGAGGAGCAGAGAGAGAGGGAGAGAGAGAAACCCAAAGAGGCTTAGCATTGTCAGCATGGAGGCTGATGCAGGACTCAACTCAATGAACCAGGGGAGCATTACATGAGCTGAAATCAAGAGTCAGATGCTTAAGTGACTGACCCACCCAGGAACCCAAGGTATGTTTGTTGAATAGCCCCATAACAGTAACAAATATTTTCTTTTTCTTTCTTTTCCTTTTCCTTTTCCTTTTCCTTCCCTTCCCTCCCTCCCTTCCCTCCCTCCCTCCCTCCCTCCTTTCTTTCTTTCTTTCTTTCTTTCTTTCTTTCTTTCTTTCTTTCTTTCTTTCTATGGGCAGTTTTGATCTCCTCCTCACCCCAAAAACAAGATTGCTCTTTCATCTGAAGCAATCATGAATGATCTAGCTCTAGGCCTTTTCCTTTCCAATTCTCTCCTTCTTCCGCCTCCCCTCCACCCTCCTTTTTTTCATAAATGGATCCTGAATTCTCACCAGAAAGAAATAAAGGGCAAAAAGCAGCCTATATTCAGCTTAGAGAATCCTCAGTGCACTGTGACTAAGGAATCAATGATCTAGAACATTAGAGGTTTGTGTGGGCTGCAGGGAAGACAGGAGTTCCCAGTCCTGGGAAGAGGTGTTGTTGGGTAAACTGTGGCTCAGGCTTTGTTCTGGGTTCCAAGCACAGCAGCCCCCAGCTGGTACCTGGGGTTGGGACACTCACTCTGGGGACAGGATTTTGCCACCAGATGTCAGTTACCCACTATCCATTCTGAGCTACCAGCTGAAGAGCTTTTCCACTTGGAATCCCATTATGGCCCCCTCCTGTCTGTCTCTGTCCCCAGATTTGCCCCACAACCCTCTCTTGGAGCACCGCTCCCCCCCCCCCCACCCGTGGGGAAAAGAACAGGGAACTTTCACACACTTTCTTTCCAATACAACTGAAATGTGGACTCATGCAAGGACCAAGAAGAGCAGAGCAGCAGTCACTGGCTGTCGTAGCTGCATCCCCTCCAAGAACCAGGAACACCCACCTGCTCTCCGGATGCTGGGTGCTGGGTGGATAGTGAAGTTGGGTGTGCACCTTCCTCACCTGGCCCGTCACCACAGCTAGCGTCTCTCTTCTGACTAATGTCCCAGGAAGCAATTAGTAAGTTTCACACCTTGGCTCTCAACCTATGATAGTTGCAAAGATCGATCAAAGCCATCTGCAGTGTGCTGTAGACATAGAAAGAGAAGAAAAGGCCAATTAAAAAAAAATAAAGCTTGACTTAACTCCCGACACACCCCCCACAACTGCCTGAACCTCTTACTCCTTCACAGTTGGATTGAGGAGAAGGTTACAGTAATGGCTGGAAAATAAGAGTTATCCAGACCCTTCATGTGTGGGGCCTGGGCTTCCCACTAGCGCTTCTGGAAGAAAACAGTACTGCTTCCATTTGAGTGCCTGAACCAAAGGAGCGGGCCCCTGCGAGGGCGTGGGAGCCGTGCCCGGGCTCTTGAGCAGAATTTATGTCCTTCATCTGCAATTAGCCCATTGCTACTTCTGAGAACATGAATAGTTCACTCTGCTGTTAATAGGAATGTTGTTCTCACCCCAAGGGGAGGAAAAATGCCCAGAAACATGTTTAATGGATTTTTTTGATACTTAAAAACATCGCCGTGATTTTCTGCTTCCAAAAGGACATGTTGATAACTTTTCCATATGGTAACTTTCTGTTATGATTGTTAGTGGCTTGGCAATTTTTAATATTAAAATTCCTAACGGTAAGCAGAATTTCATCCAGTTTTCAATCCATAAGACCAGTTTAAGTTTTCAGAGAGGAAGCCATTATTTCTTTTCTTTTCCTCCATATTGAAGAGACACGTCTCTTTCCCCAACCCCATGGTGTGCCTCATCTTTAGTCCGTGGCTTCAGGTTCATGAGGAACGTAGGGGATGGGTGCAAAGGCACCCTAATGGGCATGCCGTTCTTGTAGCTCAGACACGCCACTGTTGAGTTTCCCCAAGTTACCTTTTCCAATTCCAATAACATTCTGTGCGTCAGCGTTGCCAGGGTAGACACAGCCAGGCCCGGGATAGAAACCCTGTTTTCTGTGCAGAGATGACTCTCATGCAAACAGGCTCTCTTCCCTGCCCGACAACAGGCTGTCTCACACAACTTAAAAATTCAAAATGTCTTTTCCTAAAAATATCAAAGAAGAATCTTACCAAAAATTATTTAGTATCACTTGTTTTTTCCCCCCGCTGTGGGTGGTATTCACAAAAGTTATATTTATGGACCTAATAGAAATCATGTAGATGATCCTAAGAATGGCATTAGCTCTGGAAATAACCCAAATGCGGATGATGTTTGACATGAGAGAGTGAAATGATTTGCCACCTCCTCCCCACTAGAACTGAGAGTTTTCGTCTGTACAAGACAGTGAACATATATGTGTCAAGCCTCAATGAGGGCCTGAAGTAAGAGGTAAATGAAAACCAGCGTTTTCAGATGCCCCTTTTGTGCAACCCTTCCCTTTGTTGATCTTTTTCTTTCCTACCTGCCTCCATCAATTAAACTATGGAGGACGTGAGGGCTGAGGCAAAATTATGCTTTTTTTTTTTTGAAGGTTTGGTTATATTTATTTATACTGGGTCCTGGACATATCAGAACGTATCAACCTGCTGATGCCACGTTATAAGGAAACCACGGCAACATTCCTAGGATGGTTCTCTAAGCAGGAGCTTCCCTGGCACACTGAAGGGTATGTTTTTATCTCAGGGAATGGCAAAATGTGACTGACTGCATTGGTCCAGGCTCTCAGTTGTAGATAACAGAATCCACTCTGTCTAAGCAGAATGATATTTCCATAGGGATATTGCTTGCTTTCAGAATTTAGGGACAGACGAAGCAAAGCTATACAGTAATATCATGGGAATGATGTCCAAAATCATCCCACAAGAGTCAGGCTGCTGAGGAGGCTGATGCCTTTCCCCTGACCAGGAAGATGCTGCCTCAGCTAGGGCCATGGCACCTGGGACTCATGTGGCGCTTGCAGGAAGGCGTACCCTCTCCCTGGGTACTCCATTCAGAATCTGAGTCTCCATCTGATGTGTAGGTACCAAGTCTTACCCTGAAGCCGAGCTGCCAAGAAGTGTGGGATATGTCAACTGTAATTTTCCAGCTCCTTCCCTGCAGGAAGACACATCAGAATAGGGTAGGGCTGGAGGTTGAGGAAATCAACCCACAGGAGCTACCATGTGTGAAACAGACCAGCACACAGTGGAGAGGGTGGGTGGGAAAGGGGGATGAGCCAAATGAAACAACTTTCCACTGTTTGGCAGCACACAGACCCTGGTTAAGAAAGCTCAGTATAAACTGGTTAGTGGAGAAGCCAGGGTTGGCCAGTGGCCATGGCATCCTGAAGGTGTCTAGCTAACACGGTGTCAACCTAGCCACCCGGAGTCCCTCCAGACCCACCTCACGAGTGGTGCTGGAGGGAGGTCAGACGACAGCCTTGCCCATAGGGTCTTCTGTCTGGAGAGGGCTCTTCTTCTCTCAAGGGATCTGGAAGCTTCTGGAGTGCCTTTCTCTTCATCTTCTCCTTCTCCCCATACCCAGGTCTTCTTCTGGGTGGTCCTGACTCTGGGGAGGTAGGAGCTACTTCCTTTCCAAGATGGAGCTTTGTATACACTTCCTTAAGGTCTGAAGTAGAGTGTAAAGACCATCTTGCTTATTTCCATGTGGAGCTTGAGAGAGCCATCTTGTGATGGCATAGCTATTCCTTTTGTAGTTTTGTTGCTTACCTTATTTGGCTTTCATAACAATCACTAGGTTTAAAAAAATCACCAGTTTTTTTGAGAGAATTATAGATATGTTTGAAAAAGGCAAATGACAGTGATGACTTATTTTTACTATGCTTTTGCATCCGTAATACATATATAACCATCCTGTGAGCTAGGTCTAATAACCCTCAGTATGTAGATGGAAAGTCATAGAGTTATACATGGAATTTATAGGCGGACACTAAAGTTCAGAGAGGTACAGTGACTTGTTTAAAGTAAAACAGCAGCTTAGAGACCAACTTTGGTCTTGTGACTCCTGAGTAGGAGGTTCTATTCCCACATATTGTATTCTCTTGGCATAAAGATGAAAAAGAGTGGATGAAGGTGGGAGGTTTGATACTGGGGTGAGAGATGTGTGTATGTGTGTGTGTCTGTGTGTGTACGTGTGTGTGTGTATGTCTGTGTGAAAGGATCATTCAGATTTTATAAATTTTTACATAAACTTATACAGTGCATTTTTCAACTGAGATCTTACAACTCGGCACTGTTATCCCATTGTTCTTCCTTAACAAAGCCAGGGTAGCTGGAAGAATCAGGCCAGGACTGCACACATGCTTTTTATTTGCCACATGGGGCCAATTGGCAAGATGCCTGTAGAGAGTTGATGCTCCAGGGAACTAGAAAACACTGATTGGCCCATGACGAGGTCAGACACTATGAAGCATCTGTCTGGAAGAATGACTATCCCCTGACATTGCCTCCATCAGCCCTCACCCTGGGCTGGCATTTCTGTCTGTCCCCTCATGAAATGGGTGGATAAAATGAAGAAGGCGATGGTGTAGCTTGCCCAAAGTCCTTTAGTGAGCAGGTGGCCCCTAGCAGACCTCCATCCATGTTTCTGTCCTCAGATGGCCAGACTTCAGCCAGATTCAGGCCCTGAGCAGAGGGGCCAAGGGCAAAAAGAGAAGGCTCAGTTGGCAGGCGTGGTGAGAGGCTGTGCGATGGGAGTTCAGGAAGTTGATCCTTGAGCAAAATTCACTCATTTGTGCAGCAGCATCTTGTGTATTGAGTGCCAGCAACATGCAGAACACAGCACCAGCCCCTGCACCAAGCCCATAGCAAACTATTCCTGCCTTTGAGGAACTTCTGCTAATTAATGGATGGGTAACAACAATGATAATAAATCGCAACGAACCCGTGTGTAGCCTCCCCCACCTACAATGCACTTTTCACTTGTGGTGCCTGGTTTTGCCCACACAGTTTTGGGAGGCAGAAAGAGCAGGCTGATGATCATTTTCTAGTGAGAATCTCTAAAGCTTAGAGTAGTTAGACTCAAGCTCATTCTTTCTGCTCTGCATCCCAGCACTCTTTATTTCAATAATGATGGTTTCAGGCCAGAAGTAGATTGTATTAATGGGAGGGAGAGAAAATCAGTGCAAACAGTGTGAGACGCAGAGTTCTCCCTAACAATTACCAGGAGTTCACTGTCCCTCAGTCATCAGCCCGACACAGCACACAGCACTCTTCCCAGCCCACTTCACACATGGCCTCCTACTCTCCTACATCCCTGTACCCAGCGGCACCGGCTTCCCTGTGCCAACCCCCCCACCCCTTACCCTTCTGCAAGGATTCTCCTCTGGCTTCTTGGTGTTTTTTTTTTTTTAATGTTTTATTTATTTCTGAGAGAGAGAGCCAGCGTGAGCAGGGGAGGGTCAGAGAGAGAGGGAGACACAGAGTCGAAACAGGCTCCAGGCTCCGAGCTAGCTGTCAGCACAGAACCCGACGCGGGGCCTGAACCCACGAACGGCGAGATCATGACCTGAGCTGAAGTCGGAGGCTTAACCGACTGAGCCACCCAGGCACCCCAGATTCTCGTCTGGCTTCTGCTCTACCTGGTTCTCTGTGGACTTGTGACAAAGCCATGGCATTGTGCCATGAGAGTGAGGGATAATACAACCACAGGCTCTGAGGGCACCGGGGGAAGCAGGTCAAAAGAAAGACCACTTTATGGCTCCATTCCTTGTGCAAAATGCCACTTTCGTGGCCCTGGGACATGGTCCCTGCCCCTCCCCCCAATGGTGGTCAAGAGGTGGGTAAATCTCTCCCCACTGCCAAGAAAAGGCAGCACAAGCTTGAGATCATCATTCTCATCTATGTTTTAGGTATCTAGGGAATGATGCAACCTGACGAATCCCTGCTTCTCCAGAATACAAGGCCAACTTGGACAATTATCAGGAAAATGGCAGGTACTGTGCTGAGTCTGGAAAGTCAGGAGGGATTTGAAGAGCTGGGACAAGGTGTGGTCAAGTATTTGAGAACCTTTCGTGTTGTACACTAGGTTAGTTTATTACTTAATAATTAGTTTCCTAGAGCTGTTATAATAAGTTGCCACAAACTGGGGTGTCTTAAAACCACAGAAATCTATTCTTTCAAAGTTCTGGGAGCCAAAAGTGCAATCAAGGTGTCAGCAGGACCACGCTCCCTCTGATAGCTCTGGCAAAGGATCCCCACCTTGCTTCTTCCAGCTTCTGGTGGCGGCCAGCAATCATTGGAACATTTTTGTTTGTAGAAGCATCGGTCCAAACTCTGCCTCTGCTGTCATCTGGCATTCTCCCCAGTGTCTCTGGGTCCAAATCACTCTCTTCTCTTATAAAGACACCAGACGCTGGATTAGGCCCATCCTAATCCAGCATGACCTCATTTTAACTTGATTACAACTGAAAAGACCCTCCTTCCAAATAAGGTCACATTCACAGGTATAAGGCATTAAGGCTTCAACACATCTTTTTAGAGAATGCCATCCAGCCCACTACAACAGCAGGAATCTTTTATTAGTGCTCAAGCACAGTGAAGGAAGCTGGGGAGGAGGGAGGGGCAGGGAGGTGTGCGGGGTGGGGGGGGGTTCAAATGTTGGAAATCATACTGAAGATTTTAGTGAATAAAAGGATAAAAGTATTAGCCGTAGGCAAGAAAAGAAAAAATATGCAGGTTTATTTTAAGTTCAGGTACAGGTGAAGAGAAGATATATATAAAAATTATTAAATTATCATTTATGACTTTTTCTAGTCATCTAAAGCATGTCTCATGAACTTTACATCTATGGCAATATGATTTTTTTTTCATATGAAAAGATGCTCAACATTATTTGTCATTAGGGCGATGCACATTAATATCACAACTGAAGTACATTTATTTGAAAAATAAAAGGAAATTTTGGGTTTTATTTTATTTTTTTAATAGTTTATTGTCAAATTGGTTTCCATATAACACTCAGTGCTCATCCCCACAAGTGCCCTCCTTCGTGCCCATCACCCCCCTTCCCCTCAATATGATTATTGATTCAGGCAGGTAAACATAGGATCACAAAAAACAATTTGCTAGTGAGACAGTCTTTATCACTTGATGTTGAATGGGGAAAAAATACAACGGAGGAAAATCTGTCACTTACAACGGTGACTAGAGCATTTAATCTGATTTGAAGTCCTCTGTTTCAAACTACTTTGTTTCGTTAAACAAAGCTTGTTAGTTCAGTAGGTTGTATAGCCAGCTGCCTTAAAAATAAGATAAAGAAATTTAAAAAACATAGCATCCAAATAAATAAGGTGTTTTTTGGTTTAAGTGACTTATCTCATAATTTCCCTTTAATTTAAAGTTAATTTCCTTCTTCAGCAGAGACTCATATTTCTGATTTCAGATTTTTCTTTTTGAAAGGGGGAGCCAAAATTATTTTGTTTGCACAAGTGGACAGCATTCCTTTTAAAAGAACAGAATAATCAACACTGAGGAGGTGTATTATGAAAACAGTGGCTGGATACCGCAGGACTTGGTGGCAGATTAGCTGTGAGGAACGGGAGGGGGACCAAGTGGAACCTCTCGCTGGGCTCACAGATGTTGGGTGGATGAATTAACAGTAATAGGAACCTTACTAAAAATGAAGGTGACAGGAGAAACCGAGTGGAGAAGAAATAGGGTTTAAGACGTGAACTTCATTTTGGAGATACAGATCTTTTGCCTCTAAAAAGATGGCTCCAGGGGGGAGAAGAGCAAAACTGAGGCTTAGCAGTGAGGTTAGGATGGAACACTGGTTTACGAGGCATCCACATGGAAATAACTGTTGAAATAATGGGATCTGGTGAAATTTCTGGTGGAGACTCTACACAGAGAAAAGAGGTGGGCTTAGTATAGAACAAAACATGGGAACTGTGCACATTTAGGGGACAGCAGAGGAAGGGAGGCTGGAGGAGAAGAACAAGGTGAAGCAGTGTGAAGGTTGGTGCCGGTCAGGACCGGGCTTGGGGATAGACCCAGCTACAGAGATGGCAGTGAGGACAGGGATGGCAGAGCAGAAGACTCCCAATATTCTGCAGTTGTACAAGAGCAGAATTAGAGGAGTGGTTGGTACTTCAGGCATAGCTCCTGCTGGGAGGTGTGAATCAGATGTCTTGGGATGATGTGGGGAGGTCTCATGCTGGAAAATGGTGAAAGACATGCATGTTGTCCGTCTTGGAAGAAATTTGAGTAGCATAACTTTCTGGCTTTAAAAACCTGGGTTCTAGAGTCAGATCTATGCTCCCAAACTTGTTCTACTATGTTTGTGACCTTGGGCAATTTACTTAAGGAAACTGATATTTGATTTTCTCACCTGTAAAGTAGTCATAAAACATGAACTGGCATGGATCATGACATTGTGTGTAAAGAGCCTAGTCCAAAATCAGGGGCATTGCAGATGCTCAATGTTAGCTATTAGGAATAGCAGCAGCAATAGCATTTGCATGGCTGGGAAGGTAAGAACTCAGGCTTGGACGTTGTATCAGTCAGGCTAGACAATGATATGCTGCAGTAACAAACAACCCTAAACCTCAGTGCCTTACAATAACAAAGGTCTATTTTTCAGCCAAGTGGCATGGCCATCATCTGTTGGCAGTGGCTCTACCATGTTATTTTCACTTTGAGACCCAAGCAGAGGAGAAAAGGAACATGGCAAAGAGCATGGTGGCTTTTAAAGCCTCTGCTCCAAAGTAACAAATGCTAATTTTGCTCACATTTCACTGGTCACTCTCACACAGTAGGGCCCAAGTTCAACAGAGTATGGAAGTATAGTCTTCTCTCAGGTAGAGACACTTAATGTTGGTAAACAGTAATTCAATTGAGTGCAGTGAAGCTAGTTAGTAGAACTATGACACAAGCAGGGAGGTTGGCCACCTGTGTTAACCAGTAACTCAGTTTCAAAGACTGGGACATAGAATCAGAGCAGGGCTAGGAGGGTTGTCCCTGAGCCTGAGATGGGTCAGGCACAGCAGGGGACAGGCATGGAGAAATGCAGACAGTGATCTTCAGAAAGAAAGAAAACCATAATGAAGAAACCAGTAATACCCAAATGGGAAGGGAGGGCTAAAAGTTACACAATAACCTGACCAAAACCATGGCTGGCCCAACAACCTGCACACGTTCACAGACAGGTAACCACTGTGTTCCCTGGGAGGCCAAGTTCCAGATGGAAGAGAACCATGGAAAGAAGTATAGCTCAGACACCTGATTCTGTTCTCAGACTCATCCTTGTGTCCTCAGGGAAGTTCCATTCTTTGTTGGCCTGTCTCAAGTCAATACCAATTCACATTTTCTACCATACAGTAATGAGTGAAAAAGAAAGAAATGGAACGAGAGAGACAACATCAACATAAAACATAGGCACCACAAAACACACAAAACATGCCTGGCCTTCAGGTTCCCCTGCAAACAAAGTGCACTTATTTTTCAATAAAGATTTTATTTTTTACTGATTCAAAGGGGGCACATGCACCCCAATATTTATAACGGCATTATCAACAATAGCCAAATTACAAAAAGAGTCCAAATGTCCATTGACTAATGAATGGATAAAGAAGATGTGCTATATATATACACAAAATAGCATACTACTCAGTGATCATAAAAAATGAAATCTTGTCATTTGCAGTAATGTGGATGTAGCTAGAGTGCGTTATGCTAAGCAAAATAAGTTAGTCAGAGAAAGACAAATACTACATGATTACACTCATATGTGGAATTTAAGAAACAAAACAGATGAACATAGGGGAAAGGAAAAAAGAGAAGGAAGTAAACCATAAGAGAGTCTTAATTATAGCGAAGAAACTGAGGGTTGATGGAGGGGAGATGGATGGGGGGTGAGGTGGGCTAAATGGGGGATGGGCATTAATGAGGGCAGTTGTTGGGAATAGCAGTCGGTGAATCACTAAATTCTACTCCTGAAACCAATAATACACTATATGTTAGTTAACTGACTAGAATTTTTTTTAAATTTGAAAAAGAAAAAGAACAATATTTTTAAGTAATCTCTACACCCAAAATGGGGCTTGTCACATGTGCCACTGACTGAATAAGCCAGGTGCCCCACAAAGTGCACACATTTTAAATAGAATGGTCACATAAGGTTAAGAGGGAGAAAAGGTTGGCAGTAGAAAAATGATAAAAGAGAATTAATAAAATAAACAAGAGTGGTACCTCACCCAGGCCAGTGGTGACAATGCTTCATGAACTGAGGAGTAGAATTAACTCAACCTTTTTGCACCTGAACTCTAAAAATGAACGAACGAATGAATGAATGAATCAATCAATATTTTTGTCTTATACTCATGTCTTCCAAGGTATTTTATGTTTTATGTTTCAAAAACTTGTTGAGCTGCTTTTTGCTTTATTTTGTGACTAGGCTGTGTACAGCTCTCATCCATGGTGTGTGCTTAGATGTTCTTAGGCAATCCCTGTGGGAATTGGATGGAATCTGGAGTGAGGACCCCCTCTAAGTATAGTTCTGGGTCCATCTGACAACCACTGGGCACTCCAGTAAAACTTCCTGTGCTGATGGAAATGTTCTCCAATCTGTGCTGTTAAATATGGTGACTACTGGAAACTTGAAGCATGGCTAGGGCGATTTAGAAACTGAATTTTAAATTTCATTTAAATTTAAATGCAAATAGCCATGTGGCTGCCATTTGGAGCAGCAGAGGCTGGATTCTAGGTCCCAGTCCCAGAGTGGATGTGCCATGCAGAACCTACCTTCAGCATGGGGCTGGAACCCTCCGGAGAGTCTGGTCTGGCTGTTGTTATCTGTTACACAGGCCACAGCAAGTCCTGGCTCCTTCTTAGAAATAGAAGATATTTAATTATGTGACATGGGGTCACTGCAGGGATGTAGTAGAGTCTAGGGCACCTCTTCACCAGGTTCTGCAAGAGAAGAAAGCCCTACGGAGCATAAGGGGAGTGCCTAGTCCTTCAATGTTCTCAAGAGTAGTACTTACCTAAGGCTGTTCTCAATGCACAGGGGAGAAGGGAATTATTTATGTTCAATGGATATCCCAGGACCTTTGGGCTTACCTTTCTTCTGGAAGTGGGACTTTAAAAAACTGGTCTAAAGAGTGGACTCTAAAGGTAAAAATAATGCAATGGACATTCCTTCCAAGGACATTTTCCTTGGACCTACAAAAAACTCCACAGCTATCAGAATGCAATGAGCCTATGGCATGTCCAAGATCTTGCCTGATGATTCTCTGGTATATAAGCAAAAACCTTCATTTCATCATTCAAGGAAGTTCTAGGCAACTTCCAAGCCATGATTAACCTCATTTTTGTCTCCATCCTCACCACCACCCCTCTCCACGACTGCCTCCAAAACACCAAAAAGTATCTGACTTCCTGGCCAATTGTGCAAGGCACCACATATGTGGATAAGAAAAAACATAACCTTTAAGAGCTTACAAGTACAGACAGATACACAGAATGTATGTTATGCTTGGCACATAAAACCTATTCCTAAGAACTTAGGTTCTTAGGTATAAACCAACTTGCATCTTTAAGACAAGAAGTAGCTTACATTTTTAATAGAATACAAAAAAGCATGAGAAAGTAGTGTATATATAGTATATATATACAGTGTGTATATATTTATACATGCATATATATATATACACTTACATATATACACACAAACACCCATAATATATGTATTTATACATATATGAGATTAAGACAACATAGAAATAGAAAGTCATTAAAGTAAAAATGGAAAGTGAAAGTGTCTTTTCTTTCTTCAAATATCTCTTCAAAAAGGTAACTTTCATGAACTTTTCTCGATTCCTTCCATAAGTTACAAAACCACCTCTATGTATAGCTGTTCATGTCAATGCACACATGCTTGTGCACATGCGTCATTCACAGGGGGATCAGAATATACCGACATAAAGACTGTCTTTTTCACATAACACGTGTGGAGATTTTTACTGTCAGAACATGCAGGCACACCACCTCCTTTGTCCTGGCTACATAGTATTCCACTGTGTGGGCTTATGGTTGAATTATGTCCCCCCTCCAAAATATGTTGAAGTCCTATCCCCTAGAACTTTTTGTGAACTTCTTTGGAGACAAGGTCTTTATAGAGATAATGAAGTGAAAATGAGGTCATTAGGTTAAAAAAAAATGACTATTGTCCTGGTAAGAGGGAGAAATTTGAACACAGAGACAGACACACATAGAGGAAGGATGTTAGGAAGAGGCACAGGGAGAAGACCACCATTTACAAACCAAGAACAAATGTCTAGAAGAGTTCTTTTTCCTCATGGCTTGAGGAAAGAACCTGGCAACACCTTCATCTTGAACTTCTAGCCTTCAAAACTGCGAGACAATAAATTTCTATTATTTAAGAATACATAGTCTATGCTATTTTGATGTGTTTTTTTAATTTTAATTCTTTTATTTTTGAGAGAAAGACAGCATGAGAAGGGAAGGGGCAGAGACAGAGAAAGATAGAGAATCTGAAGCAGGCTCCAGGCTCTGAGCTGTCAGCAGAGCCCGATGTGGGTCTCAAACTCATGAACCACAAGATCATGACCAGATGCTTAATTGACTGAGCCACCCAGGCACTGCAATATATCAAAGTTTCTTAAAGGAGACCATGTGTAAACAAGATGCTGATCCAGGTAGACCAAATGCAGTTAGAGAGATCTCATACCTCACAGTGAGGTCATGGATGAAAGAGAGTCAGGTGACATTCATAGGACTCTTTTGATTGTAAGTGACAAAAGCCCCACTTGAACTAGCTGAAAGGCAAAGGAGACTAATTTTAAGGGTATTCTGGTGTCTTGCAGGATTTAAGGATAGCTGGGTTTCAGGAAAAATTGAGACCAGGGACCCAAACACAGTCAGAGTCCTCTCTTTCTGACTTGTGTCCTCCTCCTCTCCACAAATTTTATCAGTTCTCTCTGTCTTGAGATGAGCATCCCTGTTGATGTGGCTCACAAGACAGAGAGCCTGGCTTTGAAAGGTCTCTGACAGGCTCAGCTTGGGTCAGGTCAGTTTGCCATGCCAGGACCTTGCGTCTCCCAAGAGCATAGTCACCATGTACTAATCTAACTGCAACCTTGGGACTCATTTGGGAGTGGCTCGGTGGGTGGGAGACTGTTGCTGTTGGAAGGAGGTTCCCAGAAGACAGCTGCCTGGGGTCTCCTAATTGTTTTGATGGGAGATTACTGAAAGAGATGGAATTTCATTGATGCCACCATTTGGAGAAAACCTAAGGCTTTGTAATGTCCACCCCAAGGGTCCTGGGCCAGGTCCTTGGCCACAGAGAAGACCCCCTACCCAAGCAGAGGTGCCTTTGACAGTTTGGAGCCCACCAAGTGCACCCCTCCCTGGATCTCTGCAACTGATCCTTCCAGGCAGAAGCCGAGAGCGGCATAAATGACTGTCAAAATAAGGCCGGGCTCTGCCTGCAGGAAAATCCGGGCTGTGGCAGTGGCTCAGTGTCTGCCAAGTGAAATACCAGTTAGGAGATGTCGCTGGCATGCAATTTAAAGAATAACTTGACTAGCACTTGAGGTTATTTAGAAAAATACCTTTGGTCACGTGTTTTCCAGAATGTTATGTACTTGAAGTGAATCATCCATACCCAGCCCAGAGCAGATTTAATTACAATCCCCTCCCATGTTGCTTCTTTTAAAACTTGACCTTCTTTTCTGGTTGCTATTCAAATTCGGCAAAATATCAACTTGATTCTTTTTTTTTTTTTTTTGAAGCTGAGGAGGAATCTTTCTATAGCTGAATAGTCCCAGATAGGAAGAAGGGACCAAGCTCACAGGGAAGAGCCTTGCAATATAGTGATGACAGCAGATTACCTTTCATTACCAAAAAAATGTCATTTAACTGTGAGGGCCATAAAATAATTTGTCCTAATGACTGTACACAGCTTGTAAACAAAAACAAACATCAAGATGACACAAAGAGTTTCTGAGTAACTTGACAAGATTATGATAGTCAAGCACAACAGACATCTGTATTTCTAAAGAGGAGTGTGTCACTATTCATACTCAACCTTGGGTTTTCATGGATGCGACTAGCCTACGGGCCGTGCATATGATTTAATAGAGTGGTCTTTATCATGACACCAGTAGACGGGAAAGAGCAAGAATAAAAGGCCCTAGAGAAAGAACTCAGGCAGATTCCTGAACCCTTCGGAGCCTCAGTTTCCTCCTCTGTAAAGAAGCATAGATAATCCTCTCATCACAAGGTTTCATGCAATGCAGAGAAAATGGATGCAAAGTGACTGGCACATGATGGAAGGCTTAGTGACACTGGCTATTACTGTTCTTTTTCAGCCTGCTTTTCAGTGTCTGGTAGTCACACTGTTTGCACCTCTGAATGTTAAGCAAGCATTTCCCAGTTCAATACGAAGTTGGACAATTTCTCATTTTCATTGTGTTCCAAATTAATCATTAGATCTGATGAGAGGCTGACCCCAGAGGACCACACTGGTAGATGCCAGTTGGGGGGCTGATCAAAACCTCTTGTCCTCAGGGTCAGGTAGGTCAGAGGGTACGACCGACCTTACCTGAACAATGAGGGTAAATGGTTTCACGGGAGCACAAGACAGAATGATTGTGAACAGGTGCCCATCTCTACCAGAAATCACATCTTCCCAGAGAGTTGCCATGGGCTCCCTGTGATCCCTTCCATCCTTTCCTGGGCCTACATCCTGGACTCCTTCTCATCAGGATGTCAGCTGCCCTCCCTCCCACTCTTCCTCCCATGCTCCCTCCAAGAATGGAGCCTATGAGGGTACACATGCTCACGTGGGGGGCATTTTTGGCTTTTTGGCTATAGGACTTAAAGTTATTTAGGAAGTTGAGATAGGCTGTGTGGAGAAACCAGATCATGAAGTCAGATGGGCAAATCAAGCCACAGCATCTGCTGTTTTCTGAGTGATTTTTATAGTCACAACCGAAGCAGGTCAGTGACCACTGGCCCCGCAGCCAGCCAGCTGCTCCTTCCACCTCTTGTCTCTTGGTTCACAGTTCCTTTCCACCACCCACTCCTAGGGCAGAAGGAGAGATCCCCATGAAGGTCTTAGCTGTCCTCCACCACCCACCCCTACACTCCTTGAACACATGTAATTTTTTATTTCACACAAGTCAGAAAAAATGAAGCAAGAAAGAGGGAAGGCTGACCAGGGAAGTCCTCTCTGAGGAGGTTATGTCTCTGCAAAGACCGCGTGGTATGAAGAAAGATGTGAGAGGTGCAGGCTCCAGGAAGAAGAGACAGACATGAAAGCGGCCCACAGTGGGAGCGGCAGGTGGGACCGTGCCTGGAGAGCCAGGTGGACCGCCAACGCAGGCCCTCCAGGCCTTAGTTTTGCTCAAGGATTTTATTTCAGTTTTGATGAACGCATTTGGAGAGGTTTTTTTTAATTGCGGTAAAACATACATATCATAAGATGTACTGTTTTAGTCATTTTTTAAGTGTTTAGTTCAATGGCACTAAGTGCATTCACATTGTTGGGCAGCCGTCACCACATCCATCTCCAGAACTCTTTCATCTTGCAAAACTGTAACTGTACCCAATGCACACTGAGGCCCACCCCCCTCCCCCATCCCGTGGCAACCACCATTCTACTCTCTGTCTCCATGAATCTGACTACTCTACATTCTTCACGCTCTAGATCCATAAGTGGAATTCTACAGAATCTGCATTTGTAACTGGCTTATTCACTTAGTGTCCTCAAGATTCATCCATGTTGAAAGCAGAATATCCTCCCTTTTAACGGCTGAATGATATTCCATTGTATGTATATATCACCATTTGCTTATCTCCTCATCCATTGATGGGCACTTGGATTGACTCCATCTCTTGGCTTTTATGAATAATGCTGGAATGAACATGGGTGTGCAAATGTCTCTTCAAGACCCTGCTTCCAGTTCTTTGGGGTATATACCCAGAAGTGGGATTGCTGGATCATAAGGTAATTCTATACTTAATTTTTTGGGGATACTCCATGGTGTTTTCCATAGCAGTGACACCATTTAATATTCTTACCAATAGTGCACAAGGTTTTCAATTTTTCCACATACTTGCCATCCCTTGTTATTTTTATTTTTTGTTGTTGTTTGTTTTGTTTTAATAATAACCACCCTAATGAGTGTGTTTTGGAGGGTTCTGAGCTGGGAGGGTGGCATGACCTGGATTTGTGTTTTTAAAGGATACCCCTGGCTGTTACATGGGAAATGAGGTACTCATAAATTACCAGGGTAATTTTGAGGATGAAGAGGCTTCTGTGAATAAGTATTCAGGGCCAGGGTACAAAGTATCATTGTCATATCAAACCAGACAGGAGTTTACCTACCTCTGTTTGGGAGGCAAGAGTGAAGCAACTCTGGAGGCCAAGAGCAGGCAGAGGTGAGGGTGCATTGCATCCATCTGAAATAGAGGGGAGTAAGGGCCAAGATTAATTACACTGGTAAGAAAGGAGCTGAAGAGGCAAACAGGGTGGGGAGGTGGAAAGCCACTACCACGTTCATATTGAGGAGGGGGAGAAGCTGGTGTCACTGAGTTCAGGGCTTCAGTGGGCCTGTTCTCAGGAAGCAAGAGGATAGAGGAGACGTGGCTACTGCCATTGACCCCAACTGTGCTGCCCAAGGCTTGTCACTGCTCTTGATACTCCATTTCCCACTGGCTGAGCCCCAGTGGGAGACAAGGCCTGGGAGCCCCCGAGCAGCCTGCAGGACTCCGCCTCCCTCATTAGCAAGGAGAGTGGGACCACAGGGCTCAGCACTCATAACGGGTGGTCATGGGGGATGGAATCAACTGGCTGCAGGGTCTGGAGGAGGGAGCAGAATGAAGAATCAGGCCAGCATTCTAGAGAGTTGCCCTTTCTCAGAGATAGGAAGATGGGAAGGGAGCCGGGGGGCGGGGTGGGGGGAGGTGTTCCCAGGAGTCCAGCCTCTGTTGATCCATTTAGCTGCACACTTGTTTTGTTCGTTTTTTGTTTTTGTTTGTTTGTTTTTGGTGTAACTCTTATTGAATAATAAAATGGCTTAAGAAAAAGAAGGAAGAAAGAAAACTCTGGATATTTAGGGGGTCAAACGTTACATTTTTTCTCCGTGCTCCTTAGTGGATAAAGCAGAAGTGAAAATCAATCCACTGCAGTTCCCCCTTCCTGGGCCAAGAGGGGCCCTGCAGCTTTGACACCCACTCTTTGTCTGGGAGCTGGAGATAGGGGAGAGAGAGAGAAGACAGGAGCTTCAATACCCTGAGCTGGGAGGCAGACACAAAAAGGCAACAGGAGGCAAGAGAGAAACCAGAAAAGCAGTAGATCTAGCTAGGTTTGGGAAAGAGGGAGACACTGGAGCCCTGGCCACCGGGCCGGTGGGATGAGGGGAGCAGGCTGGGTCAGCCAGGACCGGGGATGCCAACATATGGCCACTCTGGGGGAGACAGTCTTCTTTGGGCATTGCTGGTGGGCAGAGAGCTGGTCCAGAGTGTCCTCATGTTGGGGAGATTTGTTTAATTATTTTAGCAAACAATTTTCTTGGCTATGTATGTGAAGCAGAATTTATCACTAAGTCCTCACGTAAAGGGCATTGAATCATACACAGGACTGTCCATCTAAATAAAGAGGTAAACTGAGGTAAGGTCAAAATTGTCAGAAAGATGAGTTTATTTGGAAACAGAGGAATTGCAATTTCAGACACACGTGCTATAGCAAGCCACAGGCGAGTCCGATGAGGGCTGGGGGTGGGCTCTGTTTGTGGGCACCAAATGTAAGGAGGGGAGAGCTAGTTAGGGTCTGTTAAAATAAGAAAAACTGGAGATCAGCTTTCAGATCAGAAAATCAGAAAGCTCTCCAAGGAGACAAAGCCATCGCAGTCATACAAGCAAAGCTCAATTCAGCTTATTTTGTGAGACCAGCCTGACCTGAGTTCTTTCTGGTAACCATGCCTCTGGGAACTGTAAGTAAAACTTTCCAAAGTTGATATGAGGCAACCTCTGACCAACTCCTTATCATTTAAAAAAATTCCAGTGTTATCAGTTTTCTGTAAATCAGGCATTTTATGGGGGGGGTGGGGGAGGATATTGGTCTCTTAATCCTTAAGTTTTGTTTTCCTGAGGGCACATGCATAAACTTTTTCATTTTATATCTTCCAGTTCCATTTTAGATCGAAATTTTTTTACAAAGCAATCCCTTCCTTCCTCAGCAGTCCTGCAGGGGAAGGTAAGGGTATTTAGTTTTACATTGTTTACTATTGTTTTCTTCCTTCCTCCACTAACAGTCAATCCATATTTCTATAGTATACAACCCAGTGCTCAGGACACCACCGGCTTGTTGATGGCTTGATTATGCATTTATTTATTTATTTTTATTGGAGTACAGATGACACACAATGTTGTATTATTAGTTTCAGGTGTACAACATAGTGGACTGACAATTCTATGCATGATGTAATGCTCGCCAGGGTAAATGTCATCACAGTCTGTCCCCATACAATGTTATCATGGTATCAACTATATTCCCTATGCTCTACTTTTCATCCCCATGACTTACTTATTTTATAACTGGAAGTTTGTACCTCTTAATTCCCTTCACCTACTTCGCCCATCCCCACATCTTTTTATTTTTCATTTTTTTAAAGTTTAATTTACTTATTTTGAGAGAAAGAGAGAATGAGCAGGGAAGGGGCAGACACAGGGAGAGAGAGAATCCCAAGCTGACAGCATGCATGGAGCCCAATTCAGGGCTCCATCTCACAAACCATGAGACCATGACTTGAGCCAAAATCAAGAGTTTGACGCTTAACTGACTGAGCCACCCAGGTGCCCCATCCACCCACCTTTTTAAACTTTTTACTTGGGATAATGACATTGCACTTGAGAAGATTGAAGCTCCCAAGATATGCTTCGTTTGGGGAACAGGTACTCCCTATGTGGGAAGCTATTTTCTAATCCCCTGAAAGCAATCTATTTATACCCTGAAATCTGAGTTTTTAAGGAAATGTATCATTATTATAGCTTGCATAACTCCAGTTATGTCAAAGAACTATTTCTACTGCCCTAGAATCATTGCAGCTGTGTCCTGAGAGCTCCGTGAGAGGTAGTCTGGTACACTGTATTCTCTCCTCATTGCTGTGCGCTGGCTTCCCTGCAATTCTGCAAGTGACCTTTTGTTCGAGGATGGTGCACCTGGATAACAATGGGGAGTGATTACTGCTTGCTTTACCATCTAAAGACTGGGAATACTGCTTAAAAAAATTTTTTTTTTAATTTATTTATTTCTGAGAGAGAGAGAGAGACAGCATGAGCAGGGGAGGGTCAGAGAGAGAGGGAGTCACAGACTGAAACAGGCTCCAGGCTCTGAGCTGGCAGTCAGCACAGAGCCCGACGCGGGGCTCGAACCCAAGAACCGCGAGATCACGACCTGAGCCAAAACCGGACGTTTAACCGACTGAGCCACCCAGGCGCCCCGGGAATACTGCTTTTCAAGCCTTGAACTCATTTCCTCTCCTGGATTTAACTGAGGGTGAGACAAGTACAATCTGGACAGAGAGGGATGGAGCCAGCAGAAAGGTGTCCAATGCCGCTCATCTGTTGCTGTCCACCTTGCCGACCCTGGGAGGCCCTGTGCTCACATCTAAGGCAATGTAGACACTAGGCAGTCTCAGCCTCTAGGAGGGGAGGGTTCTGAGCAGGCAGAAATGCAGGACTAGTTAAAATGGCCCAATGGGAGAGTAGGGCATCCATCCGAGGAAGAAGTGAGAACAGAAAGAATGCTGAAGGCTGAGGCAACCTGGGAAAGAGGGTCTTGGGGAGCAGGAGCAGAGGGCAGTCGGAAATGGGGAGACAGAAGTTGGAAGGTAAAGGTGGGTGTGGGCAAGACTGTGGAGAGCCCCATGCAGAGCTGAGCTTGGAAACAGCCCCCAATTAAGTGGTCGCCGGAGAATTCTCTGGATTTCACAGACCATTTATTTTTCTTAAAGCGTGGAGGATGGGAAGGAATGAAAGCAGGTTGCCAACTTTATTTTGCCATGGATGGACACACACGCGTGCATGCACACGCACACACACATACACACACACACACACACACACACACACACACACACACACACACACAGTTCCTTCCCATCAATTGATCTAGTGCTGTCATAAATGAAGAGATCTCTAACACCCTTAAGAAAAAAAAATAGGAAGAACAAATTTTCAAAATAAAGGACAATACTCTGAGAAGTGACAGCCAGCAACCTTGTATCACAGGTTTGCCAAAGACTGGGAATGTCATCGCAGCCTGGCAGGGTACACAGGCCCGCCTTGTCACCCCCAATGGAAAGCCATGGGGATTGCCTGGGGAGGGGGACTCAGTATGACGTCTCAGGTAGGCCAGGAGCTGGACTGGGCTAAGCACTGGGTATTGGGGAGATGGCTAGCAGGCCACTGTCAGAAGACATTATCATAAAACACCCTTTGAACCCATTCTCTATCCATAGCTACCAGTCACCCTGTCTCACCTGGACCATGAATGGCCTCCCCACTGCTCTCCTTGCTTCCACCACTTAACTTTCATAATCTGCTCTCCACATGGCAGCCAGGGTGATCTTTGAAAAAGTGACCTGATCATGTTTCTCAGCTGCTACCATCCTTTACTAGCCTGCCAGCAGGTCTAGCATGGTGTCAAGGCCCCCTTGTGCAGTCTTTGTCTGTGGCTGTGACCATACTGGCACCCCCCTGGTTTGCAGGGGTGCAGCCACAGTGGACCTTGTTCAATCTCTCCTCCTCTGTCTGGAACACATTCCTCCTGCTCTGTGTCTCCTTAACTCCATCAGGTCTCTGCTGAAAGAAAACATCCACAGGGAATCTTTCCACCTGGGCTCCTGATGTCTCCCATGTTACCTGTGTTGTTCTGTCTTCATAGCAGGTGTGTGATTGTGTGTGTATTGACTGCTCCTGCATTTGGCGATTTGCTAGAAGAACTCACAGGATGCACCATGCAGTTGTGGCCATGGCTAAGATTTGTAACAGTGACATATTAAGGATATACACCCAGATCATAAGGGAAAAGACACAAGTGGAATCTGGAAGAATCTGTGTGGAGGCTTCCTCATGCTCTCTCCCTCCAGTAAGGGTCACACAGTTCACCTCCTCTCCTAACAGTAAAAACACAGCAATATGTGTGTGGTGTTTCTGCCCAGGGAGGCCCATTACAGACTCGGCACCCAGAATTTGTACTGGGGGCTGATTGCATGCACACCCTCTGCCTAGCACAGGCCAAAACAGACCCTTGGGAGGAAAGCAGGTGCATAAACTGCATCATGTGCACAAACAGACGAAGCACAGGGAGCCACCTTTAGCAGTTAACTATTGATTGGGGACACTTTGGAAGCCAGTTCTCAAAGGTCAGCCAAGGCCCAACCCTACAAGCTGGCTTTCTATGCATAGCAGCCTCACACCTGCTTGGTTAACTCCTTTTTCTACACAATTTGTAGTTAGAGCTTTATCTTTGTGTCTTTTTCTATGGGGATAAGACCCTGTCCACCATGTCCCTCACTACACCCAGCACTTGGCATACAGTAGGCTCTCAGCTGAGAGTTTAAGAGCATAGAAGTGTCTGTTGGTAGCACTGGACTACTGATCCTGAGTTGTGACTTGGACAAGGTCCTTCACTTCTCATGGCCTCAGTTTTCTTACCTGTAACAAGGTGGGGGGCTTGAACAGTCCTTCCTCAAAGAGTGGTTGCAATGGCTGTGGTACTATTCTGTGTTCAGTGGATGTAACCTGAGGCACAGATGTGGATTTGCAACCAAGTGTGGGCTCCAGAGATATCTATTCGAGAGACTTGAAAAAGTAAACTTGATTAGCCTTGGAGGCCCAGGAAGACAGAAACTTGCAGTTAGTTGTAAGTCTGGAAGAAAAGATGTAATGGAATGAGGTTGCTGAGCTTGGGGTAAGGACTAGTGATAGATTTTCCTCAGTAGCCCCATTTTTTTTTTTAAATATTTTTATTTATTTCTAGGAGAGAGAGAGGCAGCGTGAGCAGGGGAGGGTCAGAGAGAGAGAGGGAGACACAGACTGAAACAGGCTCCAGGCTCTGAGCTGGCAGTCAGCACAGAGCCCGACGTGGGGCTCGAACCCACGAACCGCGAGATCATGACCCAAGCGAAAGTCGGACGCTTAACCAACTAAGCCACCCAGGAGCCCCTCAGTAGCCCCATTCCTAACCCTCAGTGGCCCTGTCATCAATAGATCATGTAGTTTCTCAGTCTCCACGTCTTCTTGAGGAAGCTCCTGGATCCAGTGAGTAGGTCCTGATGAGGAACACTCCGCTCTTCAGGTGTGCTCTAGAGACGCTGACCTTTGCTTGCCCTGCCTACTCTCTCCTTTCGGGGGCTTCCCCTACCCCACTGTGGGCTGCTCCACAGGGCCCTGCCTCAGCCTTAGTGACTGGACTGGACCAGTTGCCACAAGGGCTATTAGCACTGGCTGGCCAGGGGCTTCTGACCTGTAAGCCTGGCTTGAGAGGATGAGATGAGCTGGACTTAGATTCTCTTCACAGGGATTTGGTATTGGTTCCTGAGAGACAGGGCTGGCTAGCAATGGGGCTCCAATGATTCCGGGCCAGGGCAGGTGGGGTCCCTTGTGAAAGTGATGAAGAAGCAGAATTGCTAGTGTATAGGGTGAGGACTGGACAGGAATGGAAAGGCCATGAAACAAACGTCCCTTAGAACTGTCTTAGACCTGGGAGACTTTCTTGTTCCAGGGCACATGCATCTGATAATTTGAGGCAATTTAACCAAGAGCTTGGGCTCCACATTTGGACCTGAATATAGACTTTGCCTTGTGCAAGCTGTGTGTCCTCGTACAAGCCTTAACCTCTCTGAACTTCCGTCTCCCCAGTTATGTGATAGGGAGAGTAATATTGTCAAATTCATAGTGTCACTATAAGGCCTACATGATATCATACAGGGCTTTGCACAGTTTCTGGTACACAGTAAGTACCTAAAAATGTTATATAGTATTACAGTATTCTCAAAACTCCTCTATTTGTTGAGGCCTTCTGATGGCGCTCTGTTTCTGACCATCACAAATAAAAACGTGGTTATAATGAATGATCCTTTCCTCTTTGGAAGGATTCTTATAGAGAAATGATAGTTCCTAATGCTTCCACTTCCAGTGCCCTAAAATCTCACTTGGAAAGAAAGCACACTGTTATTTCACAGTATGTTTTTTCCTGACAGCTGATTGCCTTTTTCAAAGCATTCAGAACTCCATTTCTGGGTTTAACTACAGGTAGAATGCTTCTGTTAATTCCCATAGGGCCCCATCAGTGAATTTACAATTCTCTGGAAGTTGGATTTTCATAAAGGATAACAATGTCTTTTATATTTTGGCCTCAACACTATCTTTTTGACCAATGGAAGTTTATTAATTCTCATGGTGCTACATAATACATGTGACAAGTGTCCATGATTGATTTGGCATTTAGAGAATGCTAAAGAAATGAAGCAGTTCAATAGGAACAACATAAACCATAGTCTTCTAGAGCCATCAGGCCTGTGGAAATTCATACCCACCCCTTAATCACAGATACCAAGTCTCCTTCATCCATTTGTCTAAGCATCTCCCTGCCTCTAAGATGAACCTTTCCATTAAAGCAGTGATGAAAATGACATTTCTTTCCATCACAGAATTTAAACTTCTTTTAATGATAGAACTTTTAAATGTAGCCAATGAAATATGACTCAGGGGATTTGGAGAAGTGCCTTCTCTCTCAGCTTATTATGTTCTTATTACAGCTTCCACTTTTGAATCTTTTTATCAGAGGAATGATGCACTCTTTGGGTAACAGAACTGAACACCACCTTTTGACAGCCAAGACCACAGTCTTTGAGATTATACATGGATGCCTTTATTAAAAGAATGAATTTTTTTTTCTCATGCTGCTTTCTCATTAAGACCGACCAGCCACTTTCTCTCTCTTTGGGCTATTACATCTGGCTTCTAGCAACACCCTGGTATTCCTGTCTCTTGCCCCCTCCTCCACCCTTCCATTTTATCAGCTACTCTGAAGCCCAGATGAGCTTTCAAAAACTAGATTCAATGCTCTTGTTAAGAACCAGTGCTGCCTGCTCTGAAACCAGGATAAAATAGAGCCTCCTCAGCACATCTCAGGAAGACTCAGGACTCCTTTCTGCAAACTCTCCTCTCCCTGCTCCTGGCCACACAATACATCCTTCTTCCCTCTCACAGACACACTTCACTCCTGGCTCCATCCACTGCTCAGTATGGCTCTTTTCTTTGCCTGGAATGCCCTCCCTGTGGGTCTCCAACCAGCTCCAACCTCGACTCCTTCCCTTTTCCTCTCGGTGTGTGTCACCCCTGACTCCATGGGATGGGGATGACATGATGTAGGTTTGGGGACAGAGAGACAGTTGACATAGAATTCCAGGCTGGGCTGGCCCAAAGCAAAATTGTGAAGAAAGCCAAATATTGTCTTTAGCTTCTCCTCACCTTTTCTTTTTTTTAAAAAAATGTTTATTTTATTTATTTTTGAGAGAGACTAAAAGAGGAGAGTGGGAAAGGGGCAGAGAAAGAGGGAGAGAGATAGATAGAGAGAGAGAGGGAGGGAGGGAGCGAGAGAGAGTGGGAGAGAGAGAGAGAGAGAGAGAGAATTTCAAGCAGGCTCTGCACTGTCAGCATAGTGCCTGATGTGGGCTCAAACCCATGAACCATGAGATCATGACCTAAGCAAATATCAAGAGTCAGATGCTTAAATGACTGAGCCACCCAGGGGCCCCATCACCTATTCTTTCTTATCACAGAGGCTGCTGTTCTTTTTCTTCCCTTTATAACAGCCTTATTGAAATATAATTTACATAACATAAATTCACCCACAAAGGTATATAAGGCAATGGATTTTAGTATAGTCACAAAGCTGTGCAACCATCACCACAATTTGATTTTGGAACATTTTTATTATATCCATCTTCTGCAAACAAAAATCCCTTCATACCTATTAGCTGTCACTCCTATCTCTCCACCCCCAGTGATTAAACTAGACAGCCAATAATCTGCTTCCTGTCCCTATAGGTTTGCTTATTTGAGACATTTCATATGAATGGAATCATTTAATATGTGATCTTTTGTGTCTAGTTTCTTTCACTTAGTATTATGTTTTTAAGGATCATATGTGTTGTAGCATGGATTAGTATTTCATTCTTCTATTGTAGAATAACATTCAATTGTATGCATGTATACATTTTACTTATGCATTTATTAGTTGAGGAACATTTAGGTTGTTTCCACCTTTTTGGCTATGATAAATAATATGGCTGTGAACATTCATAAATAATTTTTGTTTCGACTTATGTTTACATTTCTATTGGAAATATATGCAGGGTATATTGTTTGATTTCCACATTACTTGTGAATTTTCCAAATTTCTTTTTGTTGCTTATTTATAGTTTAATTCTATTGCAGTGCACATTAGTCAGGGTTCTCCAGAGAAGGATGTATCTAGATAGATACATAGATACATACATAGATACATAGATAGATAGATACATAGATACATAGGTATAGATAGATATAGAAGAGGAGAATTGTTATGGGAATTAGCTCATGCAATTATGGAGGATGAGATAGGCCACAATATACAATCCACAAGCTGGAGAATAAGGAATGCTGATGATATATAATTCAATTCAAGTCTGAAGGCCTGAGAACCAGGAGTTCTAATGTCTGTGAGCAGGAGATGGACAGACCAGCTCAAGAATAGAAAAAGAGAGAATTTGCCCTCTCTTCACCTTTTTGTTCTATTCAGACCCTCAATGGATTAGAAAATTCCCACCCACACTGATGAGGGTGATCTTTACTCAGTCTGCTGATGTACTCCCTTCTGGAAACATCTTCACAGACACATTCAGAAATAATGTTCTACCAACTATTGGTGGGCATCCTTTAGCCCAGTTAAGGTGACACATAAAATTAACCACCACGTGGTGGGAGAAATACCTCGATAGTTTTAATCTTTGAGGATTGTTTTATGATCTAGCATATGGTCTATTTTGGAGAATGTTCCATGTATACTTTACATGTGCTCTATAGATATCTGTTGGGTCTAGTTGATTTATTGTATTCTTCATGTTTTCTATTTCCTTGTATACCTCTGGCTAATTGTTGTATTCATTATTGAAAGTGGAGTATTTCTCAATTATCATCTCTCAATTCTCTTCCTTTCTGTCAGTTTTTGCTTCATGTATTTGGGGGCTCTGTTACTAGGTGCATATGTGTTTATAATTATTTATAGTCTTTCTGATGAATTGACACTTTTATCATTTTATAATGTCCCTCTTTGTCTTTAATAACTTTTGTCTCAAAGTCTATTTAATCTAGTATTAGTGCTGCCACTCTAGCTTTCTCAGATCTCTTTGGTTACTATTTGCATGTTTCCCATCCTTGTACTTCAATCTAATTGTGTCTTTGAATCTAAAGTGTATCTCTTGTAAACAGTGCATAGTTGTACTGTTTTATCAATTCTGCCAATCTGCCTTTTTAAAAAGCCATTTAAATTTACTGTAATTACTGATAAGTGGGATTTGCAGCTATCATTTGTTATGTGTTTTATTTCTTTCTAATGTCTTGGTTCCTTTATTACTGCCTTCTTTTGTGTTAAATAGATAGCTATATAGTTTCAGGGGTGCCATTTTAGTTTACTTAATGTTTTTCATAATCTTTGTTAGGTTCTTTTTTTAATGGTTGCCTAGGGCATTTAGCATCTTAACTTAAAAAGCAATCTAGTTCACATTAATACTAACTTAATTTTAATAATATCTAGAAGTTTTGTTCTGATATAGCTTCATTCTACTCCTCCTACGTTGTGGTATTATTATCATATATACTACATTTTTATGTATTTTAAGTTCATCAACACAGTTTTGTAATTATTGCCTTATGAGGTTATTTCTTAAATCAGATAAGAGGAGAATAGAGGTATAAAATACTATATTATCTCTTATATATTTACCTTGCAGTTACTCTTACCAGTGCTTTTTATTTCTTTGTATAGATTCAAATAACCAGCTATTGTCTTTTATTTAAGCCTAAAGAACTCTTTTTACTATTTCTTATAAGGCAGGTCTGCTGACAATGAATTTCTCTGTTTTTGTTCATCTGAGAATTTCTTAATTTCTTTTCTATTTTTAAAGGATAGTTTTTCTAGATATAGGTTTCTTGATTCACAGTTCTCCTCCTTCCTTCCCACCCCCAGTATTTTGAGTATGTCATTTAGGCTTCCATGGGCTCCAATGAGAAGTTGGCTATTAATCTTATTGAGGATCTCTTGTTCTCATGATGAATCATTTCTCTCTTGCTATTTTCAAGATTCTCTCTTTGTCTTTCAACAGTGTGATTATGATATGTCTAGACATGGATCTTTTTGAGTTTGTTTTATGGGAGTTCACTGAGCTTCTTGGATGAATAGATTCATGTATTTCATCATATTTAGGAAGTTTTAGGCCATTATTTCTTCAAATAGTCTTTATGTCTCTTTTTCTCTCATTCTCCTGGGTCTCTCATTATACATATGTGAGAAGACTTGAAGGAATCCCATACATTTTTGAGGTTCTGTTCATTTTTCTTTTTTTCTTTATGATTGGATAATTTCAGTTGACTTTTATTCAAGTGCACTGATTCTTTCTTCTGTCAACTCAAATGTGTTGTTGAGCTCCTCTAGTGAATTAACCATTTTCAGTTATTATACTTTTCAACTCCAAAATTAGGTAGAGTAATTTCTATCTCTATTGATATTCTTAATTTGGTAAAACATCATTGTCTTACATTCCTTTAGTTCTTTAGACATGGTTTCATTTAGTTCTTTGAACATATTTATAATAGCTGATTTTAAGTCTTTGACTAGCAAGTACAACATTGGGGCCTCTTCAAGGTTCATTTCTATTGAGTGCTTCTACCCTCACCCCACTCCTTGCCCCACTCCCCACCCCATGTATGGTCCATATTCTCCTATCTTCTTCTGTGCTTTATAACCTCTCACTGAAAACTGGACATTTTAGATAATACAATGTGACAATATACCTGTTTTCCTACTAAATGACAATGTTTAAAGCCTAGAATATTTTCTAAATCATAATTTTATCTTCTCTATTTGGCCCAATATGGGCATATAACAGGTGTTCAATAAATGCTTGTTAAATTAATAGTGGAGAAAATTCTTAAAAAGTACAGGTCCATTCAGAGCTTACATAGAGTTCCTTCACAAAGACCCAGAAGAATGGAGGCAAAGTGTGAAACAGGTAAAACTTATCTTTGATGTGCTGATAGCAAAAGTCCCACATATCTATTGGAAATTAATTATAAGAATTATAGAGTGCTATCAAACCTTACTTCAGGATACTACCCCATCAGTAGCATGTAAACTTCTTTTTTCCCATCACAGAATTTTACATAACTAATGACACTTTAAAGATAACAATGTGCAACATATCCTCTTTCAAATGAGAACTCAAGGTAACAGGAAATTAATGTGCTCAGAGTAACACAGTTAATTTGATGTAGGGCTCAACTTTCATATACTGTGGTTTAGTATTCTTCCCTAACTTCCTACTGTTCTTCAAGGTGGAAGAACATGGGAACCCAATATGTGAATCTCCACTTGTGGTGGAATTCCAAGAATAGAGGCAAATAAGCACTGGGCTTGGGTTTGGAAGGTGAAAGTTCAGATCTGATTCTGCCAGGAATAATGATTTGTTCAAATACCTTCACTTGTTTGAGCCTTGGCTCCTCTAGTGCAAAATACTGATGATAACAGGGGAACTTGGGTGGCTCAGTCAGCCGAGTGTCCGACTTCGGCTCAGGCCATGATTTCGCAGTTCGTGAGTTAGATCCCCAGGTCAGGCTTTGTGCTGACAGCTCAGAGCCTGGAGCATGCTTCAGATTCTGTGTCTCCCTCTTTCTCTGCCTGTCCCCCACGCATGTTCTGTCTCTCTCTCTCTCTCAAAAGTAAATAAACATTTAAAAATAAAAAAAAAAACATATTGATGATAACACTTACCCAACTGGGTTATTGGGAGTATTAAATGAAATAATATAAGTGAATCTTATACTTATGCTCTTAGCAGTCACAAGAGTGGGGAAAAAATCTTATAGAAGAAAATGACCCTTCTAGGTTCTCTCTCTCTCTCTCCAAACCTTATAGAAGAAAATGACCCTTCTAGGTTCTCTCTCTCTCTCTCTCTCCAAATCTTATAGAAGAAAATGACCCGTCTAGGTTCTCTCTCTCTCTCATTTTCTTGCTCTCTCTCCCTTTCTTTCTTCCTCTTCTTTCCCTCTTCTTTCCTTCCTTCCTTCCTCCCTTTCTCTCTTTCTGTAAAAACTAACATCACATAAGAAGAAAATGTCTTTGAATGTACATATGAAAGGAGTAAAATATTCTCTCAAACTAAAAAAGAGCTAGTATGTTTTAGTTCTGGACAGGTAAGTCACTGCTCATCTTAATAACTGGGGATAAAGTTAGGAGCTGAATTAGTAAATAAATAAATGGAATTTTAACCACCATCTTCTCTTAGTCTTTGAAGGCTGGAGCAGACTGATAGTGTATTTGTTTTGTACACTTAATTTCCTCCCCACTTTACTTCTCCTTTTTGTTACTTATTAAGTGTCATACACTGCCATGAGATCTGAGTAGCCAAGAGTGACTTAAGCAATAGTCTCAGCTATTCAAGATCTGTAGTTGACGTCACTAAAAATAAATGTTTGCCTCTGTTAAAACAAACAAACAAACAAACAAACAAAGAAACAAACTCATAGGTGTAGTAGAATGGTCTCATAGATATTTGTTAAGGGCTGAACTGTGTGCTCCCCTCAAATTTATATGGTGAAGTGCTAATCCCTAGTACCTCAGAATGTGACTTTTTAGAGATAGGGTCTTTAGAGAGGTAATTAAGTTAAAATAATATCAGGAACATGGGAATCCAATTTGACTTTTTTTTTTTAAATATGAAAAGAAGATTAGGATACAGACACATCCAGAAGAAAAACCATGTGAAGACACAAAAAGAAGATGGCCATCTATAAGCCAATGAGAGAAGGCTCAGGAGCAACCAAACTTGCTGACACCTTGATCCTGGACTTCTGGCCTCCAGAACTGTGAGGGAACAAATTTCTATTGTTTTAAGTCACCCAGTTTGTGGTACTTTATTATGATCCTCCAGTGGGAGGATCAATATAATCCTCTACTGGGATTGACCACTTGGACATTAGTATTGCCACAGTTAGTTCAAAACAGTGTCAGCATGTGTAATTTAACTCATATATTAAGATATTAATAAGTATATTATGGTTCTGAGTACTCTAAGGATAAGATTTTATTAACCTACTCTTATTTTACCTAAGCCCACATCTCCCCTCCATATCTAGAGCATGGAGCTGAGCTGCCTATTCATCTCTGAAGGAAAGATGAGGTATTGATGGAGGAATAGACCAGACACCACTAACTCCTGAGTTATGAGATAGGATGTGAGGATAGTACTAACGTGGAAAAATGCTTATGTTATATGGTTGAAAAAAAAGAGGAAAATGATAAATCTTACATTTAACATAATTCTTGTGGAAAAACAACAGAAGTTATCAATTATATAAACAGAAAAAATATTGGCAGGAAATAACATCATAACATTTGTAGTAATTGTTTTGGAAGCTAGTTCAAAAATTCATTTTTTTCTTCTTTTCTATTAACTACTTATCTGACTTTCCTACATTTTTTTTTTGTAGTGGGCCTATCTAATGAAAATAAAATCAATACAGTATGTCTTGTAAAAAGATCCTAAATTTGATGGTTATTTCTGGAGTGTATGGCTGTCCCTTCCCTCCTTCAAAACGTTTTGTCACATATAAACCAGGTAAAATAGGAATCTAATACATTTCTATTATTTAGACACAGATGATTTGAAGCTTTGGTGATTTATGATACTTTTTATGAAGGGACATTTTTAATAAAGTAAATTTATTACCAAACCAGTTCAATGACTGTTCTATTTTAAAATTAAAATTCTTTCTAAACACTTAAAAAAAAAAAAGCACAGCTAGAATTCCAGTATAGGACTGTCATGTCTGCATATAAAAAAAGACCTCTCTCTGATGTATTCATTAAAAGAGGCTCTTGGAACACCCTTTCTTAGCAAATACTTGATTATCTTAGGTTCTATTCCTATATACATAGAATACTAGCAAATACATACATGATTTACTGACAGATTTCTAACAGCTTCACATATATTAACTCAAGAAATCCTCACCATAATCTTATGAAGGATACCATTACTGTCCTTTTTTCCAAGGAGGACACTGAATTACAAAGAAGTGAGTAATTTTCCCAGGGCCACACAGTGCTGGAGGCCGAGCCGGCTCCAACAGGTCCAGGGGTCCCTGAAGGATGGACGGTGTTGGCGCGCGCGCGCGCGCGCGAGAGAGAGAGAGAGAGAGAGAGAGAAAGAGAGAGTGAGAGAGCCCTGAGATTCTTTCTGATCGCCAGGCAGGCATCTCTGTCCTGTCGGTTTTGGTGTCTTTATTTATAGGTTAAATGATAACATGACATCAGAAAAAGGAATTTTTACAATGGATAACTCTTTGTGATAAGATGCTTTGGAAAGTGTACAGAAGCAGGTTTTACAGAAGTATTCTTGCAGAACTATTCCAAGTATAGTGAGGTTAAGTAAATCTTAAAACTAAAAATTTAGCAGGGTATTCTTAGTAAAAGACAGGATACATATTTGTTCTAAGTTAATAATGCTGTTAGTTCATAGGTTAAGTGTATAGATGGGCTAAGAGTCATTCTGTCTGGCTCTCAAATGAATGTTTTTGAGTTGGTTAATAAGTTGTTCGTGGAAACCTATTTGATGCTGAATGTGTGAACACCATGGAGGCCCTAAATGTGTCAGCCTTTTGTTTGTGGGTAATGTTTTAGCTACTCTTATCTATCCTCATCCCAGCCACCTGTAAGGAAGGGTGTTTGCAGAAAGTAGGCCTTGGGGAAGGGACTGCCATACATCACCAATTAGGAGAAGGTGTAAGTATTAACTTAAGTTCTGCCCATATCTGTACCTTAACTCTAAATTAGGCTCTTTGTCTCAGGGCGAGGCTCAGTTGTAGTTCTTGTGTTCTTAACCCCCTTTATCATCTAAGTCTTGGATCTGCAAGGCCCATAGGAAGAGCCTTTTGACAATCATCCATAGAGCTTTCATCTAAAATCTCTCTTGCGGGGCGCCTGGGTGGCTTAGTCGGTTAAGCGTCCGACTTTCGCTTAGGTCATGATCTCGCAGTTCGTGGGTTTGAGCCCCGCGTCGGGCTCTGTGCTGACTGCCAGCCCAGAGCCTGGAGCCTGTTTCGGAGTCTGTGATTCCCTCTCTCTCTCACCCTCCCCTGCTCATGCTGTCACTCTCTCCTAGAAATAAATAAAAACATTAAAAATAATAATAATAAAATCTCTCTTGCAAAGGCAGGAATATGCTTTCCCTTATGAGGTATCTGTGTTCAGAATATGGGTCTGATATGGAATATCGTGAGGCCTGGTCAATACCAGCACAACATGAGCCAGTGGTAGCAGGAGATACCAGTTTTCATTTTTCATGACAGGAGCTGTGCAAACACTGCCATTTCCTTGCTGTGACTGCCATCCAGAGAGGCCGGTGCGGCTCCCGGCAACACAGTAGGTGGTAGATCTGGGATTAGAACCTTGTCAGCCCTGCCCTGGGGCTCCAGCTCTTACCCACTTTCCTCTGTGGAGGAGACTTGACACAACATCTCTGGTCTTAAGACACCATGACAATGTGGCTTGACGTTGATCCAGCCAGGACTCTACCTTCTCCTTTTCTCCTTACATGTGAATTAGTGAATTTGACTGTCTGCCTGGTGGGGTATAGTGAGGAGGAATCTGTTTACTGGTTGCACGTCCCTGAAGACAGAAAAAAACACTCTCTTGGTAACAGTACCACCTCATGCTCCATCTCCATTGTTCATTTATTCTTATTTTTAAAATTCTGATGGACTTTATTATAAATTTCCAATAATCCAAATGAACTCTGTTCACAGAGTGTGATCATATGCTTCTCTCTTCTACTCATTTTTAACAACTTCCTCAAGTTAGAGATGCCCAATTTAACAGAGAATAAATTAGTAGCCCCGTAATATATCTTGGGAAAGTGTAGAGAAAATACTCCCTTGCCGCATTTGGCAAATCAAATAAGCAAACTAGCACATGTTCTTAGAAGAGACTCAATTCTTAGAAACTCTCCCCATCACAGAGCTGTGAGGACAATGGCAGATTAATTAATTTAAGTGAATTGGAAGTGATAAATACAAGAGAACATTTTCTGAAGATGGCTTTGTTGGTGTTTTAAATTGAAACTCCACAGATGGAAAGATCTATTTAAGTGACCAGTTCATTGAGCTGGCTTCTTATTTGTATGCATGGAAAATCCAAGAGACCCATCCGTGGTGCTGGCCAAGATTCTGCCCATGGGAGACATTTGTCACTGTTTGCTCTTTCTCTTCTGGCCGAATCCTGCACCACAGAGACAAGGTTCCTTGTTATTTATCTTTGATGAGGCTGTTTTCCACTTTCAGAAAAGTTCCCAGCTTAGTATGAAGGTCAGTCAATTTTAGCCCAGAAAGATAGCCAGGCAGCTGACTCTGGTGTCTCCAACTGTGGGCAGTTGTGGCTGCTCTCAGGTAGACAGGGTTTCAGGGTCCTAACTGAGCTTTGTGGTGGACGGTCTTTTGATTATTCTACTCAGGGAGGTCAGAGGTTGGATTCAGGGACAGCATGTTAAAATGGAGTAAGGTAAAAAGGCCAAACAATGGACTGACTTTGGAGAGAGAGGGAATAGGAAGCCAGGTTCAGGGTTGTACTCCTCTGGCCTTGCCTGTGGCTAGTTTTCTAGGGGAACTGCCTGAATTGTTCCCAGAGCATGGCCTGAGGTAAAAGGTCTCCTGCCCATTGCTCTCCGGCCAGGATGTGCTGGGGCCCAAACATCAGCCTCTTCTGAAGCTCTCTATCCTAAAGGAACCCAGTGTTGGAGCTTTGGTTGCTACTTAACTGTTTTATTATTTCCTTTTCATTCTCCTCTGACTTCTAGCACCCACTGACTAGCAATGGAGAAGGGATTTCATATGGGATTACAGACCTCCTTCTGTTTACTTTTCGATGTGTTTCCTTCAAACTTTAAATGTAAGCGAGAAAGTGCTGAATTAATAGCAATCCAGGAGCTGTGGGCCAGAGATATGGACTACAGCTCCCTGCTCATGAACTCTGTGGCTCTTTGGAGAATTCATGGGACAAGACTTACAGACACAGAGACAGGGGGTTTACTATTATCATTTAAACTTCCTGATGGCTAGTTTTGTTAGGTACAAAATGGAGATGAAAAATATATAGCCCACTGCATTTTTGAGTGGAATAAAAAGATATGAAATATTTTATTTTTTTAAAACAATTTTTTTACCTTTTTTTTTTTTGAGAGACAGAGAAAGACAGAGTGAAAGTGGGGGAGGGGCAGACAGACAGGGAGACACAGAATCTGAAGCAGGCTCTGAGCTGTCAGCACAGAGCCCAATGTGCGGCTCAAACCCACAAACCATGACATCATGACCTGAGCGAAAGTCGGATGCTCAACCAAGTGAGCCACTCAGGTGCTCCAAGATATGACATATTTTACAGCTGCTTTGAAACTATAACCATTCAAATATAAACACGAGCTCACTGGAGCTGAAGACTGCTACCACCATATAACAAAGATGATATAGTCTGTGGGTGTGGAAATCTGATTATTAAACCCATTTCTTGAATTCACATCAATCTCTGACAAGTCTCAGGATTTTTCCCAGCCTGTATCATACGGACTAAGAAATAATGCAGCACCCGCCATATCATAGCACTTAAATGGTCACCTCCTTCCTTCTGTAATTGATGAGAAGTTGTATCCAGGGAATGTCGTTCTTACCTTGACTCATTCCATAAATATTATGAATCACTTGCTCTGTGGCCCCATTAACTTTGATTTATGAAGTGAGCAGTTTCATTGAGCTCTTTCTGTCAGACTTCTAGTGAGGGGTGTATGGGGAGGCTCTGTGGTGTCATTCTTTTGGCATATCCAGCACCCAGCACGCATGTCTGACAAATAGCACATGCCAAGGGCTCTGGCAGATGAAAGGACAAATCAAACAGCAAGCAACTGTTGCTCTTTGTCTTTGCTAATGCTTACAAAGTCTTCTACATCCTTTTTGCTAAAGGGCCAGCAAAGTTCAAAGAGCTTTTAGAGAGGACTCCCAACACTGCCAAGGAGATCTTGGTATGTTCACTTGGTACGTTTGCAGAAATTTAATAGGCCAAATAATTTATATTCTGTTCCAATAACTGGAGAAATAATAAATTGAGGAGGGTATTTTTTGGAGGGGGAGAGAGTAGAAAAAGTGAATTATACAACAGACTCGACTGTGGTATTGTTTACATATTGGTCTTTTTTTTTTTCTTCAGTAATATCTAATTCAGTCTTGCAGCTACTCAGACAGAAGTTAGAAAGGTTGCACTGCACCTAAATGTTGACAAAATGATTGATTGCTCTTTAGGTCAGTGCAGAGAACAGAGTGTTGTGTTTATGGAATTTTGCCTCCTCTATTGTCATGGAGATGGGACACCATATTAAAGTGAGTGTGCCAGCACTATGATTTAGAGCCAGATTTGAAAGGAAGAGGGAACTGAATTCAAGTGTCGTTTTTGTTTTTTGGGTTTTTGGTTTTGCTAATATCATATTGATTTTTAAAAGTAAAATGAGTGCGCTGTCCATAACTGATATTTTTAAAACTGAACTTGGGAGACCATAATTCCGTAGCTCTGATGCCATAAGTTGGCTGCAAAGGTTGTTTTACCACAGGTAGGTCATGGATGAGACCACTCATTGGAACAAGGCAAGAGCAGAAATGGGTTTGATGAGGAAGATAGTGTGGACTTGGATAAGGGATGCTAGTGGGGATCCCATGAAAAGGTCCAGCAGTCAACTGCAATATGAGTCTGGAGAGCATGAGTGAAGACCAGTGAGCAAAGTGGATTTGGACATTGTTCAGAGTCTAGAGCACATGTTGCCAAGGGTTTTCAGTAAAGGGCCAGAGAGTAAATATTTTAGGCTTGTGGACCATAAGGTCACTGTACCAGCTCTGTCATTTTAATGCAGAAGCAGCCTAGACAATATGTAAATGAGTCAGATATTTTTATGTTCCAATAAAACTTTATTTATTTAAAAAACTAGAGTTGGAGTGTGAGTCAAGGGAAGGGGAAGAGAGTGTGAAATTTGGCCAGAGGAGTGTAGGATCCTGACTTCTGCTCTCGACTATGGGAATGAGTATGAAATGAGTATGGGGGGTAAACAATGTCCAAAAGAGGACCTGAGAAATGCCCATGTCCTAGGCAAAAGCAGAGAAGGAGCCAGGGGAGGAAAAAGAAGCATTTCCAGAGGAAGGAGGGGAATCCAGAGAGCCAAGTGCTTCAGAGACAACAAACTGGAGTTTTAAGGAGGAGGAGTATACAATGATGTTAAAAATAACACCAGGGAGTCAGTGGGAAGAGCACTGTGCAGAGACTATCGCAAACAGTTTATAGGATATGTCTGATTTTTGAGAATGCAGTCAGGGAGAGATGGGCACTTAAGGCCATTAAATGCAGGTGGTTGTCAAGGTGATAAGGTGACAGTTGTAAAGATATGGATGTCTTTTGAGGTAGAAGGAAAGGAGGTTGAGAGAGTCTGCGGCAGAGGGCTTCAATCTTCTCAGGATTAAAAGAATGTTAGGATATTCACAGCCAAGGAGAATACTCACCTGCTGTATGAACAGTCCCTAGAGTTCAAAGATAGTGGGAGGACTTTGGCAGTGTTCAATAATTATAACACTATAAAGAGTGCTATAGTAGAGTCTCGAGAATGATGGAACAGCATTGCATTCCCCATCTCCCCCGCCCCACGCCCACACGTCCCAGCTCTTAATTCCCTTTGGAACTGTATTACACCAATGACTGTGACCATGGTGCCCTATGTTAAAACAAACACCACCATTAGCTGGTTTATCTGGTCAGTGTTGAGACACAGGCAGGGCTGAAGTCAGGCCCAAATTGATGACCTTACACTGAAATCATGCTGAGCAACTTAATGTTCACTTCACTTTGTAGGGGGCAGACACTACTCAGCACAAGTTGCCATTTTACCCCAGAGAAGAAAGAGGTGGGTCGTGAAGGGGCTCAGAAGGGGGTAAGATAGGAGACGAGGAGGTTGGACGAGGGGGTGGCTAAGTGCCACACAACCCCTTGAAGGAAGAGTAGTTTTTCAAAGCTCATTTTTTAAAGAAATGGTATTGTAAGTGGCCGACCTCAAAATGGGTCCCAGTTCTCTGGATTGTGGCTCTTTATGTGCTTGTGTTTTAGTCAACATTTATATGAGAATGAACTTCTAAGTTTTCTGAGAGGTGAGGAGACTCATCTCATTTAATAGGTTATTGTTGATGGCATATTTAATTTGTCTGACCTCCCAGTTCATTTACTCAGTGACAAGAGTTCGTGGCTTTGTCAACATTTTGCCAAACAAAATGAAAACACTGAACCGCTGAGCTGCATCTTGTTAGTGGTGTCTTTTTATATGCATGGCTGACATAATAGACTGCTTTTTGAGCCAATGACTCATTGTTTTGGAGGTGGGCACAATCTAGGAAAGCTGGGAAGGGCAGTTGGAGCATAGTTACACTCTCAAATTTTGCATATTTTGGAAGGGAATGATGGCAATGTAAGGCCAACAAAGTGGGAAGAAAGTGAAGGGATCTGGAGACAGGTGAAAATACTTGATACTCAGAGTAAGTGATGCAGAAAGTTCTCTTGATGGAGCTAAAAGTCTTGCCTTTTGACAGTGGCTTTCAGTTCCTTTACCCCAACCCCCAAACCTACAATAAGGTATACATTTTACATAACAACCCACTTATAAACACACACACACACACACACACACACACACACACACACACAGGCAAGTTTCATCAAATGGTTGTATCACTGTATGCCCTGATGCTTTCCTTCTATTTTCTTCCATTTCACTAAAGGAAATGACATAATAACTTCCTCATGGGTTGGTACTTATGATTTGAAGACCACAGATTTAAATCTCAAAAGCAGCAATCTGTGCTACCACAGAGGATTCCAAGGGTCATAGATATGGTGTGCTTGCACATCGCCACCCTCAGTCAGAACCCATGAGACTGAATGAGCGAATCTTTCTCTCCAGGCTTTTATCGGTGTTCAGCAGAAGGCATAAGGGTAGAAATGACTATCCAGAGACTGCCTCATCTATGGAGAGAAACTAAGAGGTACTATATTTCCCTGAAGGAAGCCTGGAGATAGATTTGCAATGCTTAGAATTTAAATACTTCTGAAATGAATTTAAGAAAAAAGTTCACAATCCATATACAGCTTGGATAAAATTCTTCTCTCTGAACCTTTTTCAACATCCTCTTCTTCCTTGTGGACTTTGGGAAAAATAGCCAACTGCAGACAAAGGGTCAGATGGAGATCTATGGTGACACGAGCTAGGTTCTAGTAATAATGCATAAGATGCATATGTTATATCTTTCCTTTCTACTACACAAGGAGATTTATTTTGCCATTAGTCAAGGGGGCCGCAAAGAATAAGGACTGCCAAGGCAAAATCTTGAAATGCTGACTTCTAGCTGATAAAGCTTATTTTACGGATGCTACACAGCTAAAGAGCATGGAGTTTGATGACTGAAGACTTGGGTCTGAAGATTAGGGTTCACATTCTAGCTCTGTAGTTTATGAGTCTTGTCGTAGGTTGGCTTCCCTGGAAAGCAGACACTGAGACCAGGGTTTGAGTGCAATACTTTATGTGGGAAATGAGTGAACTAGGGAAGGCAGTCAACACAAAGTATATTTTCCCCCTTTTTTATTGTAAAATGTACCTAACATAAAATTTACCATTTTAACTATTTCTGAGTTTACAATTCAGTGGTGGTAAGGGCATTCGCATTGTTGTGAATTCATCATCACTATCCACAATGTGTTCTATGTCCTAACATGAAACTCTGTACCTATTAAACAGTAATTCCCCCCTCCCACCCCAGCACCACTATTCTTTTTGTGACTTTGATTATTCTAGGTTCTTCATGTAAGTGGAATCACACAGCATTTTTCCTTTTGCATTTGATTTATTTCACTTAGTATAATATCTACACTGTTCATCCAGGTTGTAGTATGTGTCAGAATTTCTTTCCTTTTTAAAAGCTGCACAATACTCCTTTCTACATATACACCACATTTGGTTCATTTGTCCGGCAAAGGACATTTGGACTGCTTCCATGTTTTACTGTAATAATGCTGCTATTAAAATGGGTATACAGTTATCTTTTTTAGCCTTTGCTTTTCACTTCTTTTGGGTACAAATCCAGAAGTAGGACTGCTGAATCATTTGATAACTATATGCTTAACTTATTGAGGAGCCACCATATTGTGTTCCACACTGGCTATACCATTTTACATTCCCAGTCATGCACAAGCATCCCAATTTCTCTATGTCCTTGCCAACACTTATTTTCCGGTGTTGTTTTGGTTTTTAATCGATACAAGGTGTTTCAATTAGCAATTCACACTGTGGGGGAACTGGGGTTCAGTCCACCTGGAGCCCCCGGGAGGCATTACAGGGCACACTTTGGAATTGTCCCCATTTGGAAGCTGGGAGTATTCAGGCATCAACTCTTGTCCTATTGGCTGAGGGAGGCCTGGGATAGTCCTCAGGCAGAGAGCTCGAGATTCTTGCAGTAGAAAGCCTGGCTATGTGTGGGAGAGTGTGGCCTGGATGATGTGAATGTGAGAGAGCACTGACAATGCCTCCTGATGCCTCAGTCCAGGTCAGTAAGCTTCTTTTGACTAGGTTTCCTCATCTGTAGCACAGGGATGAAAATACCACATTCATATGATAGGATGACTATGAAAATACTTGTGGGGGCTTTGTGAACTGGAAAGTTCTAGCTAAATGGGAAATAATCTACTTCTGAGGAGGACTTCTGTGGGGTCAATACATTTCTGAGACTGCTAATAACTACAGGTAACTATAGATAGTCCTCTTGAGTCTGAAATGGAAGCAAACCACTGTGGCCTCCACTGGATCAGCAATTCAATGCAGTGTTCCTATGCTGGTTCTGTGGCTTGGGTGGCTAAAGCTAGTTTTCTTTATTGTTTTATAATTTTTTAATGTTTTATTTATTTTTGAGAGAGAGAGAGAGAGACAGCAGGGGAGGGTCAGAGTGAGAGGGAGATACAGAATCTGAAGACAGGCTCCAGGCTCTGAGCTAGCTGTCAGCACAGAGCCCGACATGGGGCTCGAACCCACGAACTGTGAGATTATGACCTGAGATGAAGTTGGATGCCCAACTGACTGAGCCACCTAGGCACCCCTAAAGCTAGTTTTCTTGTTAAGTAAGCATGGCAAATACAACCTGCTGTTCATTCATCATTCATTCAATTCACTCAACATATTTCTTATATATCTATCATGTGTCACACACTGTGCTTCCCCCTCACTCTCATGTAGTTTATCATCTAGTAGGGAAGAAAGGCGTTGTACTCATAACTATCTATAATTTAGGGTGGCCATATACCTCTGTTTGTTTGGGACAGTCCTGGTTTACTGCTATAGTCTGGTATAAAGAGATCTTACTTTCACTCTTTAATAACTAGGTTTGAACAGGAAAGTGTATGGCCCCTCCACCCATATATTATCAGCAAGTCATGTTATTAACAAATTCTAGAGAGGGTTGCCACATGTCTCCAAAATACATGTACCAGTGCTCAGATAGCAATTCCTTCTTTCGTTTATTCAGCATGCATAGTGCATGTTTCCTATATGCCTGGTGCTATTGGAGTTAGGGAATCTGGGAAGGTCAAGGAAGTGAGAATTGAGCTATGAGCAATGAGGATGCAGCAGCCATGCCATGATCTGGGGGAGCACGTTCTAAGTGGGGCCATGGAGAGTACAAAGGCCCTGAGATGAAAGTGCAGACAGGTTAGTGTGGTTAGAGCCTAGTGACAGACAAGAAGAGTGGCCAGAACTGAGATCAGAGCATCACTAGGGGCCAGATGAACTCAGAAGGTCATCTCAAGAGGACTGGCTTTTTTAAATGCTTGCAATGGAAAATTACTGGAGGGCTCCACACAGGGCCCTTTCTGACTGCTGACAGAGAACTGACTGTAGAGGTAAGGGTGGATGCAGAGAGACCTATTAGGAGCTGATGTGGTTGTCCTGATGACATTTGGCAGATGGACCAGGAAAGTAGCAATACTGGTTCTCTGTAGTTTAAATAGATTTTTTGTTAGCCCCAATACTGGCTTTTCATCTTCCCAGCCCAATCTCCAATGTGAAAGCCACAGAAATTAGTTTTCTGGTATTAGTCACTCTCTACTTAACTAATAAGTGCCAAGGAGGGTCAGGGAAAATCCAATAGGTTCTTTTTCATAGACTCAAAAGCAGTGTCTGAGGCACAAAGAGCAGTGGAATTTCATGGGTGACATCAATCTTGGCTTCGGATATCAGACACTGTCTCCCATGGCTTCCTTTGTAATAAAATGGAAAGTTGAAGTCTGAATAACAGTACAGGTAGGTGGATTCATTGCTGGTTGGACCACTCTACTGGAGAGTGTTGATTTATGGCTCTGTGACATTGTAGAGGGGCTCGCTGCAAGTCTGTCTTAGTCAATGCTCTCCTCAGGGACTTTAGAGAAGGTGAGAAAGTTTGTTTATTCTTTTTGCAAATGCCATAAGCCAGGAAAGATGAGTCATGATTGGAGGAAAGACTCATTATTCAGAGTCCCTGAAGTTTCAGACCTCCCTTTGTGCCTCCCTGTTCATGATAGCTCTTAGTAGATACCCATCATAATGTCCATGAAAATTAACCAGAATGCTGTTTTAAATGATGCTATCTGGATTCAACTCCTAGTACATTGGGGAAGGCAGGATTCCATGCTTTTAACAAGTTCCCATAGGATTCTAAGGTAGGCAGTCTGGAGTCCATGCTTTGTGTAACCCTGCTTCATATTATAGCATTATCACACTAGGTTTGTAATTACTTGTCCATGTGTCCATACCCCCACTAGGCTGTGAGCTCCTTTGTTATCTATCCCTAAGGTCTACTACAATATCTCTATACAATGGAGAGTTAATCAATGGTTGTTGAAAGATCAGGCTGGAATGTTGTACTGAAACCAACAATACTACATTTGTGAAAAGAGAAGTAGAGATCATTCAAGATTAAAAAAAGAAGAAGAAGCCTCAGTTGCATAAATATAATATGGGGAATTCTTGGCTTGGAAACCATTCCTGTGAAAAAGAGCCAGGGGTTTTGGCTCAACACCAATGGGTGTTAAATACTGGAATGCAATAGCCTCAGGAGGTTGAGAGATCTCTATCTCTGAGGACAATCAAACAGAGAATGATAAATCCAGGGATCATATGTCATACAAGAACAACAGGATTTTCCCACTTCTGTAGGAAGTGACCTGAGATTAAGCAGTTATTTCTAGCTAGAATGGTGCCATAGGCTTCCAGCAGGTCTTATGCTTCAGATTCCTCCCTTATGGAACATGTATTAGGCCCCATTTATCTCACCAACATCCACCCCTCCCTTATTCCACATTTACAGATTCCTAATTTTGTTGGGGAGTCACCCTTCCTCATTTCTCAGGGGCATTTAAAAAATTGTTTTGTTTTATTTATTTTTGAGAGGGAGGGAAAGACCGAGTGTGAACTGGGGAGGGGCAGAAGGAGAGGGAGACACAGAATCTGAAAGTAGACTCCAGGCTCTAAGCTGTCAGCACAGAGCCAGCATGGGGCTCGAACCCATGAACTGGGAGATGTTGACCTGAACCAAAGTTGAATGCTTAACTGACTGAGCCACCCTGACCCCCTCTCAGAGGGATTTAATAATTGGATGAAGCCAGTCATAGTGTCCAATTTTCCTTATCGGGAGATGTAAGAGAAAGACTTCTGCAAGTTCCCTCTTTCCTGCAAGGGATGGCAATAAGGGATTGTCTCTTCTTCTTCTGGATGTTGCTGTATATGATTGTGAACTGCAAAAGCCCTTTTCTCAAGGGGAGCTCCACTGAATACAATGTTGATATCCCAAGAATGGGAGAGAAGCACGTTGGAAAGTTGTTTCTGAAATAACCAACCCTGGAACAACCCAACTTTCCAGGCATCTGTTAAAGGACATAATAAATTTCCTGTTGACAGGTCATGTTGAGTTTGGTTTTCTATTGCTTACGCACCAAGCATCCTCCAAAAAACATCCTACGATATGCACTATTGCCAGTTTAGTCTTTATAAGAGACACTTCTGATCATGCCACACCTGATCAAAAACCTTCATTTTTTCCTTCAATTCTATAAACTAAAAATGAGCTCTTCAGATCAAGATCAAGCTTTGCTTTACAAGGTAACTTGTTTCCTATCCTCTAATCAGATTTAACTTCCTGATGTTTTGTCCACATGGCCTGCAGTTTACTGCTCTAGCACAGGGCTTGAATCCTGAGATCAACTTCCCTTCAACCCATCCTTGCTTATTGAAATGTTATCTCCAGTACCTTGCCAGAGCCCAACCTTTTATGGTCAACATTTCTTCCTTCTTCTTTTTATTTTTTTTGAACATTCCCCTGTACTTTTGGGTACCTCTCTCTTGGCATTCACCATATTCTATTATATGGTATTGTTATTTGTATACCTTTCTCCTTCCTATTAGGCTGTGAGTCCTAGTGGCGGAGACTACATGTTACTCATCTTGGTTTATCCAGCAGCTCTCAGTATGGCAGTTCACACAGGGTGCGTGCTTTAACCACTTTTTTGAATGCTACAGGTGGGATATGGAAAATCCTTCTCAACTCCAAACTTCTGTGGGTTTTGTTTCGTGAGCCTTGCACCTAACTTTTTCTTAATTATCAAAAATATTGTAACCCCCAAGTGAGAATATGAAATGGTTTCAACTGAGTTTGAATTCATTGGGAGAACAATTCTTGAACACTGAGTCCATTATATTCTATGTATGGACAATCAGGCAAAGGATTTGAAATTCCTGGGCTTCAGTTTCCCATCTCTAAAATAGGATGACAATAGTTATCTCATAGGATTGTTATGGTGACTAAGTGAAATAGGTTGTGTAGCAGTCCTTTATGATTGTTCATTCACATCCACTTCCTTTCCTCCTAGTTTTGCTGTGATCTTTTGCCTTTCGGAGGTCAGGATCATCTCCAAGCTAACTAGCTAGTCCCACTCCTCTTGCTGGTGGTGGGTTTAGGCTTGAAAGTGAATTGTGGCCAAATATAATACGAGGGAATATCTGCTTAGAATATTGTTGGAGAGATGATCTTGTTTATAGGAATAGCTTCAGAGGAAGAGTCAATCTTTTCTTCTATTGGGTATTGTCCTCTCAAGAATAAGCCAGTTACATTATGACTGCAAGGGGTGGAGGATGGCAAAGAGGGAGGATGGTTTTGATATCACTGAGTCCCTGAATTGGCCAACTTGGAGTTACCCTACCTTAGGACTTCTATGATTCAGGGTAGTGAACTTTTTTTTATTGTTTATACCATTTCGAGTTGAGTTTTTTTATTATTGCAATTTGAAAACATCTTTATTGCTACAGTGACTAGCACATGGTATGTACTCAGAAATAGAAAATTATACTCCATTTAGTCCTTTCTTATAATTCCTAGATCAGAATATCTGAGAAAACTGGAAAGGATGATACTTAACAAAATTGAAAATGACTTGGGTAAAACAACTTTTATAACTTGACAATTTTTTTTTGTAGAGCTTGCTGATTATGAATTAAAAATTCAGTCAGAGACAACAGATAGAATAGGTAATAAATGCAGCCCATATGGTGCTGTAAGAGATATGAGAAAAATCCAGAGAAAATACAAAGAAATATGAAGTATAACTTCACACCAATATTATATACTGGAAACTAATGTCTTGTTAAAACTGCAGCATGTCTTATTTTCACAGGGCATAGTAAAAATAGAAAAAGCATAAAACCAGAACAAGAAAAATAAACAGAGGCTACTCTTGGGAATGAAGACTGGGGATTACTGAATGTTAACAAACTAGGTTTTATTTTTTTGTATGTTCTGTTTTGTTTTAAAATCAATTGACAACCTTTGAATAAAAGTGGCTGCCAAACTTTCTCTGGAGAAATCCCTAGGGTCAGTAGAGGAGACTCTCCTTCTCTTCAGCTTCTTGACAAACAGAAAATAGAAGCAAATATGGTAGAAATGCTATGCAAATCTACTGACATTGGAATCATGCTGCAATAATCACCCACCAAATATCTGAAAGGCTGCCTTTTCATTATAAAGGACCCTAAACATTGATTACAAGCTAGGCATAAGCAGGTTTTTCCTCAACACAAGCTTCCCTCTCCCTTTTGGCCTTAAACGTGTCTTGGAAGCTGCTCTCCTTTGTCTGGACCATGTAACATGTGGGCATTACAACGCACTAATTTATCCCAAGTACTTGCAAATGGAAAGTCATGAGCCTGTGGCTCTCTCTCTCTCTCTCTCTGGGGGAAATTGATAACTGTTTCTGATTCTTTAGCTAAACACCAACAGGTGATGCCTGAAGAATCCAAGAGGACCCAGAAACCCAGCAAAGGACCCTTTGTACTTTGTATAAACCATGACAGAAACTTTATTTTGAGCAGTTCCTGGTTCAAGCCTGTGGGCAGAGGTCCAGGTGCAGGTCATTTAACTGGTCTTAGGCAAGCTCTCCTCAGCTACAAATAAGGATAACCCTTTTCTGACTGCCTCGGAACACTAGTAGGCATAATACCGACAAGATGCTCATTGGACTTGCTCACGAGTAGGGCCACTCTCCATATCCTTTCTTCCTGCAAGACACACTTGGCCCTAGGGGAGGAACTGGTATCCTAGGTAACCATCTTTGAAGGGTTGGGAACATCTGGGAATCCTAAGGAGCAAAGATTTTCTCCTGTATCAAGCTTATTTGTAATTGGTTTGAGGGAAGAGCGTTTTGATCTGACATTATCCAAAACACAGAACAACAACAGATTCAGTCTTGACTCCTTTGGCACCATGGTCATGTCTCTGTTCAAACACTTACCATACCATCAGTGCTGGAAAGAACTTAGGCTTTGGAGGTATGCCAACCTTTGCTTGAATTCTGACACTCACCAGGTCGGTAATTTTAGATGAGCTTCCTACCCTCTCTTAGCCTTGATTTCCTCAAGTCTAATACTGGGATCATAATCCCCAGTAATGAGGGTATGCTAAAGATCAAATGAGATAAAGTACATAAAATGGCTCACCTAGAGCTGGTGTATGATAGATCTGGAGAAATGAGAGAATATTATTTCTTCCCCTTAACATATTGTCTGTGCCTTGTTTAAACACCATCTGCAAAGCTGGATGATAAGGCCTTCAAGAACAGGAGCTACATCTTTTTTTAAAGTATTTTTGCCTTTTTAAATTATTTTTTAAGTTTATTTATTTTTGAGAGAGAGAGAGACAGAGTGTGAGCAGAGAAAGAGAGAGGGAGACACAGAATCTGAAGCAGGCTCTAGGCTCTGAGCTGTCAGCACAGAGCCCGATGTGGGGCTCGAACTCAGGGACTGTGAGATCATGACCTAAGTCAGATGCTTAACTGACTGAGCCACCCAGGTACCCTGAAAAGGAGCTATATCTTATTTATCTTTCTATTTATTGTATCTACCCTTGGATTTGACTCACAAGTGTTGCATAGGAAATGCTTTTTGAATGAAAGAAGAAAAAAGGTTCACAAATCTGAAACCTCCAATCTTCCAAATGTAGACTGTCAAAAAACTGTGGTTTTTGGTTTTTGGTTTTGTTGCTGCTGTTTTTAGCAGACATACAAATTCTCTTTCAGATTTTTCATTCAAGCTGTAATTTAAATGATATACCATCTTCAAACAGTATAATAAGCATACAGTGAAGTGAAATATCTGCACTATGGTCTCGGCCTATCTCTATATTTATTGTTTCTGTATTAGTCAGGATAGGCAAAGTTACATTGTGATCACATCTCAGTGACATATCACATTTACTTCTCACTTGTGCTGCATTTCCAGTTATGGTCAGAGGTGGAGGCGTGGATGACATAGACTCCATCAGGGCATAGAGAAGGAAACGCACATGGTGAACTGTGCAGTGCCTCTTAGAGTTTCTTCTTAGAAGGTTCATATATCCCTTTCCCTCACACAACGCAAATTGCATGGCCGTGCAATACTTCCTTGAGCTCAGAAGGAAGAAATACAGAAACATTTAGTGGATGGAACCAGTAAGTCCACAGTTCAGGATAGCAGAAGCCACAGATGCAAAATGATGAGTTTTAACACAGAACTGGGGCTTTTACAACCACTGTAAAAGTTAGAGGAGCAAAGGACAGAGAAGCCACTCTTAACGGTCTCGGACTGCACCTCTGCAGCCAGAGCTTCTCAGGAGCTCATCTGGAAGTTGCTAAGAGTCCCAAGAAACTCTAGAAAATTCCTGCCATACTTCTTAGCCACCTACTAGGTCTACTGCCTATACTTTTAGGCATGTGATATTCACCTGGAATATCACATTTGAACCTCACACTTGCTGGCTGCCTACCACTTCCTCCTGCGAATGGTTCCTTCACCTCTGTTTCCTTTTATTGGCAAGGCTCCACCTGTAGCCTTACGGGGAGGGAAATTCCAGGAAATCAGTTTCACATCTCCTCCACAACCCAGAGACTGTAGAAAGGGTGGTGGTGACACCATGTCGACATCACACAGTGAGGCAGAAGATGGTCAGCTATTTCAATTTGAAGGCTGTCACCTGAGGACTGTCACCCTTGAAGTGGTCTAAGGGATTGCAGGGACAGAGTTAGGGACTGAGAGAGAATGCAGATCCAACACAGCAGTCTGACACCAGGGAGAAAAATATTTCTAGGCAGGAATACTCCAGGATGATCCTAGGGAGTTGCAGCCAGGTCATTCGGTGTGACATTTCTCTACTTCAATTCTCATTAAAGATAAAGGACCACTCCCACACCCTACACCATATGCCACAGAAAGTGTGCCTCAAGAATACAGACAAGAGGGACAGCAAGGTGAACTGAGCAGGGACTCTGAGCCTGGGGCAGAGGAGGGGGCAGGCAACAGAGACCTAGATCTTAATCCCTGCTCTGCCACCAACTGGTTCTGTGACTCAAAGCAAGTCCCTTCCACCCTCTCAACTTTGTTTACTCCTACACTGAATTTAAAGTGAATTTCCTGTCAGTTGTATATAGTTGGGTCATGACTTTTTATCTACTTTGCCAATCTATTTTCATTGGTGCATTTAGATTATTTACATTTAAAGTAATCATTGACATGTCAGCACTTAAGTCTGCCATCTTATTATTCGTTGTCTATTTGTTTTCTGTGGCACTTGTTTCTGTTTTCCCTTTCTTTCTTTCCTGTGATTACTTAAATTTTTTACATATTCCATGTTGATTTCATTTTATTGTGTTTTTCAGTGTGTCTCTTTGTGTTGTTTTCATAGTGGCCACTGTGGTTATTATCACAGTTCACTATACCAACATTTACCCATTTCAAGTGAAGTGTGGAAAGTTTACTCCCTGTAAGACTCCTTTACCTTTCCCCATTTTTAAATATTGTCTTGAGCATGAAGTGTTATTTTTGTTGCAATCATCAAATATGATTTATAAACTCACAAGGAATAGGATGGTCTATTGCATATATCCATATTTCTGTGCTTTCCATTGTTCTTTCCCCTCTCCTGATGCTCCGAGCTTCATTCTTTTATCATTTTGTTTGCAGAACTTTCTTTAGTCAGTCTCGGGTAGATGTGCTAGCGACAAAGTCTCTTAGTTTTCATTTGCCCGAGAATGTCTTTATTTCCTCTTTCTTACTAAACTTACTGAAGGATAGTTTTGCCAGATATAGGATTCATGATTGATAGGTCTTCCTTTTTGGCACTTGAGAAATGTTGTGGCACTCCCTTCTGGCTGCCATGGTTTCTGATGCAAAATTCTAACTTGTGCTTCCCTATAAGTAATATCTCATTTCTCTCTAACTGCTTTCGAGATTTTTTAATTTGTCCTTACTTTCAGCAATTAAATTGTGATGTGTCTTGGCATGAATTTCTTTAGATTTATTCTATTTTGAGATGTCTCCATTTCTTGAATCTGTAAGTTAATGTCTTTCATCAAATTTGGGAAGTTTTCAGCTATTACTCTTTCAAACATTCTTCCCCCCCAATCACTTTCTCTTTTCCCTCTGAGATCCAATGATACAAATGTTGGATATTTTATTATTGTTCCACATTTCCCTGAGGCTCTTTCAATATTTTTTCTTCAGTGTTTTCTTTTTTATTTTTACTTGAGGTTTTTGCTTTAGTTCTTTTTTTATGTTTATTCATTTATTATTATTATTATTATTATTATTATTTTATTATTTTTTTTACAAATAGTTTATTGTCAAATTAATTTCCACATAACACCCAGTGCTCATCCTCACAAGTGCCCTCCTATTCAGTGTTTTCTCTCTATTGTTCAGATTGGATGAAATCTATTGATTGGTCTTCAAGTTCACTAAATCTATCTGCTCTCCTCTCCACTCTACACTTGAGGCAACCCATCAAGTTCTTAATATCTGTTATTGTATGTTTTCTGTAGTATATTTTCCATCAGTTATTTTTAATAGATTCTTTTTTTCCTGGGACTTTTAAGGTTGCTTTCTTTTTCATTTGTTTCCAGACAGTTTGTGATTGGTTGCTGAAGCATTTTTATGAAGGCTGCTTTAAAATTCTTGCCAGGTAATTCCAGCATCTGATTCATATTGAGGTTGGCATCAGTTCATTGTTGTTCTCTCCAAGTTGAGATTTTTCTGGTTCTTGATATGATAGGTGATAATTCTATTGTATCCTAGACATTTTGCCTATAATATTAGGTGACTCTGGTTCCTATTTAAATCTTATATTTTACTAGGCAGTGACCTCCTTGGATTTAGCATGAGGTCCTGGCCTACTTGGATGGGTTGTGCTCCCAGTGACAGTTAAATTTTCTGAGCATTTGCAGTAATACTTTGGTGCTTGGTTTGGCTGGTACTGCTAGGGCTCCCCCTGGTCCCTGATGTGGCTGCCTAGGGGGACAAAATGTCTCTGGGTGGATTATGGGAATCAGGCCTGTGGACAAAGAGGCTTCCTTACCCAGGCTGCTTGTTGTGGTGAGATTCCCCATGACAGTGTCCCTCAGTGGTCCCCACCTCTCTGTGGGCAAGGGAGTCTCAGGCCCACTGTGGGAGAATACTTCTTGCTGCTTAATATTATTGGACTCCCAGTCACCCTACTTACCAGTGGTGTTGAGCTCATGTGATGTTAGAGAAACATCAGGTGTTTCTGATCTGGGGGGAGGAATGAGCCTATCTGGGCTGCCTTTTGTTGTCAAGATAGGCTATCTTAGACATTAATGTCTTCAGGAAGCCTTTCTGAGCCACTCTCCCCACACAGGTGCCCTCCTATCAGCTTTCCTACTGCACTCCACCTTCTTCACGGGGCTATTACTGATTTTTTCTGGCCTTTACCTCCTTTTCTACTCTAAGTCATTTGGATCAGATGCTGAACCTCAAACACTTCTGTGTTGCAGTGTCCAGAAAAATGTCCGTCACCCCAAGGGGAGCAAGATAAATATGACTCAATAAGAATAATAGGAAAAAGCTCTGTTTTAACAGAGCTTCTTGAAGATAAAAGATTGAGAGCAGGGGTTTAAAATACCTGAGAAGTTGACAGAAGGAATCTTTTCCAGAAGCTGGCCTCTTGTAGCCCTTGAAATCTCACTGAGTTTGTGCCTACCAGCTCCAGGACACTTAGGTTAGGGTGGCCAGCTCATCACAAGCCTTTATGTATGACTAATAGAGGTAGTAGGGGTCAGAATTGGTCTTTGTAAGGAAACTGGCTTTGGTTTCATTTAATTAAAGGTAACTCTTTTTTTCAGCTTGCTCTGTATTCAGCCTCTTTGACAAGCATCTGGCATGTCTCTGCCTAGGAACCATGTGCTTCAGAGGAACTTGGAGCTGGAGAGGACTTTCAGAGGTCTGTTTCTAGCTGACCCTTTTGCTCCATATGTGAAGGAAAAGAATTCACTAGGATTCCCAGCCAGACGGAGGTGGAGCAGGGACCAGGACATAGGTTCCCTTCCGCAGTCAAGAGTTCAGTTCAAGATTTTTACCCACCTTATCATTTTAGCACGAATGTATCCAGAAACTGGTTATTGTAGAAAACAGAAAACACAGAAAAGCACTAAAAGAAGAGAAGTTTCTTGCAACTCTGCAACCCAGAGATAACCTTGTTGGTTACCATATACATTACCCTAGCTCTAAAAGCTACATTTTAGAACTTAAATTAGTGTTATGTTCAACATACCCTCCCATATCCCATCTTAGAAAAACTAATTACATATTTGTAAAAATTTTATGCCATTAAACTTTTACAATATGACTTTCAATGGTAGGAAAATAATCATAGAGCCAACCTGTATCATAGGCCTATACCGCTTGTTTTAGTCCCACTTTACAGATGAGGATGTAGAGGCACAGAAATGTTAATTGCTTGCTCAGGATTGCATAGCTGGTAAGTGGCAGGATGAGGAGGGAGCCCAGGCAATCTGGTTTCAGGACCTGTGTTTTCAGTCACTCTGCTATATAGCTCCTCTTCCTGGGCATATTTTATTTAACTACCAATCCCTATGGATAGTTAGGCTATTTATAATTCTCACTCTGATTAGCAACAGACACTGTTATTAACAACCTGCGTTTAAAACTTGTGTAAATGTTTATATAAATCTCTGATAATTTCCTTAGCATAAATTCCTAGAAATGCAACTATTGAATTGGCTATTTTGAAGGGCTTTGTTATACATGTTCCAAATTGCTCTTTACTTTTAGATGTAGGGAGCATGAGAATGTCCTTGTTATTCATCCCTCTGAGCTGAAAGGGCACAACCTGTCACTTCTACAGTTTTCCTAAACTGCCAAGAGAATGATCTCAATAACCAATTCTAGAAGAAGTCAAACCCTCACCTTTCCAGCACAATCCATTCATTCAACAAACATCTCAGTGCAAAGCACTAGGAATATAAGAACCAAAGAATAAAAGCTTGTAAACAAATGGATATACTAGAGTGTTACATCAGTTAAGGATTTACCTGTGTCACTCCCTATGCTGACGTATTGTCTTATGTGTTAGGTAGATATTATAAATCTCATTTCCAAGATAAGAAAATTGAGGCTTGAAGAGTCTAATTTGCCCAACTGCCCATTGGAAAGAAGCAATATAGAAAACTCCATGTATCTGACTTCCACACCCTGTGCTCTTAACCACTACCACTTAGTGCCTCCCAGGGCATAGTGGACAAAGTCATAGAGGCAGAGGTGGAGGGAAAGGCTGGGACAGAAACAAAGTGGATGTCTGAAAAAGAGCTGGCAGGGCAAGCCATATAAGCAAATATCTGATGGTCTGGAATGGTCTGGCAGCTCTGGGACTAAAATGTGGATGTGGAGGGTGGAGTGACAGTAACACTGAGGGGAACTGGGGGTGTGTGCATGTGGGTCAGGCCACCAGGATATACTGTGTGTTAGATCTGTCATGAGAAAGTGGTCATTCTACAGCTATCACCAGAAGCCTATTTTATCTATACTATAGCTTATGAAATTGCACTCCATTGTGTTTGTGTGTGAAGACAGGTATTGCGGGAGGAAAGCTATGCTTGTGTGAGTTGTAAGGTAGTCCAGGTAAGAAACTGCTTTGAGTTTCTACTTCTACTTTCCTTCTTTATAAGGTGATGTTTCATTTTGAAGAAAGGTGACCAACTCAGCCTGGTTTGTCTGGATGTTCTGCTTTTAGCACTACAAGTCTTGCATCCTGGGAAACCTCTCAGTATTGAACTATATGGAGGACAACCATTTTGGGGGTCATGGAACAGAGCAGCCAATTTCATAGGCATGTGGATCTGGGTTGTAACCAAGAACAAAAGAGTGAGTCTTGATTCAGTCAAATTTGAACTGAATGGGTGTGGGGGTGAGTAGAGTTTGACTTTGAAATCCATTATTAAGCTTCCTGAGGGCAAGACTGGGTCTGTCTGTCCTGTGCAATCTCAGCAATGCTTGGGATAGTGCCTGGCACAGCCTAATGTATGTGGAGGCTGAAAGAAAAAAGAGATCATTGCGTTCCAGTTGACGCTGATTTTGACAGCTGCTTAACCATCTGCTTGTTGGGTCTAGTGAGTCCCAGGAAAGGCTTTTTCAGTTTTCAGTGGCTGTCGTGGTGCCTCAAGTGACCCCCTCCTTCGCCCTGAGTTCTACAGAGGTATAATGTGTCTTGCAGCAGATTAAGGGAGTCAAGTAGGAGGTCAACAGAAAAACACATTTTGGGCCAGTCTGGTTCCCTTATAGTAGATGGAAACACACACATCTTGACCTGAATTGAGCTCTGGGAGAGATTTTCAGAATTTATTAAATATGTGTGAGGCACGACTGGATCCAGTGTTGTTGTCTGCATGTACCAAGGCTGTCCCGGTTGATGACCCGAGGAAGGAAGAAGGATCATTGAGCTCGACAGCAGTGTTTGTTCCTGCCCTCTGCCCCTTCACATTCTCACTAAGCTGCTTTTTCACTCCCAGGCCAGAGCCACACAGACCTGTGGCACCCCAAAAGCAGCTCTTATTCTTACTGTGCTCTAAAAACACAGAAGAAAATATATGGATGCCTCTGAAAGAAAAATAACGTTTCAGCCCAGAATGAAGGAAGGGGCCAGACCAGCCATGTGATGCTGTTGCTCAGGGATCAGGAGAAAATAGTGAAGATGGAGATCTCATTTAACCATTTAAAACATGGAAGTGATTGATATTTACATTAATTTGAAACTTTCATATTGTATTGAAAATAAAACATTAGATTGTTAATTCTTGCTTCTCCATTCACCTGTAATTTTAGGGTCTGTGGATGAACAGACATTCAGACTTTCACACCTACTCTTCTATACACAGAAATACCTGGAGAAAGCCTGACAATGTGCTGCTCCCTTACTTGGCCAATGTGTGAACAGTAAGAAGCTGGAGGAGTGGAAAAGCAGTTCCTTTTCTTTATTTTGCCACACTTGGATTTCCCAGGAAAGCATGGACTGGAAGAAATATGTGAATGGGTTTATTTTATGTACCATTTTTATAAGCCTGCTTATGTGGGCTGTTCATAAAACTCCTTCCAACCAAGACATACTGTGTGGGGCTCAGCTGCCAGTAATCCCTCAGTCTTCCTTTTCTCCTTCTATTTTAGTAGAACCCCTGAATTGTGTCTGGCTATACAGCTGCTCAAAAGGGAGATTCACTTCCCAGCCTCCTTTGCAGCTGGGGATGGCCATGTGACCAGGTTCTGGCCAATGGGATGTGAGCAGAGGTAGTGTGTGCATTCTGCAGGGAGTGCCGCCTGCCCACCCTCTTCTTCTTTCCAAGGGCTGAGTTGGTGGTGAGTCCTCTCTGACCCTTGCAGGGAGGGAAATGCTCTAGGGATGGCAGAAAAAACAAGGTAGGAGGAAACTGGGTCCCTGATGCCTTCACAGAGCACAACCACAATACCATTTCAGAATTCTTTAGGTCACTGGTATTTGGGGTCTGTTACATATTGCTGAACTTTTACCTCAACTAATAGACTATGTGAAGCCATCGTTTCTAAATGAAACTTTACACACCTCAGGCTCCTCTGTGTGTTTTGTCCCCTTGGTGGTGCTACTTCCCCTTAGATAACCAAGGTTCTCACATTCTATCTATCCCACACTCCTTAAAAACTGGTCTCAGAAAAGATTATTATAAGTGGATATTTATTGACACTTAAATAATTTAAGACAGTCCAAAGAACTATATAGGCTAGTATCTAAATACCACCAGGTGTTATAGAACGATTGGATTGTACAAATTAGGCCTAAAAGAAATAGCTCCATTTGGGCACATAATACTTTTTTTGAGATGTAGGAAAGGATGTGTTAAAACAGCAAGCCAAGTAGGATGAGCAAAAGCGGAGGAACAGCTGCTCCAGGGAGAAGGCTTTTCATGTTCAGTCTTGCTCAATCAATCAACAAGTGGCCAAAAAATAGGCATGTGCCTTGTTTGAAGCTCTGAGATACAGTGGCAAACAGAGTAAATAAAGTGACTTGTTAGGCTTCCATTCGGTTGGTGTGAGTGGCAGGTAGACAATAAATAAATACATAAATGAGAAAATATCATGCAGGGCTATTTTATACAGCGAGAAAGCCCTTGGTGGGAGGGTGACATATAAAGCTGAAGGCTGAATGACAAGGGGGAGCCAGTCACATGAAGATCCGAGGGAAGAGCATTCCAGGCTATGGCATATTCAGTGCAAAAGCCCTGAGGTGGGAACAAGTTTGAAGCCGTGTGTGTGTGTGTGTGTGTGTGTGTGTGTGAGAGAGAGAGAGAGAGAGAGAGACAGAAAGAGAGAGAGAGAATATATGCAAGGGAGCCAATGTGGCTAGAGCTCTATGAACAAGGGGAGGATGCTGGAGAAAGGCAGGGTGCTGATCATGCACAGCTTTGCGGTTCTGGTGAAGGATGGTGCCCTAAGTATAGCAGGATGACATTTACAGCAATAGTTAGATGTCAACCTGTCATAATGTATGTCTCTCTTTTCTCCTCTGCCATCTACAAAATTTTTTTCCTCATTTACACACACTTTAGTTTGCAGGGCACCTTCCAGACTGGAGTAGAAGTCTCTGTAATTGCATTAACTTAAAAACTTACAATTCTTGGGTTAAAGAGGAAAAGTCTAAGGTGGAATTCAGGCATCATTACTGGCTGAGTGCTGTCGTTTTAGAAACCCAAAATAACAATGGCTACAACAATTAGAGAAGTTTATTTTCATCTAATATGAAAAAAGTCTGGACATGGCATGCCCAGGGCTGTCATGAGAGTTTAACTAAGTCCTCAGAAACCAGGCTCCCTCCAGATCACCAGTCTACTATTTCCAAAGTTTGACTTCTGTCCTCATGGTCCAGAAAGGTTGCTAGAATTCTAATGATCACATCTTTATTCCAGGTAGCAGCTGGGTAAGAGTGAAGAAAGGCATGCTCATTCCCTTTAAAGAGATCTTGACACTTTTTTCTTTACCACTACATTTTATAAATTTAATTGCAATATGTCTTGCTGTAAGTCTGCTTTTGTTGATTTTGATGGGAGTTCTCTGTGCCTTCTGGATCTGGATATCTGTTTTCTTCCCCAAACTAGGGAAGTTTTCAGCTATTATTTCTTCAAATAAATTTTCTGCCCAAGTGTCCATTAATTGATGAATGGATGAAGAAGATGTGATTGATACACACACACACACACACACACACACAGGAATATTATGCAGCCAGAAAGAAGAGTGAAATCTTGCCATTTGCAACAACATAGATGAAGCTAAAGAGTATTATGCTAAGTGGAATAAGTCAGATGGAGAAAGACAAATACCATGTGATTTCACTCAGGTGGAATTTAAGAAATAAAACAAGCTAAGGAAAAAAATGAGAGAGAGAGAGAAATCAATACTTATCAGAGAATAAACAGATGGTTATCAGAGGGAAGGTGGGTGGAAATATTGGTTAAATCCATGGTAGAGGGCATGTGGGTGGCTCAGTTGGTTGAGCGTCTGACTGATTTTGGCTCAGGTCATAATCTCACAGCTTGTGGGACTGAGCCCTGTGTCAGGCTCTGTGCTGACAGTGTGGAACCTACTTGGGATTCTCTCTCTCCCTCTCACTCTGCCCCTCCCCCGTGCACATGTGCACACCTTAAATAAATAAATACTTTAAAAATTTAAATAGGTGATAGGGATTAAAGAGTGCACTTGTGATGAACACAGGGTGATGTAAGGAAGTGTTAAATCACTATATTGTACACTTGAAACTAATCTAACGCTGTATGTTAACTAGAATTAAAAGTAAAAACTTTAAAAAAACCAAAATCAACATAAATAGGGAAAAAATAAAGAAGTGGACATAAAGTTTTGTTTACATTTCATTTGCCAATATAATCACACGGCTACATGTAACTTCAAGAGAATCTGGGGAAAAATAGTCTTTCAGATAGGTGGCAACGTGCCCTGGTAAAAATCCAGGCTCCATTACTAAGGAAGAAGGAGAGGAAGACTTCCAGAAAGCAGCTGCCACAGTGTCTTCTTCAGCATCTTTTAAAAATCACTGCATTAAATTTATTTATAAGGCCACCTTGGACAGACCAGGAGAAACTGTTGTTCTGAAAGGTACCAACTTTGATTTCCAATGGACTGGGGAATACTACCACCAGAGACACAGAGACTAACAGCAGCACATGTTTACTGAAGGCCCATTATGTGATCAATAAACTATACTAGATATGTGTCTAGCTCAATCCAAGCCAATCGGCAGATACTCAAAATGTTGAAATGAATGAAAAAATGAGTACCAAAATGATGAATTTGACTCTCCCTTTACAGAGATCAGACTTGCCATAAAACAATAATGACAATCCAATAGTCTGAATGTTAGAATAGAAGCAAGAACAAAGGGCTCTGAGGGGGTGGGGGGTGGTCACACAAGAAGGGATTACCAATCCTGCCTGTGACAACTGGTAAGAACCTTCCTCAATTCCCTAAAACTGAAATGTGAAAAGAAGCTCAGTCCAGCTTTTCTTAATCAGAGCTGTGAATTGTCCAGTGTGATAAGTAGCCTGCCCAGACAGAAGTGAGCTGAGGAGATGGCTTTCTTAACTTAGTTTAACCCACTTCTGGCATTACACTTTGATCACATCAAAGTGGATAGTGGACGTGGCACAGAAACATGCCTGTGGACAACTCAGAGTGGAATGCATAGTTTTCAAATAGTCTTCAATGGAGAACTTTATGAAGACCACACAATGGCTTGGTACAGACTGTCTGACCCTACACAATGACAGAAGAACTTCAGACAGTTTCAATTAATTATACAGAATTTTATAAAAATTTTTATATTTATTCCACAAATATATGCTCTGGGCTAGGCACTCTGTGAGTACCAAGGAGATCTGTGCTTAGACAGCTTATATTGTAGATGGAAAGACCCGCAGTTGAACAATCATGACACAAACATGTGAAAAGTGCTGTGAAAAGGGAAATCCAGGGTCCCAGGGGTGTGCAGCCAAGGTGCACCTTACTGAGTCTAGGTTCAGGAGTAGATAAAGCTTGGTCAAATGGTTCATTTGAAGATCTATTTCTCTCTCTCTCTCTCTAAGGTTTTATTTATTTCTGAGAGAGAGACAGCATGAACAGGGAAGGGTCAGAGAGAGAGGGAGATAGAGAATCTGAAAGAGGTTCCAGGCTCTCAGCTGGCTGTCAGCACAGAGCCCAACATGGGGCTTGAACCCACAAACCATGAGATCATGACTTGAGCCAAAGTTGGACACTTAACTAACTGAGTAACCCAGGCACCCTTCTCTCTCTCTTTTTAAATTAAGTTTATTTATTTATGTTGAGAGAGAGAGAGAGGGAGAGTGCAAATGGGGGAAGGGCAGAGAGAGAGAGAGAGAGAGAGAGAGAGAGAGAATCCCTAGCAGGCTCTGCATTGTCAGCACAAGCCGGATGCGGGGCTCAAACCCATGAGATTATGACCTGAGACAAAGTTGAACACTTAACCAACTGAGCCATCCAGGCACCCCGAAGATCTATTGTTTTTTAAAATAAATTGTGGTAAGAACAATTAACATAAGGTCCACTCTCTAAAAATTTTTTGAGGGTACCATACAGTATTGTTAAATATAGGAACACTGTTATACAGTAGACCTCTAGAATATATTCATCTTGCATAGCTGAAACTTTAAAACTGTTGATTATCAACTCCCCATTTCCCCTTCCTACTTAAGCTCCTGGCAACCACCATTTTATTCTCTGCTTCTGTGAGTTTGACTACTTTAGATACCTCATATAAGTGGAATCATGCAGTATTTTTGTCCTTCTGTGACTAGCTTATTTCACTTAGCACAAAATCCTCAATGTTTATGCATTTTGTAGCCGAAGATCAAATTTCCTTCCCCTCGCAAACATTGAATACTCCACTGTGTGTATATATTATATATATGTGTATATATATAATGTGTGTATATTATATATATGTTATGTATATATTATGTAATATATTGTGTGTGTTTATTATATATATTATGTGTACATTATATTATATATATAATATACACAAAATATATTTTATTTGTTCATTCATCTGTCCATGGACATTTAGGTTGTTTCCACATCTTGGCTATTGTGAATCAGGCTGCAATGAACAAGGGAGTACAAATACTTCCTCAAGATTCCTGATTTCAATTCTCTTGGATAAACACCCAGATGTGGGATTGCTGCATCATATGGTATTACTATTTTTAATTTTGGGGGAAACCTCCATACTCTTTTCCATAGTGGCTGTATCATCCACATCCTCATCAACAGCATACAAGAATTCCAATTTCTCTACATCCTCATGAACTTTTTTGTTTGTTTGTTTTCTCTCTTTTATTTTTATAATAGCCATCCTAACAGATGTTTGAAGATTATTGGTGTTGAGCATCCTTTTATGTATCTGTTGGCCATTCGTATGTCTTCTTTGGAGAAATGACTATTTAAACCCTTTTTCCATTTTATTTTTTTAAGTTTGTTTGTTTGTTCATCTATTTATTTACAGTGCTTACAAGCAAGGGAGGGGAAGATCCTGACACATGGCTTGACCTCACAAACTATAAGATCATGACCTGAGCCAAAATCAAGAGTCAGACACTTAACTGACTTTGCCACCCAGGTGCCCCAAGCCTTTTGTCCCATTTTGGAAACTGGTTTATTTGGTTGTTTTGCTATTATATTGTAGGAGTTCCTTATTCTGGATATTAACCCTTTAATCAGATAAATGGTTCACATATATTTTTTCTCATATTCTGTAGGTTGCTTTTTCATTGTTAATTTTTCATTTTGCTGTGCAGAAACTTCTTAGTTTGATGCAGTCCCACTTGCCTATTTTTGCTTTATTTTGGCCTGTGCTTTTGGCGTCATATCCAAAAAATCATTGCCAAAACCAGTGTCATGGAGCTTTGTCCCTCTGCATTCTTCTAAGAGCTTTACAGTTTTGTCTGATGTTTCAGTCTTTAATCCATTTTTATCTATTTCTTTAAAAATCAACTTTATCAAGGAATAGTTTATATACAATTAATGTGCCAATTTTAAGTGAACAGCTCAATGAATTCTGACAATTCATTGTAACTTCTGTTGTACCAAGATGTAGAATATGGCAATCAGCCTTAGACATCAGTCTTGCGAGCCTTTGCTATCCTAACAGCACACACCCAGGTGTAGATAACCACTCATCTGCTTCTATTACCGTAAATTAGATTTGTGCTTTCTAGAATTAATATAAATGGCACATATATAGTATATTCTTTTGTGTCTCGTCTCTTTCTCTGAACATGATGTTTGGAAATTCATCAATGTTGTTACATGTATTAATCAGTTCACTCCCCTTTCCTGCTGAGTATTATTTCATTGTAAGGATATTCCATATTTTAGTCATTCATCTATGGATGGATTCAGGTTGTTTCTACTCGTGGGCTATTATGTGTAAAGTTTGTATGAATATTCCTGTATAAGTCTTTGTTTGGATGTATACTTTTATTTTTCATGGGTAAATACCTAGAGTGCAATTGCTGGGTCTTAGGGTAAGTTTGGTGCATGTTTATCTTTGTAAGAAATTGCCAAACAGTTTTACAAGATGTTTATGCCATTTTACACTCCCACTATAAATGTATGACAGTTCCAGTTGTTCCATCTATTAGTTATCTACTGATACATACAAAATTACTACAAAAGTAGAGGGTTAAAACAACACATATTTGTGTGTTGTTGATGCAGTTCAGGCATTTGGGCAGTGTTTAGCTGGGTTTTTTGTTTCAGGGTCCCTTAAGAGGCTGCAATCAAGGTCTTGCGAGGGCTGTGGCTCATAGGAGGCTCAACTGGGTAAGGATCCATTTGCAAGTTCATGTGGTTGTTGGCAGGATTCATTTCCTTGTGGGCTTCCAGGCTGCAGCAACTTATTGGATGTTGGCCAGTGGCTACACTCAGTTCTTTGCCCCATGGGCCTCTTCATATAGCAGCTGACTTCATCAAATACAGCAAGGGAGATAGCCATTAGAGACGGTTGGCTAGCAAGATAGAAGCTATAATCTTATGTAAACACAAAAGTGACATTCCATCACTTTTGCCATGTTCTGTTGGGCTCACCCACATAGGTGTCCCCCACACTCAAGGAGTAGATTACATAAGGGCATGAATACCAGGAAGCAGGGGTCATTGGGAGCCATGTTAGAGTCTGTCTGCCTTACTCCATATCCCTGTCAACATTTGGTGTTAACAATCTTTTTTATTTTAGTCTTTCTGGTGGATGTGTACTGCTATATCATTCTGATATTAATTTACATTTCTCTGATTACTAATAGGTTGGACATCATTTCATAAGCTTACTTGCCATTTGTATATCTTTTTTGATAAAATGTGTGTTCATATCTTTTGCTCCCACCCTTTAAAATGGTATTCTTTTTATTTTATTTCTGAATTGCAGAATTTTAAAATTTATTTTGGATATAAGCCCTTTGTCAGATAAAGGTTCAGTTAAGATTTTATCATAATCTGTGGTTTGACTATTTTCTTCATGGTGGCTTGATGAAAAGTTTTAGAGTTTGATTAAGCGTAATGTATAATTTTTCTCTATTAAGGTTATTGATTTCTGTGTTCAAAGAAATCACTGTCTTCTCCCAAATGACTAAGATACACTCTAATATTTTCTTCTAATAACTCTATGATTTTAACTTTTATATTTAGGTCTGGAATACACCTTGAGTTTAATATTGAATTTACTTGTTTATGCTGTAAGGAAGATGTTCCTCTCTTCCCCCCCCCCCCCAGTATGAATATCCAGGTGTTTGAGTACCATATCTTAGAAAAACTCTTTGTCCTATTAAATTACCTATTAAATTACTCTGGCCTCTTTGTTAAAAATCCATTGTTATATGGATCTATATCTACTCATATTTTGAATCTATTTTCCTATATAGCTATTCTTGCACCAATACCCACATTGTCTTGATCACTGTAAATTTTACGGTGAGTCTTTAAATCAGGTAATGTAAGTATTTTAACTTTGGTGTTCTTTTTCAAAATTCTTGGGATAATCTAGATGCTTCGCATTTCTATATAAACTTAAGAATTCTCTAAATTTTACAAAAGAAGTTGATTTGGATTGTATTGAGTCTATCTATCAATTTGAGAATTGTCATCTTAATACGATTGAGTCTTTTTTTAGGCATCTGGGTGGCTCAGTTGGTTGAGCCTCTGATTCTTGATTTTGGCCTCAGGTCATGAACCCAGGCTCATGGGATCAAGCCCCACAGTCGGCTTCATGCTGAGCATGGAGATTGCTTGAGATTCTCTCTCTCTCTCTCTCTCTCTCTCTCCCCCTCTACCTCTCTCTCTGTCTCTGTTTCTGTCTCTATCTCTATCTCACGAATAAAATGAATAAATAAAAATACTGAGTCTTTTTCTCATGGATATGGTACAACTGTTTATTTAGGTGTTTAATTTCTGTCAGCAATGTTTTATAGTGTACACTATATATTTCTTTGACATATTTTGCTTAAATGTATCCCTAACTATGTCTGTTTTTTTGGTGATACTGTAAATAATATTGTTTTTAAATTTTCAGTTTCCAGTTGTTTGTTGTTAGTATATAGAAATAGAATTCACTTTTTTAATTAAAAAAATTTTTTAATGTTTATTTATTTTTAAGAGAGAGAGAGGGAGGGAGGGAGAGAGAGGGAGACACAGAATCTGAAGCAGGTCCAGGCTCTGATCTGTCAGCACAGAGCCCAATGTGAGCCCGATGTGAGGCTCAAGCTCATGAACCATGAGATCATGACCTGAATTGAAGTCAGAGGCACCTCTAATTTCCTTTTTTTATTCACCTGTGAATCAGTTATTCAGTTCTAGTAGCTATTTTTTTTCAGGTTCTAATGATATGCTTTGTATACAAATATATTGACTCCAAATAATGAGAATTATATTTCTTCTTTTCCAATCTATATACCTTTTGTATCTTTTTCTTTTCTTTGCCTTATACATTGACTATGACCTCCAGTATGATGTTGAATAACAGGATACATTATCCTATTCCTGAACTTAGGAGGAAAGCATACTCTATTCATCACTACTCTCAAGATATTAGTTATAAGTTTTTCACAGGTGCATTTTACCAGGTGTAGGAAATTATCCTCCATTTCTAGCTTGCTGAGAGATTTTTCATAAGTGGATTTTCAATTCTGTCAAATGATCTCCCTAAATCTATTTTTCATTAATTTTTAGTTTGTTGGTACAGTGAGTTACATTAATAGATTTTCCAATGTTAAATAAAACTTGCATTCCTGGCATGACCCAATTGGTCATGATGTGTTATTATTTTTATATATTGCTGGAATTGATTTTCTAAGACACTTTAAGGATTTTTCAGTCCATGCTCATGAATGATGTTGGTCTGCAATTTTATTTTCTTGTAATGTCTTTGGCTCCATGAAATAAGTTGGGAAGTGTTTCCTCCTCTAATTTCTGGAAAAAAAAAAAGTTAAATAGAATTGGAGTATTTCTCAAATCAAAACCACACTGAGATACCACCTCACGCCAGTCAGAGTGGCTAAAGTGAGCAAATCAGAGAACTTAGATGCTGGCGAGGATGTGGAGAAACGGGCACCCTCCTACACTGTTGGTGGGAATGTAAACTGGTACAGCTTCTCTGGAAAACAGTGTGGAGGTTCCTAAGGAAACTAACAATAGAACTCCCCTATGATCCAGCAATATCACTGCTAGGAATTTACCCAAGGGATACAGAAATGCTGAGGCATAGGAGCACATGGACCCCAATGTTCATAGCAGCACTCTCCACAATAACCAAGACATGGGAAGAGCCTAAGTGTCCATCAACAGATGAATGGATCAAGAAGATGTGGTTTATCTATACCATGGAATACTACATGGCAATGAGAAACAATGAAATCTGGCCATGTGTAGCAACATGGATGGACCTTGAGGGTGTTATGCTGAGCGAAATAAGTCAGGCAGAGAAGGACAAATATCATATGTGTGCACGTATAGGAGGATTAGGAGGAACTTAACAGAGGACCAAGGGGGAGAAGAAGGGCGGAAATGGTGGGGGAAAGGGAGAGAGGCAAACCATGAGAGACTCTTGAATGCTGACAAAAACTGAGGACTGATGGATGTGGGGGGGAGGAGGGATGGGCATGGAGGAGGACACTTGTGGGGATGAGCACTGGGTGTTATGTGGAAACTAATTTGACAATAAACTATTTGTAAAAAAAAAAAAAGAAAAAAAGAATTGGTGTATTTCTTCCTTAAATGCTTTAGAAAGTTTGCCAATGAAGTCATCTGTGCCTATAATTTTCTTTGTGAGCATACTGCAATTATGCAATTGCAATTACTTAAATACATATACAATTCTTCAGTTGTCTATTTCTTCTTGAGACAGAGTTGGTATTTGTGTTTTTCAAAGAATTTTTCCATTTTATCTATGTTGTTTGAATTTATTGGCATAAAGTTACTCATACATGTCCTTATCTTTTTTTAAAGGGGCTTTATTGAGCTGTAGTTAACATGCAGCAGTTGTGCATATTTAAGTGTACAGTTTTTAAAGTTTTGACATATGTGTAGCCCTGTGATCCCTGGAGTTCTCTCTTCATACAACTCTCTCTTCTCTGGCATTCTGTCTTATAATCTCTAGCTGCTTCATTTCCCTCAATCATCAGCTCTGTGTCTTCCATTCAGCAAGCCACCAAGATCCACTTGTGCTCCCCAGTCCTGCATCAGTGCCTGTAGATGAGACAATTAGAAGGTTCTTTGCTTCCTGTCTCTAAGGGAACCACTGTCCTTTGCTGCCTGCTATCAAATTCCTCGAAGACCACTGTTTTACATATTTTGTCCAATTTTTCATATTGTTTCATGCAAGAAGGTATATGCAGACTGGATACAAACATGTTTAGTATTGTTAAATCTTCTTTAGAATTAAAAGTTTTTAAATAGAATGGGTCATTTGTCACTTTGAAATGTTCCCTTTCATCCTTGGTTATGTGCCTTTTTCAGAAGTCTGCTTTGCGTGACATTAATAGAACCACTCCACATTTCTTTTAATTAGTGTTTTCATTAGTATATCTTTTTCCATCCTTTAAGTTTTGACCCTCCCCATCTCCATGCTTGTGTGCCCACATATTTTATTTTGGGTGATATGCCTTGCTTTCTTTGTTCAGTTTCATAATTTTGTTTTTAATTGGAATATTATACCAGTTTTCCAATACACCTTTCTCTGGTGATGGAAATGTTATAGATTATCTGTTTAATATACTAGCCACTAATTAGGTGACTACTGAGCCCTTGAAATATTGCTAGTGTGACAGAGGAGCTAAGTAGTTTATCTTAGTAAATTTTTAATTAATTTAAAGAGCTCCATGTGGCCAGTGGTTAGTGTATTGGATAGGTTTAAACCATTTACATTTAAGGTAATTACTGATATATTTGGGTTTAAGGTTATCATCTTGTTATTTGTTTTCTATATTTTGTATTTTCTATTTTTTCTTTGTTCCTTTTTTTCTCTTTCCCTCCTCATTTTTTTGTGAGTATATTTTATTTTTCTCTTTTTGTTACCTCCACCATAGGCTTATTAGTTATATCTTTTGTTTTAATGTGTATGTTTGTTTTAAAGTTTATCATATTCATCTCTAATGATCAAAATCTACCTTCAAATGATATATTTCTTCACACATAAGAACAATACAAATATACTTTGATTTCTTCCTTCCATCTTTTGTGCTATTGTTATGTATTTTACTTCTAGTTATATTACAAACTCTGCTGTATGCTATCATTATGTCTGCTTTAAGCAGTTAACTATCTTTTAAGGAGTTTATTTATTTATTTATTTATTTTTTACAAATAGTTTATTGTCAAATTAGTTTCCACATAACACCCAGTGCTCATCCCCACAAGTGCCCTCCTCCATGCCCATCCCTCCTCCCCCCCACATCCATCAGTCCTCAGTTTTTGTCAGCATTCAAGAGTCTCTCATGGTTTGCCTCTCTCCCTTTCCCCCACCATTTCCCCCTTCTTCTCCCCCTTGTTCCTCCGTCAAGTTCCTCCTAATCCTCCTATACGTGCAAACATATGATATTTGTCCTTCTCTGCCTGACTTATTTTGCTCAGCATAACACCCTCAAGGTCCATCCATGTTGCTACACATGGCCAGATTTCATTGTTTCTCATTGTCATGGAGTATTCCATGGTATAGATAAACCACATGGAAAGAGCCTAAGTGTCCATCAACAGACGAATGGATTAAGGAGTTTGTTTTTTAAAATAAGTATTTTAAAGAATTTTTTGAATATTTAATTTGGAGAGAGAGAGAGAGAGAGAGAGACAGAGAGACAGGGCATGAGCTGAGGAGGCGCAGAGAGAGATGGAGACACAGAATCCAAAACAGGCTCCAGGCTCTGAGCTGCCAGCACAGAGCCTGATGCGGGATTCAAACTCAAGAACGGTGAGATCATGACCTGAGCTGAAATTGGACACTTAACTGACTGAGCCACCATGGCACCCCAAGGAAAAGTATTTTATAGTTACCCAGATATTTAAATTTTCTGTTGCTTCTCATTTCTTTGTGTAGATCCAAGTTCCCTTCTGGGATCATGTTCCTTCACCTTTACCACTTTTCACGATACAGGTCTACTTATGAAGAATTATCTTAGCTTTTATTTGTCTGAAAAGTCTCCAATTTTTCTTCACTTTAATGATTTACTTGGTATCTAATTCTAGGATGACCCCTTTTTAATTTTATTATGTTAAACATTTGGTTCCATTCTCTTACTTTTTAATTTTAATTTTTTTTTTCAATTTCTTACAAGAAATCTGTAGTCATTCTTTGCCTCTTTTGTGTGTAAAGCATCTTTTCTGTCTGGCTCTTAAAGCAATCTTTTTATGAATGGAGTTCAGGAATTTAATTATGGTGTGATTTGGTCTGGTCCACCCTGTGTTTATCTTCCTTAGGGCTTCTGATCTTCACAGATCTCTGGGTTTATAAAGCTTTTATAAAATTTGAAAAAATAAGTATTTCTTCATACATATTTTTCATCTTCCTTTCCCCCCCTTTTCTGGGAGTTCAAACTGTGTTTAAGTTAGACTGCATGAGGGGCGCCTGGGTGGCTTAGTCGGTTAAGCATCCGACTTTCACTTGGGTCATGATCTCACGGTTCATGGGTTGAGGCCGCGCGTCGGGCTCTGTGCTGACTGCCAGCTCAGAGCCTGGAGCCTGTTTCAGAGTCTGTGACTCCCTCTCTCTCTGCCTCTCCCCTGCTCATGCTGTCTCTCTCTCTCTCTCCTAGAAATAAATAAAAATAAAAAATAAAAAAAAATTAAAAAAAAAAAAAAAAAAGTTAGACTGCATGATTTGTCCTACAAGTCACTGATGTTTGCTTCACTTTTCAAAGTTTTCCCCTTTCTGTTCTACATTTCGGTAATTTGTTTTGCTATGCCTTCATCTTCCAATTCATACATCTTTTCTTCTGCAGTGCCTAATCCATGACTATTTCCATCTGGGTATAGGGGAGAGATTGCAAAGACACAGAATGTGAGGCAGCTGGGGGGCTTTGGGAACTATAGGGGTCCAGTGTGGTCTTGCCATGCTCAGCTTCAGCTCAGCCCTTGGAGGAAAGAAGGCCTATTTTTTGGTCCACTGCATGGATCCCTTGCAGGAACCTGAGTGAGGTTGCAGCCATGTCCAATACGCTGTGAAATCTCTCCCCCAGAGGGCCAAATTCTCTTCTCTTTCACAGTGCAAAGGAGTAGTCATCTTCCCATCTCTCTTGGAGGCAGCCTCCCACTCTTGTCTAATTGGAAAGATCTCCAGATCCACACAATGCTGCAGCTGGCAGCCCACCAGTTCCCTGTAAGCAGCATAGCTGCTAAACATGACTACTGTGAATGATGAAGAAATCTGAGCTATGTGAGAGGAGAATCGGAAATGTCCCTTGCCAAATCTATTGTGTTGGTGTCTTTGGGATTTGAATGAAATTAACTGAGTTCTGATCATTTCTGTCAATGCACTTTAAAGTGTTGGGTCCTAAAAATTCATCTGAGGATGAGACAAAAGGCAGTGCTTTTTATTCAATGTGCAGATCATCCAAATATGTCTTCCAGATGACTCTGTACCTTCAATTAATCATTTGTAATTTTCCTGCAAGAGAATGTGACATTGATGGGGCTGATGACCTTCCAAAAGTGCCATGTTGCTACTCAGAGACCTTTCAGCACCTATATTAAGCAAGTGCCCATGCATGAGCTTGTGTAGGGAAAAGCGTGACGCCATGAAGGGTGATGTTACAGATAAAACAGCACCCAAACCCTCATGATTCCTGAACCTCCTGTAATCACAGCAAACCAACAGGGAAAGAGCAACTCAGCCCAGCCCACGTCCACATTTGGCTCTCTAGATTAGAACTTAGAACTAAAGCTAGAAATATGTGCTTATTTTATGCAACCAGTCTTTTCCAGAAAATGAATTTCAATTTTTTTTTTTTTTTTGTAAATAGTACCATTTTCAATTAGGTGCAAGGTGAACAATGTATGTTTAACAAATTAATTCAAGTTGGGGCACCTGGGTGGCTCAGTCAGTTAAGCATCTGACTCCTGATTTCGGCTCAGGTCATGATCTCACCATTCGTGCGTTCGAGTCCCACCTCAAGCTCCATGCTGACAGCATGCGGAGTTTGCTTGGGATCATCTCTCTCCTCTCTCTGCCCTTACCCTGCTTGTTCTCTCTCTCTCTCAAAAATAAATAAATTTCAAAACATAAAAATAAAAAATTCATTAAAAATGATACTATCATGAATGAACTATTTTAACACAACAGAGAAGGAAAACAAAATGTAATTTTTAAGATCGAGTACTTAGGAAGATTAAACTAACCACACTGGCACCTGTAGAAGTGAAATGGGCAGGTGCTAGGACACCGCTGAAGGGAATCTACCAGGTAGGGTAGGAATTGAGAGCACTATGGAGGAAGGAGACCTGGGCTCCAGACCTGTCGGTTATAGGTTAAGGGATCTTTGCACATCATTCAATATCCTAAATTTGTGGCTTCTCCCTTTGTAACATAGCTATAATAATATCTGTCTCATGGGGTGTTGACAATATTAAATGACATAATATATGCAATGATAGTTTATAAATTGTAAAACCCTGTTACTACTCATGGACAGATTTTTTTTTTTAAAAAAGCAGAGGCTCTCATGGGCTACTGTCACCGGAGAGGAGGTTTGGAAGTAGAAAGTCAGCAGGCTATTAGGACTAGAGAAGCCGTGAAGAGTAGAAGAGCAAGTGTTCCAGGCTAGAAGGATAAGCATGACCAATGAATTCTGCACCACTGGGAAGGAGCCTGCTTCTCTTGTGGGAATGCTCTAGTTCCCATTCTAGTTCTCATTCTAGTCCCTTCTCCATCATGGCCACCCTTCTCTAAACTTCAGGGACAGATGTGATAAGTGGCCCTCCAAAGGCACAGCATCTAGACCATCCCTGCCTGAAGGCAAGAAGTGGCCTGTGATTTGGTTTGAGGATGGAAGTTGGATCTAGGGCCAGTGGTTTTGAACACTGAGGGCACACCTAAATCACTTAGGAACAAGAATGCCTGGTCCCCACCCCTGAGTGGCATTGAAACAGACTTTCTGGGAATGTGAGGGCTTGGGTGGGATATTTTGTTTGTTTTAATCTAGAAGTGATTCTGATGAAGAGCAGAGTTAAGAACTGCTATTTACCTTTTGATCCATGGATAGAGACTATTTCTCACTAGAAACAACTTGCCATCCATTAGGTTGGAAAAGTTAACTCTGTTTGCTAGTTGCCCTCAGCTATCTGAGCTCCCAAGAGAAGGCCAGAAGATCCAAAACCTTGTTGGTGTACCAGAGACTTCTGTCTCCTACCCATGTCCTTAGAGAACTCCAGACTCATCTTCCCGCCCTGTAACTGTTCTGACAGTGACGGTTCAGCCATCCTCAGCAATGAAGACTATTTCACACAGAGAGCAGGGTGTCTGCAATGGCCCACAAAGTTATGCATTGCATCAGCTCTTCTGTGTATGTCTTTTAATGTCCTCGCTGTCCATACCCACCCTGCCCAGCTTTCTGCACAACCTCACAGAACTGAGGGAAGAAACTGGAGCCAAACACCCTCACACCTGTCTAAGCTATTAGCATTACTAACAATAAGTCACTCTATCTTATTTCATTGGCTCTATTATTACTTAAAATTTTTTATTTATTGTCTGTCTCCTTCACTAGAAGCTAAGATTCAAGAAAACAAGGATCTATTTTTTGTGTCACTCACTGCTATCTCCCCAGTGCCTAGAAAATGCCTGGCATATTGTAGGTCTTCAATACATAGTATATGAATAATTGAATAGCACCCCATTTCTGAGAACTTATTTTGTGCTAGGCCCCATGCTATACCTTTATGTCTATTATCACATTTAATTCTAACAACAACCCCATATGGGAGGTGCCATTATACATTTCCATTTTAGAGCAGAGGAAACTGAAATTCTGAGAAGTCAAGACACATGCTCAAGGTTACACAGGTAAAGAAGAAGTGGAGGTAGGTCTTGAGCCCATGGCTTTCCAGTTCCAAAGACCAACCTCTTAAGGATTTAGCACTAATTCCTCTCATTCAAGATGCTACTGGAGCATGTCCTCTACAAGAACTGGTTATAAACCTGGTTTCACTCTGGTCCTGAGTGGTAGTGTTTCAGTGGTCTCCAGAGCATGGTATTTCCTGGGAAGGGAGTGGGTGGGTGTTGCAATCTAAGGAGGAATTCTATTCCTATATCCCACCCAAATCCAAGATTCTTTAAGAAATCTACACAACACCAGATAAGCTCATGCTCTTTGGAAGATTTCTTTCTTAATGTTACCCTTCTAGCATATTGAAAGGGCCAAGGTAAGATCAAAGTCTGCCTCTTAGATGGAGAGACTTTAGATAACTTTTATTTTACCCTTTCTATTTTTGTACAATGAATATGTGTACAATCCTTATGATAAGGATCAAATTGGTCTAACAAAGAGACTGCAAAATGCATTAGCCTACATGTAAGTTCAGAGTTTCTTTCCCTTCACCTACCAGTCCAGGGCAGAAAATTGGGATCTGCTCCAAGGTTACCCAGGTTCTCAGCTGGCCCTCCACTGGTCTAAGATACCTGCTCCAGTTATTCTCTTCCTTGTGGTTGACAGTAGCTCATCAGCACCACCTCCAGGAGAAGACGAAGAAATATAGGGAGGGTATAAATAGCTTCTTTTTCAAGGTGGCACTCCTATCTCACTAGCCAAAACCTAGTACATGACTATGTCTAGCTGCAAGGGAGGCTGGGAAACCAGTCTGGCTGGGCATGTGCCCTACCAATACTCACACAGAGTGAATTTCATTATTAAAAGGAATAAAGGGAGAATGGATATTAAGGAGACAATGATAATTACTACCATAATGTGTATTTATTTTTTCTGATTAAAAAATCTGCCCCCAAGATATATTGGGGGGCAATATAATGTTTAAGGTTAATTTGTAAAATTAATATACATCAAAATTGGCAATTTTTTTTGGTATGGATAGTTCCATGAGCTTAAACACACTGATGGATTAGTGTAACTTCCACCACAATAAAAATATAGAACAGTACCATCATCCAAAAAGCTCTCTTATACTGCCTTGCTCTGGTCACACCCTCTTCCCCTTAACCACCTGACACTTTTTTGCTATCATTCTACTTCTATCTTTTTGAGACTGTCCTATAAATGGACTCATATAGTATATGACCTTTCCAAACTGGCTCCTTTTATTCAACATGCCTTTGAGATTCATCCCATTGTTATGTGTATCAATAGTTTTTTGCTTTTTAATGTATATATGTCCCATTTTGTTTATCTACCTGCCCACCGAAGGATATAAATTGCTTCCAGTTTTTGGTAATTATTCATAGAAAAGCTTTAATCAATTCTGGACAGGGTTTTGAATTAATGTAAACTGTCATCTCCAGGACAAATACCTAGAAATAGGTTTGTTGGTAAGATGACACATGAATATTTATTTTTATAAGAAACTGCCAAACTGTTCTAGAGTGGCTGCACCAATTTACATTTCAACTAGCAATGTACACAGAGTTCCATACTGCTGAATCCTCACCAGGTCCTGGTACTGTCCCTCTGCCAGTATCACACAGTCCTGATTATTTTAAAGTAACTCTTAAAATTGAATAGTGAGATTCTTCTGACTATTCTTTCACTGTTCTAGTTTCTTTGCCTTTCATTTTGACTTTAGAATCAGCTTATCAAATATTTATAGAAATTCTGCTAGGATTTTGATTGAAATTATATCCAATCAATCCATAGGTCAATTTTGGGGAAAACTGACATTTTTCCTATGTTGAATCTTCCAATCCATGAACTCTACCTATATGGTATGGGTAGAGTGGTATGACTCTACCTATATTTAGGTCTTCTTTGATTTATTTCATCAGCATTTCAGAGTTTCAGCACATAGATTCTATGTATATGTAGTTAGAATTATGCCGACATACTGCCTTTTGAGGGGAATTCTTGTATGTGGTACCTCTTTTGTTTTCAGTTCTTCACTACTAGTATTTAGAAATATGACAGATTTTTGTGTTTTGACCTTGTATCCTAGACTGTGACTAAACTCAATGTTATGGACTGAATTCTGTCCCTTCAAAATTCCTATGTTGAAGCCCTAAGCCCTAGTGTGAGTGTATTTGGAGATAGGGCCTTTTAGGCAGTAATTAAGATTAAATGAGGTCATAAGAGTAGAGCGCTAATGCAGTAAGAATGGTATCCTTACAAGAAGAGGAAGAGAAAGGCCCACAGAAACATACAGAAAAAGGAAAGGCCATGTGAGGACACAGCGAAGTAGACAGTCTACAGGCCAAGGAAGAGAGGCCTTGCCAGAAATCAACTTTCTCAGCATTTTGATATTGGACTTCTAGCCTCCAGAATTTTGAGAAAATAAAGTTTTGTTGTTTAAGCCACCCAGTCTGTGGTATTTTGTTATGGCAGCTCTAGTAGACGAATGCACTCACTTACTATTTATAGGAATTTTTGGTAGATTACTTGGGATTCTCTGTGTAGACAATCATGTTATCCGTGAATAGGGAAAGTTTTCCTTTCTAATATGTATGCTTTTTATTTTATTTCTTATCTTATTGAAGAGCCTAGAACTTCCAGTGGTAAGTTGAATAAGTGTGGTGAATATAGATATTGTTGCCTTGCCTTGTTCCCAATTTTAGGGATAAGGCATTCAGTCTTTCCCCATTAAGTATGATGTTACCTGAAAGTTAGTTACAAACTAACTTTATCAGGTTAAAGTGATTCCCTCCTATTCCTAACCTGCTGAGAGTTTTTATCATGAGTTGGTTTTGGAGTTTGTCAAATACTTTTTCTATTTCAATTTACATAATCGTAGATTTTTTAATTTATTGATATAGTAGATATATTTAAATTATTTTTCTGAATGATAAACCAGCTTTTATATCTAGTATAAATCCCACTTGGTCATGGTGTATGATTCCTTTTTGCATTGCTAGATCCAATTTACTAATATTTTGGCTGACTATTTCTGCATTTAAATCCATGAGAGATTTTCATCTATAGTTTCAATCTTTTGTGCTCTGTCTGATTTTTATATCAAGGTACTGGCCTCATAAAACTAGTTGGGACATTTTCCTTCCTCTTCTATATTCTGGAAGAGATTGCGTATATTTTATTTTATTATATATTTGGTAGAATTTGCCAGTGAATCTATCTTGGCTTGGAGATTTCTTTTGTAGAAAGTTTTAAACTATACATTTAACTGTTTTTATAGTTACATGTATAGTTACTCAGGTAACTATTGAATCTTGGGTGAGTTTAGATTCTTTGTGTATTTCAAAGGATTGGCCCATTCCAACTAAGTTGTTGAACTTATGTATGTGGATTTGTTCACAGTATTTCTTTATTGTCCTTTCAAGGACTCTGGGGTCTGCGGTTGATTCTTTTTTAAACACATTCCACAAGGAGTCATGTTATATTGATTCTTACAATTTCTCAATTTGCTAATAACATTCTTTTATGGTCTTTGGATTTTCCATGTCTTTAGGGATTGTAAAATGCATTTGCAACAGGAACAGCTTTAGTCTAGATATCAAACATAAGGTGATGGTTGATTTCTCTGGTATGTGGGCTTTTTGCTGCTGTGAGGCCTCCATTCCCCAGCCTTCCATTAGCTAGCTCCCAGGAAAAGACTGATATAAGCTCAACCATCTATTTTCAGTTCTTCCTCCACCCTCTTTTTTGAACCTCCCCCTCCTACCACAGGAAAGAGATGAAAGCACAATACTTGTCTCTCAAAAAATCTCCAACCCTCCCTCAACAATGTTTTCAAGTCCTCAGTTAGTAATTTAGAGAGAAGCTTGGAAGAAATTAATAACTTGATTATCTGCTGGTTATCTGGAGTTGATTATCAGAGTAGTTAAGCTCACTTCCTTCAGTGAGGAAAGGCCTCAGGGATTGCCTTCTTGTTACAGATCAAGAAGCTGTGCTCCTTTACAGTAGGTATTAAAGTAGGTATTATTTATAGAAAATGTACAATATACCCAGTTGCTATAGGCATTATCTTTATCAGTAATAACATCAGGGTGGGGTTTATATTCGTTTCATAGACAAAAACAACAAGGCTAAGAGATCTTCAGTTCAAAAATGTTTCATGTTTCTGGCTGGCTACGTGACACTGAGTAAGTTGCTTAATTAGTAATTAAGCCTCCGTTTCTTTATTTGTAACTCATAGAATTGATTGAGGATTAAATATGTCTGGTATATACCAAGCATTCAATAAATTTTGTCATCATCCTTGCTATTATTACTATGCCATATAGTATTTCTTTGAAGCTTTTCTATAAAAAAACCATGTACGGAATCATACTAAATATTCTTTAAAATGTATAATCATTAAATTAAAAAAAAATAAAGTTAATTTGTATTCAATTATGAAAATCTTGACTAACCAGACCACACAAATTGTTCCCTAAGTTAACTTTTTTTTCCTGCCCTCAGATCAGGTTCATAAGAAGTGAGCAGGTTCAAACGTTTTATTTGAAATAACAGCCTCAGCACTCTATGGGGAAGCAGCCATCTCTGGACCTGCTTACATTCTTGGTCCTGGAGAGACCCTGGCTGTTCAGAGCATTCAGCATCCCAGACAGCCTTACATGGGTTCATTAGGTTTACCAAGGCAGGAGAATGGGCTAATATATTGTGCAAAACTGGATTTCTGTTCCCATTTCTCCCCTCTGTCTTCTTTTGCCATGTGACCTTACATCGCTTCTGAATAAATTAGGTGGAAAATACTTCCTCACCTACCTGGACTTGGCCATGTGACTTGCTTCAGCCAATAAAAGGTGAGCAAATGTGATGCTAAGCAGAGGCTTTAAACGCCTGCATGGTTTGGCTTAGATGCTTTGCTCCTGCCATCTGCCATCTGCAATGAGAGTAATGTGTGTTGGGGGGCTGCTGGTACTGCAATCAAGAGACATGCGGAAAAGACATAAGCTCAAACTGTGGCTTGGGGTCAAGTCCAACTGATTCCTGCAAATTCACAGAGAGCCTGAGGTCCATGAGCAGGGAAAAGAAGCATTTGTTATAAGCCACTAAGACTTTGAGTTTGTTATACAGCAAAAACTGACTACTTATATATATTCTGGTGGATTTTCAAGAATAAGAATTAAAATATATTGTGTGTAGTGGGATAGGGAGTAGGTATTTCAGACACAGCTTGTCAGGAAATCCATTTAGCTAGATAAAGGACATAAATTTCCTCCATGGCACTCAGGTGAAAGACATCAGATTTCCTTGCTTGTAAATTCACCAACACTGATTCAATCCATCACCTTTAGGGATAGGGAGAAATTCCTCAGTTGTATTTTGGAGGTCCTCACCCTCCCTTGGGTTGTTTGGAAACATTAGCACTTACAACATCCAGAAAATTAGAGAAAGGCATACGACTGTTCCTGAACAATCTTGTCCAAGGCCAGTGGGGAGTGTTCCAGTGCTGCAAACCTGCTCTCTTCCTTTGTGCCGAGTTTGTCTGGGCATCCCTGCTGAGGTTCCCAAGCAGCAGAGCCCAGAGAAGTGCTTCTCAAGCTCTAATGTGCACATACATCCCTCAGCAATCCTGCTTAAAGACAAATTTGAATTCAGTGTGTCTGCATTTCTGATGAGCTCCCAGGTGATGCTTACATTGCTGGTCGTGCATAACATGTCGAGTAACAAGACTCCTGAGTCCAGCCTCCCTTGGCTCTCCAGGAAGCCATTTCCACATGGACACTCTACATAAATGGGCCTCTGGCCTCCAGCACATGAGGACCATCGGCCCTCCCCCCTCACCAACTCCCTACATAATCCCACCCCCAAGTTTAAGCCGTTTCCTCTGCCCTCCGTCCCTTGTTTATTGGAAACATTCCCTTTTCAGATAATGAGCCTCACAGCTCTCTGTGACTAGAATTTAGAAATCAAAGTCTGGATTCTTCTCTCCTTTGCCAAAGGTATCACAAACCACCAGGACTTAAACGCCTGGCTGTTTTTCCAAAAAGGAGGTCAAAGGAGAAAATTAACTCAATTGGCACTAACAGTAGTAAGACTGAATAAATATCTCAATAAACCATCCAGCGACGCTGAAACAGTCCAATTTCCTGGACTGCCAATGAGAGAAATTGTCCTAGAGACAGGTCTTTGGCTCAACCTGGTAACCACATGCTTTCTGTCAGCTCAGAATTCTTGGTCATTTCACATTCAGGGGCCTTTGGAAATGCTGATTTTTAGTACTGGCAGGCAAGATAATTGCCATGTAAATCACACCTAAGGGTTCTAAGCAGGGCTGATGGGAACCCAGCCTTCAAGGCAGCCATCCCAGTCCTGCAAGTTTATGACCACGAATCTGTTCTGACTGGTTGCTTTATTTGCTATATGTTTTGAATTTAACAGGTTACTCAGGGGATACTTTTGGAAGCATGTATTTGGAGTGCCTATCTCATTTTTTCCCAATGATCTTACAACACTTTTCAAATATTGGCTTAAGCGCCTAATTCATGCATAAGGTAAAATGTCCTTCTAGCAAGTTAATGTGACTGGTTTGCATGAGAATCCCAAGAAGCCAGCAGCCTTATTTTACTAAAACATTACAGAGAATTTATCTTGGTGGGATCATGAGGCTGCAGAATGCTAGACCCATGGATGAGACCCAGTGGTGGTCTCGCAAAGAGTGTACGAGGTGCTCTGGAGATGTCAGGAGATGTCAGATGATCAAGCTAAAGTAAAGACCCTCACATTGCAAAGGTACCCGTTGTCTCTTTTACACTTCTTTCCTTTTTTTTTTTTTTTTTGTCTTCTGTTGGCTCCCCTTGAGAGGCAGATTTTCAAAGACCCAAGGCTGCTCAGCGGGGCCCCAGATGAGGGGCAGTGAGCTGAGTGCTATAACAATCATCTGAGCATAAGAAGGCTATTCTGGGAAGATGGCCTCTTTAGTCTGGAAAGGGTGGGAGGTGAGGAGTGCAAAGGGAAAGTTGGAGATTACAGGCCTCGGTGGGCATTATGGGAACTCCACTGGCATTGTGTAACCCCCAGTTTCAATTTATCTGTGGTGAACCTCCAAAAAGTGGTCTTGTGCCTGAAGGAATGGGTGGGAGAAAAGTGAAGTATTAAAGTGACTACCTTGGACATACCTAGGCTTGGGGAGATGAAGGAAGAAGCCAGGGAGTCTAGGGTGTAGTGGAGAAGCTGAGGGAAGTTATGGAAGCTTGGAGCAGGAAGTAGATGGTCACAGGAAGCTGGCTGGCTGATCAAGGTTTCTTGGGCTAAGAAGTAAAGAAGCCATTGTCCTCAACCCACAGCCTCTCAGCCGAGAGTCTGTGTTTACAAGAAGTTTTCATGGACAGAAACTTGCCCTTCCTGCTAGCTCTCTGCTAACCTACTTGTCTTGTGTTAGTTAAGCCAAGACATGAGACAGTATGTTCTGGACACATGGGGGTGGGGGATGAAAGCCATTCTTTAGTACACCTTCAGTTGTAGGGAAGGAAACTGAAGCCCACTGGTAGTTCTCTTCACATTTACTGAGCTCCTGAACATTCTAGGTAGCAGGGTTACAGAGGTGAGTTAGGCACAAACTCAGCCACAGAGTGTTCAGTCTAATGGCCTAGTTTATGTGATTTACTCCAAGTCACACAATATTGAGTGATGAGGGTTAACCCAGAGGGTCTGGTTTCAGTCTCATGGCCTTTCCATTCCTTACATTTCTATTTCTAATGAGTATTTTTGCCTCCACTCTTAGTAAATTCTCTGTGTTTTAGTAGGGGATGGAACCCAGTGCTTCTCAAAGCTCAGCGTGCATGTGCATCACCTAGAAACTTGTAAAAATGCAGATCTTGATTCGGTAGCTCTGTAGTAAGGCTGATGCTCTGCATCGCTAACCAGCTTCAGGGTGATGTCACTGCTGCTGGTCCACAGATCACACTTTGATTATCAATGCCTTAATTGACTGTAATCAATTGGTAGAGCTCTTGATTGAAAAGGATTCAGAACCAGTCCCTTCTCAGCAGTGATGGGGATAGAGAAAAGAGGAACAAAGGATCTGGGAGGGATCAGCCTGCTTGAAGAGGTGTGGGAGGGAGACACATGGTAGAATGCTATTTTGCCATTCCATAATAAGACGGTCTCCAAGTTCTCTTCCACGTCAAGGACCATAAGAGTGTATTATTTCAGCCAGACCCTAAGGTGGTATGGTGGGTGAATTATTATTAAGTAAACAGCTGAGTTGACAGCCTATGTAGTATGAACTAAGGAGAACCAAGAATGTTTTCCATTAATTCGTAATTTTAAGTCACCCTCTTCTGCCCTCCTTGGCTAGTAGTTGACAGTTCTCTTTCTCAGTAAAGCTTGAGTTACTCCAGGATGGCGGATTAAGTTATTATCAGTCACTAACAACACAATGTGAATGGATCAGCTCTTCTCTGCAAGGAGAACTCAGAGTGAACCTAGGAGTGAGGTCATCTGAGTTCTAATCCTGGTCTTGCCACCAACAGTGGTGCAAACTTATGTAGCTTATAGAGCTTCACTGGGTCTCAGTTTTCTCTCATGTATAATGAAGGGGGTAGACCAGGTGAGCACTAAGTTCCTCTAGGCTTAAAGAACCCAGTATTTTGTCAGAAACAGCAAGAAATGAACTAACTAACATGGGCCTTTGAGGTAGAGGGAGGTTTGAATCACTAGCTTGCATGTCCCATCCCCAGGCCTGTAGAGTGGGACTCTTAATACCTAAATGAGATGACAGGTATTAGCTTTCAGGAGAGCTCCAGACCCATGGTAAAAGCAAAATGACTGTTAGATATCATCATCACCTTGCCGGATCATGGTGAGGGGGCTTCAATAGAATAATACATGAGTGACCCCTGCTCACAGCAGGTCCCCAATGAGGTGGTGCGGGGACCCGATAGGAAGGTCAGCTGTAGACAGTGACTCTGAGCACAGGAGCCAGTGGGGAAGGACAGAGAATGACAGACACCTGAGAGGAGCTGCCAACTTCTTATGCTGCCTCAGGCCAGCCTGGCTGTCCAGAATTCCTGCTCCAGGTTTTTACTTTTCTCTCTTTTCCAATCACATTTTACCTCAGGTTAGAGCTACTCAAGCAAGTTATTCAGATGATCAAGGCAAAAAATATACAACTTTCACCAGGAACATCCAGATAATAACAGTCTAGCACCTCCGCGTTGGCCCCAGTTAAGAGGCCACCTTCATGCTGCCCTGATCACCAGGGCTCTGACTGACACATCTCCAACTCATTCGAGACTAGAACTAGAATTTACTGCTGCTGTGGGTCATCATTCTCCTCTCCCCTCCTCCTCTGTAATTCTTCCTCCCTCCTCATCTTCCCCCTCTATCTCTCTTCCCAGACTGGAGGGCAACGAGTCTTCTCCCAAACCTCTGTCTCCTTCACAGTTTCCCAAACCCCTTTGTTTTGTTTTGTTTTTTATCTTTTTAAAACTTAAAAACATTTTTTTGGTTTTATTTATTTCTGAGACAGAGAGAGACAGAGCACAAGTGGGGGAGGGGCAGAGAGAGAGGGAGACACAGAATCTGAAACAGGCTCCAGGCTCTGAGCTGTCAGCACAGAGCCCGATGTGGGGCTCAAACCCACAAACCATGTGATCATGACCTGAGCCGAAGTTGGATGCTAAACTGACTGAGCCACCCAGGTGCCCACCCCCACCCCCAAACTCCTTTGAGTCTTTGCTATGGAGGCTTATTAGAGAAGAACAAAGAGGCCACTTTTCCATTTTACGTGATACTCTAATGTTTCACATGTTTTCAAAGTGCTTGAATTGCCTGTTGGATTTTCCCCAGTTCTTCTGTCACACTCCTAGGACCAGGGCCCTGAGGGATCAGGTAGGCTGAATGTACAACCATTAAAGTACATCAGTGCAGACAGACCAATCCAGAACTATGCTCACTCCAAAGCCCTTGCGGGTCTCTTTGGGAGTTGATGTGTGTTCACCTGTATGTTGGCAGTGTTATTGGGAGGATGGGGTATGTGGCACACACAAGTGGTATTTGGGGCAGGGTGTGCTTCATGCAGTACCACAGCTGTCAGCAGGGCCACCTCCTCTTATACCTACAGCAAGAACCCAGTTTGCTTAAAGGCAGTTGGAAGGAATTAGGGCTCTCCCCAGGAGGCCACACCAGCTCTTGACCCTGACTCTGCCAGAGGCCAGAAGCAAGAGTACTGTGGCTGCACCACTGTTCTGTTTTCCTCCCATCAAGTCCAGCTCAGCAACAAGCCTGTTTGTAAACAGAGACTCCCACCCCCATCTCTGGATACATCCCTGCCCAGCTGTGACAGTTAATTTTATGTGTCAACTTGGCTAGGCCACAGCACCCAATTTTTGGACAAACATGAGACTAGATGTTGCTGCAAGGCATTTTTAGATGAGATTAACATTCACATCAGTAGACTTTGAGTAAAGCAGATTACCTTCCATAATGGGTGTGGACCTCATCCAGTCCTGGGTGTCCTGGAGATCCTCCAGGAAGAGGGAATTTGGCCAGCTGACTGTCTTCAGAATTAAACTGCAACATCAGCTCTTCATTGGGTCTCTAGCCAGCCAGCATGCCCTGCAGAATTTGGACTTGCCAGCCCCCACAATTGTGTAAGCCAATCTCTTATATCTTTCTTTCTCTGTGTCTCTCCGTCTACCTACCTATCTACCTACCTACCCACCTCCTGCCATCCATCCATCCATCCATCCATCCAACCATCCATCCAACCATCCATCCATCCAACCATCCATCCATCCATCTATCCGTCCAACCATCCATCCATCCATCCATCCATCATCTATAGACAGATAATAATATACACACACACATGCATCCAATTGGTTGTTTCTCTTGAGAACCTGCCAGCCCATCTGAAGTGACTAGAATCCTGAGGAAAAATCCACACAAAGGGCCAAGGACAAACTGATGAGGATTATTCTCATCAGTCTGAAGTGTAACTGGATGCTGGCATTGAAAATTCTGAACAGACTGGCGCAAGGTGCATCCTTGTTGTCCTAATGGTATTTTGCTGCATCTGAGAGTGGTGAGAGACACCCAGCTGGGTGTCTGTCCTGGGTGTCATTTTTCACGTCAAGGTTAAAGACTTAATTTATCTTAAAAGTGAGGTAATTTCTTACTTTTCTCTTATTTCAGAGAACACCATCAATATCTTTTCCAGGGTTCTGAAGAATCACACCAACTCAAAGCAATCTGAGGATTGCTCTTTGTTAAACGGCCATTTTCCAAGAGGATAAGTGAGAAAGCCAGAGAGGTAAAGGAGGAGGTTAAGGTGTGAGGTCTGGAGTAGTTAGTTTGCACATGAAAGGTGTGATCCTAGGTGAGTCACTTACTCCCTCTAAGAAATTGCTGACTCTGGGAGGAGCAGTCCCTCCAGGGTCAGCAAGGCCCCACAATGTCAAGGCGTTAGAAAAGAAAAGGCATGGCTAGTTCAACTGTGAGTGATAGTAAATACATATTGTTTTAAGCCACTGAGTTTTGAGGTAGTTAGTGATGCAGAAACAGCTGATTCCTGCAAATGTCAATGACAACATGGACAATGAAAGGGTTGCTACTAAAACATTAACATCTGGGCATATTTTCTGAAATTGAAACCCAGGCAACAGGAAGCAATGGGGGAGACTGCAGTGGCCACAGACCATGTGTAACTCACTCCTGTTCTCATATACCTACTTTGCTGATGATTTTCGCAACTTGATTATCCCAGTCAATTCTGGATGGAGCTGTCATGGCTACTTTCCCATTTGCAACCCTACTACCTCCTCAACCTCTTTTCTCCCTGCAGAAAGTGAAGGTACTTGAGGCTTAAGTGTCTGCACAACCAATAGTAAAAGCACTAAGCACTTTACTCTCAGGAAGTTATTTCTTAGAACAATGATTCTCTAAAAGGTGGGGTCTACCCACATATTTCACTTCCAATCAAGGACACTTAAGGAGCCACACGTGATAACAAAAAAAGCATATTCAACATTACAGAAACATTTGGTATTTAATAGTGTAATAAGGGGATTTGGTTTCTGCAGTACAAACTACTCAAAGTTCAAAGAAAATTGGGTGGGGGGGTTCAAAGGAAATATGCAAAGATACAGAGATTTTTCAGCTGGGGACCTTTAAGGATTTGAGGGTGAGGTGAGAACACTGTGTGATGTGCATTCACAAGAAGGGGCCTGGGTAATAAAAGTTTAGACGCTCTGTCTTAGAGGACTCAGTGGTACCCTGTATCTCCTTCATAGTAAAGTCTGAGTGGCCTCCCAATGAGGGCACTGAGTGGGATCTTAATAACGGAAACAACTGCTTCATATATAGCATGTGGTTTCAGTGAGCCACAGCTCTTGCCTTAATAATATCCCTGAAATGCACTGAAATCCATTAAAAATTCCTTCTGCAGATTCCTAACTAAGAACACTTATTTCAAGGCAGGAGATTTAATGGAACTTAAAGCAAATACCAAACTTGGTCAAAATTAATCAAGTCCTCTGAACGTTACTAGCAGATCTTTCTGAAATGATTACATCATGCCAATGACAAATCCATCTATAAAGGAAAAACTCAGTTCAGTCTCCTGAGTAAGGGAAAAACTCAGTCCTCCACCTCCTTTTCTGTTTCTCATTCCTGTATGTCTCCTTTACTACTCACACAGAACATTCACAATACTTCTGACACCAGATATGCGGGGGTTTTCCTGCACACCAGACAACCCTCTTTGACACCAGCTGGGTGTCCTACAATGTAACTGACATAATTCTGACATCATTTACAGCATCACATCCCAGAAGTTAAGTGCTCCAGTCCCATAAGACTGTTCCCACCACACTTTAGATGCCAATTGCAGTAGGTGCCCAGGTTATCTACAACTTCTGTCCTATTTGGCTACAAATCAGGGGTTCCCATGGACCCTCCTCAGGTTCAGTTAGTTTGCTAGAGCAGCTCACAGAGCTCAGGGAAAAACTTACTTATATTTACTAGTTTATTAAAGGATAGGATAAAGGATACAGGTGTTCAGCCAGATAAAGAGATCCATAGGGTCAGGTCTGGAAGTGTCTGGAGTGCAGGAGCTAATGTCCCCATGGAAATGGGTGTGTCACCCTCCTGGTGTGGATGTGTTCACCCACCTGGATGCTCTCTGAACCTCCTGCTACTTCTATTTTACAGAGGCTTCCTCATATAGGCATGATCAATATTAACTAAATTCCTAGCCCCTGTCCCCTCTCTGAAAGGGTGGGGGTAGAGTTGCAAAGTCCAAGCTTCTAATCATGGTTCGATCTTTCTGGTGAGCAGCCTCCATTCAGGAGCCCGCCCAGAGTCCAGAGTCATCTCAAGAGAACAAAAGTTGCTCCTCCTGTTCCCATCACACAGGAATTTACAAGTGTTTGGGGAGCTCTATGCTAGGAACTGGGGGCAGGACCAGTATATGTTTTCTATTATCTAACAGCATCTCACCCAGCTCCCAAACACTATTCCAGTGACAAGAGTTAACACTGCTTCCCAAGATGCTGCTCTGGGGACTGTAGTGGCTCAAGCAGTAAAAAGTTCATCTCTGGCTTTCCACAACTAGTGGGGAAGCAACTCCCTGTACCTGTAGAGTTTCACGTTATATACCATAGGTTTCAGTGGAAATCTATCCCATGAGCCACTTCTGAACAAGTAGCAAGGATGTGATGAAGATGGTGTCAGGGGAAGGAAAAGTGATTGCTGGAGCACAGGAGGAAAGTGTAAATGAGTCAAACTGCTTCTGAGAGGGTGAGAGCAGGGAGGGCAGATATCCCCCAGCTGTGCTTCTTGGTGGGCGTTTCCACCAGCAAAAATGCCAGATGCTCAAATGATGCAGCTGCTAGGCTGGCAGTGGGAGGGGGGGAGGTGGAGATAGGGATGGGGAGGTGGTGGTAGGGATGGGCCTGTAGAAGTACAGAAGATACATATATGCCACTGAGGGTCCTCGTGTTGATCAGAGGATCTTAGGGTAGAAGGTTTTTTGGGGGCCTTACTATGTTGCTATATTCTGGGGAAAAATCCAATTCCACAGCAATGCCTGGGGACAAAGAAGTTATGTTCTACATCAATGGTCCTGGGGCCCCTCCCTTTTTCCTTACCTCTGTGTATGACAGCACACAGCCTCCTTTCCCTGGGCTTAGTCAATCCAGACCCTTTAAGTACCTACAGTGACGTTCAAGTGATCTATTTACAGAGGCAATGAATAAGAATTTGAGGGTGATAAGAAAATGACTGCGTAAAAGTAAAAAACACATGGTGTGTTCCACTCTCAATGACTTACCAGAGGTTAGATGCAGACAATCTCCCCCTACAGCACTTTGTATACCACTTGGCCTCTATGATGAGTTCACTGTAAAAGTGACTTATCTTTCTAACTAAATCCACACTGTTTAGGCTACTTCTAATATCTGCCAATGCCCTGAGAGTAAACCTGACATGGTTGTTTTTCTAGTGGAGGGAAGAGTTGGGAGCATTATCCAGTCACTCCCATTAGCCATCCCTAAGGTTGCTGACAGCCTTCAGATGGGTGGGAAAGTCTGGGTGTGTGTGTGTGTGTGAAATGGATATGGAAACTATATGGGAACAAATCTGACCTTTTGGGGTCAGCTTTTCAAAGAGTCAATTACAACTGAAATTAGGAGATGGAAGGAAGTTAAAGATTGGAAGCAATAGCAAGGCATGCGATTCATCCAGCCTCCAGATATATACTGAGCACCAACCGGAGCCAAGCACTATTCTAGGTCTTGAGATTACAGAATCTAAATTGGAATCTGAAACTGGATTCAAATGTACATAAAAACGGGCCAACGTAGATAATTGGTGTAGGGACTGAAGATATTTCTGCAGACTTTGAAGACCGCACTGTGGGTGGGGGCAGTTGTGGAGGTGGGTGTGGCAGTCCTTAATATGGATGTTGCCTTTGTCACTGGGAACGCCCTAAGTGCCCTTGTCCTGAAGTGCCCAGAGAAAGACCTGTACCATCTATTTTCAGATCACGAGGACATTTGGTGGGCTGCTCTGACGAATTTCCTCTGTTGGAGATGGAGAGGGGCTGTTTATGGATTTCTGGAGGAGGGACTGTTGCCTGATTCTCTTTGCTTGCCCTACTCAGAAAAATGTTCAGATTTCTTTTTAAGGCGATGCATGCAGGATCATTCTATTGCAAGCTATGCATATGTATCTGTTTAATTTTAACTCAAGCTCTTTACCAAAAAGCAAGTTCATTTACTCAGAGCCTAGACAGAAGGCTTTCCCAGTCCTGACACCTTGCTTATTTGCTACTTAAAGTCTTTTGGAAGAAAAGAACAGATTTTTGCATTTTGTTCCCTTTCTTACTTCAGAAAAAAAAATTTTTTTTAAAACCCACACAACTGTCCTAATTGGAAAGGATTCTTGATCTATTTCATTGCAGTCTATTTATTTCTGGTCAGTGTCCAGAATACTTGGCCCCTACCCCTGCCAAGGCTGCTCTCCAACAACATTTCAACTTTGTTCCAGAGCAGTTGGGAGTTTCACAGCAGCCCATAAATCTCTGCACAGAGCTCCAGGTGACATGCTGGGGCATAGGTCTCCCCTCCCAGGCCTATCTCAGCTTCCCTTGAGGCCCACCCAAGTTGCTCAGTCATGATGGCACTCCTGTCTTCTCCTTTCTGCTCACCTCTCCATATAGGACTGCCCCACCAGCTGTTGCCACACTCTGTTTGCAGGCATGGGAATTCGGAGGTTGTGGGGATCAAAATCTAATTCCAGAATCAACTAGAGTCCTTTGTGTATTGCATGAGCCCAGGACAATTTCAGCCTCTACAAAGCTGTGTTGGGCTAAGGCCTTGCATGGTAGGAAGGTATCCGTTAAAGGCAAAGAGATCAGATTGCAACAGGGCCAAAGGTGGGGTTGTCACATATAGGCAAAAATACAAGGCTTCTCCATAAACACACTGTGATACAGATGAAATCAGCATCAAGAACAACAGCTTTAGGGATTGGTGGAGGGGTGGAAAGCCACCAAGGTAATAGGAGACATAGTGGGGATCCTTACCATAAGGCACCAGAGATGATCTAGAATGGAGATGGTGCACCAGAGACCTGCAGATATATTCTATTTGGCCCACACAGTGTGTATTTGTACATGTGCATGTGCGTGTGTGTGTGTGTGTGTGTGTGTTTTCCCCTTAGTTGACATAGAATGCTTCTAGATGACACATGTACTTCCTACCTTGATTCACAAATGTGTATTACCACATTACCTGCTGGGCCAGAGAGTGGGATGGAAATTAACAAAAGAAGAATATACCTCCATCATGCCTCAAACTGTATCCACTAAATGCCTTTCGAAGGAGCGCATAGAAGCTTAGTATTGACTGCCCCAGATTATGAGACTTGGAAGTGAGCATGGTGATGGTGCATCCTTCGCCTCATGGAAATTATCCACAGCTTCAAAAAGTTTCATTTGCTATATAGACTCCAAAACATGTGTAGGAGCTATCAGGAGCAGAAATCTCACAGGAGGGGTGCCTGGGTGGCTTAGTCGGTTAAGCGTCCGACTTTCGCTTAGGTCATGATCTCGCGGTTCGTGGGTTCGAGCCCCGCGTCGGGCTCTGTGCTGACTGCCAGCTCAGAGCCTGGAGCTTGTTTCAAAGTCTGTATCTCCCTCTCTCTCTGACCCTCCCCTGCTCACGCTGTCTCTCTCTCTCCTAGAAATAAATAAAAATATTAAAAAAAAAAAAAAAAAGAAATCTCACAGGAAAAGGTGCAGGAGTGCTTAGGGGCCAGTGGCAGCCTGGACTTAGAAAGTGAAAACAAAACTACACGTGAGTTGCTCGTCTCTCGTCTGCCCCTTGCTGCACTGGCTGGTGAAGGAACTAGAGAGTCTAGAACTGGCAGCAGAAGCCCTTGTAGATCCAATTTGATTCAGAGAAGCTGAGGAGGCAGAGCTCTACAAAGAATCACACAGTAATTTTGGGAAGCAGCCGTCTCTGTGGAAACAAAGAGATGTCCTTTGGGATCAAGAATTCTAGAAGGCTGCCCTTGCCCCACCACTACTTCAAGCTTGCTGCAGAGAGCTTTATTTAGTAAAGTCCAATCCATACCCTCTATAAGTCATGAAAAAGAAAATAGAATAGCTTTGATGCAAGCACACTCAAAGACACAAAGAGCAGCAAATCATGTCAACAGAAGAGCATGCACCCGAAAAATATGGCCTGGAAGAGGTGAAATTTATGTTCAAACATTTCTCCATGAATTAGAAACAAAGCACAACCAAAAACACCTTAGTAAAACAATTTGATCTCTAGAGGGAAACCACAGAGCACAAATGTAAGAACTCAAATACAAGATGACAAGGCAATGAGAGGTGATGAGGTAGAACTAGAAGACTCAGGAGAGACAGGGAAAAAATAAAGCCATCATCACACAAGCAAAGACAAAATCAGAGGGAGAATAAAAGGAGCAAAGTTGCTGCAGCAAATGCTGTCTGGGAAGCCAAGGGTAGAAATATGAATTGTGAACTAAATGAAATAGAGATAGGAATTTAAAATGATTGATGTGGAAATGACAGTGTTAGCAGAAAGTAAAAAGAAAGCTGACATATGCAAAATTGGGGTCCCAGAAGAAACCAGACAATAGAAAGTAACAAATATTTTAAAATATAATTCAAAGCATTTCCTAAAAAGAAAGGAGACTTGAATCTACTTATTGGATGTTCACACCACCCAGGGAAACATGCTCCAGGACAGTCACTGTATGAGATATGGCCTGGTCCAGTTATTGACTTAGAGAGAGTATCCTTTGGGCAGTAAAGCATTAAAAATTAAGTTACTTACAAAGAGCAAAACAAACAAACAAAAAAAGTCAGACTGAACTCAGACTTCACCCAACAGCGTCTAACATTAGAAGAGAATGGAGAAACACTTAGAAGATATTTAAGGAAAGTGCAAACCAAGAAGTTTATATCATCCAAGCTGTTCGACAATTATAACGCCTATTGCGAACCATTTAAATATGCGGGAACTCAGAAAGTATTGTTTCCACGAACCTTTCTTGAGGAAACAGCCAGAAAATGAACTTCATCCAACTGAGACTCAACTGCGGAGACTTTAGCCAAGAGTGTGACTGTAAGCCTTGATTATATTTAGGTTTGGATCTAAAAGTAAATGTGAAGTGGGGATTGGAGTAACAAAATAGAATGTAAGTGTCTTATTCTCTGACAATGTAGAAATAACACAACTGGCAAATACTGGGATGGGAAAGGGTAAAGATGGCAGGAAGCTCACTGATGGCCTTATCTATAGAATCAGGGACACAGGGGAAAGAATTTAAAGACTCAAATAGTAGACATACATCTTTAAGAGTTCAAAGCAATGACTAAACCAGATAATATTGTTGACTAAAGTAGAAAGAAAGTGGAGGAGAGGTAGGAAAAAAGGAAGAACATACATATGAATTTTATTATTGCTTCAAATGATTTAAAAAAGCAGATGACAGGATTTTGTATAATAATTATAAAGATAATTATTAAAACAATAATACAATTCCTCTTAAGTATCAGAAACTGTTTCTCTTCTCTTCTCTTCTCTTGAAATCTTTTCTCCTCTCTTCCCTTTCCCTTTTCCTTTCTCCTCTATTTCTCAATCTGTGCCGTCCACCCAAGAAAACAAAACAAACAGACCCAATATTGAAAGATTTAAAACACTGTATTCAGAGGGGTGCCTGGGTGGCTCAGTTAATTAAGTATCTAACTCCAGCTCAGGTCATGACCTTGGAGTCCATAGGTTTGAGCCCCACATCGGGCTTTTTGCTGACAGCTCAGAAACTAATATTACACTGTATGTAAAGTAACTGCAATTTCATTAAAAACTACTAAAAGTACAGATCCTTCTTGATTTACTGTAGGGCTATGTCCCATTATACCCATTATAAATTGAAAATATTGAAAGTTGAAAATGCATTCAAGGCACCTACCCTCCCAAACATAACAGCTTAGCCCAGTCTACCTTAAATGTGCTGAGAACACTGATATTAGTCTAGAGTTGGGAAAAATCACCTCTCACAAAACCTATTTTATAAAAAAGTGTTGAGTAACTCATGTGATTTGTAGTCCTATACTGAAAGTACATGGTCTTATAGGTACAGAGTGGTTGTAAGGATGTCATTTGTTGACCTTGTGATTGTAAAGCTGACCTAGATCTGTGGCTCAGTGCCTCTGCCCAGTACTGAGAGAGGATCAGACCACCAATCACTAGCTTGGAGAAGATTCAAATTCAAAATCTGAAGTATGGTTTCTAGTGAATTTGTATCACTTTTGCAACATCTTAAAGTAAAAAAAAAATCACTAAGTCTAAGCATTGTAAGTCACAGACCATCTGTAATGTGACATATCTAAGGTCAAACTCATAAAAAATTGTAAATGGGGGGGCACCTGGGTGGCTCAGTCAGTCAGTGTCTGACTTTGGCTCAGGACATGATATTGTGGTTCGTGGGTTCGAGGCCCGTGTTGGACTCTGTGCTGACGGCTTTGAATCTGGAGCCTGCTTCAGATTCTGTGTCTTTCTCTCTCTATGTCCCTCCCTCACTTGTGCTCTCTCTCTCTTTCTCAATAAATGAGTAAACATTAAAAAACATTTTAAATATAAATGGGATTCACTCAACTATTAAAATAAATGATTTTCACATTATATCATAAAGCACAACCAAATGTTTTGCTGTTTAAATGCAACATATCTCAGGCAGTTAATCACAAAGGTTGACAATGAAAAGTATGGACAAAGTGTACCAGACAAGCACAACCCAAAGAAAACAAATGTTGTCAGTTCACATTCAAAGAAAAGGAAATTCAGGACAAAAACCATTAAATGAGACAAAGCAGGTGATGCTATAATGCTAGAGAATACATTGCACAACGAAGATAGAATAGATAATGAATATTTATGCATAAAATCACATGGCAGCAATATTCACAAGGAAGAAATTAGAGAAGATATAACAAGAAATAGAAACACACTTAGTGGAAACTTTCAATTCTATTCACTCCTTTTAAGATTAATGTCAAATAACAAAAAGAAATAAAAATTAAGAAAGTTGATCTGCTTGATGTATGTCAAAATCTATATACTGAAAATGGAGAACTTACCTACTTTTCAAGGGTCAAGGAAACACACATGAAAGCTGACCACCTGATAGACCACAATGAACATCTCAACGAATCCCCAAAAGTAGAAAGAGTACAGGCGAAATCCTCTGATCATAAAATGGTTAGCCTAGACACTGATAACAGAATAGAGAAACAGAAAAAGATTCTTCTGTCTGAAATTTTTAAAAAGATAAACAACTCTTTCCTAAATGTCTCTTAGGCCAAAAGAGACATGTATACCGAATTGCGGAGATTTTAGGAAATAGCAATTGAAAACACAATATAACACAACCTATGACTCATAGCTGAAGCAGTGCATATCCTTAAAAATTTGTGCCAATAGAAACAGAAAGAATAAAACCAATTATTTGAACATCTAATTCAATTTTTAAAACACTCACTGTTTTTAAACCCATTCTTCAACCTTAATGTGTTGTTAAAGTAAACTTACAGATAATTAATGTACCTTAAACTGCGTATTTAACCTGTGTAATTTGGTGAGTTGTGACCTACATATCCAGCTGCGAAATCATCACCACAATCAAGATAGCGAACCTATTACCCCCCAAATGTCTGGTGTTCTTTTGTGGTTCCCCTTTTTGTCTCTCCCACAGCAGCCCCAATCATTGATTTAATTTCTGTCAATACAGATTCATTTGCACATTCTAGAAATTTTTCAAAAATAGAATTATAAAGTATTATGAAGTTCCTTTCACTCAGCATCATTATTTTTAGATTCACTGAAATATTTACATGTAAGGATATGATGTCTGGGATATGCATCAAAATTACCTGGCAGTGGGTGAGGGCAGTGGGTAGAGGTGAAAATGAACTAAGACCGGCTATAAATGGATAATCACTGAAGCTGAATCATGGGCAGCAGAGTGTTCATTTTACTATTCTGGCTACTTATATAAAGGTTTCAAAATTTCTGTAAGAAAACATTTTTAAAAAATTACTTCTGCTCCACCTTGCTATTCTTGTGCTGTTTAATGCTACTGTAGATCTTGAATTCTTCTCTATACTTGTCATTCAAAATAACTGTCTTTGAATTTGCTTTTTGAAGTTTGAAAATCCAAACTTTAGATCTGCAGGGCTCCAGAAAAGTGGATGAGTTCTACTTAAAAGCAAAACAAATCTTCCACTTGATTTGAGTTTTTAAAGTGCTGGCTACTAGACATCATGAATACTCATGTCCAAGAGAGGGAACATTTGAGCCCACTCGGTGTTTTGTGTCCTGTAGGTGAGATCAGCATCGGATGGTCAAGATTTCTCTGAAGAAAGACATATTTGCAGGTTTGGGGAATTTGCCAACAAATGCAGTGTTCTGGTTTCTCACGAGGGAAAGCATGAGTGAAGACTTTGGGCCAAAGGTGATATAATTAGTTATTATCAATCAAATCCAAGGATCTGAAAAATTTAAACAATGAACCATGTGTACCATTATTTTTTTTCAATGAAAATATCTTTAGGGGTGCCTGGGTCGCTCAGTTGGTTAAGTGTCCAACTTCAGCTCAGATCATGATCTCATGGTTTGCGAGTTCGAGCCCTGCATCAGGCTCTGTGCTGACAGCTCAGAGCCTGGAGCCTGCTTTGGATTCTGTGTCTCCCTCTCTCTCTGCCCCTCCACTGCTTGTGCTCGCTCTCTCACTCTCTTTCTCTCTCTCTCTCAAAAATAAACACTAAAAATTTTTAAAAATACATTCTCTTTAAAAGTTAGTAAAATGAAAATGGCAAAAAGAACTAGACCAAAACAGTGCTACAACTTTCTCTGGCATTAATGCGAATTTGCTTCTTAAGGAGAGCTGGCCACTCTTCCTCTTTTTCTGAATGGCTGTATGTCTGCCCCAGTTTCCTGTCTGAGAAAAGAAAATACCACAATTTGCTTATGGCGTTTAATGTGTGCCAGACTCAGTTATCCCTAAGTGAGTTGCATTTGTGGAATTATTGGTGTGGTAGACTGTTAAATATTTGTAGCTCCCAAGGAGCCCTGCCTTCCAGTGTTGTTCACAGTGTCTCTGGGCTTGGCCATATGATGGCTTGGGGCAAATGGTTTTAGCAAGAGAGGTGCAAGCAGAGGTTTGATCCTTGCTTGCAGAGTGGGGCTTATCCTCCTGGTATGGCTAGCTGCCATGCTGTAAAGCATCTCAAGCTAGCCACGTGGAAAGACCATGTGGATTGAAAGAGAGGGGCCAGCCTTCCAGATGACCCTAGCAAGACACCAGTCATGTGAGCAAAGAACCATCCTGGACTTCCCAGCCATCTGATGGTAGGCCCAGTCATCCCAATGGATCATGAGAAATAATAAAATGGTTATTTAAGCCAGTAACTCTGAATGGTTTCTTACACAGCAGTAGACAACTGATAGTCAGTATATACATGATTACGTGTGTTTCTGGAAAGCTGGTGAAAATTTGCACAGGTGAGTCACAGGTAAAGAGAATTGGTCATGAAAACAAAACTCGGACCACTCCTAAGACAATTATTTGTTTTCAGCACAAGGTGAAATGCAGAAACTCCCCCTCACACATAACTTTCCTGGAACACACCTATTGTGTGGTGGCAGCTGCCCAAGAGATCACATGCCCAGAGATGCCCAGAGAAGATGATGCTGGAAAGGTCTGTGGATAATGAGCATTAACGCACGTTAATACGACTGACCACAAACCCTTGGTATAATAAAACCCCACAGAGGAGTAGGTCTTGTCCTGCTAAGCCCATTTCACTGCTGCCAGTGCAGCACCACAGAGAAAAAAACCAGGTCCAGATGGGCAAGCCGTGGCGGCTCTGGGATGTGCTGATTTCCAGACACCAGGTTAGGGAATTGAGCCAACGGCTGATGGGGTGTTGGGGTGTGATGGGGTGTTGCACGTGAGTGGAGGCCAGAAACCCCTAACCCATGGACCTGCACCACTACACTGGCAACAGCCACAGCACAGCCCCCGTCACAGAAGGAAAAGCCAGAGAATGAAATCATTCCATGAGAGCCGTGCCCTTGGCTGCGTTGTGTTCATCTCCCATACATATTCCTTTACAAAGTGAGTGAAATTGTTCTAGTTCACTGCAGTGGGTGAAAACAGACCCCACCCACCATTTCCTGGGTGTGGGTGCTGTGGGCAGATGCCAGGAGGAATTTGAAAGGAGTCATGCTATTTCGGGTATTATAATTTGCCATAATGCCAAAGCAGCGATATGTCTGCCCGTGTGAAATTCCCACTCTTTAGACACCGAGCTTCCTCCAGTGTTCACATTGTTCTAGCACACTCCTTTGTGAAGTCGCTCTGTGGCTTTCTCCTTTACTATTCCCGTTTCAGCGCTGGGACTTTGCTCTGACCTCGGAGCAGCCTCCTTCCTGGCCCACCTACATTCAAATCTCAAAGTGCTTTTACCCAGTTGGCTAATGTGAGGGGCAGGCAGGACTGAGGTGGTGTCATCACAGCCACTGGCAAGTCTGAAGTCTACCAAGAAGGTTCCAGATCGATCAGCACCATCCCCAGAGGTGATTGGATCGTGAATAGAAAGAGAAAACCCAAGAAGGGGGGCTGAAGGGGTCAGGCCAGGCCAGCACTGCTCTGACCAGTGCAAATCAGGAAAAGGAGGTCATTCAGAAAGGAAGGGAAGGCTATTTTGGGGAAATAAAAGGCAAAACGGATGTCAGTAGACAACAGGACAGACCTCCAGTAATAGGTGTATATATATATTTCATTTTGGAGAATTTTGCGGAGCTGGGAGGCAGAGCCCTATTTTTAGTGTCTATTGTGTGAGGCTTTGGCAGGGATGTGCATAGCTGCAGTTTTCTTCTGACAATGATTACATTTTAAATAGAGAAAGAAGGTAATGAGGGCAAAAATAATAACTATTTTCAGGCCTCAAAATTCAGGGTGTTTGAAACAGGGTTTTCTAAAATGCCAGCCTTGGTAGAAGAACCATTTTTCCTTCTTGCCTTTCATCCAAGGCCTCTTAATAGATGACACGCAGGGGGAGGCAAGGCAGTGTTCTTGATTTCCCCCGTGTCCCACACAGGCCCAGCTGTCTGATTTCCACTATTTAACAAGGGAGGAGAAAGAGAGGAGGCACGGATCCACCCACCATGGAGATTCTTCAACTTTGTGCCTTGGAGGGCCTGGGAGCTGCCGGAAGTGCAGATTCCTGGCCCCAGCTCCATGAGGGCTGATTCCCCTGGTCTGGGAAAAGACTCAGAAACTGAATTTGTCCCCGACCCTGGCACACCCCTCCCAACTGGGTGTCTATAGGGGATTGGGTGTGGACAGTTCTGGACGCCATGTTGAGAAACCTCCCCTTGCAGCCAGTGCCCTGTAAATTGTACTCATGAGTTCATGAACTTGAAGGAGTCTGAGATGCTCAGAAGAAGACCCTGAATTCGATAAGAAGAGAGATGATGTGGTTAAGACCATTGTGATGTTGTGATTTATAATAACTATATATTTGGTCTTTGTCACCATTTCTGAACCAAGCTCCTAAGACACTTGGAATTTCCTAGGTGAAAAGAGCCATAAAGGTGTCTTTTGTTATATTAATGAGGTGACTTTTGGAAGCACTTAAGGTTGGGGTCTGGTTGCCAGTGGAACCGAACCTGAGATCAGAGGGTTGGCCTTTGCAACCCCAACCCTGGACCACAGGGGAGGTGAGGGGCTGGAGACTGAGTTGAATCAACGGCCAATGATTTCATCAACCATGTCTGTGTGATGAAGCCATCGTAAAAATCTAAAAGGACTAGCTGGGAGAGCTTCCAGATTAGTGAATGTGGAGTCTCAGGGACAGTGGTGCATTCAGAGAGCACAGAAGCTCCATGCCCCTTCCCAAATATCTTGCCCTATATATCTCTTCCACCTGGAAGAGTTCCATTCCGGAACTACTGTCCTTTGTAATGAACTGGTAATGTAATAAGTAAAATGTTTCTTTTGAGTTCTGTGAGCTGCTCTAGCAAATTAATTGGAGCAAATTAAAAAGAGGAAACCTTGGAACCTCCAATCTATAGCTGGACTGTCAGAAGCACAGGGACAACTCAAAACGGGGTGGGAAGGCACTCTTAAGGGACTGAGCTCTTAACCTGTGGGATCTGATGCTGTCTCCACGTGGTGTCAGAGTTGGGTTAAGTTGTAAAACACCCAGTTGGTATGAGAAAATTGCTTGCTGTGGAAGGGGAGCCCCATACTGAAGAGTTTTAACCATGGGTTCCAGAGCCCAGCTGACCTGGTTAGCATCTGGATAGCAGAGGCCACGAGTCAGAGCACCAGCGAGTGAAAACAGGCCTGAACTAAAACAGTATACTGAGTCACAGCCAAGAAGACTCCCCTTCTTTTTCCTTCAAACAATGGCAGTGTCTTGGCTGAACAAAGATGCTGTTGGAGTGCCCTTTGAAGAAGAGAGGAGCCCCGTTAGGGGTTGGGAAAAGTCTCCACTGGATGAAGAAGGCAATAGACACTGGTTAAGTATGGGTTGGTCGGGGTGCCTCGGTGGCTTAGTTGGTTAAGCGTCCGACTTTCGCTTAGGTCATGATCTCGCGGTTCGTGGGTTCGAGCCCCGCGTCGGACTGTGTGCTGACTGCCAGCTCAGAGCCTGGAGCCTGTTTCAGTCTGTGACTCCCTCTCTCTCTGACCCTCCCCTGCTCACGCTGTCTCTCTCTCTCTCCCCCCTAGAAATAAATAAAACATTAAAAAAAAAAAAAGTATGGGTTGGTCAATCTCTTCTAGGGGCTGAGTGTGGGATCTCACAAAAAAGAACTGCCTGCAATTCTTGATATCTGTGTGGGGTGACCACATCAGTGGGAGAAAGTCACCACTGTCACACTCAGCATGAACCTGAATTAAAGGTTGATGGAAGTGGTTTCACAGTATTAAAATGCTACAGGGGCACCTGGGAGGCTCAATAAGTTGTGTCCGACTCTTGGTTTTGGCTGGGTCATAGTCTCGAGGTTTATAGGTTTGAGCCCCACATGGGCTCCTTGCTGACAGCATGGGGCCTGCTTTGGATTCTCTCTCCCTTTCTTTGCCCCTCCCCTGTGCCATGCACATGTCTTGTCTGTCACTCTCTCAAAATAAATAAACTTAAAAAAATAAAGAAAATACTATAATAAGGTATCTGTTTACATCAAATAGAAGATCATGATTATTACCAAAAGAATCTAATTCTCACCACGTAAAACAATGGTGATCTCTGACTGCTTTGCAGGACTCTGGGTGACATTCCTTATTCTGATATCAGCCTGACAGCACCAAGCTTGGTGCTTCTTCTCCTCACAGTGACTGATTTTCCACAGTGACTGACCCAGTGCTCTGGATTTTCCTGGAGATACCTAGTTCCTCATTATTTCTTTACTAAAACAGAAGGATGCCCATTTCCCCTCTAGTTGTATTGAATTAGAATCTCTGGGGATGATGGGATCTAGACTCTGTATTGTTTTAAAAGCCCTATAGTTGATTTTGGTGCATAATCAGTATTGACAGCCAGCTGTGTCAACGTCAGGTGCCCTTATTCATGTTCTGCACCCTGAGTAGGAGGATGGTATGCATTTAATCGGGACTTTTTAGTGGCAAAAGACTGAAACCAATGTAAGTAGCTTATGCCAAAAGGAAGGTCTAGTGGTTCCCATAATTGGAGTGTTTCAGTGGGTGGTGTCGGGTGGGTTTATTTATTTTTGAGAGAGGGAGTGTGAGCAGGGGAGGGGCAGAGAGAGAGGGAGACATAGAATTCGAAGCAGGCTCCAGGCTCCAAGCTGTCAGTACAGACCCTGACGTGGGGTTCGAACTCAGGAACTGTGAGATCATGACCTGAGCTGAAGTCAGACACGTAACTGACTGAGCCATCAGGCGCCCCTCTCTTGTCATTTTCATTTTCTAGAGAAGAGGAGAAAGACTTAAAGAGGTTATGTGCCTGCACAGGCTTGCCAACTAGCTGTTGGCAGAGCTGGAGATTCTGCTCAGGACTGTCTGATGCCAGAATCAAGCAGTGACCAGAACGACTCTCAGCCTCCAGGACCAGCATGAGCACATGGCTTCCCCTCCCCCTCCCCCGGCTTATCTATGGGAACGTGGCTGATAACTACCCCTCTCTTATTCTTTTGACTTAGATGATGCCTTCTCCCTCATTTTGAAGCATCTAGAAGAGCAATTATTGTGCTGCTGACAGCTTCTAGCAGTTCCTGAATTTGATGAACCACTACACTGAAGTGTTCTTTCTCTCTAGTAGGTCCTGGAGGTTTAGCCAGCTGTGAGCCCAGCACTGGATCTGTTCACAAACCTGAAGGTAGCAGAGGGCTGCAGGCACTACCATGTCCACTCACAGACAAAATATCTCTGAAAAAATTCTTATACGAGGCTTAAAAATTCTCTTTTCATTACAAGCCTTATTTTACAGAAAAGGAAGGAGAATCAGTAGATCCAGTGAGATATTCAAGGGGGCTGCAGGTTTAGAGAGAGTCCCTCTCTGCCCCAATTCTTGCTTTCCACAGTTGCCCCATCTGCCCCCTGCCCCCCCCCGCCCCCGCCATGCCAGCCCTGGAATCTTTTTGTCCCCATCCCCCCAATTCCTCCTTTGTTCCCTGTGTAGCAGCTCTTATTATTTTTAAAGCACATTATGTACTTTTATGATTTGATCTTCCTGCTGTGACATCAAGACTGAACTTTAATAGGAGTGTAAACACCACTTTGAAATTCTTTTGCAGGCTTTCACTTTTTACATTCTACTGTGTGCTTGTCTCTCCATGAATAAACAAATCATGCACCAACAAGTAGGGTGAGAAAATGCATTTCCTTTGTTGTTACTGCGGTTCTTGCCGGAGGCACTGTGACTTGTAACACAGATATATTTCTACCTTCCTTCCGTCTCTGACACCAACAAGAAAACAAGAGCCAAATCCCAACCACTCCTTTCGCCACAAGGATGCAGGACAGTAATGTCACCCATGCTGAAGCCTACTCATAATCTATCTGTGACTGACACTCTGGTCCATAAACCCCAAATCAAGTAAATGGGTTCTCCTGTGTTATTCATTAACAGTATCAGACAGGGAGAAGCAATGTGGCTGAAGTATTTAGATGAGCAAGTCGTTGTTGAACATGGAAGAAGAGGGTTGTACAGCACGGAGCTGGCATGCAACAGAGGTGACATTGCATATAATCAGTCCATCAGTTTTATGCCTGGGATGCTATTTAGTGGTAATAGGTAGTTACCTAGAGACAAGAATGGCCTTTAGCCATGGTAAACTTTTTTCCATAAAAGTCAGAATTCTGGTCTCATTTTGGCTGATGTGTGGTTCAACCCATCTGTGGTTAGGAAGCAGTACTGGTGCCCCAAACTGCACACGGAAGACTCCCAGCCTCCAGAGAGATTGGGACGTCTGGAGGGTCCAGTGGGTGGTTGAAATTCCAGTGTCCAGAGCTCAGCTGCATTTGAGAATGGAGATCCTGACTGTACTTCAAGCTAGTAGAGGGAAGAGACTCTATAAAGAGGTTATAGGAAAAGGGGATGAGAGGTTTTGTGTGGAGTTTGGGGAGGGTAGTGCCATTTGCAGACCAGTCAGAGGAAGAGCAAAAAGCAGTTGGAAAAAGAGGCCCAGAATGAGGTGCCCCCTGAGGGCACAAAGGAGAGCAGAGTTGCAAGGAGTAGTTAGTCAAGTGCTGCCTGGGATGTGATTATGGTAAAACTCCTGGAGAGAAACCTGCATCCAAGAGATCGGAGCTGGCTGTGACTTTGCTGAAGGTGTGTTACAGGGCGTGTGGTGTGGTCTAAAGGCAAAACCCAGACTGTAGTGGTTGAAGGTGAGGAGAGAAGACATGCAGAGAACTTACAGGAAACATGTAGTGGAGAGAAGGAGAGGATGGCCATGAGTTCATCGGAAAGGCAATACTGACCGGTAATTGTGACTGGATGGGAGTGTCTGGACAATGTGCAGGAGAGGCACTGTAGTAGGGGGTGGGAAAGTCTAGAAGTACAAGAGGAGGCTGACCACTGAGGGCACAGGGCATGTGTGAGATGGGGTGTGTACACGTGTATATTGGTATTTGGGTAGGTGTGTGTGTTTGTGTGTATGTGTGTGTGCATGTGTGTGTAAAGGTGGACCAAAGTGAAGGGAGCTGGATGAGAATAAAGTGATGAAGCCTCTGCAGTGCTGGCAGCATCTGCTTTCTTCCCAAACTCTAGTCCCTGTGGGTGTGTTTGCATCACTCCAGCTGCTTGGGTAAGTCCCACCAAGGCCAAGCCTGCCAGTGCTCTTCATGAAAATGCAGTGTCATGGATGACAATAATGTCCTCTGATGCTCCCAGAGTCTCCTGTCCCCAGGTCTTCCTGGCATAAGGTCATAAGAGGGGAGAACGGCCTTCTCTCCAAATCTCTCTCTTTTTTTTTTTTTTTAACAAACAGTTTATTGTCAAGTTGGTTTCCATATAACACCCAGTGCTCATCCCCACAAGTGCCTCTCTCCAAATCTATACCTCACATTATTGTTGGCTTGGACCCCTTTGAAAACAATTTTTTAAATTTATTTATTTATTTTGAGAGAGAGCAAGTGAGCATGAGTGCGTGAGGGGCAGAGAGAGACGAAGAGAGAGAATACCAAGGAGGCTATGAGCTGTCAGCACAGAGCCTGATGTGGGGCTTGATCTCATGAACTGTGAGATCATGACCTGAACTGAAATCAAGAGCTGGATGCTAAACTGACTGAACCACCCAGGTGCCCCAGAAAACAATTCTGATACTCACTGTGAACAATGCTAATAGGAGTCCACATGCATTTCTTCCTTCTGATGCAGGAGCCCATCTGCCGCACCCAAATCCCTCCCCAAGAAATTGTGGTCTTCAGAGATGTCTGTTGCTGGCCTCTGAGCCTACCTTTCACTTGCTCACCAGTCTTTACTGTTTCTGTTCTTCATGTAAAGGCTTAAATTTTTAGGCCAAAGTCCTAAGGCCATGTTTAAGCTCAAGGCTTCTGGGCTCCCTCTCCCTATAGCAGGGACTATGAAAGTGAAAGCCCCTTCCACCCCAGTGCCTTCCTGGGAATGGAAACCCCTGCCGAAACTCGTTTGTCATACAGACACACATGGGTTCCCACTTTCACAAATGCATACAATGAGACAGCTACACATTTTCACTGGTTTGAAAGGAAGGGCTGCTATCTCCTGTGAGAGAGAGGTGTGTCAAGGGTTGGAGCAGTAGTTGGGAGGAAGGAGAAAGCAAGATAATTAAGGATGGTGTGGGAAGTAAGGTAATCGGAACCTGCCAAGGGAGCTATAGATGGAAGGTCAAGGGAATGGGGTCTGTGGGACACAGAAGGGCAGATTTTTGCTTGATTCCACCCTGCAGGAAAGGCCAGCCATACAGACCAACAGGGCTGGGCTGGGGCCAAATGGGAAGGCTGGCTAATGAGTGAGATGTGGGGATGAACAGAGCCTGAGAATACAGGCAAAACCCCCATACAGTGAAGGATCAAGGGCAAGCCCCTTCCAAAAGAGTTCAAAGGAGTTTGTGGTTTTGCCCCTTGTTCAGCCAAAAAGTAGCAGCTTGGATGGTCCCTTCTAAATCACAGCTGAGAGGGCAGAGCATTGGGTATGCACACAGTCTGCTAGACTGCCAGGGATATGTATGATTTTATTTTATCTGACTTTCTACAAGTTGCCCCTGGATCACAGACGTTTGCTGTTCAGTCAATGTTTAGGCAGAGGCTATGATTAAGTTCCTTGTGATGCTTCTGCACACTGGTTGGTCTATTGGCCACAGCTACCAGGAATAGAGCTCTTGCAACATGGGACTAAATGATATGAGAAATGAGAACAGTTTGCCCTACTCCCTGCCCAGGGTGAGACTGTAGCTCTAGTTTGGGGATCTGGGGAGAGAGGAAGCCTCCATCTCCTTGGTTCTGCTGGTCTGGGTAGAACATCTAAGAGGTAACTGGAGACAGGATGGGGGGAGGAGCAGGAGCTCAAGTGCCATAGACTCTTACTTATTTTTGAGATTTAGCGGATTTTTTTGAGTGAATAAATGAATGTTTTTTCATTGTCTGTATGTCTTTTTGACAGTTTTCAGAGACTTTTAGGTTATTGTTAAGGTTGTTTTAAAATCTTCTCCAGTTAGGGGCACCTGCGTGGCTCAGTCGATTAAGGGTCCATCTTCAGCTCAGGTCATGATCTCTCAGTTGGCGAGTTTGAGCCCTGCATAGAGCTCTGTACTAACAGCTAGGATCCTGGAGCCTGCTTCGAAGTCTGTATCTCCCCCTCCTTCTGCCCTTCCCCTGCTTCCTCGCTATCTCTCTCTCTCAAAAACAAATAAGCATTTAAAATAATGAAAAAAAGTCTCCAGTTAAATGATGGTCTTGTTGGGAAGAGGGCCTCCTGAGCTCCTCATTCTGCCATTTTTTAAGTTCCCAGCTCATGTCTTTTGCATTATTTTCTTATTCAGACAATTTTCTCCCAGTTAGAACATAACCCTGTACCCATGTAAAGGGCCCTCCCTAGTGTCAGGGCTGGGATAAATCAAATAACTCCTCTATAAGGGCCATATTGTCATATTCTGGAGCTGACACACTTACTGTTCTGCCTGCGTACACTTGCTTTGCTAATATGACAAAAGAAAGGCCTGTGTGGCTCAGATTTTATAGACAGATTTCTTATTTGCTTTTAAGTTCTCACCATAGTGAAGTAGCTAAGTGTAACTACTCAAGCCAGCTTGACAGGGTCCAACCCCTGGCTCTCCCACAGGCTCTCCAGGCCTTCATGTCCTTGCAGTAAACATGTGAGGAGGGCAGAGTTGGATTAGAACTCATGTCTGTTTAATTCCAAAGCCTCCTGTGTTCAAACATCTCCCCCAAAGAAGGCTATTTCTGTCTACAGTTTCCTTTAATGGCTACAGTTCTCTCTTTCTAAGAACCTGGGGGTAATTGTTGGTCAAAGAAAAAAACTGAAGTGTGTTTTTTCTAAATCAGAAACTATGTTTTTTTTTTCCTATGTTTATGTTTTAACTATGCCTCCTAACAGCATTTTTCATGACGTTTTCATTGTTCAATGTTTTCATGATGATTTTTAAAATCAACGGGACTCAAAGCAGAGTAGTTTTACAAGATTTCCTGCTCTTGGACCTAAGCAATTGGATATATAAAGGAGCAAATCCCCAACTTAAAATAATGAGCATAGGGAACAAATGAAAGGAATGGCTGGTTGATTTTAGTAAGCATGCATAAACAAAAAGAGATGCTAATGAAATGCTAAGACTTAAAACAAAGTGCTTGCCACCTTGGGAAACTGGCTTTTGATAAGACTAAAACTCTAACTAACAAGGAGAATTCTCACTGGCTGAAACTGGTATCCCCCTTTAGGCCTTGAGTAGCCAGCTCTGCTCCTCTAGGCCGAATTGCTTCCACAGTGGACTCTCTCATGGTAGTGCCTATCAGTAGGCAGCCTCCAGCATTCTCACTGTCTATACCACCAACCCAGCGCCATCCCTTTCCTCAGCAAGTGCTTTTACCTAGTGCTTCCTTAATTACAGAACAGAGAATAAAGGAGCTGGTAATTCATAACTTCATTGCTGACTTACATTTTAGTGAGATAAGGGGAAAAAATAACATAGCTAGAGGCAGGAACGGTATTTATAGAACTGCATAGTGATTCAGAGATATTAATAACACCTGGGACTCACCAAGGGCTGTTGCCTCAAAATGCTCTCATAAACAAAACAACTCAGGCTTGCCATGTGCAAGGAAAGAGATAGAACAGCGTTTGTTAGTTGCCAACCCCCAATTTACAGACTCTAATTGGGGTTGGCTCACACAGAGCCTGTCTCCATGCCAGACACAGTGCTGAGCTCTGAGCATTTGATTTCTGTATATCTCTCCCAAAGGTGAGTGGTTTTTGTCCTCTTTATATAGATAAGGAATTAAGAGGATGGATGTGAAGACCTTTGGCTAAGGTCAATCAGTTTGTACATGGAAAATCTGATCGCAACCCAAGCTTACCAGATCCAAAGCCTACCTGTACACTTGGCCATCCAGTCTCCAAAAGACTAAAGCACTAGCACAACATATACAAGGCACAATAACAGAGGCTCCCACTGCCTGAACTGCTATGTTCTGATATAAGGTGAAATGTGGCAAAGAGATTTAAAAATAGAGGTAAAAATCAGGGCTCTTGTCAGGATTCTGACACTTGCAGCTTGAGTGACCTTCATTGGGTAAAAAACATATGAAGTTTATGTGTCTATGCTGCCATCTATAAAATGGGGACTAGTGGAAGCTTCTGGATCAGGCCATGATGCAATATTGGGTATCAGACTTATTTTCTTACCATAAGCCCTATGAAACCTGAAAAAAATAAATGAAACAACTGCTTTCAGCCACTGGATAACAGATAGTGCAGGGCTGTGGCCCTTGAGAAAAGAAAAACATGTAACTTTACATTTATGCTAGTTTTCTGTCTGAGAACACTTTGTAAATCATGGCATGGAAGTGGAACCGAAATAGAGAGCAGTGTTTTCATTGGATCGAGGAAGAAGATAAGAGTTTGGTATTGATGAGGTAGATGGAATTTGAGAGACATGACACCAAGAAGAGGAAGCTTTACAGAAAAAACAATCCTAGAAATATGCATAATAGGCCTCTTGAGTGCATGGACAGATGCTACATATACACAGGCCAGACTCCACAAGGTCTGGCAGAGAACTCAGTGGAGATTTCAGAGATGGCACAGTGCTGGTAAATGCTGGAACTCCAACTTGCCAGATGGGAGAAACTGCACTGAGTATCCTATGCATATAGTTAAGATCCCATAGAAGCCATGCCCTAAATGAAGAGCTATTTGTTCTTATCCTACCAATTCTTAGTTTGTCATACCAAATTCTAAAACTAAGCCATGCTGTCAGTAAATTAATTGTCTGACCAAAAAAAAAAAAAAAAACCAAAAAATCAAAAAAACCCCAACAACAACAACAACAACAAAACCCCCCGCAACACTCTTTAAAGAAAGAAAATATTATTTGGGCCCTCAATAATGTTGTATACACTTCGTGTACAGCATGTATTCAAAAATCACTAGACAAATAAAGAAATAAGAAATGTCCTAATACTAGGAGAATAACAATCAATAGAAGCAAATATAGAGATGACACAGAGAATGGGATTAGCAGACAAGAAATTTAACTGTTAAATATATTTAAAGATTTATAAGGAAAATGTAGATACAATAAGCAAACAGATGGGGCTTTCAACAAAGAAATGACATACATTTCCAACGTGCATAACTGTAGACTGAGAAGGAGAGGCAATAGATATTACAGCCCCAAAATAGAAAACACAAAATCAGAAGGCTTTCCAAATTTGATGAAATATATCAATCTAACAAGTTCAAATTCAACAAGCTCAACAAATCCTGAGTCTTATAAATAAAAAGAAGACTACATCACGGCCTAAGTTATTAATACTTCTGAACACCAATGATAGAAAATTTTAAAACCAAGCAGATAAAAAAGACACATTGATACAGGACAATAGCTACAAATATAACAGCATCTTTAAAATGCTGAAGAAAAAACTGCCAACCTAAAATTCTATTAGTAAATATATCCTAAAAAAAGTAAAACTATAACATTTTTAAACTAAACAGAGACTGAAAGAATACATTAACACAGTGCACCACCTGAAATATTAAAGGAAGTCCATCTGACTAAAGGTAAGTGAGAACAGATGAGTTCCAAAATCTACACAAAATAATAAAAAAAAATAGTAAATGTAATTTTTGTTTCTTAACTTCTTTGAAGAAAATGACTTTTGAGAACAAAAATATTAAGAATACACTATGGGGCCTATAACATATTTAAAATTAAAATGTAAAAATAGCAAAAGGGTGGAACAGAAATAAGGGAATATTATTGTAGGATTTTTATATATTACATTAAGTCACAAAATACTAACAAGATAGACTATGATAAATGAAGAATGTATATTTTAATCACTAGAGTAACCAATACAAAACCCAAAGTCAATAGAGGAGATATATTAGTATATTAAAAACTGTTCAATTAATTCAAAAGAAGAGAATAAAGAAGAACAAATGACCAGGGAACAGATAGGACAAATAGAAACCAAATAGCAATGATGGTTAAACATTTCAATTAATTAAGTAGAGCCTGTTAGACTAGCAAAAACACAAGATTCAACTATACACTATTCATAAGATATACACTTTTATCATTTTTTTAAAATGCTTTTTATTTATTTTTGAGAGTCAGAGAGAGACAGTGCAAGCAGGGGAGGGTCAGAGAGAGAGGGACACACAGAATCCAAAGACAGGCTCCAGGCTCTGAGCGAGCTGTCAGCACAGAGCCTGGTGCAGGGCTTGAACCCACAGACCGTGAGATCATGACCTGAGCCGAAGTCAGACTTTCGAGCCGAAGTCAGACGCTCAACCGGTTGAACCACCCAGGCACCACAAGATATACACTTTTAAAATAAAGACACAGAGGGGCGCCTGAGTGGCTCAGTCGGTTAAGCATCCAGCTTCAGCTCAGGTCATGATCTCACGGTCTGTGGGTTCAAGCCCTGCGCCGGGCTCTGTGTTGACAGCTAGCTCAGAGCCTGAAGTCTGCTTCCGATTCTGTGTCTCCCTCTCTCTCTGACCCTCCCCTGCTCATGCTGTCTCTATCTCTCTCTCAAAAATAAATGAAACATTAAAAAAATAAAATAAAGACACAGAGAAGTTAAAAGAAAGGGAGAGATATGCAAACACGTAACTATAAGAAAGCTTGAGTAGTTATATTAATATGTCAAAGTAGTTTGCAAGGGATATTACCATAGAGAATGAGGAACATTTCATAATGATAAAAGGTCAATTTGTCAACTCATGTGCTTTTTTACTAAAAGAACTTCAGAATACATTCAGAGAAAAAGTGACAGAGCTAAGGACAGAAATAGACAAATCCACAATTATAGTTAGATATGTTAATACTCCTCTGAGTAATTAAAAGAGAAAGCAGACAAAAAAAGATACCTGCCAATTTAATTGGCATTTATTCAGAACAATAACAATCCACTTAATTGGCATCTGTAGAACACAATATCTGACACCAATATACACTCATTTCAGGCACAAATGGATCATTTACCAAGATGCATATTAAAGCACTGAAACCAATAAGGAGCATCATCATTGACCACAATGGAATTAAATTAGAAATCAATAATAATAAATACTTAGAAAACTTTAAATATTTAGAAATGGGCTATACATTTCTAAATATGCTATGAGCCAGAGAAGAAGTCACAGAAGAAATAAGAAATATTTTTAAGTGAATGACAAAAATACTACTTATTAAAATTTGTTGAAAGCAACCAAAGGAATGGTTAGAGGGAATTATAGCTTTAATGATTATATAAGAAAAGAAGATTTAAAACTAATGATATAAGATACCACCCTAAGGAGTGAGGAGGGGAAAAAGTAAACTGACAGAAACCAAGTAGAAAGAAAAAGATAAGAACAATAGAGGAAAATAATGAAAGAGAAAACAAACAATAGAGGAAATCAATGAAATCAAGTTATTTTTAAAATATTGATAAAATTGATAACTCTATTGCCATACTAATAGAGAGGGGGAGAAATTGCAAATATCAGAAATATAAGTGGAAACATCACTACAAACATTACAGTTAGTAAAAAGATTATAATGTAGGAATATCATGAAAATTTTATACCAGTAAATTCAACAGCTTATATAAAATTAATAAACTCCTTGAAAGGCAGATATATTAAACTGAAATAAGAAGTAGAAAATCTAAAGTCTCCCCTATTTGCTAAAGCAATTGAACTTTAGCTAAAAACTTTCCCTCAAACAAAATACTGCTAAACTATATGAAGCATTTGAGGATGCAATAATACCAATCTTACAAATTTTTTATTCCATAAAATAAAGGAGTAAACACTTCCTAGGTCAAATTGTGTAGATACTGAAGCCTGACAAGTATGCTGCATAAAAGAAAAATCTCAGACAATATTATTTGTACACACAAAAATCCCTAAGAAAATATGAGCAAATAGAATTTAGCAATATACAAAATGATAATATATCATGACCAAGTGGGTTTTATCTCAGAAATGCAAGGTTAATTTGAACATACTTCAACATATTAAAAGAATAACAAACTCACTGAATAAATGCAGAAAAAAAATGACAATATTCAACATCCATTAATGATAAAAAAAGAAAACTTTGAGCAAATTAGGAATAGAAGGGAACTTCTTAGCCTGATAAAAAGCACCTGTGGGAAAGCTCTGGTTAATATCATGCTTAATGGTGAAAGAGTAAATACTTTCCTAAGACTGGGAGTAAGAAAAAATATGTGCTCTCCCTGTTTCTATTCAAACTTACATTGGAAGGGATCTTTTAGTTAACAGAATAAAGCAAACAAACATAAAAAATTGAAAGAGAAGAACTTAAGTTTGAACCAGCTTTATTTTGCAGATAGCATGATTATGTACATGGAAAATACAAAGAAGTCTTCAGAAAAGTTATCAGAATAAGTGCATTTAGTGAGATCACAGGACAAACAGTCAATATATAAAATTCTATTTTTGTTTTTATGTACTAACATCAACAATTGGGAAATGAAATTTAAAGAAATTCATTTAACAACAGCATACGAAATAAAAGTGCTTCAACATAATTTGAACAAAATATGCACAAGGCCTGCACACTGAAATCTTCAAATATTACTGAAACAAATTAAAGTGGACCTAAATAGTGGGATAAAATAACATGCTCATGGATAGGAAGACTCAAAATTATTGAGAGTCAATTCTTCCTAATCCAGCAAGCTGGGGGTGGTGGTGGGGGTGCTGAAATGATAAACCAGTTCTATAGTTTATATGGAAATAAGAAGGGCCTAAAATACTCAAAGCAATTTTTAGAAAGAACAAGATGCAAGATGTACATTACCTGATTCAGTACATACTGCAAAGCTACAGAATCATAATGGCATGATATTTACATACAAGTTGGCAAATATGTGAATGAGACAGAAAATAATCCATATACTGACAGACACATATTTCATTAACTGACTTGCAACAAAAGAACTAAAGCAACTCAGTGAGGAAAGGAATTTTTTTAATTAATGGTGCTAAAATTGAATATTCATCCAGATAAAATAATCTTGATTCCTATGCCCATCATATGCAAAAATCAATTCAAAATGGATTGCAGATCTAAATGTAAATGCTAAAACTATAAAACTTCTGGAATAAAAGATGGAAGAACATCATCATGACTATGGGAGTAGGCAAAAATATTTTTAAACTAAATTTCATCAAAATCAAAAACTTTTCCAAAAGCACCATAGATTAGAAAAAATATTCCCAATACTTATATCTGACAAAAGTGCTGTATATGTATTATAAATGCATATTAAAAATTTCTTATGATTTGGTACTTTAAAAAAAACAAGCAAAAGACTGAACAGATACTTTACAAAAAAAATATATACAAGTGGTCAACAAGCACATGAAAAACTGTTCAACATTATAAGTAATCACAGAAATGCAAATTAAACTATAGTGAGATACCACTACTACTCATATAATGTTAAAAGTCTGACAATACTAAATATTGGGAGAGAATATAGCGAGAATATGGAGCAAATATGGTAGAATGTGGAGCAACTGGAACTTACTCATAACTGGTGGGAGTGTAACATAATAAAGCCCCTTTGGAAAATTCTTTAGCAGTTTCTTATAAAAATTAAACATGTATTTCTCTTATAGCCCAGCATATTTCATTCCTAGGTATTATGCCAAGAGAAATCAAAACATAGGTCTGCAAAGAATACCTGCACAGAATGTTCATAATAGCTTTATTCATTATAGCCCAAAACTAGAAACAATTGAGATATCCATGTAATGGGTAAACAAATTATAGAATATCCACACAAAGAATACAACTCAGCAATAAAAAGAACATCTAGTACACTTAGCAACAAGCATGAATTTCAAAAACATTATCCCAAACAAAAGAAGCTAAGCACAAAAGAGTACATCTTGTATGATTACATTTATATGAAGGTCTTGAACCAGCAAATAAATAAATAAATAAATGGTGTTCCTTGTGGGTGGGGAAATGCATGCTTGACTACAAAGACAAACCCAACGTTACTTAGGAGTGCTACAGAATTATATGCTTCAAGTCATCTAACTGTGCACTTCAGATCTGTACATTTCATAGAAGGTGAATTTAAAGTAACACAAATTGAATAAATAAGATAAAAAAATAGTAATTCCTTCCTTGTCTATCTTCATGAGAATGCATGTGAACACATTTTGTACTTGTGAAGTATGGTACAAATGCACCTCCCTGCATAGTAATTTTGGTATCTAGGACGAGGTTATTGCTTTCAGAGGATTTTGAAACCATTTACAGCAATGTAGCATTTAGAGTTATTGTGCCTTGAGACTCTTAAACCAACTACTCTGGGAGAAGATGGAACAGCTAAAGAGCACTGAGGTGTCAAAGTGATTACATGCAGAGGCGGCCATTTTGATGGCATTTCTAGAAGCAACTCTCATCTTAGCCTGCCACGTTGGTGATTCTGGCTCCATATATCACCACCCAAACCCTATCCAATCTTCTTTGGTAAGCCTCAAGAGATGAACACAACAGTCTCCTAATCTTGAAGGGGAATCACTTCATTTTATTGGAACTTCACAGAGGAAGTGAACCAGAGGGTGTCTGTATTGTGTGGCTTTTGCCCTCCAGTCAGAAAGTTGATATATTCTGCTTGAGCTCCATTCAGTGCAAGAGAGCCAACTCCTTGGGCCAGTGAAGGTCTGGCCCAATCACCTAACGTAAATATTTAATGCCCTCTTCTTTCTAAGACTCCCTCCAATAAATCCAGTTATATTGAAATAATCTCATGTTCCTCTCTATCTTCATATGTTGTCACTAGGAGGAGCAGAAACACATGTCTATGACTTAGGGTAAAGATGATCCTAACAGATGTTAATGTCAAAGGATTTGGGTCATACATTCCTAAATGTACTCACTGTTGCTCTATTCCAAACATCTTGCTCCTTAACTTCACTTAGACACACTTGTACAGGAAATGTGTATGGGTCACTAAATGAAATTCAGTTCTTTGGTGGGGGCGGAGCGGGGGGTCTAGATTGACCGGCTATTGTTGGTAGCTAGAATAATTTATCTACAAGTAGACATCATGCCTGAAAGCTTACCGTTTGTTATTTAGTATTTGAGGTAAGCATTCTCTCCTGCTGAAATTCTTTTAAAATGCAAATGTTCCAGGGTGCCTGGGTGGCTCAGTCAGTTGGGCATCCGACTTCAGCTCAGGTCACGATCTCACGGTTCGTGGGTTCGAGCCCCGAGTTGGGCTCTGTGCTGACAACTAGCTCAGAGCCTGGAGCGTGCTTCCGATTCTGTGTCTTCCTCTCTTTCTGACCCTCCCCTGCTCATGCTGTCTCTCTCTCTCTCTCTCTCTCTCTCTCAGAAATAAATAAAACATTAAAAAAAATTTTTTAAATGCAAATGTTCCTTTCCAACTCTTTGGGACCTAGTACAAAAATCAACCAATGCCAAGGTTGGGAGTTCAAGGGAGGCTGTACATGAGCCTCACTCCCCTGGACCCAAGCAAACTATTAAACTCCCTTTGGGTCCCTTTCATAGTTGAGCTCTGGAGGTTAAGCTAAACCCAGTGAGCTGTGCCTTGAGTGACAGATTTCTTGGTTCCGGGGACAATGGGCAGCAGCTTGCTCAGCCACCTTGGCCATTGGCATCTCCATCAACCTTTGGGAAAAGAACATAGCATAGCACCTTGGTCACCACTTCAGTCCCAGGCCAAAGATCTGTTTAGTTCCAGTTCAGCTCTTGGAGCTGGGCAGCAGCAATATAGGGTTGGGAGAAAATGCACATATGGGATAGTTCTGCATTCAGTTCCCTGCTTTACCACTTACTTTATAGATAAGCTATGTAAGCTCTGAGCTGTACTTTTCTAACCCACAAAATTTGGGATAATACTATGTATTTCAAAGAATTTGTGTGAAGATGAAAAGATATAAAAGCTCTGCCCAATACAAGTTTTTTAAAGCCTTTTTGGCCACAACCCATATATTTTCAAACACATAGAAAGCATCACAAATATATATATTTGAAGCAAATGCACCATTTGTATTATACCAGGACTGTTTTCTTTCTTTGCTACACAACTCTATTTTGTTTTGTTTTGCTTCATTTTGTTTTGTTTTGTTAAATGAAGGTCTATATTCATTTTGCAACCCACCAATGGATGAAGACCCACCATCTGAGAAACCCTAGTCTAGTCCACTCCCGCCTTGGTCAATAGCCCCAGCGGCTCCCAGACCAAGGAGCACAAGAAGAAGTTTTTGTATTCAGGTCTGCAATGAAAGATCTCAGCCACCCTGGCTCATGCCCATCTTCCCACTCATCCAAAAGTGCCAGTGTATTAATATCCTAGGGTTGTCATAACAAAGTACCACAATCTGGTCACTTACGCTGATAGAAATCTATTCTCTCACAGTTTAGGTGGCCAGAAGTCCACAATTAAGGTGTGCACTGGCCAGCTCTTTCTTGTGGTCCAAAGGGAGAATGTGCTCTATGCCTCTCTCCTAGTGTCTGGTGGTTGCAGGCAATCCCTAGTGCTCCCTGGCTTTCATCTTTATCACTCCAGTCCCTGCTTCCATAGCCACATGGCGTTTTCTCTGTAAGCCCTCACATCATCTTCCCTGTGTGTGTGTCTATCTCTGTTCCCTCTCCTAAGAACACCAGTCGTATTGCATTAAGGGCCCATCCTACTCTAGTGTGACCTCATCTTAACTAATTACATCAACTATGACATCATCAGCAATGAGGATCTGTGAAGGACAAGAATTCTTAAGGGACACTATTCAATCCAGTATGGCCAGTATTTTTGTTTTCCTGCTCTGAGCCCATGGCCCACTAGCCTCCCCAATAATGCAAGTGGGTTAATGGACACTCTTGGCAGGAGGGAGATGTACATTTCAAAGTCATCTTCTGAAGCCTCCCCCACCCCTCATTTGCACCGAAGTTTAAAGTTACAAATGTTGGAAAGCTCAGCTCTTGGGAATTATTTAGGGGAAGGAGTTGTGTGTGCACCCAGGTGGCCACCCACTGAACCTGCTGATCTCAAAGGCAGAGGCAAAGCCCCTTAGGGCTGGAATTCACTCCCAGGAAATGCTGCAGAGTAGGCTTCTGCTGGAGCAGCAAGCACAGCATGGCAATCAGCTGCCGGAGGATGAAAGACAAGCTGGAAGGGACTTGTGGGGGACAAGATGCAGACCGATGGGGCAGGGGGAGGGCACTAAGCATTCTGGGAAGGAGGGCTTCTAGCAAGAAGGTCCGATCTGCTGAGCAGACCACACACTCCTCTGCTAATTTTGACAAAATGCAAAAGCCTGTATCTTCAGCAGAGACAAATGAGCAGAATGCATCCGCAGCTCTATAAAATAGGATTTACTCACCTATAACTTACAGAGCAGCCAAATGCAAGGGAAGTGGTTAAGAGCTGAAAGCCAGTGAGGAAGAATTTATTGGAGTGGTTGTAAGACAATCTCAGGATGCAAACCCATTTATTTCCAATGTGTAAATCATAAATGTTCTAGGTCAGGTAGGAGAGCTAAATCTGATGCTAAGAACAGCAGTGTATAAATCAAGACAAAATTGGCTGTCAGAAATTTAGAAAGCTCAGGTATAAATTCAGCTCATTCCCTATTTCCTCCAACATTAAGGAAACTTCTCTCATGGCCTCCATGGGTCTGTTGCTCTGGCGATGGTCCCTACCAAAACCCAACAGGGTCTCTGAGCTCTGGGTTGTTTTGAGGATGCAAGTGTCCTGGTTTCTGTTCTGGGTTTGGAGATACAGGCTGCCTGGTGTTGTCATCAGACTCAGAGAAGGCTGCATCTATAGGATTTTTTCCTACCCAGGACTACTAAGGCTGCACCTGCTCAGATGAAAGTCACTGATTACCTCCCACAGGCTCCTGCTGAAGGAAGTTCGTGGAAAGGAGAGGAAAAAGTGAAGGTTGGCAGCAACAACCACAGCAAAACCATAATACCATTAACAACACCAGCAATAATAATAGCATTTGTCAGGCCCTTATTATCTGTCTGGCTTCTAAGCGCTTCACATGTGTTAACTCATTTCATCTTCAAAGTGATTCTCTGAGCACTATTAGTCTTTTATTTTTCTTAACAGATGAGGAAACTAAAGCACAGGGAGGAAATGTCTGAAGGGGTCCTCTCATTAATTCTGGGATCCCTCTCAGAATCTTGGTCTTTGGGGGTTCCTTCCCTTTCATCAGACATCAGTCTTGAGTCATTAGGCAACCTCAGAGCCAGGCCTGGGGAGGAGATGGGCTGCATTCAGTTGGGTGTCTTGTAAATAACTGCAGGAGGTGCGCCCCTGCCAGATCCAAGGGTTTCTTGGATGCTCAGCTATAGTGACCACTTGAGAGCCACTTGCACCCTCTGGCTGAAGACCCTCCAATAATTAAAGTAGGCCAGGCCCATGACCAAGCATGGGGACCCATGGCATTTGCTGTGGTCTCCACCTCCCCCGCCCCCCATACGCATCCTAGAATGCCCCCTGAAAGCTTCCTGAATGGATGCCTACAAGCCACTCCTCTTAGACAGTAAGCTCTCTAAGGATGCTTTTCAAAGATAAAAATGCAGACAACCTACTTGCAAGAAATACACAAATGAGGGAAGTCCTGAACTGCACACCCCACTCAGCAAAGTGCCAGCTGGGCCTACTACATCACAGGGAATATCACTTATCCATAATAAATGAAAATCCTTTGCTTTGTGGGCAATGGAAAACTCAGACACTTGAGAGCCTTGCCAGGAGTGGAATGTAAACCTCACTGGTGGGGGCTGTTGAGAGACTATCCTGTGTGAGCTCTGTACTTTTCTGACGACAAGAGACCCCAGTTGGGCCCAGAGCTGCTGAAGACCACCGTCCTCCCTCGCCTCTGCTGAACATACACCCAGTGCCTGGTTCTGCCTGTGTGCTTCCAGTCCCCACTCCTCCAAGGACCCAGATTCCTCCTTCCCGCCTCCCCTCACACAGCCCTGCCCCCCAGGAGGCCTGGTCTGGCCTCCAGCCTGGGAAGGGGGTTGCACAGCATCCAAAATTTGCCTCTCATCACACTCACCATACCTGTATCTAACTTACTGAACGTCAGTGTTACCCACCTGCCTTTCTAGCTGCTTTCCATGAGAGCGCAGACCATGTCTGCCCTGACCCTTTCTGAGCCTCCTGTGTCCTGACACAGGTCATGACACATAGTAGGTGCATACTACAGGATTGCTGAATTGACTTCAACTAATAAGATGAGTTTACTTTCACTGGGCACACACCATATGCCAAACACTGTACTAAGTACAATCCCCATGTCACAAGTTGCTGTTGATGCCAGCAGGCTGAGTCTGGGAGACCCAGAGGGAGTGCCCCAGGACCGGCCAAGAGAGTCCTTGGCTTCATGTAGGATGGAAATCAAACGTGAGCCAGCAGGAGATGAGGTAAGAGTTTACTGAAGATACAGAGAGAGCAGATACAGATGGAGTGTCTGGGAGACTCAGAAAGGAAAGAAGCTCGAGTCTTGTCTTTGTTTGGAATCTGGGGTTTTATTGAGGATAATGGTCTGGTGTACGTGTCTCCTCAGGCATCCAGGAACTGGTTAGAACACAGACAAAGGCCCAGGTGTTATTCCTTGGAGCAAGGGGGCCTTGGTGTTGAGATGTCTAGCACCTGTGGTCTGGAATATGCATACAATGGCTTCCTCTGGTCATTCTCACTTGGTCCTTCCTTAGGTGTTATCTATTCTAGAGAAATCATTAACTCCTGTCCCTTACAAGGAGGACATATTCCATTTGCATTACAAGGCAATGTATAATGTAAAGCGGGGGTACAGATCCTAGCAAGGATAAAAGCAGGAAAAGGAGCAAAAAGCAGATTCTTACAGAGTCCTTCAGTTTCCCTGTCTCAGTGTGAGGCATAGAAAGGCCCAGTAATTTGTCCAAAATCACACATCTGGAAAGGAAAAGCAGTGCAAGGAGGATGTAAACTCAACCAATCTGTCACCAGAGCCCAAGTGGTAGACCAGGACATTTTAAAGCCTGCTATACCTCCTTGGCTATTAACATAGGCCCTCCCTTTTCCAATAAAAGCAGACCTGTCCTAAGAGGGACTGCACATTCCAGCAGCATTCCAGACTCATAGCCCTTCAGGCCTGGGAGACAATGCCCTCTTACTAAAGAATACCACACTCTGCAATCACAGGACGTGGCCTTGGCCTAGCTCCAGCACCAGCCGCCTCGGGGTTTTCCACACAGAATCAGTACCTTCTCAGGGCATTCTTCAGAAGACCCAGCTAGAAGGATTCAGGCTCCACACAACTGGATTTAAATTCTCCCACACTACATTCTAGCTCTGTGACTCTGAGGAGAGGCAAATGATATTTTGAGCCTCCACTCCATTAATGACTGAAACCTCAGATCTCTAGATAAGCCCAGTTCAAAAGTTTTCATGAATTCAAAATGCTGCCTTTAAAACTGATATTTTTTCAACTAGAGTTGACCAATTTTGTTCTTGATATCTGTATAAATTTCTAGAGAGACTGATAAGTACTTTTAGCCCCAATTTCTCACCCTGCAGGTGAAGTTCACTGGCATCTCTGTTCAAAGGACTGGGTAACTGACAGGGTCAGTGCATTCTACCTATGATTTTAAGTTGTGGGAATTTCTTTATACTACAGATACATTTGCTGATGTTCTAACTGAGATTTGGTTTTTTTCTGATTCTTACTGATTGAACTTTTTGGGGTAACTTATATTCTATTTCCTGAGGCAAGGTTCACTTGGTTATACTTTTATATCTTAATTCTAATCAGATCTTAGATCCAGGTTTTAGTTTTATATCTGTAACCAGGGGATGGAAGCTAACAATTACTGTGGACCTACCTTTGCCCACACTTTACATAAGTCATCTTATGTTCAGTGGCCATGTGAAGTAGACAGATCTCATTTGATGGATGAGAAAACTGAGGTCCAGAGATGTTAAAAAGCTAATATGAAGCAATGCCGGAATGAATATAGCAATGCTGGGATGAATATAGAACCTTTTCAGTTCTATGTGTCAGAAACCCAAGTCAGACTGGCTTAGCAAGGAAGTGGCTTTTTGATTCCCATCACTGAATGACACTTGGTAGATCTACACACAGCCGGATCCAGACACATTGTCCTTAGGACTCAGTCCTGCTCTGCTTTGTGAGCAAACAATCTGGCCCTCACCTTGTGGAGTCAAGATGGCTACAAGCATTCCGAGTTTCTGTCTGATGTTCTCAGCTATCCCAGCAGGAAGAACATTTCTATTTTTAATCAATCCACCAAAGGTCCAGAACTGAATCTCACTGGTCTGGCTCAGATACCGTGCTCACCTCTGGACAAATCTTGTGGCCATGTCTAGGTCAAGTTCTTACTTCCAGGGTGTCAGGAAGGAGGGTGGGTAACACATGTGAGCCACATGACCTAAACAGGGAAGGGGTGCCTTTCGAAGTAAAGCTGGGGGGCTATTTTCAATTCAAGGGGAATAGGTGCTGGGAAGGCAAAAACACATGGTAATGGTGCTCAGCCAAATACCCATGGCTGTCTGTCCCTCAGCCTCCCCTGAAGGGAAAGGTGCATAGTACTGGCTTAGGCAGTCACCTCACCCAGGAGGTAAGAAAGATGGGGTTTTCAACCAACCAGCTCTTTCTCTGCCCTAATCCCTTAAGCTTTCCAAGTTATCAGGTAAGAAGAACAGAAAGCAGACTGTCTCTCTTCCATGCCTACTCCTGTAATAGAACTATGGCTCTAGAACTTCTCCCCTTTCCAGGATATGTTATGAAGCCCTTTGTCCAACTGCTGACCCAGAGCCTCTGACCCCAGGTCAGGCTCCTCCTCTGAGGAAGTGAATTACGCAGCACACTGTTAGATCTCACTATCAGCACTGAGGAGCTTTCTCTTAGTCCCTCACATATTCTAGATCACTCGTATTTCACCCAGGCTGCCGTAAGCAAAGCCCTCAGGCTCTGGAGCAGGGTTACCTGGGTGAATGTCCCAAACCCTTCACCTTCCTTGACCCCAGGCAAATTACTTAACTTCTCTGTGCCTCAGAGCTTGCCTCTTCTATAAATAAATCAATGCAGGTAAAATGCTTAGCACAGTGCCTAGAGCATACGCATTGCTAATTAAGCATTAGCTATTATTATAATTATTACCTCATTCAGGTGTTGTAAAAATTATATGGGTTAACACATGTGAATAGTGAAAGGCACATAGTAAATGTTTAATATATGTTGTTATTGTTACAGCAGGACATAGGGACCCTTACTTTGTGGCCAGTCTCACGACTTCAGCTAGCTATTAAATCACTTTGAGAAGCTTTTAAAATGCCCATGTTTGAGATCTGAAAGCCTACTGAGGCTCAGCCTTGGCTGCTCTGAAACCACCTGGAGGAGCTTTAATAGCTACAGATGCCTGAGCACTGCCCCAGACACTCTGATGTAAACAGCGTAGGCTGGGCATTGAGACATTTCACAGCTTCCCAGGCGATTCCAGTAGGTGGCCAGAGCCAAGAACCACTGCCTTTGAGCGACCTGATAGGGAGAGAGGACATCATAGGTAACACAGTAGAGACAGACTAGGTGAGAGAGGAAATGCCCAGTGGCTCTGAAGCTGTAGGAGTGAAAGAAACTCTGAGAATCCTGAATATGGTCCCCTGAAGGACTACCAATGGATGTTAAGCCAAGAAGCAACCAGTGGTGATCACAGACTCCAATCAAAGGCTCGGCACCCTGGAGAGCAGGGCCCTGCTCAGCTGCCTCACGCAAACATAAGCCTTTCAAGGGAGGAAGAAGGTGCTGTTCCAACCAACTGGCATGCCTGATTTGGGAATCTAGAAACCCTAGGTTTGACTCTGGCCAAGATTAAAGTCTTCAAGGTTACTAGATGTGATTTCTTTGGTGAGAACTGTGTCTCTCACTCACTGATTTGCACATACAAAATAATAATCAAGTGGTGGGTTTGTGCTGGGTGGACAAAATAAACATGGTCCCTGCCCTCTGGGCTTCACAGTCTAGTGAGGGATGTGAGGTAAAAACAAGAAAAGGCCCCACAGAAGTGCCTTGTCTACATGATGTAAATGCTGTTTGCTGAGATAGGGAGCAAAGCCAAAATCACAGGTTTGGAGGGGGGTGTTTGGGGGTGGGAATTTGAAGTACAAAGTCATTCATCTTTACATCTAACATAATAGCTGTCACCCTTGGCTACACATGGAAAATCCCCTCGGGCCTTTACAAATGTCTGCAGTCTAATCCCTGCCCCTAGACATGCTGCTTTACAGTTGATCCTTGAACAATATGGGTTTGAAGAACATGGGGGTCCACTTACATGCAGATTTGATACAGTACAGTACTATACATGTATTTTCTCTTCCTTTGACTTCTTGAATAACGTTTTCTTTATTCTAGCTTACTTTATTATAAGAATACAGTATATAATACATGTTACACAACATATGTGTTCATTGATTTCATGGTATCAGTAAGGCTTCCAGTCAACAGTAGGCTATTAGTAGTTAAGTTTTAGGGGAGTCAAAAGTTATACACAGATTTTTTTTGACTGCATGCATGAAGGGAGAGGTGTCAATGCCCCTAACCCTCAGGTTGTTCAAGGGCCCTTTCTATTTAGTCTGAGGGTGAGGCCTGGCTCTGAGAATTTAAGCTCCTCCCAGTGCATCTTGTATGCAGTCAAACTTACAACAACTGCTTAAATCCTTAGTATAGAACACAATGGAAGGATTAGGTGTAGCATGTGGCCTGAGAGTGGGTCCTTGTTATGGGGAAGTCCAGGGACACAGGCTTGAGCCCCTCTGGCCTTCTGGGGTGGCTTCCCAAGGGGCTCTGCTCTGGTGTTAAGAGCTGTGGGGAGGAGGAGAGGACACCTAAGGGCAGAGTGTGAGGCAGGAGAAAGGGCTCCTCTTTTTGTGGGTTTGTCCATTTTGAACATATTTGCCAGGTGGGGCTCTGAACTCTTAGGTGAGAAAGGAAGAGGAGGACTAGAATCAGATGATACACTTCTACTATGAGCTCAGCTGGTGCTGGAGCTGCTGACCTAAGGATCCTGCATCAAATGACCCTCCCCTATAAACTATTCAAGGACCCCCAAAGTGTCCTGACCTTTAGAAATAGGAGGCTGGTCTTGAGGGCCAGGGAAAATCCTGGATGAATTAACTATACAAATGGGCTCAATCCTCAGGGGACAGCAGGGCTGGGCAGAAGCTATAGGCTGCAGATGAATTTTTTCCTGAAGCACCTCTCTGAAGATGCACACTGTTCCCATGGTAATTTGAGTCAAATCACAGGGAAGTGGCTCGTCAGTGCATGGTCAGTTAGACATAAAATGTGATTTTAAATAATTTTCTTTGACCGCATCTGTTATCAAAAATCACATCCACCTCTGGAGTCCGCATTGCTATTTCTTAAGGGGAAAACTGTAGAAAAGCGCATCCTTATCAAAACATCCCCCACTTTCTATTCTCTCTGTTTCTCCCTCCCTGTCTCCTTCTCTCTCTCTCTCTCTGCTTTGAAGCCATCAAATTGATTCAGCTCAAGGCTAAATATAGGGATGACTAACAATGATTTCCACAAGAGCCTTAGAAATCGCTTGTAAGTGAGCAAACGGAAAATAGATTATCCAGCAACCACATCAACTAACATTTGAGACAACAGCCTAAATCTAGTCACTGAGAAATGAAAAGTAATGCTCTTTCCTCAGAGGGCCCATCAGCTGCATTGCCTGAAGAGGAAGAAGGGAATATATGGATGGTGTGCAATACCCTCAAGACTGGGTCTGGCTTTGGTGATAATTCTTGGTTGGAGCTGTCCCCTGGGAGGGTCTGGGGGCTTGGGGTGAGTATCCATTTCTGCTGTTGGCACCACAGTGAGTTTTCTAGAAATTAGGTAGTTTATGAGATGTGGCTAAATTTCTCAGAAAGAAAGAGACCCCCACACACATTTTGCATCCCTGAAGAGGCTTGGGATATTGGAAATATGGCAGGTCAGAGACGGCAAAGGTGAGTAGTGAGTGATGGTGTGAGGTTCAAGATAATGCCACAGAAGAGGTCTGGTCCAAATTGGGATCAAAATAGCTCTTGTGGACTGGAAGCTTCTCTTAAACAACTTCCTTTATTAACCTGTGACTGCTCATGCCTGGCAGGCTGCTTATTACCACCCTCATACCTGATAAGAGGGGCTCCTGCCCTCAGAAAGGGCCCCTGAGGGCCCTACTCTGCACCCCACAAATAAGATATCTGGGGCTCAATGGGACATGTCAACCTGGAGACCCCACCTCACTTCTCTAAAAAACAATGCTCTCTAAAAGACTCTCAGAAAACAATGGTTTGCAAACTACAACTGTAGACCAAGTCACTTGTTTTCATACAATTCATGAGCTAAGAATGGTTTTCATATTTTTAAATGGTGGAAAATAACCAAAAGAAGAATAACATAAAATCACATAAGATTCAAATTTCAGTGTCCATAGGTAAAGTTTTATTGGAAAACAGCCATGTTCTTTCATCGACATAGTAGCTGTGGCTGTACTCACCCACAAAGGCAGGTTTAAGTAGTTATGAGAGAGACTGCAGTGCCCACAAAGCCCAAAATATTTACTATGTGCCCATTTGCAGAAGATTTTGCAAACCCTGAGTCTACACCACACTCGGTGTACCTGGGACCCAACATTACCTGTCCATAGGGCCCTAAGGCCCTTCTGTCTACAGAGCCTATTCTTTGGGTTTTCTTCTTGAGAGTGGACTGGGCCTCCTGAGGGTGGCCAAGGGGTGATTGTTTGCAGGGAGCATAGATGGTGCTTAGCACCATCAGTGCCAGGGTGGCCTTGGCGTGTAAAAAGCAGTGGTGGGAAGATAAAGCCAGCAGATGGGGAATGGGGGCCTCAAACTGGCCCTCTCTGGGTACAGTGTTCCAGGATTTGATATGAAAACTTGTCCTCCTGGGTTTGTCAGGACAGAAAGACTATGTTCTGTGTTAGAGCTGGCTTGATTTGTAACTTTTAAATGTTTAGCCGTACGGCAGGTGGGCCTCCATTTGGGCTCACACCCTGGGTTCAAGGGTAGTCACACAATGGTAGGTAGTGAAGGTCTCCAGACTGCTCTTTTCTGTTCCCACCAGTGAGAGTCCTCTTCATCCAGAGCCACAGGGATTATTCCCAATCCCAGGCTGGCTGGATGTGCTTGCTATCACATTTACAGTTTCTGGCAGTACTTACAAATTAATGAAACATGAGTATGAAAATCAAGAGCTTGGTTGTTGACGCAAGAAAGGCAAATTTCTAAAAAAACAATGGTATTGAAATAAGTGCAGGCAAGACAAGTGTACATGATTGGGAAAAAATTAAGTATTCAAAGGATTCTGCACTTTATTTGCTTCTTATATGCCTATAAATCTTTGCTCCATTTTTAGAACCCAAACTGAAAAGGACAGCCTATTTATTATACTTGTGATTTATATAAGAGAGAGAATATGAAGTTCCAATCAAAAGGACGAGACACCAGGCCAGGGCCTTGACCCCACATCAAAAGACAGGCAAATCAGTGTGCATTGATGTGCTTTCCATGAAATGAGTGTCATGCCTTTATCACTGCTTGCAATTCCCCACTTACCATTTTTGATTAACACTTCAGTGAACAAGTCCACATAAGATGCCACCTTGTACTAGAATATTGGACACAAAACAGTATTGTATGGAGTGCTCTACTAAAAGGTACTAAAAGCTTTACAGACATCATTTCAGTTAATTCTCTCAAAAGTCCAGTGTGACAGACAGGCCACAGATAGAGCACTGAAACTCTGAGAGGGTGAGTCACTTGCCTAAAGTCATAAAGCTGGTGAGGAGAGATTTGAACTCAAGTCTACCTGACTCAGAGGTCAAGAACTTGCCTTCTACACCATCACCCACACATGTACAGTATGTACAAACAGATGGATGATGAACTGCGAGCCAGAAGCTCCCACTAACTGAGTGCTGGTGCTTTGGGGGAGCCAGGGTGCCAGGCAGAAGCACGAAACAGCCCACAGGCAATACATGACACAGTAAGCTGGAGCATCAATTCTACTTTATGGTAAACAATGGGAAACTTTAAAAAATGTTTAAGTGAATGTGTAAATAGTATAGAATGAGATGCAAAATACGGAATCACTTCCAAATGTAAAAGAGGGCCTTCCAAGAGTTCTGAGGCTCTGGGCTGTTTTGGCCTACACCCCTGCACCCTGTGGGGTCCACGTTATTATGGGCTCTCAGGTGGAAATTGGGGGAGGCACAATCCTGTGGAGTATTATAGAGAATTTCCTCAGGGTCAGGGAGGAGGAGGATGCAGTCAGGAAGGTTTGTTTGAGCCTTGTCTCGTGAGGCCAGGCTTTATTGTGAAGGATCAGAGGGCTTGTGGAAGGGTGTGCTGAACTGTGCCATGGCCAAGCCCCAGCATGGGCTCACAGTGAAACCTAGGGCATTCGCAGCATATGGGAGGTTAAGAGGCCAGGGATGGACAGAGCCCACAAGGAGCTAGAGAAAGGGGAAGGCTGTAGAGGCACAGATCTTCTGGGGCTGCTTCATGATTATGCTCAGTGTGAAGTGTTCTCTAGCTAAGCTAACACCAACCACTTAAAGAGGTAAAATTAGGGGAAGGATACCTTTGCGACATGCCTGCCCAGTGTGAATATCGTTCTGCAGGGCAGGCCACCAAATCTAGGAGGCCTAGGGCAGCCTTCCCCTTAGCCCTGGTCAGGGGTCAGGGTTTCCATGCTTCCCCCTAAAGCCCCACATCTACCTGGGCTATTGGGAGGCTTTGGGGCAATTGGAAGTCCTCAAATTGTGCATGGTTATGCACTGTTCTGGGGAGTCGGTGCATCGGGGCACGTGATTCCCCAAAAGGTGAAGAGCCATTGCCTTAAAGAGCTTTGGGGTGGAAAATCCAGGCATGGGGGTTTTAGGCAAACCAGACCAACAGCCAGGGTCCACTGTGTCCTGAACCTGCTGGGCCTATAGAAGCCTTTCTGGAAAGTTCCTGATCTTCACATAGCATTGGCTCCAGCCTCTCCCACTGACAGAAGCTGCTGGATTTATGACTTATGTGAGTGTCCTGACCTCTGTCTCATTTAGTACAGGCCCTGACAATGCATGTCTGATGAATTGATCAAGGCAAAGGGGCACTGAGGAATGAAAGCTGAGCTGATCCTGGAAGTGCGCCAGGAATAGTGATGTCTTCTACTTCTGTGCAGCTGTGGAATGCGTTCAATTATTCAGTGCATATCACAACATTGTGAAGTCTGCATGAAGAGCCTGGGGCTCTGAGAACTTAGCTGTCCTGCCCAGAGTCCTAGAACTGAAGACCTCAGACTCACTCCACCTTCTAGCTAGGTAACCTTGGACAAGTTGGATTGTCTCCAGGCCTCATTTATAGAATAGGATTAACAGGGCTGTTAGGAAGATTCTATGACACAGTGTGAAGATGCAATGATACAGGTATGTAAAGGGCTTTCAGCATGAATAGGGACATCACTGCTTGATAGCTGTTAGCTATTATTACACAACTAATAGCTGCTCTCTTTATTAAATGCTTCTGAGAGAGGCGGCTGGGGTAAGGAGGAGGTATACCACCCTGTTGGATATAATCCTAGAAGATGATTTGTAACATGGATCTGACCATACTGAGTAGAGTTACTGACCAAAAGAATAACAACAATTATTCTATGCAGAACTACTCTGTGCCATCTCTCCCCATGTGCACTCATGGAATATTCCTCTTTAATATCCCATCCTGTGAGATATTAAGGCCGGGATTCAGAGAAATGAAGAAATTTTCAGCTTGAAAGAGAGGAGGTAGGACCATAATGCCTCTGTAAGCCTCTGGGCTCCATTGTGGGGGCAGAACTGGGGAGACCTGGACAGCAGTGAGGGCCCTTGGGCCACCAAGGATGAGCCAGCACCTGGCCACAGCCAACAACAACCGGAGGTGTGTCAGGTGAGGGACTCTGGGTATGGCAGAGATAGGTCCCATGTCACCAGACTCAATTTCCAAGTCCCCCGACCTGACTCTTCGCCTCAGTAGAAGCTTCCTCTAAAATCATGCACGTTTGCCAAGATGCAGGGCTAGAAAGTTCATAAATCTGAGAACTGCTGAGTGGCAAACAAGCTCATTTCAGAACCGCTGGAAAGGAAGTGACACTTCCCCAAGGGCTGCAAAGATGCTCTTTGTGAGAGAGAAGTGAGAGGACCTGGCATCATGCCCATGAAGAGACAGGTACTTCTGCAGAGGGGCCTCCATCCCAGACCAAGTCTGCACGCACCTTAATCATCTATGGCTCCATGAGCCTCTGCTTTGGCCCCCACGTCCACTCCTTACCAGCCACCAGGCCACACATCACATCCCGCTTTTGTCTGCTCACCCCCTCCTGTCACACAGAGGATAAGTTCACAGTCTGTGTGCCCACAGTGCCCTCTCCCTCCCTCCTCCTCTCCTGCCACACTGGTCTCCACACTTGCCTGGGAAACCCCCGGCTTGCTTCTGCCTCAAGGCTCCACCCTGGCTGTTCCCTCTGTCCACATCGCTCTTCCCCTACCTCTTCAAAGAGCTGATTCCTTTTGCTATTCAGGTTTCAGTTCAACTGTTATCTCTTCAGAGAGTTCTTCTCTGACCTCTCAATTTAAATTACACTCTGCGGTTAATCACCGTTTAAGATCTTCTTCATGAAGCCTTTGTCATCACCACCTAAAAATTATTTTATTTCTTCCTTTCTCTCTCTGAGGCAAAGGCCTTGCCTGTGATGTTCACTGTGTGCTCCAGAGTTAGAAGAGTGCTTGGGACAGAATAAGTACTCGATGAGTCCTTGCTGAATCAGCAAACAAATCAGCACAGGAATTAAAGCTTCTGGTGCCGGCAGTGAGTGCACCTTGCTGGTGGGTGCCACATGGCTCCGGGTAGCCCTCATGTTTCTGGTTCATGCCTGAGGCAGCCTCTAGGATTCCCTCTGGGGGCTGTAGGAAGATGGAATAAATGGGTAGGCAGGAGAGGACATCAATGTGCCTTCTGCTTTGATATATTTTTAATTCACAGGGACTAGGTATCATCATCTTTAATTAACTGCATATCCAGTAGCCTGAATCCTAACCTTAACCTATTAGTCATGTGAGATGGGAAGTGATGCAGAATGGAAGGACAGTTGGCTTAAGAGCCAGTAGACCTGAATATGGGTTCCAGCTCCTTCTTTACGTGCTGGGTAACTCCAAGTAACCATAGAGCATCTGGATCTCCTCTTTGGAAAATAGTTGAGTGTGTGAATTTGGGAGTCTGTCCCGTATGGCCTTAGGTATGAATTTGAATTAGGCCACTTACTGAGTGAGTTAGGTGGGTTATTTAACCTATCTTTGTCCCAGTTTCCTAATCTATGACATGGAAATCTTAAAACCATCTCAGAGAGGGGGCATCAAGATTAAATAACTTGATGCTTGTAAAATGCACTGTTCAGTGACTGGCACATACTGCCTTCACTGCTGTGACCTCTGGATACCAAACAGAGGATGTGGCTGTCATCTCCTGAGCTGACAAGTAAACCCTCACCATTTACATAATCCTTTATCTGAGTAGTTCTCAAAGTGTAGTCTCTGGAGCAGCAGTATCAGTATCACCTGGGAACTTGACAGAAAAGCAAATTCTCAGGCCCTATCCCAGCCTAATGAACCAGAAACTTCGGGGGTGGTACCCAACAATCTGGGTTTTAACAAGCCCTTCCACATGATTCTGATACCCAAGCAAGCTTAAAACCACAGTTTCAGCCTCCATCTTAGAGTCATCTGATGTACTTTAAGAACATGTACTGTCTGCCCCCACATGCAGTGATTCCTGTTTACTTGGTCTGTGAAAGGGCATGGACACCGGGATTTCTGAAAGCTCCCTGAGTGATTCATAGGTAGGTGAGCCTGAACACCCCACCTGCCCTGTACCCAGTGAAGAAATGGAGCTTGCTCTCATCCTTAGAACCAGATCGCTTGGTAACCACTGGAATTCCTTATGACAGCAGACATCCAAATCTTTCAGCAAGAACTGGTTAATTCCTATTATGAAAAGCTATATGCCAACAAATTGGAAAATGTAGAAAAAAATGGATAAATTCCTGGAAACATACAACCTTCCAAAATGGAATCGGAAAGATAAAGTTTGAACACACCGATTACCAGCAATGAAATTGAATCAATAATCCAAAAAAACTCTCAATAAACAAAAGTCCAGGACTAGATGGCTTCACAGGTGAATTCTACTGAATGGTTTCTTATGAAACTATTCCAAAAAATAGAAGAGGTAGGAAAACTTCCAAATGCATTCTACAAGGGCAACATTACCCTGATACCAAAGCCAGACAAAGACACAACACCAAAAAACAAAACTAGAAGCCACCTATCTCTGATGAACATAGATGCAAAAATCCTCAATATTAGCACATCAAACCCAACAATACATTAAAGAATCATTCACCACAAAATAGTGGGATTTGTTCCAAAGATGCAAGGGTGGTTCAATATTCACAAATCAATCTATGTGCTACAGCCACTAAGAAGAGAAAGGATAAAAACCACATGATCATCTCAATAGATGCAGAAAATGCATATGACAAAGTACAATATCTATTCATGATAAAAACTCCCAACAAAGTAGATTTAGAGGGAATATACCTCAACATGATAAAAACCATATATGAAAAACCCACAGCTAGGGGCGCCTGGGTGGCTTAGTCGGTTAAGCGTCCGACTTTTACTTAGGTCATGATCTCACGGTTCGCGGGTTCGAGCCCCGCGTCAGGCTCTGTGCTGACTGCCAGCTCAGAGCCTGGAGCCTCAGTCTGCCTCTCTCTGACCCTCCCCTGCTCACACTGTCTCTCTCTCTCTCTCTCCTAGAAATAAATAAAACATTAAAAAAAAAATTTGAAAAACCCACAGCTAACATCATACTCAATGGTGAAAAACTGAGAACTTCTCCTCTAAGATCAGGAACAACGCAAGGATGTCCACTTCTGCTGCTTTTATTCAACACAGAACTGGAAGTCCTAGCCAAGAGGCATCCAAATTGGTAAGGAAGAAGTACAACTTCCACTATTTTCAGATGACATAACACCACACAAAGTTCTAAAGACTTCACCAAAAAGCTACTAGAACTAATAAACGGATTCAGTAAAGTCACAGGATGTAAAATTAATATGCAGAAATCTGTTGCACTTCTAGGCACTAATAACGAAGTAGCAGAAAGAGAAATTAAGGAAAATTATCCCAATTGCAATCACACCAAAAAGATTAAAACAACTAGGAATAAACTTAACCAAGGAGGCAAGAAACCTGTACCTGAAGACTATAAAACACTGATGAAAAAAATTGAAGTGACATAAACAAATGGAAAGATATTCCATGCTGATGGACTGGAAGAACAAATATTGTTAAAATGTCCATACTACCCAAACCAATCTACAGATTTAATGCAATCCCTATCAAAATACCAACAATATTTTTCACAGAACTAGAATAATCCTAAAATTTGTACAGAACCACAAAAAACTCCAAATAGACAAAGCAATCTTGAGAAAGAAGAACAAATCTGGAGGTATCATAATCCCAAATTTCAAGATATACTACAAAGCTGTAATGATCAAAACAGTATGGTACTGGCACAAAAACAGACCCATAGATCTACAGAACAAAACAGAAAACCCAGAAATAAACCCATGATTATATGATTAATTAATGTATGATGAAGGAATTAAGAACATACAATGGGGAAAAGACATTCTCTTCAACAAATCATGTTGGGAAAACTGGACAACTATATGAAAAAGAATAAAATTGGACCACTTTCTTATACTAGTCGCAAACATACATTCAAAATGGATTAAAGACCTAAATGTGAGACCCAAAGCCATAAAACTACTAGAAGAACTCATAGGCAATAATTTCTTTGACACTGGCTACAGAAACATTTTTCTAGATAGGTCTCTACAGGCAAGAGAAACAAAAGCAACATTAAATTATCTGGACTACACCAAAGGTAAAAGCTCTTGCGTAACAAAGGAAGCCATCAACAAAACAAAAAGGCAACCTACTTTTCTTGTGAGATGATATCTGCAGAAGATATAATCAATAAGGGGTAAATATCCAAAAAGTATAGAATTTATGCAACTCAACACCAAAATAACCCCACAAATAATCCAATTAAAAAGAAGCAGAAGACATGAATTGACATTATTCCACACAGAGATAGCCAACAGACATGAAAAGATGATCAATGTCGCTAATCAAAACTACAATGAAGTATCACATTCTACCTGTCAGAATGGCTAAAATCAAAAACACAAGAAATAACAAGCGTTGACAAGGATATGGAGAAAAGGGAACCCTCATGCACTGTAGGTGGGAATGCAAACTGGTGCGGCCACTGTGGAAAACAGTATGGAAGTTCCTCAAAAACTTAAAACAGAATTACCATATGATCCAGTAATTCCAATACTAGGTACTTACCTTCCCCCAAAAGCCCCCAAAAACACTAATTTGAAAAGATATATGGACCACTATGTTTACTGCAGCATTATTTATAATAGCCAAGATACGAAAGCAGCCCAAGTGTCCATCCATAGATGAATGAATGGATAAAGAAGATGTGCTACACACACACACACACACACACACACACACACACACACACACACAGAAATATTACTCAGCCTTAAAAAGAGAATGATACCTTGTCATATGCAACATGGATGAACCGAGATTGTATGATGTTTAGTGCAGTAAGTCAGACAGAGAAAAGACATATACCATGTGATTTCACTCATATGTAGAATTTAAGAAACAAAACAAACAAACAAAGAGACAAACAGAAAAACACTCTTAAATACAGAGAACAAAATGATGGTTGCCAGAGGGGAGGTGGGTTGGGGGAGGGATAAACAACAACAAAAAACCTGTTTAATTTAGCTAATATTAACACAGGGCCTGTGACCCCAGCATTCTCCTGGGTCTTAGGAGGCATAGAAGATACTACCAGTTCTTTTAAGATTGGTAAATATGGTAAAATATCTTTTAAGATATGTGATTTAGATGTTCAGTCAGAGACCAAAGAACTAACAGTAAAGAGTGATAATGTCACCCTTTCTGTTGTACCCATGATTAACTGGGTGATTAAGCAGGTCACATGAGCTCCCTGGATCTGCACTGGGGACAGTCACACTGTACCCACTTCCTAAAGAAGGTGAGAGTATAGAATGAGAAAATGTTTGTGAAAAATATAAAGCATGGCATATATATAATATAGTATTATTTATTTTTGGCTTATTTTTCTGTTCATAATACTGAGCACTGACTACAGACAGCCAGTTAGAAACTCATGGCACTAGCTGGGGATTCATGAGTGACCATTCCAATCACTTTCTTTTACAGATAAGGAAATAGAGGCCCAGAGGGAGCATTTGCTTTGCCCAGGGGCATACACAGTGAGTTGCAGGGACAAGACATGGACCTCTGGCCAGAAGTTCTAAGCCTCCCAATAAATGACTCCCAAGAGAGACCTGTGAGAAGGACACTGATGAACTGAAGCCCAGGAGACCCTGAATCCATGTGCCATCTGGAGGACTGCTGCAGGGAGAAGGCTCTGGATGCATACATAGTGTTTTAATATTTGAGGAACTGGCCTGAAGAAGAACACAGATTGTTCTGCAGGATTGCAGAAAGTAAGAGTAGAAGAGACAGCCACAGGGACACAAAGTACATCTCAATGTACAGAAGGCAACCAAAAATAGAACATGGCTACCTTGAGTTTCCTGGGAGAGGAGGTATTCCTATATGCCAGGCAACAAGCTCAGAAATTCTGTGACCTGAATCTTTTCAGGCACACAGTAACATGGGAAAGTCGGACTGCATCAGTGCTTTTCAATCATGGCTGTCTATTGAAATCACCTGGGGAGCTTTTCAAACATACTGATGCCCAGGCCCCAACTGTGGTCATTTAAAATCAGAATTTCTGGGTAGGGAATAGGCATTGATATTTTTCACAAGTTCCCCAAGATGATTCTAATGTACAGCTGGAGTATAGAACAGGTAGACTAGATGATCTTCAAAGTAACTTCCAAATTTGAAATTCTATGATTCTAAGAAATTCCCTTTAGATAGGAAGGGAACACCACCATCCCCAACCAATATGTCATTTCCTTCAGTGGCTTTGAAGTGGTGCTAAGAAATTCTTTTTTTTCAGAGGACCAAAAAGGCCACTCATGCAGACAACCTGAGCTAGAAAAGATGGGTTTCACTTTCTAGCATGACGATGATCAGTCTATTCCTAAAATAGAATATTATGGAAATCTAGGGTCTTTGTTTTTCAGCTTAAGCCAAAGTCTGACTTCCCTGGAAATGTTATATGTGAGGACTTACTGGGATTTCTCAAGGAAACATTTCTGCAGATAAGCTTTTGTCAAATATAACCCACATTTCCATCCAGATTGCTTGTTAAGAGGGGTCACATCCTCAGCACAGCCAACCTTAGGCTTTTACTCCCCATATCCAGCCCAGTGACATCAAGGCCCACAGTCTCACTCACTCTATCATATTCTGTTTCATCGGAACAGCACATTCCCCCTAAGTGCTTCCCATGCTCTTCGGTCTTTCTGCCATTCTCAACGTAAGAGAAAGAAGTTTCTAGAGTATTTGTCTTGTCTTTGGTACGTTTGAGAGTGAGGAAACCCTGATGGCCATACCAATCTCTTTCTTACTGAAGGTGAATGAGTGCCTCTGCTTTACAAAAGAAAACTCCCTCATTTCCTAGGGAGAAAATGCCTGCAAAGTAAGAGGTCTGTGGATGCTGCTGCTGAGAGAGAAGGCTTGCTTCAGGATAACGAACATGAGGCTGTGCCAGAGGAGGCCTGGGTTTCAAAACAGAGGTGCTCACTCTGATCCTGGAACCCCTTCTCATGGCCTTTTGGAGGCTGAGGGTAAAGAGAGATCTCACTTAGGAGATTAAGCAGATGTAAGCTGGCATGTTAGAGTTCTCCAGAGAAACAGACCCAATAGGATATGTGTGTACATGCAATATATACAAACATATGTCTCCCATGACTACATGGGTTTTTTTCCACATATACAAACCTGTTTCAATATCTGATAATCAGTGTAATACATCATATCAACAGGCCAAAGAAGAAAAATATGATCATATCAACTGACACAGGAAAACATGTGACATACCCCAATATCCATTCATGAAAAATACTCTCCATACATTGGGAATTAAAGGGAACTTCCTCAACCTCATAGAACCATCTGCAAAAATCCTAGAACGTAAATCATACTTAATGGTGAAAGGCTGAATGCTTTCTCTCTGAGGCTGGGAATAAGGCAAGGATGTCTTCTCTCACCACTTTTACTCAAAACAGTACTGGAAGTTCTAACCATTGCAATCAAACAAAAAGAAACAAAAGGCATTATGAGTGGAAAAAACAAATACAAGTGTCTTTATCTGCAGAAAACATGATTGTCTAGTGAGGAAATCCCAAGGAATTTACCAAAAAAAATCTAGAATAAGTGAGTTCAGCAAAGAAGAAGGATATAAGATCAACATAAAATAACAATTGCATTTCTTTTTTTAAATTTTTTAAAATATTTATTCATTTTTGAGAGATAGAGACAGAGTGTGAGTGGGGGAGGAGCAGAGAGAAAGGGAGACACAGAATCAAGAGCAAGCTCCAGGCTCTGAACTGTTATCATAGAGCCCTATGTGGGGCTTGAACCCATGAACCGCAGGATGATGACCTGAGCTGAAGTCGGACACCCAACCAACTGAGCCACCCAGGCATCTGAACAAGTGCATGTCTATATGCTGATAATGAACAAGTGGAAACCAAAATTTTAAAAAATGAGACACAACTCATAGTCCTTCAAAGAAAATGAAATGGTTATAAATCTTCCAAAACATGTATAGGATCATTATATTTAAAATTGTGAAATGCTAATGAAAGAAATCAAAGAAGACCTAAATACTTGGACAGATACACTGTGTTCATGGACTGCAACACCGCAACACTCAACATAGCAAGAAATCAGCTCTCCCTAAACTGATCTATAGGTTTCATGCAATTGGAAATCCAAGCAAGGTTTTCCAGCTAGATGAGATATCATTAAGATAATCTTATTCTAAAATTCCTATGGTAAAGTACAGGCCCTAGAATAGCTAAAACAATCCTGACAAAGAAGAATAAAGTGGAAGGAGTCATTCTACCTATTATTAAGGCCTGTGTGTACAGTAGTCAAGATAGTATGGTAGTGACAGAGGGCTAGACATATAGATCAATGGAACAATAGCAAACTCAGAAACAGACCCTCATAAACACGCCAGTTAATTTTTGAGAAGATGCAATGGCAATTCAATAATGTTTAAACAAATTATGTTGGAGCAATTAAACATACGTAATTTTTAAAAAAAGAACCAGGAGATAAACCTCACGTCTTATACAAAATTAACTCAAAATGTATCATGGACATAAAAGTAAAACACAAAACTATACACTTTTAGGGAAAAATGTAGGAAAAGAATCTTCAGGAACCATAATTATGCAAAGAGTTCTTAGACTTGACAGCAAAAGTGTGATGCATAGAAAGAAAAATCAACAAGCTGGACCTCATCAAAAGTAAATACCTTTGCTCTGTGAGAGCTCCTGCTCAAGGATGAAAAACAAAGCTGCAGACTGGTAGAAAATATTTGGAAATCACAAATTTGACTAAAGATGAGTATCTAAAATATATAACAACTCTCAAAACCCAACAATCCAATTAAAAAATGGGCAAAAGACATGCACAGACATTTTGCTGAAGAGAAGATAGAGATGGCAAATAAGCCCAAGAAAATAAATATTTAATTTTAAATACATCACCTGTAGGAGGCGATTAAAGTGAAAACCACTAACTAGTGGTGTTCCTGGGAACAGACTAAAGCACACACAGGAAATGGGATGGGTCTCTAGTCACTCCTCTGCATAAACAGAGCCGTCCTCACTAGCTCTTCAAGGAAAACGGGCTCTAGAGGGCCACCAAGAAGGGCAACATGATTCTCCCACATGACTCCTCTCTTCAAATAAATAGAGAGGAAACTGAGCAAACAGAAAGCATGCCATAATGGGTCCCACAAGGACTCCTGGGTGAACTGGAGGTCTTCCTACAGAGGGGCTGGATAAAGAGTAGCACAGCTCTCCTTGGACATTGGCCCCTTCTCCTGCTGACACTCCCTCCTCACGTCCTTCTTACCACTTTGGCAGGGACTGAAGGGCTCTCTCTAAGCACACAGCAATCTGAGGATGGTACCAAGGGCTGTACTTCTAAGCTGTTCTAGAAAACCAACCAGCATTCCTTTCCTGAATACACACCCCATACCCTTGCCTGCTTTCAAGGGTAGTGAGAAGACAAATGAGTTAATAAAGGCAAAGAGCTTTGCAGCTTGCCTATAGATGACTGTATGTAATCACTAAGTGGCTCATGCTCCCCTTACTGTTATCTATGCCTCCCAAGGCCACTTAGGCAATGCCAAGAGCCTGTAGTATTTCATCTCCAGTTTGTGCTATATCAGAGCAAAGTCCTAATCACCGTAGAGTAATTGCCGGTTGATCAGGCAGCATCAGACGCTGTCATGTCATGGAGCAGGGGCTCTATGGCCCTCCAGAGCCTGCTTTCCTCGCAAAGGGCAGCTCTGTTTCTGCAGAGGAGCTGCTGGAGACCCATGCCATTTCCTGTGTGTGCTTTTGTCTGTTCCCAGGAACACGACTGGTTAGTGGTTCTTACATTAATCACCTCCAGGTGACATACTTAAGATTAATGAGGAATTTGTTCTCATCCAACTAGTCAGTTAGGGCAAGAGGCCTATTTTACCCCTTCAAATGAATCTTGCAGGTAAAATAATGAAAAAAACAGGTTTTCGGGGTGCCTGGGTGGCTTAGTCGGTTAAGCGTCCGACTTTCGCTTAGGTCATGATCTCGCGGTTCGTGGGTTAGAGCCCCGCGTCGGGCTCTGTGCTGACTGCCAGCTCGGAGCCTGGAGCCTGTTTCAGTCTGTGACTCCCTCTCTCTCTGACCCTCCCCTGCTCACACTGTCTCTCTCTCCTAGAAACAAATAAAAATATAAAAAAAAAATTAAAAAAAAAAAGAAAGAAAGAAAAAAACAGGTTTTCCTCTCCCACCTTGACCTCACTTTGAATGTTCTTAGGAACTCTGAGCAGAGCCAATATGTGAAAACCAGACCCTTTATTGCTCATTAATTAGCCCAAACTAGCCCAAGTAGATGGAGTCTGCTGGTGAAAAGAAGGGATAGGCATGGGAAGGATGCCCGGGGATGTGGTAGGTGCTTGTGTGTAATGAGCATTTGAACAAACAACTTGTGTTGGGTTTCCATGGGCAAGGGGTGCCCCTGGGGTAAGCTGGGCTAAATTATTCTTGAAAATGTTAGCTTTTGAAGAAAGTATTTTTCCCTCAGTCTCATGGTTTGAAATGACAGGTTTTGACTGCCTTTTGGGTCTGTGTCAGGGGAGATCTCACTCTCTGAGGTAGTCTAGAAGGTCCAGGTATGTGTCCCTAACTCACTGTCTGGGGCTCCCACAGTGCTCTGCACATATTATTCTGGTAGCATCCACCTCCTGGGGCTGAAATGTCTTCTTTATGCATCTCTGTTCCACAAGAGAAGGTAGATTCCTTAAAGACAGAACCTGCATCTTTCTCAGCCTTATAGCATGTGCCTAGTATTGTACTTGGTGTATAGCCAATGCTCAGTAAAGTGCTTTGAACTGATGTGGAGTAAATATTCAGAGAATACATGATCATATAGATACTGCTCACATACAAAGCCAGGTGATCCCTGGGGTAGGTATGCCCTCTGTGAGAGGTGAGGAGATAAACTGGAGGATCCTGCACCTCTTCATCTGGAGCAGATGCATCTTGACCTGGTTTGGGAGGCTTCTGGACACTTGAACTTCTGGTGACTCATGACAGGCTCTCAAGTGGACCTCACTGTCCTCTCCCCTCCCTCCCTCATCTATGCTAACTCCTCCCTTCAAGGCCTCATACTCTATTGGTGGTTAAAGGGCCCATTTTCAAAAGGACTGTCCTAGGCTGACTGATCTTCATCCAGCAGGGCCTGTGACTGTTAAGCCACCAGATGGCAGAGGGTTAATGTGTTTCACCTTGCCCACCGCACTCTGGCCTGGGAGGTAGATGTACCCACAGGGGTCAGTGGACAAACTTCTGATGGAAGCAAACACTAGCTCCCAACGTCTGAAGGATAGAGAACAACTGATCTGGGCCCAAAGCAGATGCTGAGCATGAGGGTGAGGGAGGTAAGTAACAGTAGCAATTCTGAGGCTGAAGAAGACCAGTGTGGGGAAGATGCAAGCGATTAATCCTTTTAATTCTTGAAATGCATCGGCCCCCCATTGCCCTACTTTCAGCAGAGGGAAAACCAATCACATCCTGCTCTTCACAGAAATGAAATAAAGGGCTCTGCTGGTTAAAACTGCAGAGGTAAGCCCTCTGAGATGGGGCTGCCAGAGCAAATAAAACACAGGACACCCAGTTAAATTTCAATTTCAGATAAATGAGGAAATTTTTTAGTATAAGTATGCCCTGTGCAATATTTGGGATATGTTTATACTAAAAACCCTGCTTATTTATCTGAAACTCACATTTAACTTGGTGTCCCAGCAACTCTATCTGAGAGGCAAAGGCCACTACTGAATGTCCACGGTGTGTTCTGTCCGCGTGCAGATGACGGCTCCTTGGAGGAAGATGTAGAGGTGGTGGGCCCACCCACAGTGGTGACCCACAGAGGCTACAGAGAGTCAGGAGGGAAGGCCACCTCCATCATAGGAATGATTAGGAAGTCACCTATTGTGGAGGAGTGGGAAGGATCAGCAGAACACAATATAAGCATAGACATGTTCCTGTCCAAAATACTGAAAGCTCAGGAATGGCATCAATGTTTCCCATCAGGGAAGTGGTTTTTTTAATGATTATATTCACATGGTGGGAATCAGACAGATACTAGATAACATGTTTGGAAGCAGATTTTTACAACTTCAGAAAAGGCCCCCTGTCTCTGATTTGGGGGAGCCCTGAGCTCCTGCCTCGGAGCAACAGAGCGGCGTGATGAGGGCTTTTTGCCCTGCAGTTACCTCTGAACGCCTCAGGCCCAAACCTCAGCTCTGAGGCTTCCTAAAATAGGATTGATGTTCACAGAAACTGTATTCAAGTGTAAGAAGTCCCAGCTCTCGGACACCTCACCAGAGATGTCACTTGAGAGCCTTTTCTCGCATAGCAAGGGGGGAAATTCACCAGCACTGCCCAGCATTGACTTCTAAAGCTCATCCAAAGTCACACTCCTCCCGGTGCCCGCTCTCTCTCCACTCCCCAACTTTCCACTCCACCTACCCTCCCCCTGCCTTCAAGAATACTGTCTTCCAGGGGCACCTGGGTGGCTTAGTCGGTTAAGCGTCCAACTTTCGCTTAGGTCATGATCTCACGGTTTGTGGCTTCGAGGCCCGCGATGGGCTCTGTGCTGACTGCCAGCTCAGAGCCTGGAGCCTATTTCAGAGTCTGTATCTCCCTCTCTCTCTGACCCTCCCCTGCTCACGCTGTCTCTCTCTCTCTCCTAGAAATAAAATTAAAAAAAAAAAAAAAAAAAAGAATACTGTCTTCTTCCTGAGATCTCTGTGCCCTTTGCTCTGTAGATCAGTGCAACCTGATAGTCAGGCCTGAGTCTCTGCCCCATCCTCTTCTCTGTGCAGCACATTAGTGGCGTGAGTTGAAAGGATTACACATCAAAATAACATTGTTTTCCTGATAAACAACCATGCCATAGGTTGATGTGATGATTAAAGAAACCACAGAGGCAAAACCACTAAAAATAAGCCTAAAGTATGAAGCAAACTCAATAAATGTTAGTTTCCTTCCCCCCACCCCCCAGACGCAAAGATCAAATGGGTCTGCAAGCATTTTCAAAGTAGAGCGCACAGTACGACTGTCTTCTGATGAAATCACTGTTCTGATGCTAAGATAAATGGGGACAAAGAAATGGTCTAACGCAGTTGGGTGTGGGGAATACACAGTCCTTACATGGGCTGACTTCCATCCTGAGATGGGGCCCCCCCTGGAAGGGGATGTCTCCCAGAGGCAGAGGTGGTGGGGGGAGCAGGGATATTTTCAGGCTAAAAGGGTGAAGACTGGGAACTGTGTCTTGGTGGGTAGGGGTTGAGACACTGATCTGTGGGTCAAAGAAATCCTTCTAGAAGAGTGGGCTAACAGGGTATCATCTTCCTCTGTAACCAGAAAACAGCATGGTTGGGGCTATTTGTTTCTTTGAAGTCTATTGAACACACATATATATGATTCACTCCCTCTCTTGCTAGTTTTTGCCCTAATGATACAACAACTTCAGAAGGAATGAAAAAAGGCAGTGCTTTTGGGGCTCCAGGGTAGCTTAGTAGGTTGAGCTTCTGAATTCAGCTCAGGTCATGATCTCACACTTAATGAGTTTGAGCCCTGCTGTCCACACAAAGCCTGCTTCAAATCCTCTGTCCCCTCTCTCTGCCCCTTTGCCACTCGTGCTTGCACATGCTTTCTCTCCCTCCCCCCCTCTCAAAAATAAATAAACATTTTTTTTAAAAGGCAGCTTTTTTTCCTAGAAGGCCTGGATTCCCTCTCCATGAAGAAAATGAAATCATGGAGCCCCCTGGGGGCTCTTGTTCTTGTTGTAGGCGGAGTTGTGTCTCTCCGAAATTCACGTGGCCATGACGACATTTTGCTGTTTGGATGAGACCTGCTGTGCTTGCTTGGCCAGAAGAGAGGCAACAACTTCACTGGATTTTCAGACAGTTGAAGCCTAGAAAGCAGTCATTTCCCTCAAACCAGCTGTGACAAGCTGAGGACCACATAAGCCTCACTGCTGTGGACAAGGAAGGACCCCTTGGTCAGGAAGAGAACCTGGTGCCTCGTAGAGGCTCAGGCTACAGGACAGGAGGCTCTACTTCGGTGTTTCTAAAGCAAGTGAAATCTGGCTCATAGGCCCCATCCTGCTGAGTAGGCCTACAGCCTACCATCATTGGAGCCCCTCCCCACCCTGACCCTACCCCTGCCATGATTACACAAGAATTAGGAGCTTTGTAGAGTGCCAGGAAACTGGGTGGGGGACGGGCCTCATCCTTTCAGCCCCAGAACAGCCCCCCAGTGCACAGTATCCCATGCATGGTCCCTTCCAGGGGGCTCTGCTGCTCCCTTGTCACGAAGGATGAGTTAATGCTGAGAGTGTGGGGTCTGTAGTCAGCCCCCTGCAGGCCATCACATTCTTTCTCTTCAGACATCCTGACCTCTTGTCAGAGCATTTCCAAGGAGCAGGGCCTAGTTGCCACTGATGAGAGCCTTGAACTCTTTCCTTCCCAGACTTGAGAGTTAGTTCACTGGCTTTTCTTCCTCTCTCTGTTCTCTCTTTCCAACCCTCTCTGTTCTCTCTCTCGCTCTCTCTCTCTCTCACTGTTCTCTCCTCCTTTAATCCCTCCCTCTGTCTCTGTCACTCCCTCCCTCCTCTCTCTCTCTCTCTTCTCCTTGGAGAACCTCAGGATTCCTGAAAAACTAAAGCCAGGAGGGGTAAGGTAAAGTCAAGCAGGCTGCCTGCTGCAAGGTGGGGTACAGGTGGGTAGTAAGAAAGCGGGGAGAAAATGCAAATACGGAGCTTAACAATCATCCCACCACATCTGTTACACTCAGCTTTGCTTCCTGGCCCTGGTCTTGAGTCAAGAAAGCCTCAGGGTCCAGTCAGGCCCTGCAGTCTTGCAGCGGCACTCAAGGCCACTGGTCTGCATCTCCCTCCATGCTGGGTTGTCCGTCTTGCTCATTTGTGACAGCTGCTGTTTACTGAAGGCACTCCTTGTGCTGAGTGGTTTTCAATCAATTATCTTTAACCTAATGACATTTGAATGCAGGTGTTATCATCTTTTAACAGATGGGGAAGTGTTGCGGACGAAATGACACAAAGGACAAGACACACACAAAAGACAGACACAGACACAACTCCGGACGGAGGAACAATTCTATGCGAGCCCCTCTTGCAGTTTATTTTATACCCCGGTAACTGGATACAAAGTGAAACCTACAAGATGCATCCCTTTACCAATTAAGGGCCAGTAGCCAAACACATTTCAAGGACAGGGGGGAGCAAAGGGAGGAAGCGACCACAACATGTTTACTAAGAGGCCTGCCCACAATTCCAGCCTCCTCCTTACTCCTAAGGAGGGCATGTTCCCTCGTTAGCGAGCAGACCATTAAACTTGGATATTGTGTGCAGGCCTCCTGGCAGAGCATCCTGTTTGCAGGCATGCCTTGCCCAGGCAGGGAGCCCCGTGTGCAGGCACATCCCCACGTCCCTAACCATGCTTTCTTGTGGTCACCGTCGGGCTGCCACAGGGAAGTTGATTCTTAGGCAGGCAATGCCCCAAGGACCTCACAGCAGACAGTTGCCAGAAGTGCCTGAGTGGCTCTACAGCTGTCCCTCTCAGCACCCAGCCCAGTGCCTGCTTCTGAAAGGTGCTGAGCAAATGCAGTTCCATACAATTCCTCCACAGGGGAAAACACTGGGAAGGCAGGAGTCAGGACCAACTTCACAAAGTGCCTCCCTCGGTCTGCTTAGCTGAAAAAGTCCTGCTAAGAAAGAGGATAAATGGTGTGGGGAGAAGGGAAGCTTAGTCACAGAATTTTCAAGAACCTCCATCTCCTGTTGAATGGGCCCTTCCTTCCACTTCCTGGCCAAAGGTAGTGGCATGTTCTCAAGGCCCGAAGCAGCAGCAGCTTTCACTGCACACAGGCTGGAGAGCACTGTGTGAGTGAAGTGAATTCTAGGGGTGCTTCTCTCCTACTCCAAATCCTCTGGGGTTCAGCTTTATGGCTCCAGAGGTGCGACGGAAGTATCCCTATTCTCTTTCTGCATGGATCACATGATGAATGAAATCTGTTTTAGACAGACATTTCTAGACAAAAGCTGATGTTTCAGACCCTGTAGCATTCTCCTTCCAGAACCATATAGCTTATGGGGGGAGGCACTGGGTCTGTGAATGTGTACATGTGGGAGTGTGTGTGTGTGTGAGAGAGAAAGAGAGTTTATGTGTGTGTGTCAGCCCCTCTGCCTGGCTCCACCGTTAGCTACCTTTGCAATATCAAGACTATTTAACAGGGGCACAGTCCAGCCACAGGAATCTTCAACAAACCTGCCATTCACATGAACACCTTCGCTTCCACCCTAACAACAAGGCCCATTGAGTTGGAGCGCTCCAGAGCCATTCTCTTTAGGCATTCCTTCAACTTTGTTTCCTCTGGTGCTACCCTCTTGGAAGTCATTATTACTCATTAGGTATATTGCACACAGAGAAAAAGTAGGTCAAGGATTAAAAAAAAGAAAAAAACCACCTTCAGGAGAAGCACTCATATTGTATAAAGCTGTTTTGAACTTGTATGAGATTTTTTAAAGGGGGAAATACTTTGTGTAGAGCTGGCTGCTGTCACGGTGACTTATGAATGAATGAGTGCCCATCCAAAGCCTTTCATATGTTAAACACGTGATCTCAGAATTTCCTTTTTAAAAGATCATTCTGCCCAGTGGGATGAGCAACCTCTAAATCTAGGTTCTATACAGTATAGGCTACTTTGAGGATCCCCAGCTGAACAGGAACAAGGGAATCCTGGGAACTCCTTATAAATGGACAAAAAGAACGAGAAAGAAAAATGTGAGCCTGACCATTTGGACATGTGTTGCTTGGGGTCTGAGCAAGGCCGCTGGGCAGATTAGGTCCAGGGGAGCCTTAGAAAGTCAGAAGCCTTGGAAGGAACATCTCTCTCTACAGAAAGAGAGAGACACACACAGAGACAGAGACAGACAGACAGATACTCTATTGGTTCTGTGTTCCTGGAGAATCCTGACCGATACGCTGGAGGAAGAGCGCCTTGACCTAGGACTTAATGGAAGGAGGAGTGCAGGAGAGCATGAGGCACAGTCATGGCATCTGAGCAAGAATGTGGACCCAGTCCTAGGCTTCCCTGGGTGAGGCTATGCTCCACATGCCCAGGCTGCTGTGGCTGCTTGCTGCTCTTGCTTTCCAGGGCATAACCCTGCTGGGCTGCCTTTGCATAATGGGCTATTATGAAGGTCTACACGCAGCATCTATAGGCATTATCTCATGCAATATTGTTTTTCTCTCTTCTACAAAGGGAGTAAGGGAGAGAGAGGCAGGGAAGAAGCAAGAAAGCTGGACCAGCATTTAGCTCTGTTAACTGGTTCTTGCCCGGTTATGCTCCCCGGGAAAGGAGCCTATGGTGTCCTGCACATTCTTCACTCTATAATCAGGTACTCCCATTGGAAACACATCTGTATACTAGGCCATCACTGACCTGGCTGCCTAAGAAAAACACTCTTGCTTTTCTAGAAACATCCATAGAATATAATCTCTCTATATATAATTCTCAATAAAATTGTTAAAGAATTAAACAATTGTAGGTTGTGACTCTGATCAAGAAGCATCTGATAAAACAGTAGCATGTGGTTAAAGGCAAAGATATCCTCAAATCTTTAATTATTTAAAATAGTGAACATGTGTGAAAAGCCTTATAATATTATAGCTAAAATATACCACTAGGGAGCATTTAGTCTATTTTTTCAAATGAAGAACAAGATCCAGCTAATTATGTGAAATATTTACAACCCATCTCACTGGGCTGATCTGAGAATACAACCTACATTTCCAAATAAACACACTCCATTTACCACACTTTAAGAAGGTCCCTGAAAAAGGGTATTTGTCCACTGTCTACAAGTCTGTGGTAATGGCTATATAGTCTTCCAACTGCATAAAATAAAAATCTACTCTATTCATGTTGTTCTCACTAAAATCAATGTGCTTACTGTAAAAATTTACTGATTATAAAAACAATGATTGTCATTTTTTCTTAGTTTACCTGGGTTTTGGAGACACAGTTTGGATAGCCAACATCTCTTAAAATTGCTGTCTAGGGGACGCCTAATTGGTGATTTCTTTTTCTTTTAACAGAAGTTCCTATAGTAGGCAGTGACCTTTAAAGTCATTCTAGAGAGGATTCCTTTTTTCTTTAATTTTTTTTTAAATTTATTTTTGAGAGTCAAAAAGAGACAGCACGAGCAGGGGAAGGTCAGAAAGAGAGGGAGGCACAGAACCTCAAGACAGGATCCAGGCCCTGAATTAGCTGTCAGCACAGAGCCCGACATGGGGCTCAAACCCACGAACCATGAGATCATGGCCTGAGCCAGAGTTGGACGCTTAACCCACTGAGCCACCCAGGTGCCCTGAAGACTCCTTTCTAAAAGTAGCTATTATATTCTTTCAACACTGTATTAACTGGCAGAATGGAAACTTCATAGTTCAGGGGGAAGGCAAACTAGGGCATGGAACAATATATGATCAAGTGGTAAATCCAGGAGTAGAGGGTGTAAGGGCTGTGGGAAGGACAGAAATGTGACTGTAGAGGACTCTGGGGACTGGAGAGCATGCATATGTTAATTTTATTGCAAATGGATTCCCTTATTGTTGCACCAGCTCTTCTTCCTATCTTCATGCAAACAAATAACTCTGATTTCCAAAATCATTCTCTTCTCACTTTCCATGCTGGAAACCTTGCATTGCTACTGTGGCAAACTTAACTAGATGAAACATCAAAATCTTCAAACTCCTTCATTCTGGCTTCTCATCATCACTCCATCAAAATTGCCCTAACCAATGACTGTCATATATCTATATAGCCCAATCCAGTGAAAACTTTTCAGTGTTCATCCTATATGACTTTTCAACACCCGTTAGTATAGCTTGGTCATTCTCTCAATGAAACACTTTCCTCTCTTTTTCTGGGATACTGGACTCCGCTATTTTATCTGCTTCTATCTATTCTATCCCTCCTTCTCCTTTGCCAGAAGCTCTTCCACTACACAGTATTTACATATTGGGGTTCCTCAGGGCTTGGTCTGGGTAATCTTCCCTTTTCACCACTCCCTTTGTCTCTAAGAGAACTGCCTGCTCTGTACAGAAATACTAGGGTATCTAGGAAGTACTGGTAGGCAGAAACCTCTTCACTAAAAGAAATCCATCATCCAGGCCTGGAAAAAGCCTTCCTACCCTTAGGCAGCAGGAGCAGCAGCAGGGATCAGCTGGAGCACAACAGCACCAGATAAGCTCGGCAGACCACAGACTCTGAAAATTAAATTGTTATTGTAACCAGAGCCTACAAAAGTAAGGCAAGACACACATACAGCACCTAAACAGGGTATCCAACTACTAATATGAAAGATAATAGGACCCAGTCTCCTAACATAATAGACAAAGTTTCCAAGATAGAATAAAATAAAAATCTCTTCTGAGACCAACAACTAAAAAATTATACCTTGCATGAAGAAAGGCAAGGAACTAACACCCACACTGAGATATATCAGCTATTACTGGAATTATTGATATGAATTTTTTTTAATTTTTTTAAAATGTTTTATTTATTTCTGAGAGAGAGAGAGAGAGACAGAGTGAGCAGGGGAGGGGCAGAGAGAGAGGAAGACACAGAATCCGAAGCAGGCTCCAGGCTCTGAGCTGGCTGTCAGCACTGAGCCCGACGCGGGTCTCGAACCCACGAACTGCAAGATCATGACCTGAGACGAAGTCGGACACCCAACCGACTGAGCCACCCAGGAGCCCCTTGATATGACTTTTAAAGTAGCTTTCATAAAAATGCTTCAATAATCAATTATGAATTCTCTTGAAATAAATGAAAAATCTGAGTAAAGAAACAGAAGTTACAAAAAAAGAACAACATGAAAATTACAGAACTGAAAATACAATGACAGAAGTTAGAAAAACCTTATTACATGGGTTCAATAGCTAAATGGAGATGAAAAAAGAATCAGTTGACTTGCAGACAGACAATGCAAGTCACCCAATCTTAAAAACAGAAAAAGGAAACTGCAAATAAATGATGAAAGATTCAGAGAACTGGGAAATGATAAAAGAAGACCCAACATTTATATCCTTGGAGTCTCAGAAGGACAGGAGAAAGAAGGTATTGAAAGAGTATTTAAAGAAATGATTACTGAAAATATCTTGAATTCGGCAAAAGACAAAAAACTACAGATCCAAGAAGCTACATGAACCCTAAACAGTATTAGCCCAAGAAATCCACATCAAAACACACTGTAATTTAACTTCTAAAACTAAAATCAGAGAAAAACCTTGAAACCAGTCAAACAGAAACAATACTTTACCTATAAGGGAACAGCAATTTGAATTTTGATTTCTCATATGAAATAATGGAAGCCAGAAGGAAGTAGCTCATTTTTCAAGGGCTGAGAGAAAAGAATTGTCAGCTGCCTATTCTGTATCTGGCAAAACTCTTTCAGGTGTGAAGAAGAAATAAAAACATTCTCAAACAAAGGAAATCTAAAGGAGTTTATTGCTAGCAGACCTACACTGAAAGATTGACTAAATGAAGTTCTACAAACAGAAAAGAAATAATAAAAGAAGGAATCTTAAGAGTACTGAGGAGAAAAAGGGAATAATGAAAAGACCAGAAATAAGGGTAGTACAGACTGTCTTTTTCTTTGTAAGCTTTTAGAAATCAAATTTGGTTATTGAAACAAAAATTATAACACCAGCTGAAGTGCAAGACAATGATACCTAAAAGTGAGGAAGACAAAAAGGCCTAATGGAACTGAGATTTCCGTACTCAATTGAAGGTAAAATACTGTTATCAGTAGATTGTAATAAGTCACATGTGTATATTGTGATACCCAGAGTAACTACTACAAAGACTATACAAAGAGATATATTGAAAAACACTATAAATAAATCGCTATGGAATCTTAAAATTATTCAAGTAACCTGCAAGAGTCGAGAAATGTGAAACAGGGGAAAAAGAAGAAAAAGAAACAAATAGTAACTAAATAATAAAATGGTAGATTTAAGCACTAACATACAAATAATTACCTTAAGTATAAATAGTCTAAATACTCCAAATGGTAGACTGGATTTTAAAACAACCATCTTTTTAAAAACAACAACTTATCTAAAATTCAGTGACACAGGTAGGTTAAAGGTTAAAAGTAAAAGATGAGAAAAATATACTATGAAAACATTAATTTAAAAAAACCAGGACCAACAATATTAATATCTGATAAAATAAACTTCAGAGTAAAGAAAATCACTAGAGATGAAAAGAACATAAATAAAGGTAAAAAGATCAGTCAATACAGACGATAGAACAGTCCTACATGTGAAAGCACCGAACAACCTTGTCTCAAAATACGTGAAGCAAAAACTGATAGAGCTAATAGAAAAAATCCACAATTATAGCTGAAGACTTCCACATTCCCCTCTCAGCAAATGAAGTAAACTGCTGGATGTAAAATCAGCAATGATACAGAAGATCCAAGTAACACAATCAAACAGTAGAATCTATTTGACATATACGGTACACTCCACCAGACAGCACAGTTAAACTAATTTTTTCCAGTGCCCATGGAACATTCACCAAGATAGACTCTATCATGAGCCATAAAACAAACTTCAACAAATTTTAAAGAACTGAAATCACAGAGTGTGGCCTCTGGCCATAACGGAACCAAACAAGAAATCAACAACAGAAAAATAATGAGGCAAGTGAAAACTGAACAATACAATTATAAACAATTCATGGTTTCAAAGAAATCTAAACGAAATTTTTAAAAATATGTAGAACTGAATGAAAACAAAATTACAGCATATCAAATTTTGTGGGATGCAGCTAAAGGAATAATAAGAGGAAATTTATGGCTCTACATGCTCACATTAGAGAAGAGAAAGATCTAAAATCAATAATCTAAGTTCCTACCTCAAGAAACTAACAGAGAAGAGCAAAATAAACCCAAAGCAGACAAAAGAAAGGAAGAGGTAGAGATTAATGAAATTTAAAATGGGGAAAGAATAGAGAAAATTGATAAGAAAATAAAAGCCAGTTTCTCAAAAACAATCAATAAAATTGAGAAATCTCAAATGAGACTGGCAAAAATAAAATTAATGACATCATCAATGTTAGAATGAAATGAGGTTAATCACTACAAATCTTGCACCTATTAAAAAGGTAATAAGGGTGGGGCGCCTGGGTGGCTTAGTCGGTTAAGCGTCTGACTTTCGCTTAGGTCATGATCTCGCGGTTTGTGGGTTCGAGCCCCGCGTCGGGCTCTGTGCTGACTGCCAGCTCAGAGCCTGGAGCTGTTTCAGAGTCTGTCACTCCCTCTCTCTCTGACCCTCCCCTGCTCACGCTGTCTCTCTCTCTCTCCTAGAAATAAATAAAACATTAAAAAATTTTTTTAAAAAAGGTAATAAGGGAATATTTTGACAGCTTCAAAGAAATGTACTAATTCCTCAAAAACCACAAACTACGACATCAACCAAGATGAAGTAGATAATCAGAATAACTCTATAACTATTAAAGAAATCAAGTTAATAACTAAAAGTTTCTACAAAAGAAATCTCTAGGCCCACATGGTTCTCTACAGAGTTCTTTCAAACATTTAAAGAATTAACACCAACTTTACACAATCTCCTCCAGTAAACAGAAGAAAAAGGAACATGTCCCAATTCATTTTTATGAGGCCAATGTTACCCTAATACTAAAACCAACAGAGAAAAAAAACATAGTGCAAAGAAAACAACCTCATGAAATTAGACGTTAAAATCCTCACGGCCAAAAAAATCTCATGAAATTAGATATTAAAATCCTCAACAAAATAGTTACAAACCTCATCCAATAATGTATAAAAAGAATTATATACCACAAACAAGTGGAATTTGTTTCAGGTATGCAAGTTTGGTTCAACACTCAAAAAAATCATTCAACGTTAGGCTTTGTATCAATAAGCTAATGTAGAAATATCATATAATCATGTCAGCTGGCACAAAAAAAAAGCATTTGATAAAATCCAACACCATTCATAACAAAAACCTCAGCAAGTTAGTAATTGAAAAGAAACACCTCAACTTGACAAAGAATTTCTACAAAAAAAATTACAACTAATATTATACTTAATAAGGAAGGACTGAATGGTTTCCCCAGGAAGCTATGAAAAACCTTCTAGAACTAATAAGTGAACTCAGTGAGCTCATAATTTACAAAATCAACAAAGAAAATAAATTGCATTTTTATATACTAATATGAATATGTGAAAACTGAAATAAAAAATACAATACCATTTATAATCACTCCAAAGAAAATGCAATAGTTAAGTGTACACTTGACAAAACAGGTACATGGGGTGCCTGGGTGGCTTAGTCGGTTAAGCGTCCGACTTTCGCTTAGGTCATGATCTCGCGGTTCGTGGGTTCGAGCCGCGCGTTGGGCTCTGTGCTGACTGCCAGCTCAGAGCCTGGAGCCTGTTTCAGTCTGTGACTCCCTCTCTCTCTGACCCTCACCTGCTCACGCTGTTTCTCTCTCTCTCTCCTAGAAATAAATTTAAAAAATATTTTAAAAAAAACAAAAAACAAAAAAACAACAACAGGTACAGGATTTCTGTGCTGAAAATTAAAATGTGATGAAAGAAATAAAGAGACACCTAAATATATGGCAAGCCATACTGTGTTCATGGATTGGAACACTCAACATAGTAAAGATGTCATTTCTCCCTAAATTGATCTACAGTTTTAATGCAATTGCTAAAAAAGTCCAAGCAAGATTTTCTGCATACATAGACAATCTTACTCTAAAATTTATATGGTAAAGCCTAGGTCCTAGAACAGCTTAAACAATCCTGACAAAGAAGAATAAAGCGGGAGGAATCACTCTATTATTAAGGACTATATGTAACTACAGTAGTCAAGATAGCATGATAGTGACAGAGAGCTGAACACATAGATCAATGGAAAAATAGCAAACTTAGAGCATCTGGGTGGCTCTGTCGGCTAAACATTCAACTCTTGATTTTGGTCCAAGTCATGATCCCAGGGCTGTGGGATCAAGCCCTGCATCTGGCTCTGTACTGAGCATGGAGCCTGCTTAAGATTCTCTCTTTCCCTCTCAGTCCCTCTCCCTCAATCCTTCTCCCTTGTTCTTGTTCTCTCTCTTAAGTTAAAAAAAAAAAATATTTAGAAAAAAAGAAAATAACAAACTCAGAAATAGACCCACACAAATATGCCCAATTAATTTTTGATAAGATGGAAAGGCAACTCCATAGAGAAAGGATAGCCTTTTTATTTTTTTATTTTTATTTTTATTTAAATATTTTATTTATTTCTAGGAGAGAGAGAGAGAGACAGCGTGAGCAGGGGAGGGTCAGAGAGAGAGGAAGTCACAGACTGAAACAGGCTCCAGGCTCTGAGCTGGCAGTCAGCACAAAGCCCGACACGGGGCTTGAACCCACGAACTGCAAGATCATGACCTAAGCAAAAGTTGGACGCTTAACCGACTAAGCCACACAGGCGCCCCAAGGATAGCCTTTTTAATGAATGGTGTTGGAGCAACTGGACATTTGTAGACCAAAAATATGAACCATGACATAAACCTCATACCTTATACAAAATTAATTCAAAATGGATTATGGATTTAGAAGGCAAAATGCAAAACTATAAGCTTTTAGAAAAAAAAATAGTAAAAAGGCTTCAGGAGCCAGAACCATGTAAAGAGTTCTTAGACTTGACACCAAAAACATGATGTACAAAAGCCAAAACTGACAAGTTGACCTCATCAAAATTAAATACCTTTACTCTGTAAGAGTTCGTGCTCCAAGGGTTAAAAGACAAGCTATAGACTGGATGAAAATATTTACAGATCACATAGTATCTAGAATATAATAAAGAAGGGACAAAACTCAATAGCAAATGCCATGAAATCCAATTACAAAATAGGCAAAAGACATGCATGGACATTTCACCAAAGAGGATCTACAGATAGTAAACAGTCACATGAAAAGATGTGCGACATCATTAACTAGCATGGGAATGCCAATGGAAAACACAATAAGACCCCACATGTATCATAATGACTGAAATAAACAATAGTGACAATACCGAAAACAGTAAAGGATGAGGAAAAACTAGATCTCTCATGCATTGCTTGTGGTAACGTCAAATGGTACAGCCATTCTGGAAAACAGTTTGACAGTTTCTTATAAAACTAAACCTGCAACTACCATATGACTCAGCAATTAGCACACTCGTCTTTTATCCCAGAGAAATGAAAACTTACATCTATACAAAAACCTGTTTATGAGTGTTAACAGCAGCTTTGTGATGGCCCAGACTGAAATTCTCCCCAGTGTCCTCTCATAGGTGAATGGTTAAACAAACTGGTACCCCAGAGTGGTACCACAGAACACTGCTCAGCAATATACAGGAACAAACTATTAGCACACTCAATAACTTAGGTGAATCACTGATGACTTATGATGAGAATAAAGACGGCAATATCGAAAAGTTACATGCTGTGTGATTTCACTTACATAACATTTCTGAAATGACTAGTGGCTTCCAAGGATAAAGGATGTGATTGGGGGTAAAGAGAGGTGGGTATGATTACACAAGGGCAACAAGAGGGATCCTTAGGATATTGAAACAATTCAACATCTTGACTGTGTGGTGCATACATGAACCCACTCAGGTGATAAAATTGTGTAACTCCTAACCCCCCCAACACAAACACAGACATAAAGGCATACATACAAACACAAGGAAAATTTGGGAAATCTGAATCAGCCAGTAGATTAGAGCAGTGTCCATATCCTGGTTGTGATATTATACTTTGGTTTTACAAAATGTTACTATTGGAGAAACTGGGACATATAAACACAGGATCTGTTCTCTGGATCTGGGTTCTTAACAGAACTAAAATTTTCTCAAAGCCAGGGATATCTGCTCTGGCTTTTTGTTTCTCACATAACACTTAGCACTGAACCCACCACATTGGTAGCTTCTCAACAAAGGCTGAGAATTCCTTTATAATTGATGATCTCATCTGATGAGGCAGGCATGAAAGATATATTTACCACCAGATACTTGGAAAAGTTTCAGTTGTGGATATTTACCTTTTCCAGAGACAATGTTACACGTGAAGATCACTGGCAGACGCTGTGCATTTGCCACTCCTGCACATAACATGCAGAACTGCAAAGCCTATGGTACGACAGGACTCACCAGCGATGGTTCTCATGGCAACCAGCAAAAAGCCACTTCACGGGTGTACTTGTAAAATCACTGGACCTGACTCATACTTGCAATCCAGCTTCTGCTACTAGGAGTATGTTTCTTTCTTGGGCTCATGTTTTATTATGCTTATTATCAAGCACATTGTGGTTACAAAGTCAATATTCGGTGATGTTTAGTCTCAAGGGGCCCTATATTGGGCCCCTCTATAACCTCAGATGAGAGATGATTACATTCAATTCAACCAAACAATTGAGCATTTTCTATATACAAGGCAGAAACCTGCGATCTCTAGGGGCAACAGAGATGAATAAACAATGGTTCCTGTTCTCAGCAGCGGACAGGTCATGTGGAGGGTGTCTACCAAGGTTGTCAGAAAAGACTGTCAGTCAGTACTGATATGAGGCCTTAGAACCTTGGAAGCGATGACTTCCTGGTCAGTAGTGAGTGCACCGGACACAGGCACAGGTTTACTGAACGAGCTGTGGGCTATAATGGTTAGGAGCCTGCTTGCCAAATCAGCCTATCTAATCTGAATCCTCACATCGTCACTTACCAGCAGATAATCTGAGGCCCATTCCCCATCTTTAGAATCAGGAAAGTATTATCAACCACCTAGAGTTGGTGTGGGAAGTGAAAGGTAGTGCATATGACCTACTTAGCACAGAGCCTGACATACAGTCAAGTGCTTCCTATATGTTGGCTATTATTATTTAGCTGGGAGGGGAAAGATGAATAAGACATAAATCTTCTTGAGCTACTTTCCATCCAATGGTGTGATAGACATGCATACAGAGATTATAGGGCAGTAGGATCCATGTTATTACAGACCAAAAAAGATGAGTGTGGCTTTCACTCAGGAGGCCAATACATGCCTCATGGTCATCACGGTGCCATTCACAGCTGCCTGAAGTAAGTTTCATTTACACTCTGCCACCAGCTTTAGTGCTTGCCAATTAGCAAGAACAAATAATGTGGGCTGAGCGCACTGATTGCCTCTGCCCTTTCACCGTGTTCATCTCCTTGTTGCTAGATCACCATTGAACTTAGCTGTTTGCTATGCTGCAGAAGATGTGTTTTCTGAGGGTTCTCCTGTAGGATGGTTCTCTCCTGGGTTCCCCAGTATACACATGGCTCCAGAGAGAGACCTACTGAGGATCCATCATTACCACACCCCATTTAAGCACAGGCACATCCAGCTTGCTTATAGCTCACCACTTTTGGTGTGAGAACAATATCAATGCAGTCACTGTCCACTTTCTGAGGGGTGGCAGGAAGGTGAAGGTGGCAGAGAGATTGCATCTCACAGCGCAAAGCATCTTTCTCCTCCTTGCTCTGAGTCAGCTTTGTGATACAGACCGTGCCTGCATGGCCTCACTGACCTGTGATCCCAACTGCTTTGAGGTACAAATCCTCTCTGGGCCCAGTAGCCCTATCTCAGACCCTGGAACTTGGCAGAACTGAGTGTGTTCACTTCTAGTTCCACCAGACACTGAGCTGTAGTCCTCTGCACAGAGAACTGTACAGAAATAGAGAATCGATCCGTCATAGTTTACGATTTAAGGTGGGAACTTTTAGACCTCTCAGTTTGAAGTCCTAGTAAACTATTTTGTCTAAACATAGTGATAAAAAATTATTGTTTTAGAAGGAATAATAATAGAGTAGCAAGGTATGCCATTTATTTGCTTTCTTGACGAATATCAGTATACAGGAAGCCTGGGGGAGTCTGAGGTCTCCCCCACAGCCCGCCTGTCCCTGAGGTTATGGGCAGTAACTGCAGGCAAAACAGTCATGGGAAAATTGCAGCTTAAGGTTTGTAAGCTGGAATCTAGAAAAAGGGCAGAAGCTGTGAAAGCAAGCACATAGAAAAGGATCATTATCAAGGGGAGTCTATTTGAGAACTTGCCAAAGAAACACACAGGTCAGAGTTTGAGTAACCACGGTGGGCACCAATGGCCCAGAGTGCATGGGCCTGTGGACTGAGTAGAGGCATTCCCGTGTCCTCACAGAAAACTCCAGCATGTGATGGGGGGGTCCAGAGGGCTTAGAGCAGGAACTGTGGGGTTCTTTTCTCTGAGCTGGTGGCATACAGGTAGTGAGCCCAGGGTCCCATCCTGCCCCATGCCACTAACATGGAGAGTACATTCTCATGAGGTCCCAGGATTTGAGAACCAGATATTTTCTTCAGGTGTAAAGGATGATTCCTGGTTTAGAGAGAAAAGATCCCTTTTTCCCTTTAGCCAAAGTCCCCAGGTCTAGAGACTCTGTTGCTGATCAAAAAGTAGCCCTAAGGAGGATCAAAGTAGAGGTCAAGGCTATAGCCTTCACACACATAAGGTCTCTCCTCTGGGGTCCAGGGCTGTTCCAGCCGTCCTGTGTCCCTCCACTGGTGTTGGCACCCAGCAGACCATCCTCCTCCTCTGAGCTCCTGGCACTCCGCCAGCTTTTCCTAACCTGTCCTGAAGAATCACCAAAACTGCTTACACTGTTCTCATCTAAACCCCGTTCTGGAGCTTTAAATGTTCCCAATTTGTTTTATAAAGTAAAACTCCATGCTTCTAGGGTTGAATTAGTACTAATTATGTAAGGACAATGCTTCTGAGTCCTTTGGATGCACAAGTCATACTTGAGGAACTAAAAGGAGGCACAAGCAGACCACAAGGTGACCAGGACAGGGAAGGTGCTAGAAGCCGTGTACAGGAGAAGCCACCAGTGCTGTTGAACAAGGGGAAAACCAGGGAGCATGGGGCAGGGAGACTTGGGGTTGTCAGGTGGTAGGGGAAAGACACCAGCTCCTGTAGCTCAAAAGGCCAAAGCAGGACCAAGAGGTGGCCATTTGGAGGGTAGAGGACAGATTTCAGTGTCCCTGAGTGGCCTTGAGCCCCTGTTGCTGGTTTCTAGAGGGGATGTCTATATGGAAAAGTTGTGCATAAGGCTGCAGCATGGAAGGCTCATGCACAAAGTGTGACAAAGGAAGGGGGCATTAGCACCATCCACTCTGCAAGTGGGCAGACCCTATAAGCCTCACCCACCTCAAACCATCAGCATGATAGACGGCAGTGGAACCCACATACCCCAGGACCCCATTAATCCCTGGGCCTCACAGAGGTCAGACAAACTTTCCTTCTGTTCAAGTTTACACAGTGACCTACTGACCTACTTTTCTGTACTGCTTGGCATAACTCAGCATCCTTGCAGCAAAGGGCCCCTCCTCCACGGATTTGTGATGTTTAGATTCTATGACAGGAAACATGAGGGTAACGGCCCTTCAGATAAAAATGTAATGCATTTAGGTGTTCACAGCCTCCAGGCTGGCTCTGTTTAATTGCACAAACATCATTTATCACGAGACACGTGACAAATTCATCTGCAGTTTTTCCAGCTTATAGCTCTGCATCCTCTCATGCATGTCCATTAGGTTTGCTTCTCCTACTTACATATTTAAATGAAAACAAATTGGCTCATTTACTCTGAGATGCTCAGCTTGACAGAGATTGAAAGTGTGTGTGTGTGTGTGTGTGTGTGTGTGTGTGTATGTACGCACGCACGTATATGTACACATGCACATGTGTGCCCATATGTGTTGTATTTGTTTTGCCTCAAAGGGTTGGGATGTCTGGATGGAAAGGATCATTCAAAAAGAAAGAAATTTCCAGAATGTCTTCAATAATCTGCACAAAACAGAGTCTGAAATTGCTTAGGAAAAAGCTCATTGATAAAACCACCACCACAGACAAAAGCAAATCAATGTGGCAGTTTGTTGTAAATGTCCCAGTGTCACATATCATTTATACCTTCACAAAGAACTGCAACCAATTGCAGAGTGACTTTTTCCTGCCTGTGTGAACTGGTTTGGAAGACAGCTGCCAGGGGAGTAAGCCCAATACAATGCAGAACAGGGATGTGCTGAAACACAGTCAGCCCCGGGTCAAGGAGGAGGAGGGGTGGCTGCCTGATAATGGAGGGAAAGCTCTCCCACAGTGAGGGAAGAAAGTCAGGCTGGGCACCTGGAGCCCTGCTTAGAGAAGAGATGTATGGAGGCAGGATGCCCAAACAAGGAGAGACCCTCTCCACTAGAGGTGGTTCCCTGCTTTTAGATGTATTGTTCTTTTTGAATGACATGAGTAATAGACAGACACCTGACAGAGGAGTGTGAAGAAATTCCCTTTACTTCCTCCTCTAATCCCAATCCTTAACTCTTTATTGTGTATTCTTTAGGAACTCTCCATGCATTTACATGGTGGAGAATATATATACATAGGATTGTATGGATATAATCTTACATAAGCGGCATCAGCGGCATTTGTTAGAGCTGGTCACTCCCTCCTTCTTGAAGCTCTTTCTCCCCTTGGTTTCCAGAACTTGACCTCTCCGGGCTCTTCTCCTACCTCACTGCTCACTTCTCCACCTCTCATGCTGGGTCTTCCTCACATGAGTGACCTCCTAATGAGGGAGGTCCCAGATAGAGTCAGGGGCCACTTCTCTACCTCCACCTATAGCACTGCATAGCGCTTAGAAAATCATAGCTCTCAAATATGTTCTATGTTCCTCCAGCCTGAAGCTGGACCACCACCTGACATCCCAGCCAGGACCTCTAATGGGCCCTCCAAACCGGTCCAAAGTAGAGCCTGTGATTTTGTCCTTCCTGAACCTGCTCCACTCCCAATCTACCCACAATTTACTGGCCACACACTGGGAATCCTCCTTGGTTCCTCCTTTCTTTCCATAATCTGAACTGTCAACAAATCCCAGGGTCACTACCATCCAGAACCTGCTCACTTCTCACCCTGCCCCCATCACCATGGTGGGGCCACAACTGTACTTTGCCTGAACTACTGCAGTGGCCTGATAACCTGCTCTCCCTGCTTCAACCACCTCCAGAAGCAATGATTTTCACGGGAGACAGACTGAGCAGTGGTGCCTGAGTGGTTCCGTTGGTTGAGCATCTGACTTTGGTTCAAGCTATGATTGCAGTTTGTGAGTTCAAGTCCCTCATTGGGCTCTCTGCTGTCAGCACAGAGAGCTGTGTCCTCACTCCCTCTGCACTTCCCCTGCTCATGCTTGCTCTTTCTCAAAAAAAAAAAATTATTAAAAAAAAAAAGGAAAGGCAATCATGTCATGTCCCTGCTCAAAACACCCCTGCCATCCTCAGAACTGAACCTGATGGCCCTGTGTGGCTCATCCACCACTATCTCTTGTCTGGTTTCCTACCATGGGTCCAGTGGTTTTGTTCTGTTCATCAATACAGCCCTAGCACATTGCAGATTCTCAATATATATGTATTTTAATTAAATGAACTAATTTTTGTTTTCCTTTTCAAACTTGACTGTCTTGGATATTTTTCTACTTCTGATTTTTCTACTTTTGAATTTTCCCTGATTTACCTAACTATTCTGCTGATAACAATTTGAGTTGATCCATTTCCATAGATGTGATTAATAAGTAAATTAAGTGGAGAAACCTGGGAGAGGAGTCTCAGTCCTTACAGGGAACCCATGGAAGGGTGTCAGGGGGTCGGAAACTCCCAAGAGTGTATATGGGACTGCCTAGGTATGTGAGGATGTAAGTCCTTGGCTCAGCAGGAATATAGTTTCCTAATACAGGACAGATTAGGACGTTTGCTCAAACTAACTCAGGCCATCCACTATGCTCGCTCTGCTAACCCCTAGCAGGGAAAATTAACTGATTTAGAAGAATACTGTGGTCAGTCCTGAGACATTGAGGCAGTGTGTTCTGGATACAGGGGCCAGAGTTGGGAAGTATAAACCCGCCACTACTCCTGGTGATCTGTGGCTACCTCTACACCTCTGCTGGCCTCCTCACTCCCTTGTGACCATGGGCCTAATGAAATCTGCCTTCCTTCAGGTACCATGTAAGAAATGACTTTATAACTATAAAAACCTGTTTTGGGGGCGCCTGGGTGGCTTAGTCAGTTGAGCATCCGACTTTCGCTTAGGTCATGATCTCGCGGTTCGTGGGTTCGAGCCCCGCGTCGGGCTCTGTGCTGACTGCCAGCTCAGAGCCTGGAGCCTGTTTCAGTCTGTGACTCCCTCTCTCTCTAACCCTCCCCTGTTCACGCTGTCTCTCTCTCTCTCCTAGAAATAAATTTAAACAAACAAACAAACAAAACAACGTGTTTTGCTTTTCTGACTTCCCAATTTCTCCGTCTCCTAATTCTGTACTACTGACGGTGTACAAAGATGAGAAAAAGAACTATAAAGCAGGACTGCAATGAGATGACATCGGTGAGTATACTCGTGAGCTCTTTAAGATGCCAAGAGTCTCTGGAAATTCTGCCAAGGAGAGCACTGCACCCCAGACCCCTGCCTTGCTGAAGGATTTGTTAATCGTGCAGCTTTGGGCTGCTGTGGGTTCTTTTGTGCCCCTTAGCAGTTTCTGCTGCAGCAATCAAGACACTTACTTAAAGCAACAGGAAGGAGTGCTGCTGGCCAGAGTTGAGGGAGAAGTGGTGATGTTCCCTACAAAGCCTCGAGCAGTAGACCCCTTCCAGCTCTGGAGGAGCAGGCCTTGCCTACCTGCCAGTCTCTCAGGAGATGCTTGTCCGTCTGCTCTCTATAAGCTCCTTGGGACTCTGAATGCCATGTCCTGGCTCTCATTTTAGACTTAAGAGTATGGGTGATACTTAGTTCTCCAATCCAATGTCAGATATCTCAAGGTACTTTCCTGACAAATGACTGGATTTGATGCTTTAGGATAGAAGAATAAAGTGAGGGATCAAATTTGAAGACCTGTACTTCTAAAACTAATTCTCTATTGGAAATCTAATACAGCATTATGATTAAAAGCATAGGCTAAAAGCCAGACAATGCATGTCTGAGTCTCAGCTCCATGCTGATTATGCTCTCAAGAGGGTTTCTTCATTGTTCTCAGTCCCTCAGTTTCCTCTTCTGTAAAATGTCAACAAGACAGCAGTTCTCTGTGGTGGAAATCCTGGCTACTCTCCCTTCTCTGTAACAGAATTGTGGAGTGGCAGGTGCTGATGGACTCTACCAAATTGCCCAGCCTCCTCTGCAGCATGGCCATGTGACTTCATCTCCCACTGAGTGGAAATGACTTGTGCTATTTCCAAGTCGGGCCTCAGAAGAGCAGGTGTCTGCCTCTACACCCTTGTTCTCTGCTTCTGATGGCTCACGTAGCAGTGACCAGAGCAACTTTAGAAGGCACATGGAGACAATGGTAGAGGAGGCATCAGTCTGACCATGCTGCCTTCCAACTTGGAAGGTGTCACAGGGGGAGAAATAATCTTCAGGCTGGATAGAGCCACTTCATTTTTGTATCTCTTTCTTAAAGCAGCTATTGTTATCCTCACTAAAGGCCTACTTCACAGAGGTGTTGGGAGCATTTGATATGTTAATAAATACAAAGGAATAGAAGTCAGTGATGTATATGTGTTAGCTAATAGTACTGATGATGAAAATAATAAACATCATCATGTAATTAGGAAGGAGGAGCTATGTAAAAATCATGTGGTGCATTTCAAGGCTGCGTATCAATGAGGCATGCCTGATGTAGAGTTTTTGACCGTCCGGCTCATAGTTATAGCTTGGCACCACTGCTCAGACAACCGGCGACCGATTGGTAATACAAAATAGGAAAGCACATGATATTTTGGATTATGTCTTTTGTTACAAAAGTTCTTTCTGATAACTAAAACCTTTCTTAGAAAGTTCCCAAGAAGAGTGATTAAAAACTTGTGCCAGAAAGAGGGGAACAGAGTACTACTTATCCTGCTGGATGGCTTTCAATTACTTAGGAATGTAAATGTAAAGAAAGCTGATACACCATCCCTTTTCTAAACGTGCGCTATTTCTTTGTGCCTTCTTTCCTGCTTGTACACTCTGTGTGGGCACTTTGGGTAGGCGCATTTCCAGAAAAGGTGGGGTGTTCATGACCACCACAGAGCTCACAGCCCCTACAGCGGTTGCCCTGGGACGCATGCTCCCCTGGTTGCCTGGTTACTGTGGAGAGGAGAGCTGCAAACCTAGAGGAGCCGGGAGCAGGCCGTCCAGAGGAAAAGCAGGCAGACTGCAGAACCGTGGGGTCATTGGGGCGCTTTTGTTCTGATAAGTGCATACAGTTGCTGCAGCTTTACCGCACGGTCATCCAAGTAGAGACAGCTGCCCCTGCTGCCAATCAATGTTAATATACAGCTCCCCTGGATGACAACGTTGACAAGGACCTCCTACTCCCTAGCCCCAGAAGTAAGCTGGAGATGGATGGCTCCCAGACAGAACCCAAGGAGGCAGGAAGGCTGCTGTGCCACAGTCACATCCTGCAGCCTCAGATCAGAGTACTCCTCACATCACAGCGACATTTGTGAATTAGCTCTGGAGGTCTATGTAGAGCTAGATAAACAAAGAACACTGAGAGGTGTCTGACTCCCAGCCTGTCAAGGGATACTAGAATTCTCCATTACCCATGTAGCCCCTGTACCTAGTCAAGTGCCTGTGTGATGGGGCTACTCTACACGTCTGGTATGCCTGCATGAAGAACTAAGTAAGCAGAAGGCAGGTCAGCAGGTGGTCACAGGCCCAGGCTCTCAGGGCAGACAGCCTGGTTCTGTCACTTACAGGTGATACAACATTGGCCTAGGTCCTTTCCCCTCTCCGACCTCAGTATTCTGATCCATACAATGGCAACAGACAGAATTACCTAACAAAGCACTGAATGGAGTCAACATAAGGAAGGCAAAGTGCTTAGCATAGAGTCTTCCAAATAGTATTTGTTCAATAAATGGAGTGAGTCTCAGTTGGACCCTTCTGTTGTCCTAGAGTAATTACCAACAGCACCTGCTTTCACATTTCACAGTGTCCCAGTTTAATAGGCAACCAATGGAATGGGAAAAGATAGTTGCAAATGACATATTAGATAAAGGGCTAGTATCCACAACTACACGGAACTCACCAAACTCCACACCAAAAAAACAAATAATCCAGTGAAGAAATGGGCAGAAGACATGAATAGACACTTCTCCAAAGAGGACATCCAGATGGCCAACAGACAAATGAAACGATGCTCAATGTCTCTCATCATCAGGGAAATACAAATCAAAACCACACTGAGATACCACCTCACACCAGTTAGAGTGGCTAAAATGAACAAATCAAGAGACTGTAGATGCTGGCGAGGATGTGGAGAAATGGATACTCTCTTACACTATTGCCAGGAACATAAACTGGTGCAGCTGCTCTGGAAAATAGTGTGAAGGTTCCTCAAAACATTAACAGTAGAACTCCCCTATGACCCAGAAATAGCACTGCTAGGAATTTACCCAGGGGATACAGAAGTGTTGATGCACAGGGGCACATGTACCCCAATGTTCATAGCAGCATTCTCAACAATAGCCAAATCATGGAAAGAACCTAAATGTCCATCCACTAACAAATGGATCAAGAAGATGTGGTTTATCTATACGATGGAGTACTACATGGCAATGAGAAAGAATGAAATCTGGCCATTTGTAGCAACATGGATAGAAGGGTATTATGCTAGGTGAAATAAGTCAGGCAGAGAAAGACAGATACCATATGTTTTCACTCATATATGGAGCAGGAGAAACTTAACAGAGGACCATAGGGGAAGGGAGGGGGAAAACATAGTTAAGGAGAGGGAGGGAGACAAACCACAAGAGACTTTTAAATACTGAGGACAAACTGAGGGTTGATGGTGGGTGGGGGAGAGGGGAAGGGGGGTGATGGGCATGGAGAAGGGCACTTGTTGGGATGAGCACTAGGTGTTATACGGAAACCAACTTGACAATAAACTATATTTAAAAAAAGAATAAACGTTAAAAAAAATTTTAAAGTGTCCCAGTTTGAGTGATAAATAATACGTTTTATCAATAGATGATGATGATGATGGTGAGGATGATGATGACAATGACTAATTGAGGCAGGAGGCTAGTCAGGGACTAGGAGGGGTCCCTGCATGCAAAGTTGAGCTACATTGCTTTCAGCCAACAACCAAGGCATCTTCCCTCCCAGCACCATTCACCTGTACCATGCATAAATGAAGTCATGCAGATCATCACACATAGAGCAGATAAAATCAGAGATCACCGTATGGATGTTTTGTTTGAAAGGCACCCTGTTCTCAAGAACCCTCCAGCTCTGCTTGATAAGGGCAGTGAGGAATAAATAAGGCAGCTGAGAGTGGATGTGAACAGGGCAGTGAGCAGAAAGAAGAGTGTGGTGAGTCCCCTGGGTGGGGAAGCTAGTGTGCTTGCTCAAAGACTCCTGAGAACTCAGGGTGGGATGGGGCTATGGAAAACCCTCTGAAGATAATTCCATGGTTTTCTTCTTGATACTGGTTTCTCTCAAGGATTTCCCTTTGTTTTCTCCTCACAGGGAGCTTTACAGAGATCTCGCAGGTAACAGTTACAAGCATGTGTAAGGCAAAGCCACTGAATAACCCAGAAGCAGCAGCTGTCACTTGTGGAGTTGGAATTAAGCACTGTCCATGTTGCCAGTCGTTTCTTTACCTCAGCAATCAATAAGGCTAGTGTTGTTATCACCCTTTAAAGATGGGGAAATGGAACTTGGAAGATGAAACCATGACTCCAACTTCTCCCTGCTGGGGTGGGACTGGGGTTTGAACTGGGTTTTTCCAGCTCCAGCGCTGTTGGGCCCACTGGTTCCCTGGACATCGAGAGTTGTGTACCATGACACAGTCAGAATGGGAAGGTTCCCTGCAGTCCAGGCTGGCTACTGCCCACAACAGTCCCCACGGCCATGGAATAAGCCAGAGAGTCAGGTCTGAAAAGACCAGGAATGCCCCATGGATGCAAAGTCTTGCCTTCAGAGTACAGCCCACAGAGAGACAGAGTACACGTGGAGTGTCAGCTCTGTGGGAGTGGCAATCTGAGTTTCACCTAAGTCCCCTCTGGGCTGTGGATATTTACCTTAAGGATAATAATAGCAATATTCAACATTACCTGAGCACATATGATGTGCCAAGTGCTAGGCTTGATGCCCCACTGGAATTATTTCTTTTAATATTCACATGGACTCCATGAAGTAAGTGTGTCTGAGAATGGGTACAACCCCCCACCAACACCAGTCCTGGCTAGTTCTATCTCATAGGCAGAAAACCTAGTGCCCAGAAATTTCTGGATGGGAGAATGTTCTCTGTGCAGGGGAACAATTTAACCCCCTTTAAGTATGAATTGGGACAAGTTCCCATCTATAGGCCAGTAGGCCACGGGCATTGGCAGGTATGAGTCCTGAGCAAGTACGAACCTTTCTGGTCAGTTGGCTTCCTGGCTCCATCACAAATTTTGTGTGTGTGTGTGTGTGTGTGTGTGTGTGTGTGATGAATACTCAATTCTATCAAAGGAAATCACAAAATGTGAAAATTAATTTTTCTCTCCAGGAGAGAGACATCAGGGACTACGAAGTACACTAATGAGATAATACACAGGAAGGAGGTCAGGCTTTGGTCTTGGCCAGCAGGCTTTGGCCTTGGATCTTATGAAGAAGTTGTAAGAATAAAGATATGTCCTGAAAGGCATCCAGGAATATACTATGTCAGAACCGCAGTGTGTCATTGGGGTGAAAGACATGGCCGCAAATGCAGAGGTATAGGAGCAGGCCTCCAGTTCCCGGGACCTGGGCCAGGAGGCACAGGCAAGGGCAGGGCCAGGAAAATCTGGTGGAACAGAGAGATTACCCAGGCAGAGGTTCAAGCACAAAGACTCAGTTACCCACTTGGCAGAAAGGTGGGGACTTACCAGGAGAAAGGTAGGAGCCCTGTTGCTAGGACTGAGCCCCAAGAGAAAAAAGCAAGATGAATTGGACACTGAATCCCATTTCCTTAGGGAGTGTCCTTGGACTCAAGCTAAAAGAGCTAAGGGCTGCCTTATAAGTCCAGGTCAGGTGCGGAGAGGTGTGGGAGCAGAGCTTGGAGAAGCGTGACCTGGTAGGTCCCACATGAGACCTCCGATGTTGGTCTGGACACTGCAGGTATAACCTGGCGAACAGGAGGGCTGAAAATGACTGTTTATGCACTGATTTTCAGAGCGGCCACCAGAGCACCTGGCTTCCAGTATGCTTCTAACAGCAGGCTGTGTGAAACCTTTGGAAGCAGTTCCCTTGTAGGTACTTCCAATAGGAACTGGGTTCCTCAAAAGTAGGTCAGGAGTTCCCAGGAAGCTTATGGATTCTGACTTTGATTTTTCCATCATGAAGTTCAAAGACCGTGAGTAAGTTCACTGGAAGAAAAAAAAAATGCCTTTTTTGAAATCCAAAACATGCTTGGGATGAAGGGAACTAAAAATTCAAAGAGTCAGGAAAATCCTAGCTGCGGCCTAGCACATACTCACCCACTGTTTGACCCCGGTCTGTGGTCATGGCTGGTCCCCACTGAGGTGGGGCAGGCACAGCCTTGGATACAGAGACCATGACACTGGATGACCCAGTATGTTCTTTGTGCTGCCACCCTCTGCCCAGGCCCATTCACAATGACCACAGTGTACACTGTCACTGACTGTCTTTCCACATGAGCCCTAAGAATGATTTATAATCTCAGTGAACATCTGAAGCCTCCTGTCTAGTAGACAGGTTTCTTTATCCCTCTTTGCTAGAAAGGGGAAATGAAGGGATCCTACCGAGGGGCAGGGCATCATTTCACCCTTGGCTCATGGTTGATGATATGAATATGAGTATGAGCCATACAAAGAACCCAGATCTTTAAGAACCAGGAACACATGCTGTTTATTTTGTATCCACAGCAGTATTTAGCCAGGACCTTGTCCAGAGTCAGTTCTCAATGAATAAATGAGCAAGGAACATGGCTTGTGTCCTCAGAGTCTGGTATAACAGTATCTGCCTATTGGAAGATGGGCTTAGGAATAAGGCACAGGCAGTGAATCCTGCCTTGCTTCTTGCTGACTCCAGTGGACTTCTACTGATTTGGCCTGACCAGCATTGCCTCCACCTTCTTCAGGCAACAGAATCCTGATTTTCCAGTGATATGCCATCTCATCTCCATTTTCCTTTCAAATAATCCAATTTGGGTAGACAGGACTACCCTAGGCTCAGGTAGCAATATGATCTAACCCAGAAAATCACAGAAGCAAGTGAAAAATTTATAAATGACTTCAATTTTTGGAAGCAAAGAACTCTTACATTAGAAAATGTTTTTATCCAAGTAAGTCCAGATGGCAATATTCATAATAAGCTGCTTTCAGTGGCCCTGGCCTCTCACCCTTGAAAATGTTAAATGACGACAGCAGTAGATACAGGTTACCTTGTCCTCAGACAGCAGAGAACATTTATACAAACGAGTAAGTGGGAATAAATTAGATTCCATCTCATGTTGATAAAACTTCAACAGGAACAAGCACCCCTTGATCTGTTGTTAGAGCCGGCTTAGCTACAAAGAGATGTGTTTCAAAGTTTGTACAGGAATCAGGATGGAATTTATAATGCATCTTGAAGATCGTATTCATCAAACACGTATATTAACACAAAATAAAGAAAAAAAGCAGCCTCACGAAACAAAGAAAAAAAGCAGCCTCATCCACAGCTTGGTCAACTTGCTGGCTTTGGAATGAGGGTCACAGAAAGTCTGTTATTTCCTCACCTATAATCTTTTCATTTCTGGCCAGGTCCCAAGCTTTTTGGTTAGATTGCTAGTAGTTCAGTTCAATTCCCTCCCAACTGGACCCAGTGACTGTTAGCCTCACTGTCAGGAAGGTCCTGATCCATGACCATGAGGCGGTGTCATCATCTGCATTTGTCTATGAGGACTTGCAAGGTTGGCCACTTTTGGGTAGCGAGCCAAACACTAAACCCAGGGCCATCAGATTCTCAGTTTGGTCTATTAAGAGTCACTTTGTACCGGGGCAAATGGCACTTGAGTAGCTCCTTCACTAGGCTGCGTGAAACGACCCCTGGTTTCAACAACAGCTTATGTGATTCATTAGGCCAACACAAGGATTATGTGGGCTTTTCACATAACTACTAGAGAAGGGTGGCCTAACTCTGGGCTCATACACAAGGTCTAGATTGTGCACTGTCGGGATGTAGGCACCTCAAGAGAGAGAGGGTCCCTAAAATGGAGCCTCCACAGAGAGGATTCCATGCAAAGGGGCTTCTGATAGCAGAAGACATAATAAAAGTCCTCCTTATCCTTTGGAAATGTTCAAAAAATAAATATGGAAGCAGAATTAGGTTCCATCCTTCTCATCGGAGAACCAGTCCTTTGGATTTGCCAAGTTTAGTTTCCAGGTGAAAGGTTGCCAGTTTGGGGACTTATTACTATTTATCCAAACCAAAAGATGACATAATTGGGGCTTTGTCCCGGTATATTTTTTTCTTCTATTATCACTCCAGTATTTTTATATTTTTTATTTATTTTCTAAAATTCATTTTATTTTATATTTTTTGTAGGTGCTGATTGTTTTTTCTTAAGTAGTTTATTTTCAAGTTGGTTTCCACTGCAATATTTTTTAAATACTAATATTAGTCATTCTCTAAATTGAAAATGGGGGGTGAGGGTGCCAGAGTCACATTGCTTAATTAACGACAAAGCAAAGAACCAGAACTCATGGGAATTTTGACTTCTGGGCCTTCCAGATTTATCAGACACAGCCCTACCTCGTAAACACACTAGGTGTGCTCACTAGAGATTTGAGCGGATGACAGGACTATCCCTTTCACAGAGAGAAGAGTCTGAATACTGCATGACTATGGCTATAGCTCTGGAGTTCGTGAAGTTTACATCCTCTCTCCACTCATCCAAAACATCTCTTTCCAAAAGGAATTACTTCTCTATGAAGCCTTTTTAACAATTCCAGGGGAAGGGAGGCAAGATGGCGGAGAAGTAAGGAGCTCCGTACTTGCACTCGCGCCCATACATCACACAGAAAAGATCTGAAGCCATTGGAAACCATACAAAACCTGAGAGACTCGGAGAAAAAGGACGCAGAATCCACTGAGAAAGCCTTCTAACGTGAGTGCGAACCGGGGAAGGTAAAATCGGGCCGGGATCGGAGCCTCCAGGGTGGGAGGCGATCCCCCTCTACCCTCTACGGGGAGTGAGAGGGGAAAAGGAGAGAGTCCGAGACAGAAAAATCTCCGCTCGGTGCATAGAAAGACCGTACTTGCCAAATACCTGCACACCAGGTCCCCTCGCGACAACTGGTCCTGGGGGAGGCTGAGCACACAAACTGCTTCTTTGTGCCGCTCCTGGAGGTTGGTTTTTAAAGCAGCGCGGACGCGCCTGCCGCCATTGTAGCTCCAGGACGGCTGGGACCCCTGAAGGAGACGCGCAGACACCGGGCGTCCGCGCTCCTGGCTGGCTGGAACTCGAGAGGGAAGGCAAAGAGCTAAAAACTGGGAAATTTGCCTGTGAGTTCGTGTTTCGGGTGACAAGCTATAGAGAGACCCAGTTTTCCTCACTCCAGCGGGCTCAGGCTACACGGACCCAGCAGGCAAGCCCCCGCGCATGCGCGCCAGCCCGACCCAGGGAAGGAAGCAGCGATCCTGACTCTGCCCCCAGAGCTCAGCAGGGAGCCTGGAATAGCCCGAGGGGGTTGTCTGGGAAGCTGTGTCTAAGGCAACTTCAGCGGGCGTGCGGACTGGGATTTGGAGATTGGAACTGGCCTGGGTTGAAGACTGCAACCAACTTCGGCTGCGTCCCCGGAACGGGGAGTTGACACGCCAAAAAAAAAAAAAAGCGAGCTGTAGCGCGGGGTTCAAGAAGGGACTGGAGCACCCTCACTCTCCTCCCCACAATCGCCAAGGCAGAACCCCCGCCTGAGGCATCGGATAACGCCACGCCCATCCCTGCCTGAGAGGTGCCCTCCTCCCTTTTTTTTTTCTTTTTCCCTTTTTTTTTCTTTCCTTTTTTTTTCTTCTTTCTTTTTTTTTCCCCTTTCTTTTCTCTTTTTTTCTTCTTCTTTCTCTTTTCTCGCTTTTTTCCCCAAAACACTGACCTGATTAACTCTGGTCGCCAGCTTGCTTAAACAATCACAAGTCCATTCTGTAAATGTAAATTCTACACCTACCGACTTTTTCAGCTATTTCTCTCAAGAGTAATTAGACTATATAGTTTCTCTGGATAATTCCAGCATCCTTCTCTCACCTATCCAACCATATTCTACCCTTTACCTCTTTGAAAAAGTTTCTTATCCCTTCTGCCTGTTCATTCTATTTCCAAATCTGCCTTGTCTCCCCCTGCCTTCTCTCTTTTTCTCTATGCTCTTCAACCAGCACTGCATACACACGGCTATTTAACTGTAGCTGGGAAATCCAGGTATATGCTTTAAACCGTTCTTTGCCCATCGGTTTCCTTCTTTTTTCCTTTTCTTTTCCCCTTTTTGACCCTTTTATGTATTTTATGCTCCCTATTCGCCCTCCCTCTTCCGTCTTTTCTATTAACTTTTTCGTTTTCCCTCTCGCTTTGCATATTAGTTGAATTAGCCTGCGTGTTTGTGTGCTCCTGCTCCCTGTGTGTTTGTCTGTCTGTTTTCTTTTCCAGGGCTACCTCAAGAAACAAGCTAGAGTACACAAGGTGAAGAGTCCCAAATATCACTACGAATAGGAAAATAAAATAACTAAGGTCCCAACAAGAGTGACCGAGGGATACCATTCAAAAAACAATTTCTGAAAGGATAGGCCCTGGAAAGTCAAACAGTTTCTTGGATATAGCAGTGCTCATAGAAACAGAGAGCATAACAGGTCTTTAAAACCAACAAGAGCCGGAAAGCTAACTAAAATGACGAAACGAAAGAACTCTCCTCCAAAGAAACTCCAAGAAGAAATGACAGCTAATGAACTGCTCAAAACGGATATCAGCAGCATAAGTGAACAAGATTTTAGAATAATAATGGTGAAATTAATAGCAGGGCTTGAAAAAAAAACATAGGCGACATCAAAGAAACTATGGCTACAGACAGAATGGAAAATAAAAATAGGCATGAAGAATTAAAAAATGCGATCAATGAGATACATAATAAATTAGAGGCCTCCAATGCACGGCTTGAAGAGGCAGAAAGGAGAATAAGTGATTTAGAAGACACCATTCTAGAAAAACAAGAAGCTGACAAAAAAAAGAGACAAACTGATCCAGGAACAGGAAAGAAGAATTCGAGAGCTCAGCGACACAGTCAAACGCAACAATATCCGTATCATAGGAATCCCAGAAGAGGAAGAGAGAGGGAAAGGTGCTGAAGGAGTCCTGGAACAAATTATAGCAGAGAACTTCCCGACCTGGGGAAGGAAGTCAATGTGGAAATACAAGAGGCTCAGAGGACTCCCCTCAGACGTAACTTGAATCGATCTTCTGCACGGCATATCATCGTAAAATGGCAAAATACAAGGAAAAAGAGAGAATTGTGAAAGCAGCTAGGGAAAAAAGGGCCCAAACATACAAAGAGAAACCTATCAGAGTGGTGACAGACTTATCTACTGAAACTTGGCAGGCCAGAAAGGAATGGCAGGAGATCTTCAATGTGATGAACAGTAAAAATATGCAGCCAAGAATCCTCTATCCAGCAAGCCTGTCATTCAAAATAGAAGGAGAGATAAAAACCTTTCCAAATAAACAGAAATTGAAAGAATTTGTCACCACGAAGCCAGCCCTACAAGAAATCCTGAGGGGGATGCTCTGAAGGAAAGGTTGCAAGGAACAAAGATTCCAGAGACACCACCACAAACATGAACCCTACAAAAGATACAAAGACTCTAAACCCACATATTTCAATAATAACACTGAATGTAAATGGGCTGAATGCTCCAATCAAAAGACATAGGGTAGCAGAATGGATTAAAAAACAAAATCCATCTATATGCTGTCTACAAGAAACTCATTTTAGACGGGAAGATACCTTCAGATTAAAAGTAAGGGGATGGAGAAATATATATCATGCTACAGGAAATCAAAAGAAAGCCGGAGTAGCGATACTTATATCAGACAAACTGGACTTTAAATTAAAGACAATCACAAGAGATGAAGAAGGGCACTACATAATAATTACAGGGTCCATCCATCAGGAAGAACTAACAATCATAAATGTCTACACACCGAATATGGGAGCACCTAAATATCTAAAACAATTAATCACAAACAGAAACAAGCTTATAGATAAGAATGTGCTAATAGCAGGGGACTTTAATACTCCACTTACAGCAATGGATAGGTCAACCAGACAGAAAATCACTAAAGAAACAATGGACTTGAAAGATACATTGGACCAGATGGACCTGACGGATCTATTTAGAACTTTACATCCTGAGGCCAGGGAATTTACTTTCTTCTCAAGTGCGCATGGCACATTCTCCAAGATAGATCACATACTGGGACATAAAGCAGCCCTCAATAAATATAAAAGAATAGAGATCATACCATGCACTCTGTCAGATCACAATGCTTTGAAACTTGAAATCAATTACAGGAAGAAGTCTGGAAAACTTCCAAAAACATGGAGGTTAAAGAACACCCTTCTAAAGAATGAATAGGGCCAATCAGGCAATTAGAGATGAAATTAAAAAATATATGGAAACAAATGAAAATGAAAACACAACAATTCAAAATCTATGGGATGCGGCAAGGCAGTCCTAAGAGGAAAGTACATTGCTCTCCAGGCCTATTTCAAGAGATTAGAAAAAGCGCAAGTCCAAAATCTAACAGCTCACCTAAAGGAACTAGAGGCAGAGCAACAAGAACGCCCTAAACCCAGTAGAAGAAGAGAAATAGTAAAAATTAGAGCAGAAATAAACAACATAGAGACCAAAGAAACAATTGAACAGATCAATGAAACCAAGAGTTGGTTTTTTGAAAAGGTAAACAAAATTGACAAACCTCTAGCCAGACTTATCCAAAAGAAAAGAGAGAGCACACAAATAGACAAAATTATGAATGAAAATGGACTTATTACAACCAACCCCTCAGAAATACAAGCAATTATCAGGGAATACTATGAAAAATTATATGCCAACAAATTGGACAACTTAGAAGAAATGGATAAATTCCTAAACACACACTCACTACCAAAATTCACACGGGAAGAAATAGAAAACCTGAACAGACCCATAACGAGTGAAGAAATTGAATCAGTGATCAAAAATCTCCCAACAAATAAGAGCCCTGGACCTGATGGCTTCCCTGGGGAATTCTACCAGACATTTAAAACAGAATTAATCCCAATTCTTCTCAAGCTATTCCAAAAAATAGAAAGCGAAGGAAAACTCCCGGACTCATTTTATGAAGCCAGCATCACACTGATTCCCAAGCCAGACAGAGATCCAGCAAAAAAAGAGAACTACAGGCCAATATCCTTGATGAATACGGATGCAAAAATTCTCAACAAGATCCTTGCAAATCGAATCCAGCAGCATATAAAAAGAATCATCCACCAAGATCAAGTGGGATTCATTCCTGGGTTACAGGGCTGGTTCAACATTCGCAAATCAATCAATGTGATACATCATATCAATAAAAGAAAAGATAAAAACCATATGATCCTGTCAATAGATGCAGAAAAAGCATTTGACAAAATACAGCATCCTTCTTAATAAAGACTCTCGAGAAAGTCGGGATAGAAGGAACCTACTTAAACATCATCAAAGCCATCTATGAGAAGCCTTCAGCTAACATCATCCTCAACGGGAAAAACTCAGAGCTTTCCCCCTGAGATCAGGAACACGACAGGGATGCCCACTCTCACCACTGCTGTTTAACATAGTGCTGGAAGTCCTAGCATCAGCCATCAGACACCAAAAGGAAATCAAAGGCATCAGAATTGGCAAAGAGGAAGTCAAACTTTCACTCTTCGCAGATGACATGATACTCTACATCGAAAACCCGACAGACTCCACCAGAAGCCTACTAGAACTGATCCAAGAATTCAGCCAAGTTGCAGGGTACAAAATCAACGTACAGAAATCGGTTGCATTTTTATACACCAACAATGAAGCAACAGAAAGAGAAATCAAGAAACTGATCCCATTCACAATTGCACAAAAAACCATAAAATACCTCGGAATAAACCTAACCAAGGATACAAGAGATCTGTATGATGAAAACTATAGAAAACTTATGAAGGAAATTGAAGAAGACACAAAGAAATGGAAAAACATTCCATGCTCATGGATAGGAAGAATAAATATAGTTAAGATGTCATTACTACCTAAAGCACTCTACACATTCAATGCAATTCCAATCAAAATTGCACCAGCATACTTCTCAAAACTAGAACAAACTATCCAAAAATTTGTATGGAACCACAAAAGACCCCGAATAGCCAAAGTAATCCTGAAAAATAAAACCAAAACGGGAGGGATCACCATCCCAGACTTTAGCCTCTACTACAAAGCTGTCATCATCAAGACAGTATGGTATTGGCACAAAAACAGACACATAGACCAATGGAACAGAATTGAGAACTCAGAAGTGGACCCAAAAGTATACAGCCAACTAATCTTTGACAAAGCAGGAAAGAATATCCGATGGAAAAAAGACAGCCTTTTTAACAGATGGTGTTGGGAGAACTGGACAGCAACATGCAGAAGAATGAAACTAGATCATTTTCTCACACCATGCACAAAAATAAACTCAAAATGGATAAAGGACCTGAACGTGAGACAGGAAACTATCAACACCCTAGAGGAGAAAGCAGGAAACAACCTCCTTGACCTCGACCGCAGCAACTTCTTACTTGACACATCCCCAAAAGCAAGGGAATTAAGAGCAAAAATAAACTGTTGGGACCTAATCAAGATTAAAAGCTTCTGCACAGCCAAGGAAACAACCCAGAAAATTAATAGGCAACCAACGGAATGGGAAAAGATAGTTGCAAATGACATATCAGATAAAGGGTTGATATCCAGAATCTACAAGGAACTCACCAAACTACACGCCCGAAAAACAAACAACCCAGTGAAGAAATGGGCAGAAGATATGAACAGACACTTCTCCAAAGAGGACATCCAGATGGCCAACAGACACATGAAACGATGCTCAGCATCCCTCCTCATCAGGGAAATACAAATCAAAACCACACTGAGATACCACCTCACGCCAGTCAGAGTGGCTAAAATGAGCAAATCAGAGAACTCTAGATGCTGGCGAGGATGTGGAGAAACGGGCACCCTCCTACACTGTTGGTGGGAATGTAAACTGGTACAGCCTCTCTGGAAAACAGTGTGGAGGTTCCTAAGGAAACTAACAATAGAACTCCCCTATGACCCAGCAATAGCACTGCTAGGAATTTACCCAAGGGATACAGAAATGTTGATGCATAGGAGCACATGTACCCCAATGTTCATAGCAGCACTCTCCACAATAGCTAAAACATGGAAAGAGCCTAAGTGTCCATCAACAGATGAATGGATCAAGAAGATGTGGTTTATCTATACCATGGAATACTCATGGCAATGAGAAACAATGAAATCTGGCCATGTGTAGCACCATGGATGGACCTTGAGGGTGTTATGCTGAGCGAAATAAGTCAGGCAGAGAAGGACAAATATCATATGTTTGCACGTATAGGAGGATTAGGAGGAACTTACGGAGGAACAAGGGGGAGAAGAAGGGCGGAAATGGTGGGGGAAAGGGAGAGAGGCAAACCATGAGAGACTCTTGAATGCTGACAAAAACTGAGGACTGATGGATGTGGGGGGAGGAGGGGTGGGCATGGAGGAGGGCACTTGTGGGGATGAGCACTGGGTGTTATGTGGAAACTAATTTGACAATAAACTATTTGTAAAAAAAAAAAAAAAAAAAAAAAAAAACAATTCCAAAGCTCACCTCAGGAGACCCTCCCAGTAAATTCTGTTACTGACTTGAAACTACAATTTTAGTCAAGGGACTCATAAGAACTAATCGACTCCAGTCGATTGTATGTGTGCACCCTTCGTTATAATCTTGTTTCTTTCTCCCCTGCTTTATTTTCAAAAGCTATTTGAAGCACCTTCCACCATCAGTTCATTTCTATCTTGTGCTTAGATGTACATGGTTTGAGCTCCACAGTGATTGATGGCCCAACACAAAGTGATTGTGAGAGCGGCAGCAGGAGAGGAGGCACAGCATTTGCAGTCTGGGTGTGGGTGATCTGCCTGGGGAATAATAGAGAGAGACCTGGGTGACCACTCTCCCAGAAGAGGCCAGGAGTGTGGACACATGGTGGACTAGCTGCTAGCTGGTCTCATGGCATCTGCTTCTTTCCATGCTTCTGAATTTACAGCATTTAGGTGCACACATCCCACCTAGCTTTCTCTGTTTATTCAGAACTGTGTGAGGGCTCCTGCCCGCCTTCCCCTTCCAGGGAGGGTGAACCCCCTCAGTGAAGAGGCTGAGGACACTCAGACACTACCCCCACGCCAAGACCAACAGGATCTTCATCCACACAGGAAGCATGGTGCCTGAGGCCTTCAATCCTGTGAGGAGCCCATATAAATGTTTTAATTTATTTTAAAGTCAGAAGGAAAAATGAATACAACAATAATGGATATAAGATGATGAATCCAGTCTGAATTATAATCATTTTTATACAATGCCATCATAAAATATAATTTTTAATATTTCTTTTATAGAGGAAGGAGCCCACAAGGGCGAAAGTACCCAGGGTATATGGAAGCCCTACATGGCCTGAAGGCCTGAAATCTTCTGACTAGAGGAAATACTAGGAAAACTGGAAAGCCAGAGCATAGTAATTCCTTTTTCCTTCCTTCTTTCAATCATTTGATCCTTTCTTTTTCTTTATTCATTTTTTAATTCTTCCTTTCTTCTATGTGCCCAAGAGAAAACAAAACAAAGCAAAACAAAACAAAACATGTGTGCTTGAAATGGTGGCGAGACAGCCTTCTCTGTCAGGGAAGACATTGAGAGGGAGACATGCTACCCACATCAAATGACAAGGAAGCCTGTGGGACACAGTAGAAGACGCCTGGCCTCCCACTGCACTGGCCCCCAAGGCCAGGCCTTACTCCAGGTCCTCATGCTGGCTCCATCACTCTCTGGGTGATACTGTTGAGTAACCTTTCCATGCCAGGCACAAAGATGAGAAGGGCCCGCCTCTTTCCTCCAGGCCCTCCCTGTTGTGACACAGAACAAATGGGCAATGACAGAGAAGTATGACACACACAGTAAGTGATGCCATGGTCAGGTGGGCTGCAGAGGCAGGGCTGTTTTCCAGAGAAAACCTTCCGGAGCCCAATGCTGAAAGGTGCAGAAGGCCGGAGCGTGAGAGCAATGCAATTGGGTTTGTGTGTTAAAACACTCACCCTGTGGCCTGTGGAGAACTGATTGTTAAGGAGACAAAACTGGAAGCAGGAAGGCAATTAGGGAAGTAGAAGTCAACCAGAAAAGAAGGATGTGGATCTGAATGAATTTGGAGGTGTCAGGATGCAGAGGAACCAAGCAAACATGAGACTATGGAGTGAGATCTCTGAAATCATAGATGGGTGGGTGGCTCAAACCTCTTAGGTCATGGGGAAGATGTATCATATCATGGGAAAGGAGCAGAGAGAAGGAGGGAGGCTGGGTTTGGAGTGTGTTGATTTTGAGAAGCATCTAGATAGACTTCAGTGGGCACTTGGAAACCTGGCAGACAGAGATAATCAGTTTTCTCAAATGAAGGAAGGCTCTGGTTTGGATGAGCCTACCTGTTCCTGTGGTTGCCTACAGCAACCACCATGGATACTCTAAGCTCTAGGAATTGATGGCTTTTTACCATGTCAAGAGAGAGTTTGCACAAAATGCCTTCTTGGGTCCCCCGACAGGGAGTCTGTGACTCTGAGGACCACTGGGAAACAGCCATGGGCTGCTGCCCACAGGATGGCCATCCCTCCATCTACTCAGCTGCTGCCTGGCCCTAGCACTTCAGGCCTCAGCCCCCACACCCACTGCCTGCTCTCTGCAGCTATCTGCTCCCAGGCTGAAAAGTACTGATCTCTGAACGTGGTACCCACAGAGGCAATGGAGCATGAGGAGGGTGGGTGAGAAAGGCAGGGTGAGGTGAGATGGGCAGTAGGGAAGGAAGTGGACAGGAAGTCAAGGAGACTTGATTTCCGGTGTTATAACCTTGGTGACCTTGGGCAAGTCACTGTCCCTTTCTGAACCTCTGTCCTCAAGCATTAGAGGTTAGATTGCTCTACTGATTTCTACAGTGGCCTGCAGTGCTAAGGTACTGCAAGCCCAGGAACTCATGGATCTGGAGAACCTGGGTTGTGGGCACTCACTGGCTCTCACACCTACATCTGTGTCCTCCCGTACAGGACATGGTGTGATCAGAACTTCCTGGCTGTGGAGTGAAGGGTTCCTTCCCTAACCTACCTCATGCTTTTCCTAACCAGCTACTCCAACAGAGAGAGCAGTCTTAACTGCTCTCAGCTTCAGCCAGACCCTCCCTTTGCCTGGTAGGGCAGCCCTGGCTCCCACCCCAGCACCCCTTCCCTATAGAGTCCCTACGGGCCCAGAGAGGCAGGTGGACCCTGCAGCTCAGTGCCTCCTAACTACCTCCCCTCTACCACCTTTCCCAGTTCATCAAGGGTTTCTGTCTTCCAGGAGCCTCTGTAGAGCTGAGGGGAGCATCCCCCCAACTCATGAGCCTGTATTACTATCTAAACAAGACGTCAAGCCTTGACGCTGTGAGCCTCAGCCTGGGTCCTCCTCTTTGTGGTGCAGGGGTGTCACACACAGGGGTGGGCCACCTGCCTCACTCCAAACACAGAGGTAACAAGGCCTGGAGTTCATAATGGCAGTCAGGAGAAACTCCCATGCCAGCGATGGCCACTGAGATGTTGCCATGGTAAAGAGGAACCAGCAGACGAGCTGCTGCTGGAAGAACTGTCAGCATTTTGACAGTGATACTAAGACAAGGAGAGCGCATAGGACAGAGCTTTGTTCTGCTCCAACAGGATAAGGGGAGAAAGGCCCTTTGACTCCTGACTAGGTTTTACTGTGGCCTTGGCTCCAAGTTCAGCTCTAAGGGCTCTGAGAGTCTGCTGCTTGTTTGTGAACTTAGAAGAGAGGATAAGAAACAAACAAAACCCAGTGCTTGACAACCATACCCTACTATGTGAAATCATGTTCCCAAGCCCCAAGAAAGTAGAGAAGGGAAAGGCAGAGCTCCTCATATCCAGGCATTTATTACCCACTTGGGAGACAATGACAGAGAGATTTCAATGCCATGTGCCAGAAGAAGACCTGAGAAGTACAGAGATGGATGATGAGTCCCAGGCCCTCCCGGTGTCCACACCTGTGGTTTAGTTCTCTCCACCTGCTCTGTGCAGGGACAGGGTTGGGCTGATGTTGCCTCCCCAAACCTCAAAGCAGGCTCTCATCTCTAGGGGCTGGACAGCCCACCCATTGACTACTCTGTTGAGCATAAGCCCCTCCCAGCTAAGCTTATCATTCCCATTTTCCATCAGGGGAGATGGAAGCTTGGAGAAGTCAGGCAACCCACACAGTTAAAGGGCAGGACCCAGATTCACAAGCTGGTTCCGTAGATTCCTAAACCCATAAGGGATGGCAGAGAAGAGACTGGCCTAAAAGAAGTGAGTTCTGAGTGGGAGAGAAATATTCCAAGCAAAAGGAACAGAGCAAAGAAAAAATTTAAAGGATTAAATTCAACATGAGAAACATTATGCCATTTGTTTGAGTCAAGTAATTTATGCTCTAGACTTGCTTCTGCTTAACTCCACGGAATGCTTAATCTTTCTGAAATTTAATTCCTTTTCTTGCAAAATGGGGTATACTTCCAGGGTTGTAGGGATGCTACGTTAAATGTAGGTGTTTTAGATGGTTCCTCAGTGTGTAAGTGCAGGACACTGCTGTTACATAGATTTCCGTTTACAGGTGGCTACCAAGTTAAGGGCAATGTATGTGAAAAAAGACACGGTCTATAAGAACTGCCAGGAAAGGAAGTGAGCAGAAGGTCTCATGATGCTGCCCCTGCTCCTGGCGCATCCCAGGCTTCTGTGAAGCTCTCCACTGCCCCCTTCTTCCCTAAGATGCATGGCTAGAAGAGGAAACATCCCGGTGAGGAGGCAGGGGTATTTCGTTGGTGGATGGCACCTTCACTGGCCACTTCCCTGCATGACAGCTCTGCCTGGGGTCTGGGCTGTGGGTACAGAAAATGCAGTTCAGAACTGGTACAGGGAAACATGTGGCTATTCTAGGACTCAGTGGTCCTGAGGCTCTATGAGCCAATGCCCACTGTCCCTGCTCCCCAGGGACACATCTAAATAATGCTTACCCTAGACTCCCCTGACTGTGGGAACCCCAAGGCCTCTCAGACTCTGCTGTTCCAGTGGCCTTGGCCTCCGCAAGCGAAAGGCTTTTTTATTTCTATCTCTCTGTATGTGTTTACTAAATTTAACCTTATTTCTGTGAAACTATTTGAAAAAGAGGGAAAAAAATAGAAAGTTACAATTACCAGAGAGCCCACCACCTAAAAAGAACTTAAAAATTTTGTGTGTGTATGAATGTTATTCCAGAGTTTCCCCAACCTATACGCAGAAGAACAGATTTATGGAAATAATTATGTAAAATGGCATTTTAATACACAGCTTTTTTTAAAAAAGCAAATGCATTAAATTAAGTTTTCACTGAATTTATCATGAAAAAAATGAAAAAGACTGGCAAATTTCAGATGAATTTTTCTTTTGTTTTACAGATATAATTTGTATTCTATTATTATAAAATATTACTAACATATGGAAAAGTAGAGTGAACAATAAAATGACCTTACTGTCTACTTTTAACAAATGTAGGCATGTGCCAAGGTTTAGAAGTTTTCCTTTCTCCTTTTTTTTTCTTCAATGAAAATGTTAATGTAAAAAGAATTCATTAACAGAAATCTATCTATAGGCATGATTTCCCAACCAGTCAAATTCTGTTCCTGAATGCTGGACACTGGGTACTCAACACTTACCCCGACCCCAGCCCCCCACCCTCCCACATAACAATACCTCTGTAATCAAATCAGCGCTTAAGTTAGACCCCAGGTCCTGCAAGCATTTTGCATTCATTGTCTTGTATACTCACCCTTATTTAGAAAGTCTGCCCTGTTATTATCCCTGCTATGGGGAAATGAGAGCTCAGAGAGCAAAGCAATCAGTTCAGGTGTAAATGGCAGAGCTGGGATACAAATTCAGGTCTGTCAGACATCAGAGCCTGGGCGCTATAGATAATTTCTAAAAGGATTTTGGACTATATATAAGCTGCCCAGGTACTTAAGCTGACAAGGAGTAAAAACTCTGGATGAAAGAAGATTTCAAAAGCAGCTGGTAACATCAGAGCTCCACTACTCCAAGCAAAGTGAGAGGAGATTTCTGTCCAGAACATCATCTCCCTGGACTTCCTGCAAGAAAAGTTTGTTTTGGAATCCTCTTCTCTCCCTACTGGGGCAGGCAGTGACTGAGTGGAGCATCTTTCAAAACATGATGGAGCCTGAGCATGGCAGGGCCACCCTTGCTGACACTTCCAGAATTCAACCAGCTGAACAAACTCTAGGGATCTGTGAATCCCAGGTATTAGCTACAGATGAGGGTATTTTTAAAAGTTGGAAATAAAAAATTATCACGTTTGGGGGGATCATTTTGCAATAATGACTGAAGTTTTAAAGAAACAGTAAAGATGTATCACTTGAGAGCTTTGGAGCTCAAAGCCAGCCTGATGTGCCAGCCACCAGCTCCAAGGGCACAGAGACAATGAGATGAGCTGGCCTGACACGGGGTACACTGGGACCACCTCCAGCTGCAGTCTCTGTCCCTCAGTCCTGCCTGATCAACAGGGCACCAAAGGACCTATGTATGAACGGCACCAGTCAGGGTGCACACAGACAACAGAAATCACACCAGTAATTTGAACAGAACAAACTGTAACATAGAAGTGTTTTAACTCATAACAAGAGATCCACTCCTGAGAAGGGATAAAAGAGCTCTAAGAAATACCGTAGGGCCAAGGGGAAGCTCCAAGGAAAGAGCCAACTTGGCTGAGACTCAGACCTCAGGGAGAGGGTGTTCGTGGGGTTTTCTGAGCCATTTCTGATCCATAGCCAGGGCCAAGACTGGTGATATGGGAGCCTCTCCAGGGTATTAGCAAATCTCGGTGGAAGGTGAAAGCCCCTGGGTGTCACACGTGCCACTGGCAACCATGCCATAGGAGTCAGAAAGGGGAAACAACTGCAACCAAGCAAGAAGAAAAGCACTTTCCTCCTGCAATGTCTTTCCAGAACTTCCTGGTGACAAATCTAACAACAACAACAAAATGTTTACAGGGTCCAGGTCCAGCATCACAGAGCAGGGCAGAGAAGTATGGATTTGGAGCTCAGAAGCAATAGATGAGTACCTAGTTGTAGTGCTGTTTGCAACAGCCTCAAATTAGAAATAACCCACATGCTCATCTATGAAAAAGGTTAAGTAAGCAAAACGTGGTAGGAACATACAATGGAATAGTACATTGCAGTAAAAATAAGTAAATTCTAGCCACTCACATGGCTGAAGCTTAGAAACATAAAGTTGAGTGGGAAAAGAAGCTGCAAAAGACAACATGCTTACAAAGCTTAAAAACCAATAACATGACATGATACATTGTTTAGCTATGCATATAGACACAGAGGAAGCTATTGAGCAAAATAGGGGCACCTGAGTGGCTCAGTCAGTTAAGGGTTAGACTTCAGCTCAGGTCATGATCCTGTGGTTTGTGGGTTCAAGCACCCCATCAGGCTCTGTGCTAATACCTCAGAGCCTGGAGACTGCTTCAGATTCTGTGTCTCCATCTCTTTCTGTCCTTCCTCCCCTCACACTCTGTCTCTCTCTCTCTCTCAAAAATGAATAAACATTAAAAAAATTAATGAGCAAAATAATGAAAAAATATCCAGAGGAGTGGTTATCTCTGGGAGTGAGATGGATATAGGACTGGGAAAAAGCACATGGTAGTTTCAAATATATTGGTAATATTCTAGTTCCTATATTGATGGCAAGTTCATGAGGATTCACTTAATTACTATGCCTCATAATTTACATGAATATAACACTTATTACATATACACCTTTGTGCATGTCAAATATTGCTTAATAAAGTAAAAGGAATCAAATTATATGAAGTGAGTTGTGAGTTACCTGGTCTAACAACAGCTCCTGTCCAAAAAGCTTGTATATCTGAATTGATACAGCTCCATATGAACCAGCATGTACCAGACTATTGGCAAAACAAACGGAATCCTTGCAGAAACGTAAGCAAAGTGCCCAGGATAAAGGAAGCTGTGGTCCCTCTCCATCACTCTGTGAGGATCAGATTACCTCGGGTTATCTGTCCCCAGTCCTGAGGGACCTTCCAGGAACACAGACCATCTGGAGTACTTTCCAGTAACATACGAATGGCTTTCTTGTGGTATGAAGACCAGATTTAGCCCAGGTCGTTCACAACCTGGGACAATGGTAGGAGAAGTTGGAGGGAATTGGATCTTGGCTCAATTAAAAGAACCTGTGAACAACTGAATATGACAAGTGTTGGTGAGGATATGAAGAAAATGCAATCCTTGTTTCTTGCTGATGGGAATGTAAAATGGTAAAGCCATTGTGGAAAATGGCATGGCATTCCCTCAGAAAATTAAACATATAATTACAATGTAATCCAGCAATTCTATTTCTGGGTATCCATCCAAAAGAATTGAAAACAGAGACTCAAACAGATAATGTTCGTAAAAGCATTACTCCCAGTAGCCAAATATGAAAGCAACCCAAGTACCTCTTGACAAATGAATTGATAAAGACAATGTGGTCTATACATACAGTGAATATTAATCGTAAAAAGTAAGGAAATCCTGTCATGTACTACAACATGGATAACCCTTGAGGACATTATGCTAAGTGAAATAAGCCAGGCACAAAAGGACAAAACACTGTATGATTCTACTTACACAGGGAACTAGAAGAGTCATACATATAGAAACCCAAAGCAAAATGGCGATTGCCAGGGGCTAGGTGGAAGGGCTATGGGGAGGTAGTGTTTAACGGACACAAGAGTTCCAATTTGGGTAAACAAAAAACTTCTGGAGATGGATGGTGGGGATAGCTGCACAACAATGTGAATGTACTTAATGCCATTGAATTGTGCACTTAAAAAATAGGAACTTTGAGGGGTTCCTGGGTGGCTCAGTTGGTTAAGTGTCTGACTCTTGAACTTGGCTCAGGTCATGATTTCATGGTTCGTGAGTTTGAGCTCCATGTCAGGCTCTGTGCTGACAGCATGAAACCCACTTAAGATTCTCTCTCTGCTCCTCTCTCTGCCCCTCACCCCCTCTCAAAATAAATTAGCATTTTTTAAGTAGTAAATTTTACGTTATGCACATCTTACCACAATTTTAAAAAAAGACCATGTGTATTGGCTAGAATGGGCTGTCTTGGCAAGTTCCCTGTTACTAAGAAAGTTCACACAGAGTCTGGTGACCATTTTGTTGGGAATAGGCTAGCTTGGGAGCTGGCAGGGCTCTGGTCAAAGGCTCTGCTTGCAAGAGCCCAGTGTAGAGCTGCAGGGTATGGAACAAAAGCAGGCTCCCTCCATTGCAAAGGGCTCAGCCTCCACCTAGTTACAGTAGGTGGGTCTCGCCAGTAGGCTGAGCTATACCCCATCATAGACACCTGGGCCCCTGGGGAGGCACTGCCTCAGGAGGCTTGATATCCACAGGAGGAAGGTGGGTCTGAGGAGACCCATGAGAGCCATCTCCCCAGGAGTGAACTTAACTGCTTTGGGGTTCAGGCCCAAGTCTCAGGTTCTCAGTGTTACCAAACACCCTCTGCATCCATCACGGTGTTGATCTCTGGTAGGACCAGGCCCCTGGGTAAGTCCCACTGCAGATTACCTGGTATTGGCCCCTGACCAGGATTCTGGCCTAGCCCAGCACTGACCACCAGGCTCCAACCCGAGCCAGCTGACCTCTCAATTCTCTCCAGTCCAGCCAACTTTCACTGTTTCCTAAGGGTGATCAGGGCCCAACAAGGGGAACTTCAATGTAGTCTCATTGATAGTATAAACACTTAAAAGTCTAAACTTTGAACTGCAACAAACATCCAGACAGTAAAAGAAATTAGAGGCAATCTATGTCAAAACTTTCTGACAAGTTTAAAAGCTCAGTCCTCAACAAGAATAATACCTGGACCAGATTTCGGGTCACCTCTTCTGCCCTGACTTCCCCAAGAGAAAGTGGTTTTGAAATAACGAATCAAACTTCTTACCTGTCCTTATCCTTCAAGACTCATTTTCAAAGGCACCTCTCTCAGAAGTCACCCATTTCACTGAAGCATAATCAGGCATTTGTCCTGTGTCTTCACAGGGCTTTTGCCCGTCTTCTACCTGCTGTGGTTTTCTTGCCAACCAGGTCCAGAAGCTCAGTGAGGGCATAATTTAGAATACTCAGCACAGTGCCTGGAATGCAGTAGACACTTAACACAAGGTTGCTGGAAAAGTGAATGCACGCATGCATAAAACTGAATACAGTGAAAGCATAATTTTTAGCTCTGAGCCCAAAGTTTGCTTGACTCATTATGACACCTAGTGGTGATTAGTCTCCATTGCAGACTCCCCCCAAAATCCGCATAATTACAAATTTCCCTTTGTTCCAGCGAAGGCCCTCTGAGTGCCAACTATGTGGCAGGGACCATGTGAATGCAGGGGACACCTAGATGAGTTGGTCAGTACCTATTCTCGAGGGGTTTTACTCCAGAAGCACCAAGTGCTGCTCACGACCACAGAGAGTCAGTACCAGCATGAATGTTATACCACTGTGGGGAGAAATGAAGGACACCAAAGCTCCAATGGGCATGGACTCAATGTGGAGAAGGGTATCTTCTGAGGGAAGTGGAAACCCTATTACCTGAGCTACCTCATAACATCATCCTGTTTATCGTTCCCTTTAAAGCTAAGCTGGGTTCCAAGTTTTGAGGCATTTTCCCAATATTGCTCTAGCTTCTTTCAACATTTCTGGAGATGTAATACCTAAAGCCACCCTGGCTTCCCTTATTCCTCCTCCTATGGAGAAAGGATGCTGGGGAAGGAATCTGAGAAAGAGAACCTAGTCCTGCTTTTTAGTCTCTATTTTCTCTAGCCCTTTATTCCTCTACTTCTTCAACCAAGCTTGAAAAAAATAAATCCCAACTAGGTAACCATTTGGGAAGCAAAAGTAGAACTGGGCTTCTTATTCTAAAGTATATATTTTAATATATTTTGTTTATAATGTTATATATTTTTATATAATATATGTACATATAATACATACACATAAACTTGAGATCATTTGTCTTTCAATTATGTGAAGGAATAATTTTTAGCTATGGACCAAAATAATACTTGGCTCATTATGACACTTAGGTCTCATCATTAAATAAATAAATTTATGGTATACTGATCCTATGGGATACCAGTTAGCCACTAGATATCAAGTTTAATGCTGTGTTATGTTCAGAATATATTGCTAAGCTTTAACAACAGTAACAAAAATGCTAGAACTATCTCTAAATCCACAAAGATGCCATGACTGAAAAGATGTTCATCAAAATGTTAACAGTGCCTTATCCATGTGTATTTAGGCCCATTTACTTTGTTTGCATATTTTTAATATTTTTATATGGCAAGAATGCATTGTTTTAAAATCAGAAAAAGATGAGCTATTCTATTTTCATCAGAAAATCCAAGAGCAAACAATGAATCCCTGCCTTTCAAACGTATCCAATCCAGCTACTACACTTGGCTGATGAGTCAGGAGATAGATAGATAGATAGATAGATAGATAGATAGATAGATAGATAAAGAGAGAGAGAAAGAAAGAAAAAGAAAGAAAGAAAGAAAGAAAGAAAGAAAGAAAGAAAGAAAGAAAGAAAGAAAGAAAGAAAGAAGAAAGAAGGAAGGAAGGAAGGAAGGAAGAAGCACATAGGTATATAGACTGATAGAAGCATTACCTTGTGAGAAGAAGAGAAAAGCTACATTCTAAGATTCAAGGTGAACTATATGGTTCCTACTTTCCTTTGGAGTAACAGTTCTTTCTAATACCCTTAACAAGGCTAATGGACAGTAAGAACAATCCATAACAATATATACTATATAAATTCAAAACATAAAGGCAGTTGTGAGCAGAGACCTTGGGTTTTCCAAGTCACAGGCTCGGGTAGAGCTTCTCTGCCTGGAACAGACACTTCCCAAGGCTCACATTTACAGTAAATGTAATTACACTTTAATGGCATTCATCTCATTCTGTCACTTTTTCCATAGCTCCTATTTTTAACCAGCACAATGGGAACATTTGTCCTCTGATTCACTGATGAGTTTTTAGGCCAGGAGTCTGGCTTTTAAAATGACAGTACCCTTAATCCTATTGCTGAAGTTTTAAATGAAATAACAGCCTGTAATTAAAACAATGGAACACAGGCAACCTCAGTGGGATAAGAATAGCAACTCAACACCAAATTCAGGTAATGGGATATATCAGCCACTGTGCTGGACGGCAGGAAAGGAAGAACAAGGTTCTAATCCCAGCTTTGTGGCCTTGTGAGTCACTTCACGGTCCTGTAATGTAGTCACTATGAAAAGGGGCACGGATTCTTAGATTCCATCAGTCAGGTGGACCCAATGGGAGTGATGAAAGTCAATCCAGGGCTTCTGCACCCCCGGAAGAGTCCCTGGTGACAGTTCTACCCACTCAAGCAATGCACTTGGGACTGGTGCTGATGGGGCTGTTGAGGCTCTCTGTCCCATCATATATCATGAAAAGGTGAAGCCTCCATCATCTCCCCTTAATTCTGTAATCTCACACTGTAGTGAGAATGACTGTCTGTGATGTCTGGGGCTAGGTCACAAAAGGCTACATGGCTTCTTTCTAGCTGTCTTCACACACTCTTGGGACATTCCCTCTCAGAACCCAGCTATCAGGATATGCAAAGCTGGGTTATGACCAACACACAAGCAGGTGCTCCAGCTGAGCCAGGCTTCGAGCTTGGCCTGGACACAGGAGTGAAGAAGCTACAGCCGCCGGAGTCCTTCCTAGTATCCTGAGTCTTCCTCACCAATCAACACTGTGGAGCAAAGGCAAGACGCTAGGTCTCGGTCCATGGAATTTGTGATCATAATAAAAGGGTGGTTGTTTATGTCACTAAATTGTGGTGAATCAATGGGCAGCAGTAGCAGCTGGAGCTCCATATCATATGTATGAGTTCATGTAATAAATACTTACCTAGTGCTTACTGTGTGCAAGGCCCTGTCTAAAGCAAGATACAAATATTAATTTGTATTATAGTATTAACCTTCATAATAGCTCTGTGAGACCAATACTATTGTTGTCTATGTTTTACAGTTGAGGCAACTGACACTCAGAAAAGTTAAATAACTTGCGCAAAGTTGCACAGCTACCAGAGCACTTACTAGGTACTTAGGTTCTGCCCAAATCTTTGGTGCCTAAACTTTATGTACGAACTCTATCTAGGCCCCAGCATCCGCTCCGCATCCTTTCTTCCTTTCTACCTTGCCTTGCTATGATCAGACACTCCAGGGAAACCCATGTATATTGCACACCTCAAGAAAACACTAATAGAAAAATGCTTTGTCCTGAGGAAAGGGCAAGTTCATTATGCACCTTTCAGACCGACCCCATGGTGACTCCCGGTCCTGACCTGATTTTTTGCAGGCCGTAGGCAGGGGCTAATTTACATTGCTGCAGCCACGCATGCAGCCAGAGATTGCTTCTTGAGCTGCAAGCCCTTGCTTAGCAGTCATTTTATTTGGGTACATGTTGAGTTCCTTGAGTTCTTGTGTGCTTACTCAGCAGGCCTGCTGTCTCCAAAAGAGGACTCTGCATGATAGTGGCCTTCAAGAGCTCTCAGGAGTTCTTAAGCATTGGCTTTCTTTGCTTCTGTAAACATTTATACACACCCACTAGCAAATCCTGATCAATAAAGGATAATGTTTTGTGGTCTTTTAGCAGAAACTCTCTTTCTTAAACTCTACTTCTGCCACTTAAAAGTTTTCCCTAAAACTACAGCGTCAAACTCTGATTGCGGTGCCATTAGATCATGCAAAACTCCTGCGCAGATGTCTCCTCTACTTTAGGTATCAATCGAAAATGAAAAAAAAACCATTTCCTTTGGTTGATCCTTTCCAAACAAATAAAAGCCCTGGGTAAAAAGCCCTAGCTTCTTACCCACCTACTGTTTTATTTGCTCACTTAAAAGTAATTGTCAGTGTGGCACCTGGGTGGCTTAGTTGGTTAAGTGTCTGACTTGGTTTCTGCTCAGGTCATGATCAGTTTGTGAGTTTGAGCCCCACACCGGGCTCTGAACTGACAGCAGGGAGCCTGCTTGGGGTTCTCTCTCTCCTTCTCTCTCTGCCCCTCCCCACTCACTCACACTCTCTCTCAAAATAATATACTTTTAAAAAATGTTTTAAAGTAATTGCCAGCAAACATCACAGATTCTTCCCTCCCTCCCCTTCGACCCCTCTCTTTCAACTGTCCTTCTTACCTTCCCTCTCTCCTTCTTCACCCCCTCTCCCTTCCTTTTTTCTTTCTTAAACTATGTACCTATTGGGTTTAGAGTTAAGAACTATGAGAGGTCAGATACAAGTGGACAACAGGAGAAGGCTAGTATAGCACCTATTTGACATAAGCCACAACATGTTACAAAATCCTTAGTGGCAGATCCTATACACCTCAGAATTGATTTCAAAGAGATCCCACCCTCCTCTACTATTCACTGACCAGCATACAAATATATCCACTAACACTGAAGTTCATTCTCCCAAGACCTCTCACTGCCAGGAATATTAGCAGCCAGGTCGGCTATGGGAAGCTGGGACAGATTAAACAAGACACCCGGGAGGGAGTGCTCAAGTTCAGAGCACTTTCTTTCTGCTTCATGTCCTGCCCGTTTGATTCTATTTTCTCTCTCATACTCACTCTAACACAATGAAAACTGGAAAATGTGCCTTGAACCCCAGTGATCTTCATCCCATCATCTCTGAACGTGGTCCTGTGCTGCTATGAGCTGTACATTATTCTAAAATAATTCACATTTTAGAATCCCAAAAGAGAAGAGGAATGGCCTAAATGCTACCTAGCCCAGTACATGGCCTGATGTGACTCAGAACCCCTTATGTTAATGTCATTCCTGTAATTTAGAGGGTACATCCATTAAAAGGGCTGATGAATAGTCTGATAACCCAATCAGCCAATATGCAGTAGAGACTTGATAGAGAAAAGTCAATCCAAAACATAGCATTTAATCTACATGGAGGAGAGTTGTCTTGGAAAGTTACAAATATCACACCGTAAGAATATAAAATCCTCTTATGCTTTATACTGAGACTTTTACTTGCTAGGACACCAAGAAAATAAATGATCGCCTAAAGAGAGAGAGAGAGATGGGTATTTCTTAATGTACTAAAAAAATGTAAAAGTGCACAGGAAAAAAATAGATTATGCAAGGAGGATTATGTAATGGCGGAAGTGTAAAAGGGAAGCAAATTTCCCAAAGTTCCCCAAAGGTTAAAATATATAATTTCAAATTCTTCCCAAATTGTACTGACAAACTTTACCTTAAGAGTTTATGGGTCATGGGAGGCCTGGTTTAGAATTGCATGTATTAAGGCCTGGCAATCAATCTCAAATGAGCAGATTTACCAGGATACCAAACCCTGAATGTTTTCAAAACAACAGGATGCTGGTGAGGATGACTATGATGATGTCAGTGAAGACTACTGTTATTACTACATCAACAACAATAGAAACTCAGCAAACTGTGCTAAGTACTGTATAAATCTGAGCCCATTTAATCCTCAAGATAACTGTATTAGTTGGATCCTTTTTACAGGGGAGAAAACCCAAGGCACAGAGAGGTTAAACACACTCTAGTGACACCATGACAAGCCACCAGCTCTGCTCAGGTGATATAAAGAAAAAGGTGCCTGCTCTACGAAGACTGGTCATTTGCAGGTAATCTGGAGTCACCCCAAGTTTCAGGGTGTAGAACTCATCCTACATAGTCAAGAATATCCTTTGTTGACTCTAAGGTAATCAAGTCTGAAGGGTGGATTTGAATCAATATAATTTCACATTTAGTTACAAACCAGAATACCAATTTATTAATGTAGAGATTCCTAAACTTCCATTGGTTCATCGCTCAGTAATATTTTCACTGTAACCTTAAGAAAAAAAGGAAATATTGGAGCACTTGGGTGGCTCAGCTGGTTAAGCTTCTGACTCTTGGTTTCAGCTCAAGTCATGATCTCATGGTTTCTGGGATTGAGCCCTGCATCTGGCTCTGCCCTGGGGCCTGCTTATGATTCTATCTCTCCCTCTCTCTCTGCCCCTCCCCTGCTCATGCACATTCACACTCTCAAACTTTTTTTAAAAAAAAGAAAATATCTAATCATTTATTTTATGAAGTACTAGGGCCAAACAACTTAATGAGCATTTATGTTCTAAAAACGTTTAGCTATTAGAAAAAATTTGAAAATTGAATGAAAATATACTTACTTCATTAATTACTAATGTGATGTGAGTGCCTGTCAGGCTCTGCACTTTCTCCAACCTTGATATTTGATCAGACGCTGTCACCTTCATTCCCTGCTCCATGTTGATTTTTGAGCTATACCTGCTTTTCTCACAACAACTGCCAAAAACCCTGCTTTGGAAAGATATGACATCATCAGAGGAAAGTAGTGCAAGCTAACACTTAACGTGACTACTTGGAGCTGGTATTTCCTGCGGTGTTTGATAAATTGCAGCATGGCTGTGTTTCCCTTGAAAACAGAATATCCCATTCCTGTGAGCTTGGTGTGGGAAACTGGGGCACTTCGGTGCAGTTTGGGAACTGCATTAATTTACACTACAAAACATAACTGCCAAGTGTACTGTACTTCTCACATTTTCTTCCCAGTGACATTGGGAAACCAAAACAGAAAGCCTTTGGGACCCAGAGTCAGTAAGGGGGGTAACCTGGGGCTGACTAATCTGCTCTGACTTTGATTTAGTTACTGCAATTACAATGCAGTCCAGTACAAGTACAGATTGCATTAGCGGGTGTGTGTGTTTACTATTTCACTTGAATATCTCAAACCCCAGGATAAAACAAAAAGGTGCAAGTTATTTATTCTTTTCTATGACGTTTGCTAAAAGGCAAAGGACTGATTTATTATTACTAAGTACAACTCCTTTTGAAATATATATGCATTTTAAAATATTTCTTTAAAAATTTTTCAGTGCCATCTTACAAAAACTGCATTGGGCTTTTAAAGTTTATTTATCAAGAGAGAGAAAGAGAGGGAGAGAGAGAAGTGGGGTGGAGAGAGAGAGAGCAGGCTCCCTGCTATCAGCACAGAGACCAACATGGGGCTTGAACTCATGAACTGTGAGATCATGACCTAAGCAAAAGTTGAGCTGGACACTTAACAGATTGAGCCACCCAGGTGCCCCAACAGTATTGGTTTTTTATTGAAAAACAAAACTGTAGTCATTTTAATCAGTAGGTAAGGAACAGTAGGAGCATTTTTCCTATTAGGAAGTTTGTATTTTCAAGATTTTAAATGTCAATAAACAGAAATGAACTAGAATGGTCAAAATAAGCCACTGTGAGATGAGCCACCTCATCTCACCAACGCAAAGCACACATTACCCCTTATTTTGACATCCCTGAGGTCATAGTGCATCTTGCAGTCGCTGTGGGCCGGGTGGAACACTTATCGCTCGCCACCTTCTGGCTGGATTAAGAAGTGCCAGCATCAAACCTAGCAGAACATGGTTTCAGAGCTGCACTCAAGAGCCCATTTTAGGAACGCCTTAACCAGTGTGTTTGCTTGTATTCTCCTTATGCATGCGCCAGAGTGATATACGACAAGAATTTATGTTTGAATGTCTAAGAAAGTTCTTTCAAATCTATAAAATAGGACTAACTTCCATGCAAGTTCAGACTCACCTTGTACCACCAGCATCCCACCTAAAAGGACACACTGTTATCTGTCTGCCCAGGTTTGTCTCCCAGGCACAGGCATTTGCTGTCTTTATGCAAGCACAGCCCAGAAGTGCAGGGGAGTTAAATCTGGAAGCGGGCTTCAAGGGTTGGGGGGCAGGACTGGGAAATAAATAACTCAGGCTTTATCGGTGGGTGGACTTTGTGCTTCTTCAGAGTCCTAAAGGGACTGAGTTCCTACTGCCTACCTATGGCACGGACCTCACTCTCAGCCTTATGTTTGCCTTTTCCTTTCCCTGCCACCCTCTCTCAGCTTCCTCCCTCCTGCTCCCTGGAGTCTCCTCTCAAACTCTGCACCCAAGTCCTTGGCTCAGGCTCTGCATTTGGGCAGATCCAAACTAAGACTTGTGCCAAACTAAGACGTATGACAGTCAAGAACTGAACACCACCTTTCTTACAGTAGTTACAATTTCCATTTTGCCACTATATTTTTAAAATAAACTTTATTTTTTGGGTATAGTTTTTAACTTACAGAAAAATTAAGAATATAGATTTCCCATATACCCCACACCCAGTTTCCTCATTACATTTTACAATAGTATGGTACATTTGTTACAATTACTAAATCAATATTGATAATCATTCATAATCATTGATGAAGCCCACACTTTATTCAGAATTCTTTTGTTTTTAGCTACTATTTTCTTCCTGTTCTAGGATCCCATCCAGGACACCACGTTACATCTAGTAGTCCTCTGTTTCCTTAGGCACCTCTTGGCTGTCAGTTTTTCACATTTTTCTTGTTTTTAATGACCTTGATAGTTTTGAGGAGTTCTGGTAAGCTATTTTGTAGAATGTTCATCAATTGGGATTTGTCAGATGTTTGCAAAAAAGACCAAAGAGGTAAAGTGTCATTTTTATGATATCATATCCAGGGTCCATACTAATAAATGACTTACCACTGTTGACTAGGACCATGATCACCTGCCTGAGACAGTTTGTCAGGTTGCTGCACTGCAAATTTACTATTCCCATCGCCTTTCCATATTATAAACTTTGGAAGGAAATCATTACATGCAACCCATGCTGAAAGGTGGAACATCTTAAGCCCAAAGTATCTACAAAAATTATTTAGGATTCTGCAAGAGAGATGGTTTCTTCTCCTCCAATTATTTATCTATTCAATCATTTATCAGCATGGACTCACGGATGACTTTATACTTTGGGTTATAATGCAATATTTATTTTGTTGCTCAAAGGGTTCCAGCTTTAGCCATTAGATTTTTCAGTTGTCTCCTTCATCCTTTTGACATATTCTGATCATTGTGGGTTTTTTTTTGTTTTTTTTTTTTTTTTAACATTTCTTTCCTTTCTGATGCTACAAGATGCTTCAGGCTAATCTTGTATATTTCCTGCTCCAGTTTTAGAATCAGCCATTTCTCTAGAGCCCTAGCTCCTTTTTTGGAGAACAGTATTAGAAGCCAGTATCTGCAGGTCAGGTGTGGTCTTTGCTACTAGGGTGTCATTGCTTTTAGGTCCCCTCAGCTGACAGAGCAATGAAAAAAAAATGTGTTTACTAGCCTACGTATGTTCACTATCTAAATACGTAATCATCTGTATCTATATTAAGTGAAATAGTTCACACCAATGTCTCCAATTCTAATCCATTATCCCATAGATCATTTTAACCTCCTCTCCTTGCTGTCTGTAACCCCACTTTGCAGTGAAACTGATTCTCATCATCTGCTATCCATTTAATTGTTCAATTCTAGTACATAGTCTAGCAGTGTCAGAATTATTAAACCATACTACTGTGAGAAATAACTATCAACTAGAGTACAATGCTTATCTTTTGCCTTTCATCTTACTGATTCATTTCCAAGGTTACTTAGATCCGAATCTTCCCTGAAACCCCTTCTATTAGGTGATTCCATATATTTGTAATACAGTTGGATTGTTTTATCACATCCTGCAGTCCATCAAGGGATCTCCTCTCTACACTTGATCTTAGCCAAAAGGCTGAGAAGCGATGGGGGGCGGTGGGGGGGAGAAATCTCCTCTCTAAATGAAATTTTTAAATATGCATACATTAAGGCTCACTCTTTGTATTATAAAGTATATGCGCTTTGACATACCGACATATTATCATTCAGAATAGTTTCACTGCCCTAAAAATTCCATGTGCTTTACCTACTTAACCTTTCCACCCTCCCCCAATCCTCTGGTAACCTCTGATCTTTTTAGCCCATCCATAGTCCCACCTTCTCCAGAATGACATATAATGGGAATAACATAGTATACAGCTTTTTCAGAGTGGTTTATTTCAGTTAGCATCCATGCTTTTTTGTGGCTTGATAGCTCATTTCTTTGTATTGCTGAACATTCTATTCTGTCAACATACCACAATTGGTTTATCCATTCATCTATCCATAGGCATTTTGGTTGTTTTGGTGATTATACATCAGCTGCTAGCAACATTTGTGTGCATGTGAAGTTTCACATCTGTTGGTTAAGTTCCTATAAGCATGGCTTCTGGATATGGTAAGACTATTATTGTCTATTTACATTTATTGTGATTACTGTGTTAGATTTATAGCATTTTGGTTCCTATGGTTTTGCTTTTTTTGGTCTTCTTTTAAATTAAAACAGGTTCCCACCCTCCATGCCCCAACTACTTTAAAAGTCACATACTCACTTTCTTTTATTGTTACCTTGAACAAAATATTTTTTTTTGAACAAAATATTTTTTACATGTGTACCTTTGCCAACCTCCTAAATACTTTTTAAGGGTCTAAGAACATTTAAACTCCAATTAAGCCTTCAACGTGTAGCCTATTTTGTCCTGTTTTTTAGTTCCATCTTCCCATTAATATCACAAATAAGGCATTATTTGTACTGTTGTAGGTCAATGTTCATCCAGATTTATCTATGTTTTTGGTCACAATCCTTTCTTGAACTTCAGACCTTTCAACAGATGGTGGTCCTTCTGCACCACTAATCTTCTAAACTTCCCTTTAGTGAGAGTCTATTGATGACAAACTTCCTCATTCTGTTGGAATGTCTATTTCATCCTCATTCCAAAATTACAGCTTCACCACATATTGATTCTTCATTAGTACTTTTTGTTGTTTTTCTTAACCCACTGATAATACTAGCCATCTTTCTGGCTTTCCTTGCTGCTGAGAAGTCAGTAAGCCCTACCATTACTCTGTTGTGGGTAATGACTTTTCTGACTACTTGTACAAATCTGACATTCTGCAGTTTTATACATACACACACACACACAGATTTATTGTATGTAACTTGCTTAAGACTTATATAGCTTTCTGAATCTGAAGGCTGGTATCTTTCACTGGTTCTAGAAAATCTGTCTTTACCTTTTCAAATATTACCAATTTCCAATTTTTTCACTCTAAAACTCTTAAGATTATGTTAAAACTTCTCAGTCTCTCTTCCATATCGCTTTCCTAATTTTTATATTTCTATCTATTTATCTCTGTGTGTTACCTACTGAGTAATCATTTGTCTCTACTTTCTGGTTCATTCTCTTTTCCACTGGTGGCCAGATTTATTTTTATATAAGAAATTCTCATTTACTCTTCTTAAATACATATTAAATGTATTCATCTTATAGCTTATACCTGAAAATTCCACTATCCTAAAAGTCTTTGCAGTCTGACTGTACTATCTGTTTTCCACTGGCTTTCATTCAAGACACCTTATTTGAAGCACCCTGTGATTCTGTGGGTTGTGATTTAGGACTATGAGCTCACATTCCTTTGGAGCTTTGTCTATAAAGAGTGTCTGAGGACTACATTAAGGTTGTGTTCTTACAGTGTGGATATGCAGCTGCTTTAGCCATGAGCTCAGGGGCATTACCAACTTAAGAGGACTTTCAGAACTTGGTCTGAGAAGTTTTTAGACAACACGTAACATGAGAATTCAAACTACTTTTGACCTCTGAGGATGCTTTCCTTTTTTTTTTTTTTTTTTTTTAATGTTTTATTTCTAGGAAAGAGAGAGAGAGAGAGACAGCTTGAGCAGGGGAGGGTCAGAGAGAGAGGGAGTCACAGACTGAAACAGGCTCCAGGCTCTGAGTTGGCAGTCAGCACAGAGCCCGACGCGGGGCCCGAACCGCGAGATCATGACCTAAGTGAAAGTCGGACACTTAACCAACTAAGCCACCCAGGCGCCCCGGATGCTTTCCTTTCTTGCCAGTTCAGCTACAACTTAAGAACATTAAAAATATATATACCTATCCAACATTCTGAGTTATCATCAGGTGAGTTGTTCAGATCAGGTAGAGGCAGGGCATCTAGATTACTCTTCTGTTTTATCAAGCAAGGTGAAAGTGGTGAGCAGAAAGCTAGAATGGCTGAGGTTTTCTTTGCTGACAGGCAGGTGACTTTATCAGGAAAAATGTGTCAGCTGCTCCTAAGGGAGACCAAGATGGAAGTTACTTCTTTCCCAGTAACCGAAGTCCAGAGAAGGCAGTGAAGAGCTGGATTATAGTGGCTCCACAATGTCATCAGGAATATTATCCTTAGAGCTTTGCCTCTATAAAGATATACCCAATGGCCCAAGTAGGCTTCAACTACATCTATACTTCTGTCAGAAAGTAGGGGGTTAAGTCCAAAGAGGGCACATGCCAGCCATCTGTCCCTCTGAAGAGGCTTGCCCAGCCAACTTCCCCACCTCCAACTGGCAATCTGTAGCTCCTAGGAGGCTGGAAGTTTAATCTTTTGGCTGGTCCCATTGTGCTGGAATAGAACTGGAGATTCCTGGATACCTCATAGGCAAATAGCAGTCTCTCCCACAGAACCTAAACATTTTCACTGTCCGAGGCTCCACATCAAGAGAGAGACTGAAATCAAGATGATGATTTACTGGAACAAGTTCTTAAGAATATGGAAGAGAATACGGTCAAAGGCACAGAGGGAGGGTTTAAACTTGGGAGACTAGACACATCTTCACTTGAGACTGAATGGAACAGAAAGTGAAGATAGGCCACTGTGCAGGTATGGATGGTTAAGACTAGAAAACAAGGGGATTCTTTGTAGCATACAAGTGACAAGGTCTCCTGTGGAGATCACAGAGTTGTAGTGGGAGGGGGTCAGAGTGCAGAAGGCAGAAAGCCTGGACCATCTGCTATGTGAATGTCAACAGTATAAAAAATGCTATTATACTTAATTTATATATGTTATATATGTACACACACACACACACACACACACACATAAAGGTTATTCACACTTGTCACTTCTGGTCTCGTCACGTAAGAAAACTGAATTTAAAGTTAGAGGTAATGAATGACAAAAACAATTTGGGCATTGGTGACAGAGGATACCCTTCTTAACTTTCCTTTCATAACTCTAAAAAGTGCCTTGTATATCTAGTGCTTTTTTTTCTTTTTTAATTAAGAGAGAGTGCAAGTGAGAGGGTAGAGAGAGAGAGAATCCCACATGGGACAGAGAGAGAGAGAAGCAGGGCTCATGCTCACCAGATGCAAGACTCAAACTCACGAGCTGTGAGATCATGACCTCCTCTGAAGTCAGATGCTTAACCGACTGAGCCACCCAGGCGCCCTCTAGTACAACTTTTCTGAAGTACTTCTGAGCCACCCACCCTGGAAGCTCTACGGCAGGTATGTGCCAAAGCAATGGTCTGCAACCTTGGGAAGTGTGGATATAAATTTAGGTATGCAATGAGATAAGCATATACAACTCATCCACATCCTCTTATTCCTCTAGAGATAAAGAAAATAAAGAAAAATCAAATTTATTTGATTATATAGTCTTAACTCCATTTCACTTCTCCCAATTATCATCCCAATTTTCCAGAACCATTTCTTACTGCTTAAGAAAGGGCTACTTAGCACTTGCTTAACACACTTCCCCAAAACCCTTTCCTCTGAACACTGGACAACAGCCTCTAGGGTTCCTTCTTGTTTACTTTCCCTGTGTGAAATTAGATTAACTCAATGCTTACCCATCCAATTGTATCCCCTCTGTCACATCACATTCATGCTTTACATGAAACAAAATTAGTGGTAAATATTAGGGCAAAGCCTCCCAAAATTAACCAACCTGTAGAAATTTGCAGGTCAAGTTCTAAATCACAATAGTCATGTTATGAGAGAGATGTTTCTCTATTTAAATCAAGTTCAGTCAGCATGACTAAAAAGCTGCCTGGGACCTGGGAGCCATGTGGCCAGATAGGGCTCATTAGCCAAGTCCAAAGGCTCCTGAGCTTTCCTTAGGCTCCCACTAAGGGCGTTAATGGGGCCCATGGAGGCAAGATGATGTAGCAGTTTCACACTTACACAGATCAAAGTGGCACAGTGGATATTTAGAGGTACATCCTGCCTGGGCTCCACAGTGGAATAAAGCCTGCTCTTTTCCATCACAGTGGATACTGCCCCCAGCCATGCTCAAGCACTGTTCTCTCAAGAGTTGTGAGCGCTGCAGTGCTCAGGCAAATGCAGCACCCAAGCTTTTCACCTTTATTCTTCCCACGCCATTTTATTTGAATGTCAGCTAACAATAGAAAATCCAAGAAGGCAGCTCTCCCACAAAACCACTGGAACTGGCATGCGAGTGATAGAACTGACCACGCTTGTATCAACCCTGCAATTAAAATTTTATGAAAAATCCTTCAAAAGTAAACTGTCACATAGAATACATTTTTGAAAGTAGCACTGGCTCTTATGTGTATAGAAAAATAAATATTCACTAACACGGATACTTCTGACAGATTAAAATGGGTCACACCTATTTGTCACTCTTTGAATTATAGCAAAAATAAATTCTGCGATATAATCTGAAGGAACTCCAGGCCCTCTATAATTTATATTTTTAATGTTCAACCCTGCATTAAGTGCTACATCATTCAACACAAACATTAAGAGAATATTTCTCTACTTTTTCTATTAATGTCAATTTGACCAGAAGTGTTAACTGCTAAGATTCTAGTTCAGAAAATACCTTGATGTTTTTTACTGATTGAAATACAATTTATCATTTTTGATGTTTTTTACTGATTGAAATACAATTTATCATTTTATGTGTTTATTATCTGTTTACAAAAAAGAATTTAAGATGGCCTTCTGCAGTAATTGGGATTAACTGCTGAGACAAAAATTATTTTAACTAGAAAAAACATTTAAGCAAAAATGGCAATAAACTAGAATCTTTCAGTTATTGTTTTCATACGACAATGTTTTATAAAAATTATTGTCTATTTCTTCTAAATAGGACAAATAGTAAGATTTTCCTATCAATCATTCCTTTAATAATTCTGTTGCTGGCCTTATAAAATAAAAATAAATGATAATGTAACTATAAAACTTAGTTTGCAATTTTTCCACTGTAAAACTTCCTCACGTTATTAAAAAAACTCTATATTTCCTCTTATATGTGGACAAGTAGTGAATAGACAGTTTTATAGCTTAAAATACAAGTGAGGGAAACAGACATCTGTCATACCAACAGCTGGTTTTTATTTTTTTAAGGAAATGTTATTAATTTAAAAAGTTCCAAGAAACGTAATAGGATTCCCAGTAAGGATTTCTGAGTTCTATGAGATTTGAAACATAATTATAAAAGGCTAAAAGCCAAAAGACATTTCTACTTTATCCTTTTTTAAAAAATCCAGATGATTTGTCACATCAAGGAAATATGGCACATTACCGAGGCCATAGCCTTAGTCATCCTCAGAATCACTGTCCCTTCTTGCGGGGATAGAGCACCGCACTGAGGATAGCAAAGTGTCTTCAATTGGTTTCTTAGGATTTTCCTCCAGATCCGTCTTTATTGCTCCAGACTCTGACAGTTTCCACTCCAACTCTACATGATAAAGAAAAACCAAATCATCTAAGACAGTCAGCACAAGACACTTGCCCTCAAGCCCATCAAGCCAGTTTTTTTTTTCTAAGCAGAAACTATGATCATTTTTAGTACTACAATTATAAGGTGCCTAGAAGAAAAAAAATCAGATCCTTAAGGAGGAAAACAAAATACTTTCAAATGGTTTTTCAGAAGATGTGATCAAATAAGATATTACATATATAGTAAAACCTTAGTGTGCAAGCATAATTTGTTCCAGAAACATGCTTGTAATCCAAAGTACTTGTATATCGAAGCGAATTTCCCCATAATAATGGAAACTCAGATGATTCCTTCTACAACCCCAGAATACTCATAAAAATTATTACAATACTGTAATATAATATAAAGAAAATACAAAATATAAAGAAAAATAAACAAATTACCCTGCACTTAACCTTTGAAAACCTTCATGGCTGATGTGAGGGAGATGAGAGAGGAGGTTTACTGTGTAGGGTGACTTTCACTATCGCTAATGGAATCTTTTTCTGCATGGGGGCCATTGTATACACTCACATGGATGTTGACTATAGTATAGTATTAAACTCTTGTCATCTACTGTATTTAATGTAACTGGCAATAAGGCAACAGAGGAAAGGGTCTCTATTGGCAGACAGCCTGACCCAGAATGAAGCAAAGCATTCCTAAGCTTACACTTGGCATGGAAAAGAAAAGGACTGTCCATAGGTGCTTTGAAGTGACAAAAAATACACTAGTGCCAGTTGTAGACACCTTCCAACATTCTGAAAAAACACTGATTTCTGCTAAACACTGCAGCCTGAGACTGAGAATCCAAAACAATCACCCACAATCCGAGAGAGCGAAAGACGCAGAGAGAGAACCACTGGCGCAGTTTGACCATGTGACATTCGGCATCATGTACTACTTATATTGCAAGACATCGCTCATCAAGTTAAGATTTATTAGAATGTCTGCTCTTCTTGCACAACACCCGCAGAACAAGTTACTAGCAATCCAAGGTTCTACTGTATTTGAACCTACATGGTAATTAAAATAAAAAACAAAGACTAACGGGGCGCCTGGGTGGCTCAGTCAGTTAAGTGTCCGACTTCGGCTCAGGTCATGATCTCACAGTTCGTGGGTTTGAGCCCCGCGTCGGGCTCTGTGCTGACAGCTAGCTCAGAGCCCGGAGCCTGCTTCAGATTCTGTGTCTCCCTCTCTCTCTGACCCTCCCCTGCTCACACTGTCTCTGGCTCTTTCTGTCTCTCTGTCTATCTCTCTCAGAAATAAATAAAACATTAAAAAAAAAAAAAAACTAAACCTGTCTTCTAATGACTACAGTTTCTCAATTTGCACAATTTTCCAGGAAAGAAATCATCATGAAACATTCAAAGGAAATACTTTTCACAGTCCTGCTGGCAATCTAATCATTAAATCTAATTTTAGGTAACAAAAGGAAATTCTTAGGCCTCATGTCCAGCATCTCAGTCTATTAGAGTCAAAGGATAAATGAATGATGACATTCTAGAACTTATACAATTGTTTGAAGTAATAAAAGCAGTACCAAGAAAATAAATCAGTGACTAAAGCCTTGGTTCCTAGATTTCATTGTTTAAGAGAGAGAGGAGAACATGTGCATATAAGTGAGGTAGGGACAGAGAGGAAGAGAGAGAATCCCAAGCAGGCTCCACTGTCCAGGCGGAGCACAATGCAGGGCTTGATCTCATGAACTGTGAAATCAGAACCTGAGCCAAAATCAAGAGTCTGAGCCAAAATCAACAGTTGGACGCTCCTTTCAGCCACCCAGGTGCCCCTCACTCTCTTGTAATCAATGAAACTCCACAAGGGTGTGAGATCTCATGAAGTGAAATCAAGGGATGTATTTTCCACTGGAGAAAAGACCCCAGGCAGAACCATGGACTACAGAAGAGATTCTACAGCAAACAGCCTGGCTTAAGTGATGTTCTGTCAATTAAATACTTCCATTAAAATGTGACAACCACTTTATTTAAGTCATATTAATTTAAAATGCTCCATGGAGATCATTAACACCAGTGTTTACACCTCTAGCTACCTCAGTTGAATGTTATGAAAGGAAAAAAAATCTTCATCCTGATTCTTGACTCAAGAATACATTTAAATCCACCTATATCTATATACGTATAGGTGTATGTATTAATGTTATTGTTCACTTACATGTGGTAATCATTGTAAGTCCACTAATCCTCAAATATTTCCTATAAAGACCATAACTACTATTGTATACCCCTCTATCTCCCCTCATTGTGCCTTCTTCAAAAGACCAGAGTAAGATAAAAACATATATTTAGTTTAGAAATATTTAGAAATGCTGTAGGCCTTTGAACATTAGGATAACGTATAATTGATGTAATGTGTGTATGTATGTGCACATGTTAATACTTACCTCATGAGTACCTTATAAGTTATATAAAATAGTATATGAAGTCATACGTTAACATTTTTTAAATTTAATTTTTTTAAAATGTTTTTTATTTATTTATTTTAAGAGAGAGACAGAGAGCATGAGTAGAGGAGGGAGAGACAGACACAGAATCCAAAGCAGGATCCAGGCTGAGATGTAAGTACAGAGCCCAATGCAGAGCTTGAACCCACGAACCATAAGATTATGACCTGAGCTGAAGTTGAATGTTTAACCCATTGAGCAACCCAGGTACCCCTAACATGTTTTTAAAGCAAAGGTGGACACATTTTTTTCAATGAATGATTTAGGCAGAAGCCCTCCATGCCTCAGGTTCTGTCATGTTATGAGTATACACATATTTTGACACCTCATGTAACAGGTAGAAAGGAATAAGACGACACATCCTTCAGGAATAAAAGGATTCATCCTTCAGGAATCAAGAGGCAGAATTCAATAAAATTTTAATTTAACTTAAAAGCCACTGGGGCGCCTGGGTGGCTCAGTCGGTTAAGCGTCCGACTTCAGCTCAGGTCATGATCTCACAGTTCATGGGTTCGAGCCCCGCATCAGGCTCTGTGCTGACAGCTCGCTTAGAGCCTGGAGCCTGTTTCAGACTCTGTGTCTCCCTCTCTCTCTGACCCTCCCCTGCTCATGCTGTCTCTATCTCTCTCTCAAAAATAAATAAAACATTAAAAAAAAAAAAAAAAGTCACTAAGAGGGGCGCCTGAGCGGCTCAGTCAGTTAGGTGTCCAATTTTGGCTCAAGTTATGATCTCAGGGTTTGTGAGTTCCAGCCCTGGTCGGGCTCTGTGCGGACAGCTCCAAGCCTGGAGCCTGCTTTGGATTTTGTGTCTCCCTCTCTCTCCACCTGCTCACGCTCTGTCTCTCTCTCCTTCAAAAATAAGTTAAGATTAAAACAAAATTTATTTTAAAATCCACTAAGATACTCAACTCAGAAAATATTCTTAAACGTTTTTATACATGTATCTACCAGTAATACGTTCATGTGAATTAAACAAAAAAAGAATGCTGAGATATTTAGCTATAACTAAAAACATATTCAACTATAGGGACAAATAAAACCTACTAGACATAAGTATTAAGTATACATATTTTAAAGTCCATTGTGTTCTCTTTTAATAGAATTATTAAAGCCCAGTTGTAACTGTTCTCAGTGACTCATCTAATGAGATTAAATGTGCTTCCTTTCTTTTAACAATCACACAGGGGGAAAGCTGACTTTGACAAATCATCATAACACATGCTTCTTCAACAGAAACATCCCCTCATCGTCTCTAACATGCACTGGTCATCGCTCACATGCCCTGGACCATCTCAAAGAGGCCCTTACCATCTATTGTCAGGTTCATGCCACCAAATACCAGAGGTCCAATAAATTGAGCCTTGATATCTCCTTCAAGGTAAACAAATATCGTAGGCAGATTCCTATCAGGATAATTGGGTATGCAGGTTGTTGAAATGGCTTTGATAAATTTGACATCAGGAAACTTCCTGGCAAGTCCACGGAAGTGCTGATTTATGAGGGCACAGAGAGGAATTCTGTAAAGTAGAAATGGGAAATAATGGTGAGAGAGGAAACCTATAAAACAGAAACAGAAGCAACTGTGATTCTGCATTTATACAGGGCAAAGTCCAACTACCCTTCTACCCTACGTAAACCCTAATAGCTTCACAAATGATTCTGCTACTCCAGCCAAGATGATTTAACATTTTTTAAAAAAGCTTTCTAATACGTTCAGGGAAAATGAAGAACTCAAAATCCAAAATGCAATTTAATTTGATTCAGTAGTAACTCAGGAAAAAAGCTTCAATGTAAAAGATAATTATGTCACCTCTATGTGAGAACATTCAAGATTCAGGAGGTGTAAAAAAAGGTCAAAAAGCATTTCCTGCTTTTCAAAGAACTTCTACACAAGTACACAGCAGGAGAACACGGCTGGAAGTGAGACACAGTGGAGCACCACTGCGTCACTTGCCTGGAACAATTATTATAAAGGTCACCCCCAACATCTAGGAGAATGATTCATACATGCAATTTTGAAATGCCAGAGTTTCTCCGGAAGGATAAATAAGAAATTACTTTTTCAACCAAAGCAATCTTCGTTGCTATAATGTAACAAAGGCATTCTTATTAGTCACAAATATTAACTTGAAAGTCTAAAGACAAAAATGAGGCATTAGGTTTGGGCCAGTCAGCAACAAAAATAAAATACTAGTTAAGAAAACAAACAAACCAACCCTCCACAAACAAACCAACCCTCCAATGTGGATTAAGCGGGGAATGTCCACGGCATAATTTCAAATTAACATTCAAGGACAGTGCATAAGATCAGCTCACCCTTGTTTGTAAAGGTGCAAGATAACCCACAAGCCCTCACCGGCTTTAGTAACTTCTTGAACATAATCCTTTCCTGAGATCTCCAAAACTTCTCCAAATTTATTCTTTAGTTGAGTTGCTTTCCACTCAGCCAGTCTTTGCTGCCTGTACAGCAGGAGGAGGAGAGAGACATCTTACACATACACCCCACACGTCCCACACGCCTTTCACACAGCAGCCTTTATGAAGATCCACATTTATTTATCTGCCACGTGGCAGAAGTCCAAGACTAGTTCACTGAAATCTGCAATATTACTATTTAATCATATAATCCTTTCCGAATGTTATCTCGGTCAGAAAGTTAACTTTTCAAACGACACACATTTTAGTGCAACACAAAAAACCAAACAGTCCCTCTGGGTGGCACTAACCTGTACATTTCAATAGCACGTTCATCTTCCTCATTAAATTCGTCTTCGTTTTCCTCCAGCTCTTCCAAAGTCATATCTTCATATGTTTTCACTGAATGCAGTTAAGTTAGCAAAAACCAAAAAATTTAGAAGATGAACTTGCATTTTGTTTTTCCTCCTTTACTTTTCTCCTAAAGATGTGCACGCAACACCAAGCCAATAAAACTCACTTAGCAAAACCAAAATAAAAAATACCGAAGGTATTATGCTAGTAAGTAGAAGAACTTGAGGGTGTTTTAAAAAAGACAGACCATGGGGCGCGTGGGTGGCTTAGTCGGTTAAGCGTCCGACTTTCGCTTAGGTCATGATCTCGCGGTTTGTGGGTTCGAGCCTCGCATCGGGCTCTGTGCTGACTGCCAGCTCGGAGCCTGGAGCCTGTTTCAGTCTGTGACTCCCTCTCTCTCTGACCCTCCCCTGCTCACGCTCTCTCTCTCTCTCCTAGAAATAAATAAAACATTAAAAAAAATAAAAAAGACAAGACCTATGCTGACATTTGCAGCAAGTCACTCTCCTACTTCCATGCAATTGTAAGGACATGAATGAGAAGTTTCCCGAGTTTATAAAACAAGAAACTTGTATTTGCCTGAACTCACCTGGTCGGCTCCTCAAGCACACACAGCCATGGCCCAGGTGTGTTAACAGTTCTATCTCTGAGGACAAAGGAGGATACACACACAAAGGTGAGTCCTCCCGGGCACACCTCTCCTAGAGTTAAAGGAATTATCACAGGACTTCTTGTTCCCTTGTGGTAGGCAGGCAGCTCTCTTTTCTTTTCACCAACTGCTAGAAAATCTCTATTCCATTTTTACAGCCACGTTCTTGCTTCTTGACATCAGATTTTTGTCCTCCAATACCAACTCCATCACTAAACAACATGTTCTCATCGAGATCAACAACGACCTCCACTTCCTGATGGATGAGCAGCATTAATCTAACCCCCCACTGCCTCCTCTTTGAAAGATGGTCCTCCTCTGGCTTGCAGGATGCCTTCCCTCCTCCTACCTCTATGACTGCCCTTCCTTTGGACCTCGGCTGATTTGACTCCTTTATTTACACCCACTCCCTTGGTGATTGCACCTCATGACTTTTTGCCTCCAGTCCATATTTCTTTGATTTGGAGAAAAACATAGCCAAGTGCCTACCTATCATCTCTATTGGGCTAATAAAAATCTCAACGTTACTGTGTCCCAAATAGAGCTCCTGATCCTAGCTCCAAACTGTTACTCACCAAGCTTTCCTCATCTCAGTTGGTGGTAACTCCATCCTTCAGGCTGCTCAAGCCCAACGCCTTGCAGTCATCCTTTGCTTACTTTTTCTCACACCGTTTACAGGATCCACCAGCAAATCTTATTGGCCCTACATTCAAATTATTTCCAGATCTGACCACTTCTCACCACTTTCACCAATACCATGCAGGCTAGTCCAAGCCAATGGTACCTCCTGCCCAAATTAGTGCAGCAGTTTCCACACTCAACTCCCTACTTTCTGACCTTCTCCCCATCTTCCATGCTCAGTGAGGCAACAGCAGGAGGGTTCTGTCAACATGTCAATCCTCTGTTCAACACCCCAGTGACTTTCACCCCACTAGACATAAAAGCCAAGGTGTTTATTAAAAGATAAAAGGTCCTCAATGGTTGGACCCCTAGTTGCCTCTCTGAACACTCTTTTCTACCATACTGGCTTCGCAGATGATTCTCTAACGTGCTCTTCACTCACTTAAGTAGCTCAATTCAACTCCCTCAGGTCTACCCAAATGTCACTCCTAGTGAGGCTCTCTCTGACTCTATCTAGAATTATACTCACCCCCCTCCTCCTACCCTTTTGAGGCCCTTTCCCCACCTTATTTTCCTATATAAGGAATTATGTATTGCTTATTGCCTATCTCTCCCACTAGAATGTAAGTTCCATAAGGATAGGGATTTGTCTGGCCTGTACACAACTAAAGGTCCAATGCTTAGAATTACACCTGTCAGACGATCATCATTCAATAAACATTCACTGGATAAATGCTTTCTAATGAATCCGCCTCTAAATTAGCTCTAATATATAAACAGAAGACAAAAGTACTATCCCCTGCGATCAATGAAACAAAAAGTAAAACTCAAATATTTTCCTCAGGTTTATCATGTGCCCATGTGACACAGACAAGAAACTGTGGAAATGAAGGAAGCGTCTGAAGTCCCCCTTTTCTACAGCCAAAGAAGCTGAAGGTTAGAGATAGTCCGACTCGCCTGAGGTCCCAGATATATGGTCCATTCCAGCCCTCCAATCCCTGGCTCCCAATTCCTGCTCAGAGCATCCACCAAAGCATTTAGAGGCTTAGAAAGTTGTTTCTTAACCCAGAGAGAGAGAGAACAAAAAAGAATATAAGCAAGCTCACCAATTGACTGCTGAAGGATTCGCTGTTCCTCCTCTTCTGCCTCCTTTTCCAAGTCTTTCAAACTTTCCTTTGAGGGCAAGATGCCTTTTTGGCGTAAGATGTCATTCCACTCAGTGTCTGCATTGGGGTCCTAGTGCAAGTGGACCAAGGACACCATGAGTGCAAAGTCTACTAGGATGGTGCCATATTGAAGAAAGGATCGAACGGGAAAGAAAGGCGGTGGGATTACTCTATGGCCAAATTACTCTGTGGCCTTTTCTGATTAAGTGTCAAATGAACCACAACCCCTGTTCCTTTTCCTTCACTGCACCTTCACTCTGCCCCCCTCCCCAAAACATACACACCCAAGAATTAGTCTTGGGTAAAAATCAGAATATGATGCACAGATCAGTACCAATGCTCGTACCAAGGCTGAGGCGGCTTTTCAATAATTTAACTTGATGACTTGGGAATGATTCATTCAACAGATATTAAGCACCAACTATATGTATTGTTAGTACATAGTAGGGAAGCATGGTGAATGCCAGAATCACCTATTTTACAGTTGAGAGAAAGAGACAAGCAATAAACAAATAAATATACAGATATGTATTACAAATTGTGGCAAGTGCAATGATCAACAGGCTGCTGACCTAGACACTCACAAGGGGTCTGCATTCCACAGCAAGGGCAGTAAGAAACAACTTTCCAGGCAGAGAGACCCGCATGTGCAAAGGGTCCAAGAGCAGAGATACGGAGTATCTCAAAGTTCTAAGTGACTGCAGTAGAATCAGGAGAGCCTGGTGCTAGGCTGACAAAACCTCTACTGGCCCAACCTAGGAGGAAGAGCTGAGATCCCGTGAAAGAGCTCACAAATGACCAACACATGAGTACTAGGGGATGCTGGCACTCTCTGAATCCCTTTACCTGTATTTTACTTAATTCTCACAGGCCTAGGAGAGACATGGCATTTAGGAAGACACTGCCATGCTGGAACAAGTCAAATTAACCAGGATCAAACATCAGAGGAGAAATGTCAAGGTGGGCTCTAGCTCCTGAACCAGCCAAACACTGGTTTAGCATGGTTTGGCAGGAACACTGCTAATGGACCTGGTTTGGAATACGAAATCAAGGAACATCGTGGAAAGGGCACTGGGACAACCAGGCTCCAGCACTTCACTCCGCGTCGCGGTCTTGCTGAGATATATCAAAAGAAACATGAACAGAATCCTTTCAACAGGGTGACCAGAGTAGGCCTCTGAAGAAATGACATTTTCAAAGCAGGGTCCTTGAGGATAGACAGTGCAAAGGAGGCCAGGGCAGCCCCTGGAGCTTCCTCTTCACCACTTCAGAGTGTCTGGCTTCTGACAGACACACCATATTTGTAGATGCTTATCCTTTCCAGCTCCCAATGCCTCCGGCCTCAAGCAAACCCACACTAACTTCTTCTCATTTGCCACTTAGCCAGAGACGATTTAATCAGAATTCTGGACAACAGTGAGGTCTGGGAAGCAGCAGAATGACCTTTGGCAGAGGGTCCTTCGACAGTGACAGAATTCAGTTGTCACAGATTTTTGCTCATTCCCTTGGTATCTTCATTTCCTTTCACTTTAAGTTTTAGGCCAATTCCATTAGAAAATTCCAAACACGGGGGAAAGGGGCCAAAACACACGGGGGATATGATTCTAAAACAGCAACTGAGGAAAGGGACCCTAGGGCTGACTGAGCTCTGAAAGCCAGGGAATCCGAAAGGGGGCGCTCCTCAACCTGTACATCAACCTCAGGGGGAAAGGGGCTGTAACTATCCTCTCCCCCAGCTCTACGTGCAGTCAGGAACAAGGGTTCCTCCAGTGTTTCAAGTTACCCGACTTCTAGGTGGGACCCTTCCCTTCTCCGAGCCTCAGCTTCCACATCCACACAAGGGGCCTAGAACACACCTGCTCAGGTGCTAAGAGAATTAACAAATAGGAAGTAACCCTGCCAGGTAGGATACGACGAGACCTTCACAGACTTTCCAGGATCCGACCTCCAGAAGAGACAGCCCCCAAAGACAGAGACCTGGAGGAGTCAGAACCGCGAGAGTGGGGAGGCCCGGCTCGCCGGTTTCGGCGCGACCACGCCCGCCCTCTCGCACTGCGCCTGCGCTAGGCCTAGACTCGCGTGGCCTCCACCGTGTCGGGGGCGCCCAGCGCTTCCTACGGTCCCACCCCGGACGGTCCGCCGATGACACGGGCCCCGCGAGGAAAAGGAACTGCGGTAGTCTCCAGGGCTCTGCCCCCCAGATTCTTTACCTGCATCTTGCCTAAAATCGCTTAAGCCAGGCCCTCAGCGGCGCGCCCGCCCCTCAGCTCTCTTCCGCGCACGCGCGCAGCCACCGCCCCGCCTCTTCCCCAAGCCCGCCCTTCGTCCCGCCCCCTAGGAGTGAGCTGGGCGGAGCTGGCAGTAAACGAGGCATCTGAGACTGCGCCGGCTCCCCAAGAAACCGGCGCAGAAGCTGTGCGCATGAGCGAGGGAGGCTCTGCCTTCTGTCTGTGGATGCCGCTCGCTTCACGTGACCCGAAACCAATTTTCGGTGCTACCTTATTAGGGCAGGTTTTCGTCTTTGGAGAGGTGGAAGTGAATGGAGGAGGTATCCGGTGCGGTGCGCTTTATCTTGCAGCAGAACCAGTCCTTGTAAAAGAGGTCCTGGCTCTTTCAGTCAGAAATAGAAATGTGGGGGCGCCTGGGTGGCTTAGTCGGTTGAGCGTCTGACTTTCGCTTAGGTCATGATCTAGCGGTTCGTGGGTTCGAGCCCCGCGTCGGGCTCTGTGCTGACTGCCAGCTCAGAGCCTGGAGCCTATTTCAGAGTCTGTATCTCCCTCTCTCTGACCTTCCTCTGCTCTCTCTCTCTCTCTCGCTCTCTCTCTCTCTCTCTCTCTCTCCTAGAAATAAATAAAAATATTTTTTAAAAATGTGTTTCGGTCGATGTTAGAACTAAAAATGATGCAGGGTCATCTGAAATTCACTGGCTATCATTTCAGCGCGGGACTGTGCAGTTAATTCACATGGCATGTATTTTTTGAGAGCCTATTATGTACCAGACACAATTCTAGGCCTTGTGGGTAGAGCAGTATCACAAGAGACCAAAACGGAAAGGTTTAAGTCATTTCACCTAGTTAAGCGTGGTGCAAATTTGCAAAAGTGCTTAACCCTGTGCCAGCACACAGGAGGCACGGGGTAAGTATCAGCAGAACCTTGAATTGTAAAATGCAGGTGCTGGACTCCAGGGTTTTGCCTACACAGCACTCCCAATTTGAGTTAAGAAAGCAATGGCCCTTTTGGGACACCTGGACTAACTTGCCGCCTCTCAGGCAACCAGACGCAAATAATTTGTAGCCACACATCTATGGACTAAGCGTATGACTCCCAACTTTGGCTCTGCATTAGAACCACCTGGGAACCTTCAAACACTGCGGCTATGCCACGGGTCCATCCCCAGTCAAATTAAATTCCTGGAGAAGAAACCAGGACCTGGTAGCTTCTTCAGGATACTCAGGTGTTGATAATATGCAAAACCATTTTCTCCAAGTTAATGTGTAAAAGGTAGCACAATTTTAATTTTTAAACCGAAATATTTTCTGAGGCTAGACAGGTTGATTCTCAAAAGTTTTTATAATGAAATAAAAAACAAGAATGGCAGACTCAGGGGGCAGCTAGGCCCTACCAGATATTAAACTAATATGGTATTGGTGGATGAGCAGGCAAATAGGTCAATGGGGCAGCAAGTTCAGAATTTATCTACAGGTAGAGACAAGTACATACAAACGTTAGTGGGTGCTTAAGATGGCATCTCACTCGCTGGGGAAAAGGGTGGACTTTTTAATAAATGGTGTTGTTACAATCAGTCAGCCATTTGAAAGTAGATAAAATTGGATATGTACTTTATGGTGTATATCAGATTAAAAATTGAAGACTGAAAGTACTAGAAGAAAATATTGAGAATTGCTTTATAACCCAAAAATGGAAAAAGTCTTTGATGGCTATTACTAAAAATCCAGGAAATCGAATGAAAATGATAGATTTGACACTTTAAGAATATTTTTGCTTAAGAATGAACGCAAGCATACCACCTTCAGTGTAAAATAAAAGGTTACATAAGTATATATGTGTGTATACTCATATTTGTTTAATTTTTCAAAAAGAATCACAGAAAAAGAGGAAATCAGAAATAAATGAAATGGCGAACTGTGGCTGTGAGGCATGGTGGGGTGGAGATGAGGTGGTAGAGACAAAAAATTAGGAGTGAGAATCCTCTGACAAACTTTTATTTAGGAGCAGGTATGTCTTATGGGGCCTGAAATACATTCAGTCTTGGAGTTTCTCTTTAAGAATATGTCCCTTAGGGGCACCTGGGTGACTCAGTCAATTAAGTGACTGACTTTGGCTCAGGTCATGATCTCATGGTTCATGAGTTGGAATCCCGCACGAGGCTCTGTGATGACAGCTCAGATCCTGGAGCCTGCTTGGGATTCTGTCTCCTGCTCTCTCTGCCCCTCCCCTGCTCGTTCTCTCTCCTCTCTCTCTCTTTTTCTGAAATATAAATAAACATTTAAAAATTTTAAAAGAGAATATGTCACTTATATGTGGAATTTAAAAAACAAGCCAAAAATTCATAGAAAAAGATATATGATCTTTCTTAAGGAAAATTTTTTTCCTTTTTTCTTTTCTTCTTTTTGTTGTATCTATATGAGAAAATGGATGTTAGCTGAACCCATTGTGTTCATCATTTCACAGCATATGTAAATCAAACCATTGTATGCCTTAAGCTTATACAGTAATGTATGTCAATTATTTTTCAATAAAACTAGAAAAAATATGTAGGGACAAAAAAGAGTGTGAAGCGGTCCTAAGATCCCATTTGAGAGATTTTACAAATTTTTATTTAGGAATTAAATGAGATTGCTCCTAGAATAATGCCTACACCGAATAGGCATTCAACAAATGTTTTTCAAAATAACATTGACTATGATATGGCAAGAAGAGTAAATTTATTATACTATCTTTCCTGACCTCATAATTTGTTAAGTGATATAATGTAAACCTACAAAAGAGGAAGAAATAAAGTATAATTTCTGTGTTGAGTAGAGATTGCCCATATAAATATTATGATGACATTTTGACCAAATATAAAGTTTAAAAAATACAAAATTGTGAATATAAAAGTGGGCATGAAAGTAGACATTTATTTAGAATGGACAAATAGTAACAAATTATGAATTTTATATTTTTTTATCTCTGTTTTTTTACAAATTACTAATTTTTAAAAGCTAACAAATACCACAAGCATCACAAAATCCAGAAAAATAACATAATATTTCTATTAATTAACACTCTGACATGTCTATGTGTATCATAGACTAACTTCTAGCTAATATGTATTGTTGAGGAGGGAGTAATTTCCTTCTTTATCCCACCTCTGGTTTAGGAATTAAATTGACATGAGACAGATTAACAGGAAAAAATCCAAAATTGTGTTAAGTGTACATGGAGGCCCTGTATTGAAATTGAAGCCTAAGGAAATGACCAAGGCAGGCACGTTTTATACATTGTAGACCAAAAGACAATACAAAAAACAAGACAGGATAAAGAAAATAGATGCTTGGGAGGTTTAACTAGTAAGGAATTCTAAATGAAATTCTGGCTGAGGTAGTAATTTAGAATAAAAAGTAACAAGGTTTATTTCCACAGCCTTTCAACTTTAAAGCCCTCATTTCTAGTGAGCAGGATGTCAATTTACTTGTTAGCATAGGGAAGGTATTTTTCATACGAGAGATTTATTTCCTGCTTTCAGGGGGACAGAGGAGGTCCAAGAGTCTTTATACTGGCTGTTTCCTAAGTAACTTTTACTTAAAATAATCAGTATGTCAAAGGGGCATAATTTTGGGCAGCCTGCCCTTGGCCCCTACAGTATTAAGTCCTGTTTCTTCCAGAACTACTTAAATACCTCATTCAAGGATAGACTCCATATATAACATTTGTATCATGTTATGTTCTCTGGCCCTGCAACTTCATGTCACATCACTGGATGAGAGGCCAGGATTCACACAAGTCATCTGTCTCCTGCATGGACAGCCATAACTGTGGATGGAAATAACTGCAGGCATATAAATGTATATCAGTAAATATATCCCCTGTTCAACTTTCCCTTAGCCAGATTCCAAAAATACACGTGATTTCTCTAATAACATCTGACAAAGACATGTCACTATGAATACAGCTGGTACATATGTACACTAATACTATATGTTGCCTTGGTAACTGAAATACTACAGGCAGAGTGAGGATTTTCTAAAATAGTGAAAAACTTGGTAAAATTCCCATCAAAACCATGTACAGTCTTCCCTCAGTTTAAAAAAGAATTGCTCTACTAGTAAATTTGGTGTATTCCTAGAAAACTTCAGCTAAAACTGGACAAAAATGTATGCTTAAATTTAAGTAGGTTTCACAGCTACATGAAAGCCCACTGCATTTCAGAATGTCTAGCTTTCCTGAACCCCATGGATGCCAGCAGTATTCCTCTCCCCATTGAGCTCTTGTGGTGACCAAAAAATTCTCAGTAATCTGAGAAGTCCTTTAGGGGCTGTCTATGCCCTCCTCAGAAATCATTGCCATAATCCAACCTTGTTGAGCTGATATATTCTAAATCAAGTTCACAAATCCTAAGATGAACAAAGAGAACATTTCTTAAAATGTAAGAAAATGCCAAGAAGGATGTGGTGTTTCCCAAAGCCCAGAATCCTTATCTCATTGCTTGGCATAATATTCCCCAAAATGAACAATCTACCCTTTCCTTAAGTCCCTTTCTACTACCCACAATGAGATAGTTTTCTACAGTATCAACACCATAAAACTACTTCCAACAAACAATTTTTATGGCTTGTCCATTATAATTCACACATGGAAAAGGCCAGTTAATCTCTTTTACTAGTTTTCTCAACTGTAAAATGAGGACAACAATCTCATGAGGCTGTTGTAAAGATTCATTGATTTAGCACTCATAAATACACAAAATGGGGCTTATGCATGAAAAGGATGTGCAAAATGACTCCAAAGGCCAAAGGAGTTGTAAGACCAAAGGAAAAAGCCAAGCCCAGGTGACGAGAAATGGTTTATTAAGGCTCCCACTGAATAGAAGCATGTCTTGGGAGGCTGCGGGACCAGTAGGTCTCAAATGTCACCTCTTGTAAAAGTTGCTTTTATGTAGTCATGGAAGAGTCATAGAAGATCAGTGGGGAGGAAATATTTGAGAATCATAGACATCTCTGGAGCAGATCAAGGACATTTTCCCAGGGTGTACTTGAAGGTGTGATTAAACAAAAACAAAGAATGGTAGAGGAATGCTGTACTCAAGAACTCTTCAGGACACAGAGCAGTCATGACGGTGATTTGTCCAAGATGGCATCAGTCAGGTTCACTCAAATACCTAGCACTTGGTAGGTGCCCAGTGTTAAATGTTTTTTATTATGCCTTGCTACAAAACTTACATTACTGTGAAATAAGTTGAGTACTTCTTAAGCATGAAGTGGAACATCTCATGGAATGCTCTTGACTTCACATTGACAGGATTGAAGGGCACATTTAGAGCTTCACCTGCTCCTTGTAAAATGACCCCCCTCATCCACACCTCACCCCAAATTCAAGTAGCATCTAAGTTGGCCCACAGAGCTCTACTCCCTGAACATCAACTCTTATTATTCCCTTTTGTTAAATGGCAAAAATTTAGCAAGTAAATTTGAAGATCTATTTGGATTTATTAAAACAACCCATGAGTCAGCAGTATCCCATCTAGCAAGTAGAAGGGAACTCTGAGGAGATATATAAAATGGAAGGTCTTTCTAGAGGGATAGGGCAAGAAAGTTATTAGCAGAAGAAAAGAATCATTCCAGGCAAGGTCACTTTCCCTCATGATAATCACAGAGGGTCTTATCATGCCAATTACCTTATCTTTCTTTGCAGGATAGAGAGGGCCCATGTGTCCCAGTCATTGGCGCCTATCAGAAAATTTTTGACTGGCCTATTAGGACCACATTTCTTGGGGAGGTTGAAACTGCAATTGGATGATGTATTAAGCCTCAGTTTGGGGGATTGGCCTAACTGACCCATTTTGTGCCTGTGATTTCCTTTATTTTTTTAATTTTAATTTTTTCTTAAATACTTTATTGTCAAGTTGGTTTCCATATAACACCCAGTGCTCATTCCAGCGAATGCCCTCCCCCATGCCCTTCACCCCCCCTTCCCCTCTGCCCCACTCCCATCAGCCCTCAGATTGTTCTCTGCATTCAAGAGTCTCTCATGGTTTGCCTCCCTCCCTCTCCCCAACTATTTTTCCCCTTCTCCTCCCCCATGGTCCTCCGTTAAGTTCCTCCTAATCTACCTATATGCGCAAACATATGGTAGCTGTCCTCTGCCTGACTTATTTCACTCACCATAACACCCTCAAGTTCCATCCATATTGCTACACGTGGCTAGATTTCATTCTTTCTCATTGCCACATAGTATTCCATTGTATAGAGAAACCACATATTCTTGATCCATTTGTCCATTGATGGACGCTTAGGCTCTTTCCATGTTTTGGCTATTGTTGAGAGTGCTGCTATGAACATTGGGGTACATGTGCCCCTATGCATCAGCACTCCTGTATTCTCACACCATACACAAAAATAAACTCAAAATGGATAAAGGACCTGAATGTAAGACAGGAAACCATCAAAAACCGAGAAGAGAAGCAGGAAAAAAACCTTCTTGACCTCAACTGCAGCAATTTGTTACTTGACACATCCCCAAAGGCAAGGGAATCAAGAGCAAAAATGAACTACTGGGACCTCTTCAAGATCAAAAGCTTCTGCACGGCAAAGGACACAATCAATAAAACTGACGGAATGGGAAAAGATAGTTGCAAATGACATATCAGATAAAGGGCTAGTATCAAATATCTATAAAGAACTCATCAAACACCTGAGAAACAAATAATCCAGTGAAGAAATGGGCAGAAGACAGGAACAGACAAGTCTCCAAAGAGGACTTTGGAGGTGGCCAACAGACACATGAAACGATGCTCAGCGTCTCTCATCATCAGGGAAATATGAATCAAAACCACACTGAGACACCACCTCACGCAGGTCAGAGTGGCTAAAATGAACAAATCTGTGATTTCCTTTTATTTTTTAATATTTTTATTTATTTCTAGGAGAGAGAGAGACAGCGTGAGCAGGGGAGGGTCAGAGAGAGAGGGAGTCACAGACTGAAACAGGCTCCAGGCTCTGAGCTGGCAGTCAGCACAGAGCCTGACGCGGGGCTTGAACCCACGAACCGCGAGATCATGACCCAAGCGAAAGTCGGACGCCCAACCAACTAAGCCACCCAGGCGCCCCTGTGATTTCCTTTTTAACACTCTGATACCTGCTCACTAAACATTTGGGGCTCATTGACCTTTTCACTGTTTCTCAGGCCGTTCAAGCTGCGAAGGGAGAAGTGAAGATTCATGTTTCATGACCCTTCGTTATGATCACTCTAGACTCCCTTGGCTCTTTTATCAAACTTGCACACCATACCCCAGTACTAGTTAGATTCCATCCCTTTGCCCACTTGGGGCCCAAACATAGCTATAGAAACACACACCACCAATCTGATTCACTTTGCTTTACATTTATAACCACACACTCCCAGTGGGCTTCCAGTACTTCATCTACGAGTCTATTCACTCTCTCTTTTGTTAAAGAGGAAAACACAGGCTTAAAATGGCATCAGTTAGGATTCAGGCCTCAAGTCAGTAAACCAAGACAGTACCAAACCTAGCTACAGTTTCTACCTCCTACAAATGTAACCTTTAACCAGTCAACATGGAATTTCCTGGCCAATACTAGGAAAATTTGCTGATAGACCCCTCCTAATCCCCTTTGGAGGACAAACCTTGCGGAAACAATGCATTCCTTGCTAATAAATTCCTTTCTTCCTTTTTTAATGTCCTCTCTCTACCTGTAAAAATCTTTATTTTGTCTTGCTCAGAGGAGCTCCCCTCTACTTGCTAGATGGGATGCTGCCCGATTTATAAATAATTTAATAAAGCCAATTAGATCTTCAAATGTACTTAGCTGAACACTGGTGTGTTTTTTTAACTCCCTGTCTTAGAGAACTGTTTTGTAACTTCTCTCTTCTCAAAAATCCCATTGCCTTGTCCCTCTCCTGATTCTCAGAAGATGATCTTGAATCTATTATACCTAGATGAGAAAAGCAATCAGAAGAGACTTTCCCATGTGCCTACTGGCAGCTCTGCCATTCCACATGCACTTGAACCCATTGATTCTACTGTCCTTCCATTGTCCTCTCTGTACTACTGAGAAAGGAAAGCATCCCCACACCCCTTGGCCCAGTGGAGCCCCCTGCCATCTTTTATCCACAGCTGGACTTTGTTCCAAAAGCACACCTCTCCTGTTCCCCTGCCTATTGTGTGTTTTATCCTCTTTGATGGCTCATTACATCAACACATCAACATGCTGAAATATTTCCAATATTAAAGACAGAAACCCTTCTTTCATTCCACAATACCCTTCAGCTACAGAGCTTTCCAGCAAAGCTTCTGGAAGACTATGTTCATTGTGTCCACCCTCCTCCCTCCCATTCTATTCAACTCACTTCTGTCAGGCATTTGTTCACTCATTAAATGGGCTTTTGTTGAGGTTACCCTTGACCCCCATGTTGGAAAATCCAATAGCTCATTTTCTATGCACTTCTTCCTCTGACCTCAGTAGACTTGACTCTGTTGCTCACTCTTTCCTTCATGAATCCCATTCTTTGCTTGGCTACTCCTACTCTCTGCTTAATTGATTCTCCTATCTGCTATCCCCTTACTGGGTTCTCTTTTCTTCCTAAACTTTAAGCTGGGATTTCACAAAGACTCTGTCCTCAGCTCTCTTCTCTATCTGTAGAGATGGGGAATCTGAACTGGGGCATGGTTATAAATATAAATGCCATCTATATGCTGAAGTTTTCATAAATGAACTCCGTCCTTGGTCCCTCCCCTGAACTCCAGGCTCATAGACCCATGGCATACCTGGATGTCTGTTGGGTGTCTCAAATTACAAATCAGCCCCAGAACTTGGGGTACCCCATCCCCAATCTTCTCCCTCCAGTGCTCATAATCTCAGAGCATTAGGTTCAGCCCCAATGCCTCAGTTTCTCTCATATCCCACAAGCAATCCAGCCTTAAATTCTTCCATCCCTTCTCCCTTCCTTCACCCCCTCACTCCTATAAAGCATGCTTCATGCTTTTCTGGACACTGCCATGTCCCAGTGGATCTTCCTCTTTCTACCTTCACTCTACTTCCAACTCCATGGTCAAGTCTCCTCAGAGAAGAAAGGGACCTGCCCAGTTATGAGGTCAGATCATACAATTTTGGCAACCTTTCTTTGGCTCCGTATCATAATTAGAATAAAGCCCAGAATCTCTATAAGCTCAGGGTTCGTGGTGCTCCCTGACTTCCCAGCCATTCTCCCCATCTTTATGCTTTAGGCACACTGGCCTCTTGCTGGTCTGTGTCCATGCCAAGCATGATTCTGTTTGGACTTTTGTATATGCTGTTCCTCTTCCTGAAAAACCTGGCCTCAGCTCTTTGTGGGGGGTCACTTCCTCACTTCTGTCAGTTCTCTGCTCAGATATTAACTTACAGCAGACTTCTCTGTGACTCTTTCTACAATTGCATTCTCCCCATTCCCCATCACTCCTGAACCTCTTTTTTACTTGTATTCATAGAACTTACCTGCTACTAAGTTTTAGAGTAATTGATTTAATGATTATCTGTGTCTCATGTTGCTTTTTTTACTGTGTCTGTGAAGCCTAAAACAGTACTTGTCACATCAGAGTCTGCTGGTAGATGGGATTCAAAGTGACAGTGGCTTTCAAGCTCAGTTCTAACAATGAAATCCTTTCTCTCCTTTCACATCAAGGCTGTATTTTATGGTGACTAGGGGATAGGGTGAGGGTTCCAGTAAGCAGGCTAGGGCTTGTGTGGTTTGAGCTGCCTGCTGGTACCAAAGGCGAGAGCACTCACCCTTCCTTATCAGCTTACAAAGTTGAGAGGCAGAGGCAGGAAAGGAATGGATGTGGCTTAATTCTCTTAGCAGTCAAACATAAAAAATGGAGTCAGACTCTTTTTTATAGGGTAAAAAACTGTTGAAGAGGTAAGACTGGCAATTTGTCCAAATTAAAATAAGAATCCTTTAATTTCAGAAGCACAGGAGTCCTGAGTAGGAAAAAAAAAATCCATACACAGAGATACTGTAGTAAAATTACACAACACAAATGTGCTAAATATTATGTATTCATACTCAAATTCTCCATCTACCCTCTTATGATCTTACCTTTACTACTGGGGCTGGAAGGATAAAAAGTACATTTCATGTTTCCCAAACTCTTTTGCCAGCTAGGTTCTAATGAACTCCTCCGAATCTAAAGGGAAGGAGGGACACCTGGGTGACTCAGTCAGTTAGGCATCTGACTCTTGGTTTTGTTTCAGGTCATGATCTCTCTGTCTCCTGGGTGAGCCCTGCATCAGGCTCTGTGCTGACAGTGTGGAGCCTGCTTGGGATTCTTTGTCTCCCTCTTTCTCTGTCCCTCCCCCATATGTGATTCCTCTGTCTCTCTCAAAATAATTAAACTTAAAAAAAATAAAATGAAATGGAGGGAATAGAGAAGCTCTTCTGCTACTGATAGTGCCTGTGTCAGTGCTTCCTGCTGGTGGTGGCAGAACCTCCAGCAGCATCAGAGGAAAGTGCGGGCCAGGGGCTCCAGCCTGGGGGCGTTAGCAGCTTCTGATATCCGGGTAATACACCCTTACCCTTTTGTTCCTTTCCCTTCTAATAGTTTTGTAACCAGTTCCCTATTTTAAATTCTTATTTTGTTGAAATATCTAGGGCAGTGGTACCCAATAGAACTTTCTACAATGATGGAAATATTCTGTAACTGGTGTCCCATAAAATAGTTATAGCCACTGGCGGCCATTGAGTACTTGAAATATGGCACTTGTGCCTGAGGAACTGAACTTTTACTTTTATTTAACTAAACTTTTTAATTTAAATAAGCACTCGCAACTAGTGGCTACTGGATTGGACAGCACAGTTTTAATTAAACATGGTCATCTGCTGTGTCATTATCGTAATGAATAAATAGAGGATGGGAAGGCTTCCTTCTTGAGTCAAAGGACTTATACAAAAAGTAGAAGCCAGGGGCGCCTGGTGGCTTAGTCGGTTAAGCGTCCGACTTTCGCTTGGGTCATGACCTCGCGGTTTGTGGGTTCGAGCCCCGCGACGGGCTCTGTGCTGACTGACAGCTCAGAGCCTGGAGCCTGTTTCAGTCTGTGACCCCTCTCTCTCTGACCCTCCCATGCTTATGCTGTCTCTCTCTCTCTCTCCTAGAAATAAATAAAAAAATATTTAAAAAAAAAAACGAAAAGTAGAAGCCATGTGTTAACAAGAGAGAAAGTATCTGTAAATCAAAGATGCGATTCCTAACACACACTTTAAAACCCCCATGGCTGTCTTCCTAGGTTATGTTTCCTAGCATGCACTTAGCTCAGGGTCCTGTACAGCCCAGGGTGCTGCATATCACAGCTGTAACCAAAACACATGTTAGAGAGACCAGTGAGGGGGGTTTCAGTTGACACTTTGCCCAGCCAAAGCCTGAATCAAGTGGAAGACACTTGGCTTTGTCACCTGGCACCTACTATCTGTGTCATTGCTTGGCAGAGGGAAGATTAAGGAAGGAAGGAGGGAAGCTCATTGAAGAAGTGAAGTATGCAGTTGCCAGTGTAAGAATTTTTTGCCAAGGAACACTAAGAGATCTCTGGTGGGTAAGGGTAGGAACTAAGGAAAAGGCGTTAACTATTAAATGGTTTTAAATGCTATACACATTCATTGTTGGAGATGAACATGAAGGTAACCTAGCTGTTTCCTCCTGTCAATCATCTTAGACAAGGTTTTTAAATAAATGGAAACTCATACTTAATGCAAAAATTTACAAGCCATGTTCACTGCTTTGCAATTCCATTTTACCAGGAAAATTACTTGAATGCTCTTATTCATTTGTAGTAGCATTTGCACATATTCAATAAAGAAATGTGTTTAGTTGCCTTTCTTTCAAGGAAGAAAACTACTTGAATTAATCCCATCAAAATTTGAAACTTTTCTCAATATTCTTAAAACAAATTTCTGTACTACTCAAAATAAAGCTATTCTAAAGGATTTAGATAAATTTTGCTCATTTTCAAAACAAGAGTTTGTTACTTCTGACTTCTCCTTATAGGTGAGTGAAGTTAAGAGAGTCAGACCAGGATGTTTGTCTCCCTATCCTGACCACTGGATTGAGCAGACAGGGGCTTGATGGAGACATGGCAGGGCCTTGGACCAGGTGTTCAAATTTGCTGCATCAAGTCTACCCTGTAATGCATGTTACACAGGACAGAAAGGCAATGGACTGCAGCAGTGCTCTATGGGATAGCTGGGTCTGAGCCAAGGCCACTGGCACCCAGTCAAAGAGTTTGTGAACTGAAGGGAGTTGATACTAGGGAAAGATATAGGCATCTGAAGAAAGTAGAGGAATGTTCTTCCTGAACCAATGCACGAATGACTACTGCAGATTTTTCAGTGATGTCTTTGGCCAATGACACTGGAGCACCCAATGAAATGGAGTAAGGATGGCCACACAGAATAGACAGACATAACCAAACTCACTGGTAGCCAATCTCCCTCAACATCTTAGTTCTTTTGTAGAAAACAAAATCTGGAAATTTAGGAGAAAGTAAGCATTAAGTGCTGTCTTTCATCTTTGTATAACAAAATACCCAATCAATAGCTAATTGATTTGAATATTTCTATGTTCCTTCATTTAGGAATATAATTAATATTTATTGAGCTCAACATTTATCAAACTCCTGCCATGTGCTATACCCACTGGCAGATGCTAAAAATCCAAAGATAAATAAAACACAACCCCTACTTTCAAGGTACTCACTATCATCTAGGCAGTCATGTAAATGAATAAGTTTAATCAGGTGTTATGTATGTCACATCAAAATACTAGTATTTGTGAAGATGTAATGCTATTAGTTCAAGGTTTTAAAAAACTAAAATCTGGGGCACCTCGGTGGATCAGTCAGTTGAGCATGTGGCTCTTAAGTTCTGCTCAAGCCATGATCTCACAGTCATGGGATCAAGCCCCACATCAATCTCTGCACTGGGCGGGGAGCCTGCTCAAGATTCTCTCTCTCCTTCTGCCCCTTCTCCACTAATTCTCTCTCTCTCTCAAAAATAATAAAGTAAAATAAAATCTGATTCATTTAAACCTTGAGACCTTACTCAAAGTTTGGGATTACATTTTAGAATAAAAAGATGGCCTTCAGTCTTCTCACCTATTTAACACCTTGCTGAGGTTTCTTGTTACTGAGTCAGATCATCTTTATATCCTCCAGGCCCACCTTTAACCTCAAGAAGGGACTGTTTGTAAAGGAAGGGGATGTGGGAGCGGGCTGGGAGACTAGATGGGAAAAATAAGGAAGCAAGGGTCTCAGGTCCAGTGGCCTCTGAATTCAACCACTCTTTTCTCATCAGAATTAAATAACCCTTCTTCTTCAGCCTCTTTGTCTTCTATGCTCAGATTCCATTCTCTTTAGCAGGGCTTCTCAAACTTTAAACTGCATGTGAATTACCCAGGGATCATGTTAAAAAGACAGATTTTGATTCAGCAGGTCAGGGGTGGAGCCTAAAACAGCATTTCCAACCAGCTCCCAGGTGAGACATGTTGCTGGCCTCCAGACCACACTGAGTGGCAAGGTCAGCACGTCTCAGTATCAGCTGCCCATTAGAGTTGCCTGGAAAGGTTGAACGTACGCAATGGCTGGCATCTACCCCAAGGGCTTCTGATTTAATTGGCTTGAACAGGTGTGGGGCAGGGAGTTGTGATGGAGCCTGGAATTGTTTTTAAAGCTTTTCAGGGAAGGTTAATAGGCAGCCAGGGTTGGGAGCCACTGTCTCAGAGCCTGCCATCCTCCTATAGTGTAACAAGATTTTCTTCTCCAGTCATGCTGCTTGGGAAGACTCATGCCAGAAGGCACAGGAACCTATTTCTGGGACACTGACCTTCTTTCAGGTTGATCAGCAATTGAGGAACAAAGTATAAGGAAGATATATTATTGTTATGTGAAATAAAAACTAAGAAAGGTGTTGTCATTTTGGTGTGTTATTGCAGTCATTTGTGATTGAGCAATTGCTTATGCATACCTGGATGTGCAGTGTGATGGAAAGCAGGCAGAACTGGAAGATAAGAGACCTTTCCCACCTTCTGGATTCAAGCTGCTTCATAGTAAAGTTACATGATAATTTAAGTACTCTGAAAGCCTCAGAAGACCATGCATGTCTGGGTCATTGATCATTGTCTGATACAAGCTGTGTGACCATTTTTCAATTTTATATGGAATTTGGCTTTTAAAGCCTTTTTGATATGTTATAAATATGATATAATCTATTACCACAGAAACCATGTGAAATAGTAGGTATTTAGTAGGTATTTCATTTTATTGGGTTTCTGGTCAATGTCTCACAGCTGAGGACAGAAGATGGGGAGTGGGGAGGAATATAACATCAAGGTCTTCTGAAACTAAATCCAGGGCTATTCTCACCATGTGATTCTGTCAATAAAGTTCCCTGTGAAATTTTTTATTGACTCAAATTTATACAAGAAGGGGGTAGGACTTGTCTGGAGTGTTTTTTGTTTTTGTGTTTTGTTTTTGTTTTTTGTTTTTTGAGAATCTAGAATCCATTTTATAATAATGAACACAAGCTACTTTGTTGTGTCAAATGATTCTCAAAGCCTCACAAGGGCTTAATATCCCACCACCAAGGCTTGGGAATTGAGTGCAAAGGCTTTGTTATAACTTAAAATATCAAGACAAGTCATGGTACGATAGAAGGAAGGAAGGTAGAGATTCAGAGATTGTTACTTTAAGTCAGTCTCAAAATACAGTTTGGATCTTACCATATTGAACTTGTTTCCAGCACTGATCCTTTGTTAACCCATTTCTCTAGACTCCCAAGGAGACTTACAGCAAGGACAAGCCATGCTAGATTCTGATTGCTTTTCTGGCAGTGATGGTTTCCTTGCAAAGAGAAGTGGAGTGGGACTTCTCTCTGTTCATAGAGATTGATGCTTAAAGCCTGGACAAAGACCAGAGGGAAATAAACTCTTGTTTCAAGGAGCTGATCAGCTGGGGCCAGACACCTCCCTTAGATCTTCTAAGATATGGGTTACCTGCCTTTGCCTTTTATTAACTAGTTAGATGTCTTCTGACACTAGGGACAAGCAAATATACCCCTGTGCCACTCTGAACAGGGAATTGGAGAAGTCTGCCTGTCTGTCATTGGGTTGCGAAGGAAATACAGTTTCTAGGAGGTTGGAAATGACCAGGATTAAATCCCTGTGCTGGATGGAGGGAGTCAAGAAGGGTTGCATGTATGACGAGAAGTCTCTGGGACTTACTTAAGAGGTGCTGAGGCTTCTAGGGGGTGAAGAGACCAATGGGGGTAGAAGTTGAGTCAGCTCTTGGGAAGCTGTTCAGAAAGGCTGCTCACCATAGACTTCTAAAGAGCTCTTATGGATGCCAGGGAGTACTGGCAAGAAAAGCAGCAGAGAACATCAACTGCTTGTTGTTAGATAAAAAGATATTTACCCTTCCCCCATTGTTATTCTCAAACCCCAATGCTAGAGGAGTTAGGTGCCATTAAAGAGAAAGAGGTGGTATTTCAGACCCAAGCCACGTTCTCCCCTTTCCCAAGGCACCTCCTCATGCATGCCCCTGGAAACAAAAGAATGGTCTTATAGGCTGCACTCTGTTTCCCCAAAATTCGTGTGTTGATATCTTAATCCCTGGTACCTCAGAATGTAACTGTATGTGGGCACAAGGTCTTTTAAGAGGTAATTAAGGTTAAATAAGGTCATGAGGGTGAGCCCTCATACTGTATGACTAGAGGCCTATACAAAGAGGAGATTAGGACACAGACACATAGAAGGAAGACCATATGAAGACACAGGGAGAAGATGGCCATCCTCAAGCCAATGAGAACAGTACCAGAAGAAACCAACCCTGCCAAAACTAACAATAGAACTCCCCTATGACCCAGCAATAGCACTGCTAGGAATTTACCCAAGGGATGCAGAAATGCTGATGCATAGGAGCACATGTACCCCAATGTTCATAGCAGCACTCTCAACAATAGCTAAAACCTGGAAAGAGCCTAAGTGTCCATCAACAGATGAATGGATCAAGAAGATGTGGTTTATCTATGCCATGGAATCCTATATGGCAATGAGAAACAATGAAATCTGGCCATGTGTAGCAACATGGATGGACCTTGAGGGTGTTATGCTGAGCGAAATAAGTCAGGCAGAGAAGGACAAATATCATATGTTTGCACGTATAGGAGGATTAGGAGGAACTTAACTGAGGAACAAGGGGGAGTAGAAGGGGGAAATGGTGGGGGAGAGGGAGAGAAGCAAACCATGAGAGACTCTTGAATGCTGACAAAAACTGAGGACTGATGGATGTGGGGGGGGAAAGGGGATGGGCACTTGTGGGGATGAGCACTGGGTGTTATGTGGAAACTAATTTGACAATAAACTATTTGTAATAATAATAATAATAATAGTAATAATAAAGTAACAACACTGCAAGCAAAAAAAAAAAAAAAAGAGAGAGAGAGAGAGAAACCAATCCTGCCAGCACCTTGAGCTCAGATTCCCAGCCTCCACAATAGTGGGAGAGCAAATGTCTATTGTTTAAGCCATTCAGTCTACAGTACTTTGTTACAGCAGCCTAAGCAAACTCATACAGAGGGTGTAAGATCTAAATTAGAGGGGCAAGAGTTCAATCCAGTCTGGACTTAAATAACTTGTATATTTAGAAAAAGTATATCTGCCCAAGAGATAGGAAGGGGAATTTGAAAAAGCACAGTTCAAATCAGTAATTGACATGCAGCAGTTTGAGTCTTTTCAATCCCCCATGTATTTGCACTATTTACTCCCCACCCAATGCCTGCCATTCTCCTGTGAATTGAAGCAAACACTGCTTTCTTTCTTTTTTTTCTTTTATAGTTTATTGTCAAGTTTGTTTCCATATAACACCCAGTGCTCATCCCAACAAATGCCCTCCTCCATGCCCATCACCCTCCTTCTCCTCTCCCCCATCCCCAACACTACTTTCTTTAAGGCTGGGGGGGAAACTGGGTCTCTGTTCTCTGCTAGTCCCTTTGTGAGAGGGCCCTGATGTCCACCCTGGGCTGGTTTGGGTGTTAGAGGTGCAAGGCGAGAGGGCCAGGAGAACAATGTCTCGAGTTCTTGGGTGGTCCCCTGCTTTTTCTCTTGTCTGCTTGAGAGCTGACCTTGGCCACTAAGGCACTTGAGTCTTTGGGCAACAGCCTCTAAGTATGTGCAGAAGCAGCTGTCACCTGCCCTGTCATCAGCTTACATAACTGCATAACAGAGAGAAAGGGCTCTACAGCCTGAAATAAACTACCCACATCACTGTGCAAGCACCAGTCCTCCAAACAGCTTAAACTTTGAATTTATCTTGTAAGTTACTGACTTTTTCCTGACTTTCTTGATGCTAATGACTACAGATATGTGATGGCTTCTGTAGAGATATTCATTTTGTGGGAAAACCACAGTTTATTGGTTTATTTTTTATTGAAGTATAGTTGACACACAGTATTACATTAGTTTCAGGTCTATAATATAGTGACTTGAAAAATTTATTCACTAAGCTAGAGAAAACCACAGTTTTTGCAAAATAAGCAGAACATGTGGGGTGTGTGTGTGTGTGTGTGTGTGTGTGTGTGTGTAAAACCTGGTACTGCTCTCTGAGCTTCCTAGATCTGTCATTAATTCTGGAAAATTCTAGTCTCTCTCTTCTCTTTTTTCTCTCTGTTTCATTCTGGGTAGTTTCTTTCACTATGTGTTTAGATTTACTAATCTTTTACTCTGCAACTTGATCTATTAATCTCATCCAGTGCATTTTTTTTCTTAGATACTGTAGTTTTCATCTCCAGAAATTTCACTTCAGTCTTTTTATCCCTTCGAGGTCACTCCATGTCTCTGTGTATGATGCTCAATCTTTCCCTTTTCCTCGTGTTTTATCCTCATTTATAGGTCCTTTACTGTCCTTAGAGGAAGTGGCACTAAATACACATCTTCAAATTGCCATGTTTACCAAAAGCCCAGACCTTTTTGATTTTGAATTATAAGGCAACTGATTGATTAGCCTATTTCTTGGCCGACAATAGAATTAAGAAGGGAAGTTGCTGACATTGCCACAAAAGTGACCCAATGAGTAGAAGGGGTTGTTTCCTCCTTCATGCAACTAAGAATGACACAGTCAAGACTAGCCTCCTGCCCCAAATTCTGCCGCTTCTATGGTAAAATCACTTGGTCTTTAGTCACATGGTGTCACTGCAACTTTTATAAAGTTGTCACCCAGATGGTCCAGTCTTGGAAAAGTGTCAAAATCCAAGCACAGTCAACATACCCAAAAGGAAATCCAAAATGACTTTGCCCTTTCTTGTATTTCTCAAATAGTGGACAGAAACTTGTTGACCACAGGGAGACTTATGAAAAACCTATTTTGTATCCCATCAATTGCCATACTTTTGTAGCTTTACCCATAACTCTATTTTCAAAGTAGCACAGAAAACACCCCACCCATTATCACTTTTAGGCTTTTGTCTTTTTCATACCCATTTCCTTCCAATTCTGTATCTCCCCCCACCAACCCCCCCAAAACAAAAAGAGAGAGAGAGAGAGAGAGAATAAGTTGAGCAAAGCAGGAGCCTTCTCAGGCTGGTTAACTCAGAACTCTTTTCATGGTACGGGCTAGGTGGAAGACCAGGGAATCAGAACATAATTACATTTTCCCCAGCCACATAAATATTCACAGTGGGGTGAGCTAACTTTCTCTAATTCTGGTCCTTTGGAAGTTTCCTTCAGTCCTTTCGTAATGATCTTTCTCCTAGAGCCTTCATGTTTTCGTATTTTGTACCCATTCTCAAATAAAATTCCTTTTACTAAGTTATTTGTGAAGTGTAAGGCTAATTATCTTACAGGGGCATTTGCATTTTTAGGAGCAAAGCTTTAACCCAAGGTCCCCTCTGTCCCCCGCAAGCCTAGGAATGGGGCTGATATATCATCCATCTCTAGAAGAAATTAGGCCGTAGAAATATCCATCCACCAAGAAGCATATGGAGAACTCTGGCTGAGGGCCCCAGGGACACATAAACTGGAATTAGAAAATTACATTAAAGGAGCAATGGTTGAGCTCCTCCTCCTTCTTCTCCAGAGACATAAAGCTCCTGAACTCAAATAAGCATGACATAACTTGGAAAGGGCTGCTCAGCATTATGCTTGGATAGACAGCTTCTGCAAGTTGCTAACTGACTGGTCAAATTATGCATCATTTATTTTCATTTTCCTTTCATCCTACAGCCTTAGTGAGGTCATTTTATTCTCTAAAATGAATGAAGGATGAAGATTCATTTTGTCTTAATGTACAGAGAACCTGGATAAAAAACCTCCTAGGAATTACTATAAAGCAGCCTGTTTATCGTCAAAGACACCATAGGGAATTAGATGTAGCTAAGGGTAAAATAAAAGTTGAGAGCTCATATCTTCAAGACAGCAGTGAGTGGGAGGCATAGCCATTTCACAAGTCAACTTAAAAGTAATTACATACATTAGATACTTAGGGATGCAATCCTAATTTGGGAATGAGTCGCTCCTTGTTTAAGAATGAGTATCTACCAAGTATTATTCTATGTGTTTTACAAGTATCTTTAACCATCACGGTTGTTGTACAAAAGCAGGTGATCTTATCCCTCCTTTGTCTATGAACAACCTGAGGCACAGAGAGGTCAAATGATACCCGTAGGTCACACTATGGCTGAGCAGATCTCTGTTCCAATCGATGTTTTCTGAGGTTAAAACGTGAGTATCTTTGTCCCACTTCATTAATCCCACTTACTGAAATAACTACCTTGAAGAGATAATTATACCCTCATATTCATTGCAACATTATTCACAATAGCCCAAACACAGAAACAAACTAAGTGGCCATTTACAAATGAACGACTAAAGGAAATGTGGTATATACCATAGAATATTAGTCAGACATAAAAAATCCTGCCACTTGCCACAACATGGATGGGCCATAAGGGAACTATGCTAAATGAAATAAATCTGACAAGGAAAGGCAAATACTGTGTGATCTCACTCATATGTGAAATCTAAAAGCATAGAACTCATAGAAGCAGAGTAGAATGGTGGTTGCTAGGGACTTAGGGGTAGAGAAAAAGGAAGACGTTGTTCAAAGGGTGTAAACTTTCAGCTATACAATGAATAAGTTCCAGTCAGGGTCCTAATGCATAGCATGGTGACTATAGTTGCTAATACTGTATTGTATATTTGAAAGTTGCTATGAGACTATTGCTTTAGTGTTCTCACTATAATGACAACAAAATAGCAATTATGCCAAGTGAAAGATGTTATTACCTAACCTTATTGTGGTAAACATTTCATGATATATACATGTATCAAATCATCACACTGAACATCTTAAACTTACACTGTGTTATATATTCATTATAGCTCAATAAAGCTGGGAAAACAGAAAACAAAATATATGGGCTTTTTGCCGTTCTGCCATCCCACCTTTTCTCTGGTACCTAAAGGTGCTAGGGGCCCAGAAATATATTAATTTGATTCGTTTATCAGAAAGGACTTCTTATCACCCATAACACCATTCAAAATTGTTTAGATTGCAGGATTTGGGGCTATATCATGTTTTATTTCTGTTTTCATAGCATATAGACTCAGATCTACCTTGTGACCAACAGTTTCTCAGGATTATTATAAGAATTACAATTTTATTAGCATCATCCAAAAAGAATATGATTTTTAAGAGGAAAATTGACCTCTCAGTGGAAGAGTTGTTCTTTCCTAAGAATACTGGTGGAAACACAGGGCCAGTGCTTACCATATAACATCAAAAATGATGAAGTGTATTAACTCTGCTTCGACTACTGTGGCAGGAGTATTTCATTACACAGCATTTCCTGAATTTGTAGCATTTTTCAGGCTTCTGGGCTTACTTTATTAATGGAGGCACCTTGATTCAACTCAAGTATATGGCCCTGAAAAATGACACTGTTGTTCCTAACTGCTGAAATGAGACCTTCTCTCCAGTGTTAACTACAGAAGTGGTCTGAACTCAGCTCTGAGACTGCATTAATCTGTAAGTGGAAGAGGGGGAAAAATCCATCACTAGACCTGATAAAACTGTAAGATTAGTGGAGACCTTGTGATAATTTCTTGATAGTTAAGGGCCAGAAAAGAGATAGGGCAACAGAAGATAACGCAATGGTGAGGGCCCATCTCTCTACTTCCAGCATTTCCTTAAAAATGTGTAGATGTGTGGGAGCCGGTAAATGGTTTACTAATGCTGGATGATTCTGTATATATTCTGTTTTATTTTTCACCTCCACACTGGGCTCATTTTGACTCTTCTACCAGGAATCCCTTCCTCAGCTCCCACACCCACTGCTGCTCACCTTCCCTGCCTTTGCTTGACCAGCTCCTATCCAACTGGTCCACTCTTCCAGAAGCCTCCACCCACGTTGAGATGGTGCTTCCCTCTATATGAGTGTCCATATTATCTCTGCCATTGCAATAACATATGTATCTGTTTCCCACACTGAAACGGGAATTAATTTAGGGCAAAGTCTGGGCTTCTGCTTGTTCTTTAAACACAGAGCATAGAGCTTAGCATGGAATAGGTGGTCAGTAAATATTCTGAATAAATGACTAAATACATGAGTAAATCCATTACAAAGCTAAACATCAAAGGTCATTCAAAAATATCAATCAAGAAGAAATCAACATAGTTTTATTTCTGGATGGGAAACTGCCTGACCTGCACAACACACGGGACAGGGGCAATCTAAGGCTCTGAAGATGTGTCTTCTCAGGGACTGAGACCCAGGGAAACAGAGTCCAGTGCTCCAGCTGTTCTTCTAGGAAAAATTGAGACTAAGTGAAGTCATACAAGGAGTTTCAACTGGGTCAAGAATAACTTAATAGATTTACAATAAGCTAAGTGTTGAGCTTTCTCTTAAAGCCTTTCTGGTTTCCTTCCCCAGCAATTTGTTCACCTTGTCTTACTGCTCACCACAGGCAGATTGACCTACTCTCTGCCTTTTGCTGCTCTGCAACACACACTGTGTCCCTTCGCACATCCTGGACCCCAGCTCATCTATGTGCATTGCACTCAGGGGACAAATGAGTATAGGGCACCAGGGATGACCAAGAGTGGTAGCTGGAGATTCTTGTTGCCCAATGACCTTGATCCCAAGTGTGCAACTTTCCCCAAAAGGTCAATAATTGACACCATGTCCATCACCCAGAAAGATATTTAAAAAATAAGAGATAACTGTTATCCTAGCTTTGTCATAAACCTTAATAACAGAAATGCCTAATGGGGTTCCGGGCACTCCCCTTCAGAGAAACAACATGGAAATGAAGTGAATCCAGAACAGGGGAAAAAATTGACAATATAAGTGTGCTGTCAAGCTGTGTTTCCAAAGTACATTCCAGAATGCACTGGTCCTTTGAGATGCTGTGTGAAAAAGAATCCCAAATCAAATACATTTGAAACCCTGTGGATCACGTTCTATTTTTATTTATAATGTATTTCAGTTTATTAAAAGTGCCAAACTCTTCTTTAATAAAAGAAATCTCTTTTGTTCTACGCAGTGTTTACTAAACTGATTTAGCCATGGAATCTTGATTTCACATAAAAAAATCTATTAGGACACCCAAAATTACACTTTGAGAAATGACGCATTGCCAAGACTAGTTTCTTCACACTGTAATAATGACTGCAAATACACCTCATGGTTAAAATCATGGACTTTTGGGCAGGTATATCTGGGTTCAGGTCAGATTCTGCTGCTTAATAGCAGTATGTCCTAAAGGGTCAATACACAAACAAATGATAGCAGCTTTCATTAAAACTGTATGATGTTAAGGGCCGCCTGGGTGGCTCAGTTGACTAAGTAGCCAAATCTGGATTTCAGCTCAGGCCACGATCTCACAGTTCATGAGTTCAAGCCCCACGTTGGGCTCTGCACTGACAGTGTGGAGCCTGCTTGAGAATCTTTGTCTCCCTTTCTCTCTGCACCTCCCTGCTCACATTCTCTCTCTTTCAAAAATAAATAAAACATTAAAAAAAAAACTGTATGATATTAAGATAAAACATTTACACACCAGCAAGCAAAGGAATAGGGAGAATATAGGTGTGTTCATCAAGTCCACACCAAATCCTGATCCTGAGTTTGGAGAGACTAGTTTTGGGTAATTAACAAGCAAATTAGGGATCTCTCCACAACGGGCTTGTGCAATGGGGATATACAAGTTTCACAAAAAGTGGTTTCTACTCTTGGTGACTTACTGGGGCAGAAAAGAAACAGTGAGTGATAAATGATGGAACAAAGGCGCTAATATGTTTCTCAGAGTGAAAACTTGCCATTTGGGTTTAAAGCAGAATGAAATCAATGGACCAGAGCTGAATTTTCAGAGACAGGGAAGGTGTGGAAGTTCGAGAGAAGAGGCTTTCCAAGGGAGACGTGTGCATGGAACAAATTTAAAGTGGGGATCAGCTCAGTGAGTGAGAATGCAGAACAGAGGGGCAGGGGAGCAGGAGTCAGATGTGGGTTAGGACAGAGGATGGAGAGCTTTGAAGGGACAGGAAGAACTGAGACATGAAGAACTGAAACCAGGGAGCCATTGAAAGTTTTTGAGGAGGGGAGTGGTGTTACTGAAATGAGGTTTAGGGCAGATTAGCCTGACAACAGTGTGCAGAGTGAGTAGAAAGAAGAGAGATCAGAGGGTTCTTACTACAGGCTAAAATACAGCAAAACCACTGTTAATGAACTAATGAGGATGATGATCCTAAAAAATGGCCAGAGCACAAAATAACGTCTGAAAGATTTGGTTTTAAAGTTAAAATGTCAGATCCATAGGGGGTTGTTTCAGAAATCAGTCCCTTGGATTCACACCTTCGGCATCCCCCCTTCTGAACACAGGATTATAAATGTCAAGTGTGTGTTCAAGATGATTATTCTGACCTCCATCTTCCTAAGTTCTGTGTCTCTCTCTCAACTGGTCAGAACATATAAGGGAAATAGCAGGATGTGTATGTTAACCCAGTTCTCCCTAGACCTCATCAGGAAGCATTATGCCCTTAACCATTTTGAGGGCCTGGGTCTGAAGCTTCATTGAAAGCCCAGTGTGGTTCCCCAGTCCTGGAGACTTCATCATGATGATGCCTCAAGGGCAGAGAGAGGGGGTGTCACATCGAAAGGCTCTGAAGACCTTCTATTTCATAGCTTCAAACTGGTAGTGGCAGCTACTTCATTGCCTCAGCCACTATTATAATGTACTATAATGGCTTTGCTGGGTACTAGGATCATGAAGGAAGGAAAGGAATTTGGTTAAGTGAAAATAACTAGCACTCATCACATTCTGCTAGAGGAAAGTGGGTTATGAAATACGGTTTCTAGATAAAAATATAGGATGCTTACCTAAATTGGAATTTCAGATAAATAATATATAATTTTTGGATTATATCTCAAATATTGCCTTTGACATACTTATACTAAAAATAATTCATTGAAATTAAAATTTAGCTAGGTGTCCTGTATTTTATCTGGCAATCCTGGTTTGTAGTAAAAAGTCCTGGTTCTCAGAGCCAAATTCACCACACACCTAGATGTATGCACTTGAACAACCAGATAAATTCTTCAAGCCTGTTTTTGCAAGGACCATGTAGAAATAAAGCCATCTTGTAGGTTTAAAGTTCTGTAAATGTAATTGTTGTTGTGTTTTCTTTATTTGGCCCTTCTACTTTGCAAACTTGGCAATAAAGGCCCTGCATTATTCAGTTTTGTCTCTTCAAAGCACCCCAGAAGGGCTTGACCCATGGAAGGAAGTGTCACATATTTATCAAGACAATAACAACATTATTCTCACCTGAAGTCTATCACCTAGTGGAGTCTCTCCCTAGATGCTCTAAAGACTCAGTCAGTCTATCTGGCAAAGCGAGATGGGGATGCCCCCAGGTAGCAAGACATTAGAAGTCATGATTACATGAACCCACGGAGGAGCTGAGGGTATGACTGTTGAGAGTTGGAGATGGAGCTACGGGTTTCAGACAAGGAGATCATGCAGAAGTGTCTTTTACACCAGCACTTCTCACACTTACACAGTCATGAGACTCCGTTGGAGATCGTGTTAAAATGCAGACTCTGCTTGCAAAGCCAATCACCTTTCCTTTGGGAATGGAGAATCTAACACAAAGTAACAATGGCAACCAGTGTGGGCTCTTCATGGCAGTTTCTCTCATTAAATGAATGATGACATTATTCACAGGAGAGTCAAAGGCAATGATTCTCAGGAATGACTGCACATTGAAGTTACCTTGGAGCTTTGAATATCCACCTGTGCTCAGGCTCATCCCTAATCATTTTACTCAATGTCCGGGAGTGGGATCTGGGCATCCTTTTTTTTTCTTTCTTTTTTTGTATTTGTTTTTATTTTTAAATCTCCTCCTCTTCTAAGCTGTTTATTGCAATGTTATCCCTTCTGAGGCATTGATTTGAAGATAAGGTATGATTCCATTTTGGCCCCTGAGACACAAAGAGCTGGGTGGTTTGGGGCAGTACTTTGGTGTTGACAACACAGGGCAGGAAAGACTTCTTCAGCTCAACATTATCCCATCTGCTTTTGAGGCCATCTTGTAAACCCCAAAGGTAAGTCTCAACACACTGGATGCAAGAGCCCAAAGATCCTGTGTCCTTGAGATTAGCCTTTAGGACCACTCTTCTGTGAGACAAAAAATGTCCTTGTGCTGGGTTTTCTGTTCTTGATAGCCGAAAATGGTTATCTGACAAGTGCTGGACTGGACATTTTGTACACATCATATAATTTAATCTTCATACTTGTCCTTCAAGATAAGTACTATTACCTCTATTTCACAGCAAGGAAATGGAGACCCAGAGAGGACTGAGCTGTAAGCATATCTCAGAATTTAACTGGTATCATGGTCATGGACAAGGCTTGGTATTTTAGCAAGGATGGATATTAGATCTGTAGAGAAGCTGTTGGATGCATGGAGTGTTTTCTCTGGACCCCAAACTCCTCTCTCATCAGCCTGAAGAACCAGCACAAGCTGGCCTGAAATCCTTTACCTGTGGCTTTCAACCCTGGGTGCACATTCCCTTAGGAAGTTTTTTAAAATCCCAGTTGCCAGGCTAGAATTTTTTTCAATAATTCTAAAAGTTCATCAATGGCAATGATTTGTTTTAAAAAGCCAGTTTTTGTAACAGTGGGGCTTCAAAAAAAAATTTATCCAAGTCTCAAATGAGACTTGAAATTTCTTAAAGCCCATTATAAGAAAGGGCTAATAAGTTTCAAACAGTTACTAATATAAATTGGATAATTCTGTTTTTAATCATCCATGTATATTTTAAATAGTTTTATTTTACTCCCTCATATAGCCACTTAAATGTCAACAATTGATTTCTAGCCCAAATCTCAACATTAATATATTTGTTAGGATGACTCTATTGCCTGTTGTACCAATATTCTGTTACTGATCTAATTATGCTGTTCCAGAATAAATTAATCTGGTTATTGTGTAAAGAAAAATAAGTAAAGAGCCAGTTTTTTGTCTCATTAATTTTCTCTATGTTTCTGTTTTCAGATCCATAATATCTAGCCTTAACTTTATCATTTTCTTATTTCTGCTTCATTTGGACTTATTTTTCTCTTCTTTTGCAATTTTCCTGGTTTCTTGAAGTAGAAACCTAAATTATTGGTTTGAGGTTTTCCTCTCTTTTAATCTAAATATTTAGTGCTATAAACTTTCCTTTTGCTTAAATGCATTTCAGAAATTTTGATATGTTGTTTTCATTGTCATTCAGTCCTATTTACTTTTTTAAATTTTTTAATTTCTTTTGAGACTTTCTTTTTGATCCATGATGATTTTTTTTAAGTAGGCTCCATGCACAACATGGGGCCTGAACTTAAAACCCTGAGATTGAGAGTTGCATGCTTCACCAACCAAGCCCCATACACTGATGATTAAGAAGGGCTGAGGCTGGACAGTTGTTTCCTGGACCTGTTTTGAAAGCATCAGCAGAACTGTGGTTATATTCGTTGCATCATTAACTTAGCTCCATGTTTTGTTTAGCTCCTTACTTAATTATACTCTATGCACCTCTTAACATCATGCTTGACCAATCATTACCCCATTCCTTATTTACCCAGTGATTGTAGAAACCTAATGAGGACAGGATGGTAACATTTGTCTTGACATGTCTGATGGTACCAGGTCCTAAATAGTGCCTCATTGTCCAAAAGAATGCTTATCTCCAGACTGTTTCAAAACTTCCCATCTCTGGTTTCAAGAAACCCCTTACCTTCTTATGTGGATAAGCTGTCCATAGGCTCAACTGGCCAAGGTAGCTTTGAGAATGATGTTCTGACTTCTCATTGGACTGCTCTTCTGGCGATAAAGCTTTCTTTCCTTCAAAACCGATGTCTCAGATATTGGCTTACTATGCATCAGATGCATAGACAAGTTTGAATTTGGTAACCATGTGTTGCTAACTTTTCAAGTGTTTGAAGATTTTTAACTGACTTTTTGTTATTTCTTTTTAGTTTGATTCCACTGTGGACAGAATAAACTCTATATGATTTCACATTTTAAAAATTTGTTAAGATTTGTTTTAAGATTCAGGATATGGTCGATATTGGTGAATGTTCTATGGGTACTTTAGAAAGGTATTTCACGTTCTAAACACCTTTTAGACTAGGGAACTCACTCTTGACTGATTGCTCCACCTGGATCCTCCTTATGGAGCAGGAGCTGTGTGTACTTGACAGCGGGAAGTGAGTGCTGGAAAGTGGTCCCATGCCAGGCTGCTGACACTCCCAATTTTGTCCCCAGTATGGATCTTCTGCGACACAGATCCAAAGAGGATGAGATCTGAAATTTCCTGGTTGCCGAATCTACCCAGAATAGGTCTTCATTCCTGGGAAGCTGGGGAAGATGGGAACTACAATTCATCTGCTGAGCCCACCACAGCATCTCTTCTGCAACATAAAGCTGTATCGGAGGGCTGGGTTTTATTCTTCAGTGGCTTCACACTGACGGATCTTCTCTACATAGTAGAAGTTGTGAGTAAGGAAACAAATGTCACCTAACTGCTCCCACTTACTTGATATAGGCCTTCTACAGCATAGAGATATGGAAAACGGAATCTGCTTGTGTTCACTGTCCGACAAAACCACTGGGAATACCTGCTCCAGCCCAGAGAGCTGGGAGAGGTGTGAACTGCTACTTGGTTGCCAAGTTCACTGGAACAGTTCTTCCATAAGGCAGAGCTGTGGGAAGATGGCTACAATCCCTGGCCTGAATACCAAAGATTCCTACTCTTCCTGCTAATGTCCACAGATTTTATTAGATTAATGTTTCTCAACTTGTTGTAAACATCTCAGTCAATCTCCAGAGATTTTGAACAAGGCCTTTATTAATTTTGACCAGTTTAATAACAGCCTTTGCTGGGGAATGGTTGCCCTGAACACCTCAAACCACCATTCTGGGTGCGCAGGCAGCGGCTCCAGGCAGCCTCGCACCTCGAGAAAGATTTCCGCGTGGGGTAGTTTGGTGCGCGTCCAGAGCTAGTGGATCCGTGAGTTCTGTGGTCAGTAAGGCTGAGTGGTGTACGTGGTGGCCAGTGTAGTGCTCTAGCCATTGGAGCAGGGCTGGGAACACGTCAGGCGGTGTGTGTGTGTGTGTGTGTGTGTGTGTGTGGTGTACACGTCTGTGTGCCTGGGTGTGTCAGGCGATTGAGTGCAGGGGTGTACGGGAGCCGTTTGTTATTGGCAGATTCTCAGAACACTTGAGAATTGTGTTAAACACAACCATTATTTTAAAATTCTAAATTACTTAAAAAATTTTTAAGATGTTTTTATTTCTGAGAGAGAGAAAGACAGCACGAGCAGGGGAGGGTCAGAGAGAGAGGGAGACACAGAATCCGAAGCAGGCTCCAGGCTCTGAGCTGTCAGCACAGAGCCCGATGCAGGGGTTGAACCCTTGAACAGTGAGATCATGACCTGAGCTGAAGTCGTATGCTTAACCGACTGACCCACCCAGGCGCCCCTAAAATTCCAAATTACTATAAAATTTATAAATTATTATAAAATTATACTTATTGTAAGCGTACAATAAATACATTAAAAACAAAGATAAAAAAAAACCACCATTCTGGGTGTCCTTCCTGGGGTCATTTGTCGTGCAGCAATAACTAACTAATGCAATGGCCAAGAAGGAGGTGTACTAAATTAAGACAAGCAATCAGTTGGATAGAGAGCAGGGAAGGCATGTCAAGCAGGAAGAACAGAAAGTGCAAAAGTGTGGAAGGTAGAAGTACTAAGAGTTACAGAAGTGGCTCTCGAATGTGGTCCCTGCCCAGCACCATCAGTATCTCCTGGGGAATTGTTAACAATGTGAATTCATGGAGCCTACTGAGCCAGAATCTCCACAACCTGGTGTTCAGCAAGACTTCCAGGTGTTTCTGAAGCACATTAAAGCCTGACGACCACTAGAGTATAGGAATTGTTTTTCATCAGCCTCGATAGCCAGGGTCCTCATGTGTCCAAACTCTAAGTGGTTTGCCTTTTTTTTTTTTTTTAAGAAGTGAGAAATAAGGAACTTATAAGCACTTTCTCTTAGTGAATGCTTTAAGGCCTCATTAGAGAGAACTGTTCTCTGCCACCAGTCACAAGAAGTTGGTCATGCTACAAAAAGCAGAGGCTGGCTCCACTTTTGCCAGGAACAAGTCACTTCTGAATTTGATTTGACTTCAATTATTTTAATGAAACACCTGCAGTTGCCTCGCACATGGCCACATCAGGCTTTGTGGGGCCTTTGATCCTGTGTGTGGTGGCTGGACACTGTGGCAGAGGGAAATGTAGACATACGACATTAACATGATTTAAAGGAGAATATTTAAATGGGCAAAATCCAGTTTTAAGAATTAAAATTTATCCAGGCCTTAAAGAATGAAAATAAGCTCAGACTGAAAAAGAGTAAAGGCGTCCCTGCTGTTCACTGGGCTGGTAGAACAGACCCAGGAAAGTCAAGTGCAAAGTTCACAGAAAACCACATTTCTTCCAAAGTCTTGCATGTGGTTATAAAAATTCCAGAACAACCCCTGCTTTGAATGGCCACTACTTTCTTACAAGTGATGCCCCAGATCTACTTTATGACACCCATCTTTTGCTAGGGATATCCATAGGAGGAACCATCCTTGCTCCTGATGGTACCCAACCCCTAGTTAATTGTAGTTTCTCCTCATTCTGCCTCAGAAACTGCAACCAGCCCAGACATGATGCCCATTTCCTTATTTATTTTTTCCTATTTATGTATTAAAATTTTTTAATTTTTTTTTTTTTGAGAGAGAGAGACAGAATGTGACCAGGGTATAGGCAGAGAGGAGAGACACAGAATCTGAAGCAGGCTTCAGGCTCTGAGCTCTGAGTCTGAGCCTGACGGGATCATGACCTGAGCTGAAGTCAGATGCTTAATTGACTGAGCCACCCAGGAGCCCCTATTTATTTTCTTTGAAGTTAATTCGTTTTTGAGAGAGAGACAGAGACAGAGAGAATGTGGGTACAGAGAGAGAAAGGCACAAAATCCAAAGCAAGCTTTAGGCTTTGAGCTGTCAGCACAGAATCTGATGGGGGCTGGAACCCACAAACCACAAGATCATGACCTGAGCCAAAGTGGGACACTTAACCGACTGAGCCACCCAGGTGCTCCGATCCCCACTTCCTTTAGACTCTCCTCAGATCCTTCCACAGGAGCCTTGACCTTACAAACTTCCTCCCTCCTATGGAGCAGCACTTCACAGCTGCTTTGAAGTGCCTCCCTCACTGTCTTACATCAATAAGTCGGATTTTGTTGGACTATAGGCTCATCTCTGGAGGTCTTTGTCTGATGAAGCTCTAATAGAAAGAAAATGGTCCTTTGGCCCTGTATTTAGGAGAAGGGGTAGTAGTGATGTTTGTTTGTTTGTTTTTACTTGGCTTCATTACCAGTTTTAGATCCCAGGTCACAGAAAGGAAGCCAGAGGACTGAAATTTTCAGTGATGACTTCTCATCTCATTTTCAGATCAGATCCTACTTCTGCCTCCCCATATCATTAGGTATTTTCTTGTAATAGCCCCACACAAAGATCTAACATTATCAGTCATGAATCAAGTATGGCAATCTTTAATTTAATCAAATCACTAAAGTTATTAATAATACCAGCATTCTCCACCTAAGGAACTTGGACTGATAATTACAGCAAACCAAAGCTAAGAGCTTTGTGTCTTGATTAATGCAGTGTCTCTGAATTATGAATCTAGTATATTACTTTTGTATCTCAAATATGGACTAGGCACTTATATTTGACATGTTCATTCATCCATTCACTCAAACAATTTTCGAGAGCCTTCTGTAAGCTCACTACTGTCCTAGGTCTCAGATCTTAAAAGGAATTAAACACAGCCTCTGCCCTAAGGAAGCTTGCTGAGACTGGGGAGAGAACCAGAGGGCAGCTGAAGTGAAAAAATGAAAAGCTCTGTGGACGAGGAGGTCAAGAAATCCAAGTCCTGTGTGTCAGGCAGATGTCTACAGGGGTTGTAAGGCCAATTCGGATGATACAGGACATGAGGTATGGATGGAGATCATGAACAAATTACTATATCCCTTGAGGGAAGAGAAAAGTACAGCCAAGATGTCTGTAGGTGACAGACTGAGGCAGGGTAAGATGGTTTAGCTGGAAGGAATGAGCTGCCCAGAAGTGCAGAGTTTTAGGTGAGGATAGAGCACAATTGGCCTGGAATTCTTAAGGTGGTGAGGAGGACCCCTCCCCTGAAGGTATCCCAGAATACCTGGCACCTGACACTGAGCATCTTCTCCCATCCCACCCCCTGCCCGGTGAAGAGAAAGGAAATGGAAGTACAGATTTCAGGAAGAGATTGTGGATAGAGAAGACTTTTTATCCTTTATCTGCAAAGATCCAGAGAGCTCAAATGGAGGCATGGCCCTGGAGGACAGGGAGGCAATGGGAGGATGACTGGGAGACAATTTCAGGGCAGAGTGATGATTATTTCCTCTTCTGTGGGGCTGTAGCAGCTGGGCAGCATGTGCCATGACCATGGATGTGGGGAGTGAATGTGTCCATTGGGTTGGGCTGCTTTGAGGAATCCTAATGGCTGAGGCACTGGGCTGAGCAGTCATGAGCAGTTAGCAGGGATTAGCTTGGGCAGGTGGTGTGGGTGGGTACTTAAGGACCCTGTCTAAGGTCCTGAGGTTGATGCAAGTAGATGCCAGAGGTGGCTTTGAATCCCTGGGAGGGATCCTAACTGCATTAGATTGTAGTCCCTCCAGTTGCATTGTCACAAGCCGGAAGAAATTCAATTCAGTTATTAAGTGAGCATCTACTATGTGTTGAGGATGTGTTAGAAACTGTATGTATAGCACATACCTAGACAGTTGGGGTCCATGCCCTCAGGCCCTCGTGCCCTTTGGTGTTTTAATATCCGGTCAGGAAGACACATTAAATCAGGAATTATGAGTAATGAGGGGTTCAAGGATGAAGCACAGCTTCCTAGAGGAGAACGTCAAGGAAAATCTGCCATGTGTGGGCCAACAGAGTCCTTGTGGGGAACCTTCTCACTAAGCTAGACAAGAGAAGCACTATGCTCCTCACACTCCTGCCACAGTAGAAGAGAGTGGAACAGTCCATTCCTAAACAAGTCACTCATGATCCAGAAGGATTTCAAACAGTTTTTCTTTTACTTCAGGTTCCAGTCATGCTTTCTTATCCTTTGAGAGAATATTCACAAGACTGTTCAAGAATAGAATCTTCTTGCTATTCAACTTACCTTCCCTCACCCAATAACTCTTCAACAGACACAGTATTCACTTCACTTCTGGGGCAGCTCCCCATAGCCAGCCCTTCTTATAGACCCTGGATCTATAACCCCTCCCTCTCTCTTTCCTCTTCTGGGTGGTCTGGTTCACAGAATCCTACCTCTTCTCCTTAGCCTCCAATTTCAGTAGACAGCCATTAAGTTAATCAAAGTCCACTCAGATGAGGTGGACAAGAGGGCACATTGGATCCTACTGATAGAGCATCTACTAGCCCCTGACAGGCTCTTGCACTATTGACATCCTCTTCCTCTTCACATATCATAGCATTAGTATGTTACTAAAAGAATCCCTTCCCCAAAAACTTCCAGACTCATTCATGAAGCCAACATTTCCTTGATTCCCAAACGAGACAGAGACTCCACAAAAAAGGAGAACTACAGGCCAATATGATGAACATGGATGCAAAAATTCTCAACAAGATGCTAGCAAATTGAATTCAACAGCATATAACAAGAATTATTCACCATGAGCAAGTGGGATTCATTCCTGGGCTGCAGGGCTGGTTCAATATTTGCAAATCAATCAATGTGATACATCACATTAATAAAAGAAAGGATAAGAACCATATGATCCTGTCAATAGATGCAGAAAAAGCATTTGACAAAATACAGCATCCTTTCTTAATAAAGTTGGGAGAGAAGGAACATACTAAAACATCATAAAAGCCATATATGAAAAGCCCACGGCTAATATCATCCTCAATGGGGAAAAACGGAGAGCTTTCCCCCTGAGATCAGGAACATGACAGGGATGTCCACTCTCACCACTGTTGTTTAACATAGTGCCAGAAGTCCTAGCTTCAGCCATCAGACAACAAAAGGAAATCAAAGGCATCAGAATTGGCAAAGAGGAAGTCAAACTTTCACTCTTCGTAGACGACATGATACTCTACATGGAAAACCCAAAATACTCCACCAAAAGACTCCTAGAGCTGATCCATGAATTGAGCAAAGTCGCAGGGTACAAAATCAATGTACAGAAATTGGTTGCATTTTTCTACACCAACAATGAAGCAACAGAAAGAGAAATCAAGAAACTGATCTCATTTACAATTGCACCAAGAACCATAAAATACCTAGGAATAAACTAACCAAAGATGTAAAAGATCTGTCTGCTGAAAACTATAGAAAGCTTATGAAGGAAATTGGAGAAGACACAAAGAGATAGCAAAACATTCCATGCTCATGAATTGGAAGAATAAATATTGTTAAAATGTCACTACTACCTAAAGCAATCTACACATTCAATGCAATACCAATAAAAATTGCACTGGCATTTTTCTCAAAGCTAGAACAAACAAAATTTGTATGGAACCACAAAAGACCCAGAATAGCCAAAGTAATATTGAAGAAGTAAACCAAAGCAGGAGGCATCACAATTCCAGACTTTAGCCTCTACTACAAAGCTGTAATCATCAAGACCGTATGTTACTGGCACAAAAACAGACATATAGGCCAATGGAATAGAATAAAGAACCCACAAATGTATGGCCAACTAATCTTCGATAAAGCAGGAAAGAGTATCCAATGGAAAAAAAGACAGTCTCTTTAGCAAATGGTGCTGGGAGAACTGGACAGCAACATGCAGAAGAAAGAAATTAGAGCACTTTCTTACACCATACACAAAAATAAATTCAAAATGGATGAAAGACCTATATGTGAGACAGGAAATCATCAAAACACTAGAGGAGAAAGCAGGCAACAACCTCTTTGACCTCTCTGACCTGAGCCATAACAATTTATTACTTGACACATCTCCAAAGGAAAGGGAATCAAAAGCAAAAATGAACTATTGGGACCTCATCAAGATAAAAAGCTTCTGCACTGCAAAGGAAACAATCAACAAAACTAAAAGGCAACCGATGGAATGGAAAAAGATATTTGCAAATGATATATCAGATAAAAGGCTAGTATCCCAAATCTATAAAGAGCTTACCAAACTCCACACCCAAAAACCAAATAATCCAGTGAAGAAATGGCAGAAGATACGAATAGACACTTTTCTGATGAAGACATCCAGATGGCCAAAAGACACATGAAACAATGTTCAATGTCACTCATCATCAGGGAAATACAAATCCTAAGATACCACCTCACACTGATCAGAGTGGCTAAAAGGAAAAAATCAGGAAACTATAGATGATGGTGAGGATGTGGAAAAATGGGAACCCTCTTGCACTGCTGGTGGGAATGCAAACTGGTGCAGCTGCTCTGGAAAATAGTGTGAAGGTTCCTCAAAAAATTAACAATAGAACTACCCTATGACCCAGCAATAGTGCTGTTCGGAATTTACCCAAGGAATATAGGAGTGCTGATGCATAGGGGCACAGGTACCCCAATGTTTATAGTAGTGCTTTCAACAATAGCCAAATTATAGAAAAAGCCTAATTGTCCATCAACTGATGAATGGATTAAGAAGATGTGGTTTATATATACAATGGAATACTACTTGGCAATGAGAAAGAATGAAATCATGCCATTTGCAGCAACGTGGATGGAACTGGAAGGTATTATGCTGAGTGAAAGAAGTCAATCAGAGAGGAGAGATGTCATATGTTTTCACTCATATGTGGATCTTGCAAAACTTAACAGAAGTCCATGAGGGAAGGGAAGGGGAAAAAATAGTTACAAACAGAGAGGGAGGGAGGCAAGCCACAAAAGACTCTTAAATACAGAGAACAAACTGAGTGTGGATGGGAGGGGTGAGGGATGGGGAAAATGGGTGATGGGCATTGAGAAGGGCACTTGTTGGAATGAGCACTGGGTGTTGTATGTAAGCCAATTTGACAATAAATTATAATAGTAATAATAATAATAATAATAATAATAATAATAATAATAATAATAACAACAACAACAGAATCCCTTCCCCTTCCTTGACATTGAGTTCTGTGTTGTCCACTAGACACCCTTCTTCTCTTCTTCTAAATCTAAGGCAGCAGGGTTTAGTGGGACATGGCCACCCCAGGTACAGGCTACATCCCCTGAATGTGGCCTTGTTCCTGGATTCTCTCCAAGGGAGGGAAGCAATGTCTGCCATTTCCAGGCCCAGGTCTTAACACACTGTGTGTGCACCTCACCAAGCTGGAGCACAGACAGGTAGAAACTCAGCATTGACAATACAGGGTACAGTGGGGCAGCAATTTTCAGGGTCCTGTATTTGCTCAAGGAACAGAGCTGCTACATTGATCTGGGTCATCCCCATTGGAGCTCTAAGCTAGAGAGAAAAACTTACTTGTTCTTCAAATCACAATATTGTTGGGTCTCTCACTCATTACCCAGAGATCTCTTTGTTTTCTAGTTCAGTGGGAGTAGACTTTATCCCCTCATAAAAAGGTATATTTTATAGTGCTGTCCAATGCTCAAGTGCCAATCAAGCATAAAATTACTCTCCAGCAAAAGTTCCTCACGCTTCTTCTACTGCTTGAAGTCATGAAGAGTTTTCCCTGGGAAATGGTGACAAGTGGTAACTCTTCCCTTGGGCACCTATCTTTCTGAGTGCACAGCCACATAGTCTACTGCCCACTGTCCGGTGCTCAGCATCCCTACAGCTGTTATGCAGTGGAAGCCTCCTCTCCTGGGCTCTGCTTTATTACAGCAATTTCCTAAGTTCCATTTCACCAATGTCTTGAAGACAAAGACTGAGAGTATAAATAATGTAAGTCCTATTATCTTCTCCTTCAGGGTTTCTATTGATCGTGACTTAATCTCTTGAGGCAAATTGATGGTTTTAATATTAAACTGAAATGCCGAGAGTCAGCAAAGAGATCAGAGAATTGAACAAAAAATAAAATTGTCCAGAAATGGAATTTTTCCAACTCTCTGAAGGGGTTTGTTTGGGCCAGGCACATCTATCTCTTTCAGAGATTGAGATATACAAGAAAAATACCTTTATAAATACTAAGAAAGCCAAAGTGTCTAAACATGTTGAATTGGAAAAGAATTTGAGAGCCCAAGCAGAGGTGGGGGAGGTCTCTACTAAACCTCCCCCAATTTACCCAGATCCTTCCCTTGATCCCTAAATAAAAACTGGCCCTGGCATTACTCAGCTGCGGTGAACTCTTTCTTCACTCTGTTCTTGCACTAGGTACATCATCTCTACCTAGCAAGTCCAGGGCTGAGGTGGCAGGGATTATAACTTTGTGACTTCCTTTAGAACTGAACTGTCCACCCTCATCCCATCCCACTCCTGCACCCAGCCAAGGGCTAATTCTGTGTCCCTGAGAGACAGCTGGTAACGGTGAGTCATGAGCTATAGATATTGGAGCCAGTTATACCTTGGTTTGAGTTCTGACTCCGCCATTTACTGAAAGACCTTAGACAAGAATTTAATATCTATGAGTGTCAGTTTTCTCATGCCCTAGAGATAATGCTTTTACTACAGTAGAAACTAACCAGCTGGTCACCAAATCTGCCTCTCCTTCTAGGTTCTCAAAAATAGTGAGAGGCAAAGGTGAAATCTGAATCCCCAGCAGTCTGGCTACCAAGCCATGCACACTGCCTATATAGCTCAACTACGGCTTGTCACAGCACCTCAACATGAGTCATAGCCTCATCTCCAACTTGCTTGAATATAGCCTCACCCCAGTGTCAGCAAGTGTTATCTAGCCTAGCAGGAAGGCTGTGCATGTGCAGGGGGGCTGTTGTGGGAAAGTAGGAAGAAGGCACCCTGCAATGCACTCCGCTCTCTGGTCAGACTAGGCTACTTGTAGTCAGTCCCTTGAACATGCCCTGAATCTTCCCACTTTCCCACCATTGTTATTCTGCCAGGGATGCTCTTTTTCACTACTATCTGTAGAAATCTACAGATGCTTCAAGAATCAATTCAAGGGGCAACTGGGTTGCTCAGTCAGTTCAGCATCTACCTTTGGCTCAGGTCATGATCTCATGGTTCGTGGGTTCAAACCCTGCACTGGGCTCTGTGCAGACAGCTCAGAGCGTGGAGCCTGCTTCAGGGAGCCTGTGTCTCCCTCTCTCTCTGCCCCTCCCCTGCTCATGCTCTGTCTCTCTGTCTCTCAAAAATAAATAAACATTTAAAAAAAAGAATTCAAGAACTACCTCTCTCCTTGATTTTCCTGGACACAAATAATCTCTTCCTTCTCTGTGGTTCTATATAAATTCATTTGTAAATTATTGTTTTTTACACAATTAACACCCCTATAAAAATTACCAATATAGTTAATCCCTGCTGTGGCTTTCCTGGTCTGCATCAATCCTCCTACCCTCAGGAATCACTGCTCTCCTAAATTTGGTATTTGTTCTCATGATAGTATTCAACTTATATGTTATCTTTCCATAAAAAGCATCTTGATTGTTTCACTCAACATCATGATTTTAAGACTCTTCTAACATCATGCAAATATTCATTCATTTATATGAATATTATATTTATTTATTTATTTATTCTCTTCTTAATGGACATCTTGGCTCTTTTCAACTCTTGCTATAAGAAACTATGTGAACACTTTTGTACCTGTGTTCTCATGGATTTGCAAGAATTTCCTCTTGTAAATCGGTATCAGGAAGGATAATTTGGCAGGTAAGACTTATAGGGATACGATCTGACCAAGATGTAAACCTAGAAAGATAAAATAAACCTTTGGGGCTAGTATATTTCTTATAGAAATATCTGAAGGTTTCAGGAAGGCAGCTGTGAGATTGAAAAACTGGGGAGCAATCTTTGTCACTCTCTAGGATGAGGGGGCAAAAACTGGAGTCTAGGGTGTGCAATGGAGGAACCCATGAAAAACTCTCAACTATTTCATTAAGGGCCCCCAAAGAACTATACGCATACCCTATACGCATACCCTATAAGCATAAGGGTAAGTAATAAAAAACAAGATAAATAGCAAATAATATAACATACATAAAGGGCACCTAGATTATTTACTTATCAGAAAGACTCTAAAAATATCTATTAGTATGTTAAAGGAGAAAAATGTCAAGATTGAGAACCTCATCAGACAGCTAGAAAATATGAAATTAGCAAATAGAAATTCTGGCACTGAAAAATCTAATAACCCAAATTAAGTACTCAACAGGTGGTTTAAAAATTTTTTTTTAAATTTAGTTATTTTGAGAGAGAATGTATGGGAGGAGGCAGAGAAAGAGAGAGAGAGAGAGAGAGAGAGAGAGAGAGAGAGAGAGAACCCCAAGCAGGCTCCACACAGTCATACTGCAAAGCCCAATGGGCTCAAAGTCACTAACTGTGAGATCTTGACCTGAGCTGAAATCAAGAGTCAGAACCTTAACCGACTGAGCACCCTGGCACTCCTCAGCAGGTGGCTTTAATAACATAAGAGACACAGCTGAAAAAGAGATTTAGTGAACTGGAAGACAGATCAAAAGAAAATACCCATAATGAATACCAGACAGACAAAACAATATGGGAGATATATAGATTGCAGTGAAAAGAACTAATATAGGAGCCCTTGGGTGGCTATCAGTTAAGCATCTGACTCTTGATTTCGGGTCAGGTCATGATCTCATGGTTCGTGGGATTGAGCCCTGCATTGGGTTCCATGTGTACTCTCTCTCGAAATATAAATAAACATCTTTTTTAAAAGAAAAGAACTAATATAAATGTAGCTGGAGAAAAAAGAGTGAGAAAGTATGTGTCACTATCAATATTTAAAGGGTATCTTTGTAAAAGAAGAGAAAGGGAGAAAACAAAGGGGACAGGCAGCACATGAGGACAGAGGTAGAGATTGGAGTGATGTGGCACAACCAAGAAGGAATGCCTGGAACCACCAGAGGCTAGAAGAGGCAGGGAAGGATTCTCCCCCAAGGTATTCAGGGGGAGCATGGCCCTAATGATACCATTACTTTGGACTTTTGGCCTCCAGAACTGTAAGAGAATAAACCTCTGTTGCTTAACATCAGTAAGCTTGAGAAAATTTGTTATGGCAGCTCTAGAAAACTAATACAGGATTGTAACATCAGAGTGAAGAAAGCAATTAGGCTTTAATTGAAAGACCTGAGCTCTGTTCTGGACATGTTTGTAAAGCTGTGTGGCCTTAAGCAAGTCACTAGGCCTCTCTGGGCTGCTTTCTTCAGCAGCTCACAAGAAGGTGAGGCTGAATGATCAGCAAGGCCTCTGCCCATTCCAGGGTTCTGAGAGTTCCTTTCACTGTTCTGTTCTGGCTAGACTCAGACCCCTGATATTCCTGAAGCCCTGGGCAATGGGCTGAGGCATGGCCTCTCGCTATAAAGTGACCACCAATGTTAAGAAGGTGGGCATCCTCCCTCTAGTGACTGATGTTGGGCCTAGGACTCCATCTTATTTGATAGGTAGAGTGATATTATGAGGCTCTTTTTCATAGGAGATGAGGGTAAAAATAGCCCAGTACTGTATCTAGGGAGAACCAGTTGTCACAGTGTGGAAGCTGTAAATCATAACGTGCTTTCCTCTCTGGATTTATTGGCACTAGTGATGTCTTGCTGGTCACTGCTGTGGGGGAAGGAATGAGGTGATGTCTGAGATTGCAGGGTCTGTCTCCACCTACCCATTATCAGAGACCAGCGTGGCCAAAAGAAGAGTGTTTAGCTCAAACAGTACTCCTTACAAGGAGTGGCCCTCTTTGCCCACCCCTCATCCCTATAACCATCGTCCTCCAGGCCGGCCTGTGGCAAGCCTGGGCCAAGTGTACGATCCTCCTTTGGGGCAGAATTTATCATCAGTGGTTTAGCAAAGAGAATTCTGGGGCTTGGTTTGCGGTGGAAACAGCCATCCTTGGTCACTTCAAAAGGTGGAGATGGTTCCTGCAGACTTGTCCTGGAGCATTAAACACTAGCACTGCGCTTTCCTGGCCTTGTCCAGGTCCTGTTGAGGCCAAGTCAGCAGGAGGCCAAACCCGCCCTGTTTCCTACACTGCAGGGTTTCAGGCCACTGCCTTGATCCCTCCACCTGCAGCCTGTGCTCAGCAAAATGTCATGTGGAGTCAGCTTTGCTCATCTTATCCTTGCATGGCAAGATCGGCTGAGGGGTCTTAAAATATCCTACTTGAGAGAATAGACTTGAGACTTACTATAAGAACTTAAAATGCTATAAATGCTATACTTACTATAAATGCTAAAAATAAAAACTAATCCAGGGCGCCTGGGTGGCTTAGTCAGTTAAGCGTCCGACTTTCGCTTGGGTCATGATCTCGCGGTTCGTGGTTCGAGCCCCGCGTCGGGCTCTGTGCTGACTGCCAGCTCAGAGCCTGGAGCCTGTTTCAGTCTGTGACTCCCTCTCTCTCTGACCCTCCCCTGCTCACGCTCTCTCTCTCTCCTAGAAATAAATAAAAATTAAAAAAAATATATTAAAATAAATAAATAAATAAATAAAATAAAAACTAATCCTAAAGTGTGACATCTACACTACACTTTAAAAGAAAAACTTTTAAATTTGATGAGAAGCTTAAAAGAAGGATGTTTCAATGCAGCTTAAGTTCATGGCCTGTGTCACTAGGGTCCCTCCTTGTGTTACCACTCATATTCTACGTCATCTACTCTACTCCTTCGAATGATCTTGGGAGGCCTGGAAGTCAAATCCTGTTTACAGACAATAAACTATATTTTAAAAAATCCTGTTTATGGAATACTACATGGCAATGAGAAACAATGAAATCTGGCCATGTGTAGCCACATGGATGGACCTTGAGGGTGTTATGCTGAGCGAAATAAGTCAGGCAGAGAAAGACAAATATCATATGTGTGCACGTATAGGAGGATTAGGAGGAGCTTAACAGAGGACCAAGGGGAGAAGAAGGGCGGAAATGGTGGGGGAAAGTGGGAGAGGCAAACCATGAGAGACTCTTGAATGCTGACAAAAACTGAGGACTGGTGGATGTGGGGGGGAGGAGGGTGGGCATGGAGGGCACTTGTGGGGATGAGCACTGGGTGTTATGTGGAAACTAATTTGACAATAAACTATTTGTAAAAAAAAAAAAAAAACACTTAAAAAAAAAAATCCTGTTTACAGAAGAGACACCTGAGAAAGTAAGGGGCCTAAGCCTCATGGAATTGTTAGACGTTAACTTAGTGCTATGACCTCAAGGCCCTGGTTGGCCATAGAGAAGCAGCCTTCATAAGGGCAAATCAACTGCTCTGGTACTATTTGTGTCATGAAAATCATCTTTGAAGAGTAATTAGAGCCAATGCTTACTAAGGGCTGTGTACCACCATGCTAAGCCCTTTACTAAAATAGGCGGTCTTTGGGGCGCCTGGGTGGCTTAGTCGGTTGGGCGTCTGACTTTCGCTTAGGTCATGATCTCGCGGTTCGTGGGTTCGAGCCCCGCGTCGGGCTCTGTGCTGACTGCCAGCTCAGAGCCTGGAGCCTGTTTCAGTCTGTGTCTCCCTCTCTCTCTGACCCTCCCCTGTTCACGCTGTCTCTCTCTATCCTAGAAATAAAAAAATTATAAAAAAAAAATAGGCGGTCTTCTCAGTCATCACAAAAATTATGTGAAGGTACTATTATTACCAACCCCACTTTACCATGAAGGAGAATGAGGCACAGAGAATTGACCAGCACACAGTTCCCCCAGCTAAAAGGTGGAAGAGTCCAAATATGAAGTCATCCAGGCCACAGTTCCCCCAGCTAAAAGGTAGAACAGTCCAAACATGAATCCCTAGCCTGGGCTCTCAAGTCAATAATAAAAAGATATCTGGGGCATGCTAAAACAATACCAAAACCAGCATATTTGAAAAATATATATCCTATTGTTTTAAAAATACATCTTGTCCCTCCCCAAAGACTTCCCAATAAGAAATGAAAATGTTGTGTCCATGCTACTTTATTTTTTACACCAGTGAATATTCTGGCAAATATAGAGCAAGAGAATTATCTTTAAGTATTGTTCACAGAAAGAAATTTGACATTCACTCAAAATAATCGCTTGATTTCCTTATCTGATCCAGTTTCTCTTTGCCACTGAATTCTGCAAAAGAAGAGAAAAATGTGTACCGCTTGCAACAAATTATTATCAGAATAGGGATGAGAACTGTGGGTATGTTATTATATAACATATTTAAAAATTATGCCTCAATTGGACAAGTCATAAATGCCCCAAATTGGTACTTATTTATCTTTGCTGTATCTAATTAGGCCATTCAGTCTGTGTGAGGGCTATGGCCTCTGGGAACATCTTCCCCTGCCTTCGCCTGGGAAGCTCTGCTTCCCAGCATCTGGACAGCTTTCTTAGGCACTGAGGCCTGCCCAGGTCCTGGCTGTGGTCAGCAGGTCAGGGTCAGGCTCCAGGAGAGAGGCTGTGACACCTCCAAAGGACTGCCACCTGATGTCCCTGGAACCATACCATCACGAGAGACAGAGGAGGCCCTCATACATGGACTTCACTTCACAGGTCTGGAGGCCAAGGAAACTCCCCAGATTTAAACTCTGGGTCTCAGAACACTCCTGAATGGATGGAGTAGCTTTGCCTGGCTGTACTCAGAGATGTTCCCACTATAAGTACTCGCCCTCCCCTGCCAAGCCTGCTAGGGTGGTGTTTCCCTCATCAGAAGGTGATGAGAAGGCCAGGTGAGAAGTCCAGGGGGTCAGCAGGGCTGCGTGGGGTTCTCGTTCCCTCACAGCTACTGCTGGAGCCAATAGACCTGCAAAGAGCTGGCAGGCAGCAAAGGCTGCATTGTGTGCTTGGGACAGTCTGTTCATACCAGGTGGCGGTGGGGGTCTCTGCAGTGTGGAGAGCAGGGAAGGGAGGGGTAGAGGGGCCCTCAGAGCTTCCATGTGGCCCGCCTCTTTTTGAACTACTACCGTTCTGGCTGCCTCTCACTCCCCCCTCAGTCAGAAACAATATTTGCTTAGAGAAGACTGCAGTGGGGCTGACCTTGGACTATCCTACCGAGTGTTAGCTTCAGTGTTTCTTCCATTCCTTGGCTGGAAAAAAAAAAAAATGGAGCAGCTTACAGATACTGAGACAAAACTGCCTAGAACCTGTGTCTGGGCTTCAGATCCTTCCTCATCTCATCTCCTAACTGGGATGTCAGTTGCCCCGTTGGGAGTTCCCCTGGGAAGCCCTAGCCCAGGGCTGGTACATAGGTCACCTGTGGCAGTGCTCCAGGACCCTTGCTGATCCTACAGCCCTGACACTGTCCCTACCCCACCCCTCCACCATCCCCCAGCCTCTATGTGGTGGGATGGTCTCCAAACCGTTTATCACAAGACTTCTCACCCTAAAGACATCATGGAGACCCACTGTTTCTCAAAGCACTTTCTTGAGAATAACCACTCATAGGTCATGCAGGCAGCATGGAGGTGGAAGAACTTCCTTGATCAAACCAGTTGGGAACTACAGGTTGTTTCCTGCAGGACATGCCCATGTGCACTGTAAATCTTTGAGAGGGCTGGGTACAGTGTTTTCCAATCTTGTCCGATCTTTGCAGAGTAACCTCTTAGCACCAGTGACCCACTACAGAATGCATTTTGAGGGCCATGGGTCTAGACTGATTTGTAGTTTGATTTTTTTGATGCAAACACTTGAGGATCTAGGGAATGAAGCATAGCTGGCCAGTGGCAGATTACAGAGACAGTTTCTGACTCTGTGGCCTTTGCAAGAGGCTTGGAGATCCCAGGGCAGGAGGGAATGATGGCATTTATACTACTTCCAGTGTATTTGGGGGCCTCGTATCCTGATCTTTGTGTTCAGAGTCATAGACTCTAATTCCGTTGGCACCCATGTCTGTCCATCAGTAGCACTCTCGCCTCCCACCCACGCTCTCAGAGCCCTGGTGTTCTCAGCCTGGGTCCTCTGGACCCTTTTCTTTACAAATATCACGTATCTAGGAGGAGACTTTGAGAGTTACCCCTAAGTAAAGGGTGAGAGAGTCACCATAATTGTTCACCAGCTTGCCATGGGGTGCTGGGCTGTGCTTATTCAGCAGGAACTCATAACAGGTTGGCGGGAGGAGGGGAGGATTGGGGTCAAAAACAGAGAAAAAGAAATGTGTTTTACCCTGAAAAGAAAAAATGGTCGTCCCAAGGTGGCAGTGTGATCCTGCAACATAAAAACACAAACCATTATGGAACCACTTTGTGCCAAAGATCTTCTGAAGATGTCTATGACAGCAGTTTTCAAAGTGTGGTCCCAGACCAAAAGCATCAACAACACCTGAGAATTTGTTAGAAATGCACATTCTCAGGTCCCTACTGAATTTTAACAAAGTCCCAAGGTGTCTATGATTCAAGGTCAACCTCGAGAAGCACTGGTTTGTACCACTTGCAATACCCCTCCCCCAGTTTGTACAACTGGTGTGTGAACCCCTGAGCCACATACAGCAAATCCTCAGGAACAGATGGCTCCAGGTGACTCATCTGCAAGAGCGGAGATGAAATATAAACAACCGGAAGCACTGCCCCATAGCTCCTATCTGCCTCAGGACAAGCTTGGGAAAACCTGAAATTAAATGCTCAGCCACAGAGATGATTATCAGGGGCATATAATGAGACCAGATCTTTCCAGAAGTGATCTGAAGGGGCTACAAGGTTGCCCAGCTCCAAGAACTTCCCTGTCCTTCTCTCTAGGTCTTTGGGAGTTTTGTTCTCCGTGCAGGGCTCACCTACCTTCTTGGCGAAATCTACTGCATGAGTCCCCGAATCCTGTGAGGGAGGGAGGCACAGGTTACTTTAACAGGAACCACATTTCCCAGGCTTGCCATTGTTCTGCTGGGACCCTGCGCCTCCCTGGCTCCATCCTCACTAATCTTTAGGTAGCCAGGAATCAGGTACAAAAAAGCAGGGGAAGGGCTAACCATGCATAGCCAATAATTTCCTGTTCAGGAAGGCAAGCATGTTTTCTTTTCTTTTCTTTATTTATTTATTTTTTTTGAGAGAGAGAGATACTGTGAGCAGGGGAGGGTCGGAGAGAGAGGGAGATACAGAATCTGAAGCAGGCTCCAGGCTCTGAGCTGGCTGTCAGCACAGAGCCCGATGTGGGGCTCGAACCCACGAACTGCGAGATCATGACCTGAGCGAAGTCGGACGTTTAACCGACTGAGCCACCCAGGCGCCCCAAGCATGTTTTCTTGATTGAGGTGTCCTTTGTGCCCAGGACACGAGGTTAAGCTGGCTTGCTCTTTCCAATAGCCTCAACTTGAAACTGACCCCTGGCTTACGCAAATTGTCAAGGGTAAGCCCGTGGCAGCTTCTTCAGCTGTCTTTGCTTGTGGGTCTGGCATAACAAGGATCAGGCTCAGTCTGGAAGGTTGCAGTCAGCAGTGGATCAGACAAGACAGACTGCTGCCTGTGCATAAGATGACCAGCTAATTTTCCAGGATCTGAGCAGCTTCCTGGGGATCTTGGGAGTTTCAAAGCTAACAGCAGGAAAGTCCTGGGCAAACTGGGATGAGTGTCAGCATTCAAAAGAAACGTTCTTGGGGCGCCTGACTGGCTCAATCTGGCGAGTATGCGACTCCTGATGTCTGGTCTGAGTTCGAGCCCCACCTTGGGTGTAGAGATTGCTTAAACAAATACAGTTTTATAAAAGAAATTTTCTGGGGCGCCTGGGTGGCTTAGTCGATTAAGCATCCCACTTTCCGACTTTCGCTTAGGTCATGATCTCTCGGTTTATGGGTTCGAGCCCCGCGTCGGGCTCTGTGCTGACTGCCAGCTCGAGCCTGGAACCTGTTTCAGTCTGTGACTCCCTCTCTCTCTGACTCTCCCCTGCTCACGCTATCTCTCTCTCCTAGAAATAAATAAAATATTTTAAAAAAATAAAAAAATAAAAGAAATTTTTTTCTTGCTATTTTTTTTTTTTTGCCGGGGGGGGGCTCCCATGCAACAAAATCTCAATTAGCATTTTAAACAACTATAGCTATTACTGAAACTGGTAATTTCTAAACTTAAAAAAAAACCCACAATTTTTAAAGAAACAAAGTTCTGAGAGTTGGGCAAAAGGGCAGGTGGGGCAACAACCGGAAGCAAGGGAATGACCAAGGCAACTATTCGCGTCAAGAGGAAGAGGAAGGGTCAGGGAAAGCGAAGAAACAACACGAAAACTACAAGGAAACAGGGCTGGCAAGAGCCAAAGAGAACTTCTTTGTCCCAGCCCCGCCCCGCGGGGGCCCTGCAGCCACTGGGTAGGGTGCCAGCGTAGGGGGCTGAGACACCAGGTGAGCCAGCTCTCCTTCCCAGGTGGAGGCTTGGAGTCCAAGACAGCATGCAAGTGCGTGCCTCCCCACCCCCACTCCCCGGGCGACCACGTGCATTTACCAAGGTTAAGTGAACTTCGGGTGGCATAAAAGAGAAAAAACACCTACGCGCTGCTGCGGAAATCTTTTCATCCTTCGGTTGGCGAGCTGCGCGGCCAGGCGCATTAACGGGTGCACGGGGGGAAACTGCAACAGAGGGCGCAGGGAGGGTGGGACTCTGCGCGGGGACGCAGCCCTCTCCACGGCCCGCCTTATAGATGGGTTTAATTTCCAGAGGAAAGTCCATGTCAGAGCCTAAGCTTGCAATTTAATGTTTTCAATAAAGAGCTGCTTGCCTTTATAGCAGGCTACAATTTCAACACATCACTTACAAATATTCTCTGAGGGTAAATCAGACTTTTATCTGCCTTAACGCCAAGCGTTCTTTCTAGTGTGGAGTGCATGGTCCCAAAGAAGTGACCCCATGTAGATCCTTTTTCACTCCAGGTGTGTGCTCCTAGTCTAGGGAAGGAGGTGAAAGGACAGCATCCATAACCCTCTCCCTAATGCATTTGATTTTCCTGCACTTCTTGTCTGTGACCTCCTGCACACACTCAGACATACATACCGGTCGGTTTCTTATATCTAGTTTTTGTGAATCCTCCCTGAGTATTTTGGCTCAGAGTCAAGGTTCATTTATCTCACAGAGTTCATCTTTCTCCTTCCATTGTCTTTTCTCCTTTTGCAGTGCTCATGGCCCTTCCTGAGAACATCCTCATCCTTACCTGAGCCTCATTTCCTAAACCTATACTGTAGATGAATCTTTGCCTCTTCAGGAAACCATGCCTTGCTGAATTTTTTGTTTGTTTGTTTGTTTTTAATTTTTTTAATGTTTTATTTATTTGTAGGAGAGAGAGAGAGAGAGAGAGACAGCGTGAGCAGGGGAGGGTCAGAGAGAGAGGGAGTCACAGACTGAAACAGGCTCCAGGCTCTGAGTTGGCAGTCAGCACAGAGCCCGACGTGGGGCTCGAACCCACGAACTGCGAGATCATGACCTAAGTGAAAGTCGGACGCTTAACCGACTAAGCCACCCAGGCGCCCCTGTTTCTTTTTTAAGAGTGTTCTTGAAGACCTGGAAAGCCTTGATTATATAAATAACTGAGTTTCTAATGGTAAATTTCAGATACTATGACAGAGCACCTGAATTAAGAATTTTATTCTATGACTTTTCCAATATTCCTCAAATCATACCCTGCAGAAATTCACTTACACAGCCTGCTTTTCAGGGTAACTCAAGCTCATAATAACAAAGTTAGAGGTGGTGCATGTTATTCCCATAGCACATACACATGGTGATGGTTATAGAAGGTGTAACTCCATGGATCACTACTGGGGATATGGCACACTTCGCAAAACAGATTTTTATTAGAAAAATAAGGTTGTATGATAAATGTAAATAAAGCTGAGTATTTATCAGGCCCTTTAAAGTCATTTGTTCTAAGTGCATAATAAAAAGTTATTCCTCAGGTATTTTTCCTTTTCTACGATACAGTCTCTAACTTTTCTGATCTGTCAGCCTCCTACCACCCCCAGCCCAGACAGGGAGAGAGATAATATACCTGAAGCCCCAGGAAAAAAATCTTTGAAAGCTATTACACAGACTGTCTGCAAGCCCCCTGCTTTTCTACTTATCTGCACATATTAGGTAGGGATAAAAGGCAAGCAGAGGACAGTGACTTTTACAGAAACAGGAATATGGTAAGATACTGACCCCGCTTTTAACTGGATGTGTTGGCTCCTGAGTTCTGGAGTAGTGAAATAAAAACTGAATAAGACAAAAAGCTGATTTTAGTACAAGTGTCACTTGCTATAAATGTGAAAGTTACATGCCCGTGTTGCCAGGCTGGGCAGTACTCACCCTTTTGCATATGTCTTGATTATCCTAGAAAGAGAATTGTGAGGGTAAGTTACATGGAATTTTACTGGGGCAGGCAATTAACAAGGTTTTCAGTATAAGTTACACCATGGACCTTATTGGATTTATCTGAATATTATAAAATAAGTTGGCAATCTAAAATCAATTAGACAAACTCAAGACTATAGTTGATGCAGGGCATACAAAAAAGCAACTTGCCAGCAATGCATCATTATTTTAAAACTAAATCTTATTTTACCTTCCAATCTTTGGGAGAAAAACATTGACTGTAGTACACAGAGGAAATCCCCTAATCAATTCCCAGATAACCATTTAAGAGTTGAAATAAAATTAATGATTTTAATTTTTAATTTGTTGCTGGGTGTACCCTAGAATTCAGGGGTTTTTTAGGGTTGGTTCAAATCAACCATACTATCCCCCATCCCCACCCCCAAAGCTTTCTATATGAACTCCTCGTCTCTTTGCAGAAAGCCCAACCTCCATTTCTTAATCCCTGGTAGAGCAGCATCTTGCCCTTGTTGGCATGGATGGCAGACAGGGATGGTTGTATAGGCAGCATACGCTACTCCAGGATATTGCTGTGAAGAAGACATCTTATGAAACAATAAATCAGGTTTCCATGCCCACATTTTGTAAAGTTGATTGAGATGATTACTGAGAATGATACTGCAAATATGGTGATCTGGCTAATATTGATCATTCACAAGTCAATCACATTGAAATCTTCTTGAATCAACTCAAACTTCAATCAAGACAGAAATGATAGTTGTTAATAAGACTTCTAATTTGTTGCTGTCGATACAATTATATCTTTCTACAAACTGTGGAGAGTTTCTGCATGGGAAGCAGCTGATACTTATGCATTTCACACACATGCATGCATGCACACACACACCTGTCATGTATGTGTGAGTGGATGTGTGTTTTCTGGACACTTATTGGGCAAACAATTGTTTTTTTGTACCATATTCATCAGCTTTAAACTGTTATGTATCAGGTAAAAAAATAACAAGGAATAGGAAGGTGCTTTTCCAGGTGCTAAAATACCACTCTCAACATATCATATGCACCTTCCTTGCTTTAATTTTTACTTTTTACAGGAAAAAAATCTCAAAATGTACTTACCTATCTAATTTATGATTTATTTCCCTAACTAGAACTTAAATTTCATGAGAGCAGGTAGTTTTGTCTGTTTTGGCCATTACTGCACCTTTAGAACCTAACACATGTGATGCTTTCAATGAATCTATTTTTTTGAATAGATGAACAGTAGAGCTGTGTTCACAAGAATCTATTGCCACCTTCCCATCTAAACTTCTGATCCCACAGAAACAGAAAGCAGGGAGACGTTCAGCAGGTGTCATTATTTGGAGAATGTAACTCTGCTTTCTGAGTTGCTTGGATAGACCCCTAGAGACACAGACCTGGCTTTTCTGGAGACTAGGACTGGAAGTGGACTTACAGCCCAGTAGCTCATCCAGACATGGGATAGTTGAGGGAACCAGAGCCCCCGGAGAGGAAATGGCATGCCAGAAGTCATACTTTAATGCAGCAGCAAGACCAGAAAGAGCCACAATCTTTCTGTCCACAGATTTAAAATATTGATAGTTTTGTTCACTGAATAAGCCCTTGCTCTTCTACAACTGGAGATGATGAACGGGATCAGCTTGGAAAGATGGAGAAAGTGGAAGGAAATTCATTCCAGGTGAGCCCTTGCACTTGGGGGAACCCATAGCCCAATTTAATACTGTAAGTAGCACATGTGACAGCCACACTTCCACTTTCTCTGTTTATGTAGGGGACATCCTCGCAGCCTTCATTTGAGGGGTAGGGAAGCCCAATCAGTGTGAAATGAACAGGCAGTGGTAAGGATATAAAACTGAATTTTCACCCTAAATTTTTATTCTGGATAGCAAGGCTGTAAGATTAGTTTTAAAGATAAGAGATAACACTTGTCTTCAAACATATTCATAAAGATAAACTGAAAATAAGAAGAAATAGGTACGATATATTTATGAAGTGTAAAAGAGAAAGTGATACTTGAGTCTTGAAGAATGGCCTTTAGTAGCATCAGAGACAATAGTAACAGCTGGCACTTAAGTGCTATCATTTACTGTGTTACTGTTGAAAACACTTCACAAATATTAAAGCACTCAATCTTCACAACATGAGGCTACTATTATTCCCACATTACAGATGGGGAAACTAACACACAGAGAGATTAAGAAACTTGCTTGGGCGCCTGGGTGGCTTAGTTGGTAAAGCGTCTGACTTTCACTTACGTCATGATCTCACGGTTCGTGGGTTCGAGACCCGTGTCGAGCTCTGTGCTGACTGCCAGCTCAGAGCCTGGAGCCTATTTCAGAGTCTGTATCTCCCTCTCTCTCTGACCCTCCCCTGCTAACGCTGTCTCTCTCTCTCTCTCTGTCCTAGAAATAAATTAAAAAAAAAAAAAAAAGAAAGAAAGAAACTTGCCAAAGTAAGTAGATCTGGGTTTTAAACCCAGGTTCTTTGGTTTTAGAGTCTGAGTGTGAACACAGCCTGCAAAGACATTTGGCTAGGGAAAAGTCTGTGCAAATATATAAGGGCCTGGTGCATTTGAGGAATAGTGAGAAGTTCAATGTGGCCAGGATGTGGTATGCTGTAGCTAGGGGGAGGCAAGGAAGAAAAGATGTGGCTCAAGGTGAAAATATTCAGCTTATGCTAAGAATCATGGACTCCACCCTAACATCACCCTCTTGTACTTTTGATTGAATCAAAAATGGTTCTGTTGTGGTTCCTATCACTGTTAGGTTCTATATGTGAGATCTATTTACTTTGTATCCACTGAAAATTTCTGTTGTGATTTCTATCACTGTTAGGTCCTTTACATGACATCTATTATTTATAAGAACTATTACATCAGAGTATATCAATTTGTAACATATGTCACGATATGTTATAACATACATAATTAATATAATTTTACATGTATGTATTCTTATAATAATTATAAGAATATACATGAACTCCAATATTTTATGGTATTTTATATATGATGGATTCACTTGTCATTTCCTAAAACTACATTCTTACACGTGTGTTTACACTTATACACAGATCTCTCCTGTAGGTACCAAAAAGGCATGCTTCCTACATATATCAATTATGATATAAATATGTGCATTTTTATAACTAAAAGAAGAATTATATATATATATATTTTTTTACCTTAGGTTGCCTAGAAAGAGTATATGCCAGCCGCTAAATAAAAATATGAAAAATGAGTCAAAGATAAGTATAAATTCCTTAGTCAATAGAAATCTATTAAAACACATACAAAATTATAAAATTGTCCCAAGTATGAACCTTCCGTTATCTTCTCACACAGTGGCAGTGAATTTCAACACAACTCTCAGAATGCCTTAAATGAGGCCATGAAAATGGCAATATGAATTCCTGCTGCAGCCAAGAATCTGATCTTAAAATAGTTTTAAGTGAACATTATCCACATGATATTTTCAAGGCCAAGATGAAATAAAAATCTCACATTACTCAATAGCAGCATACCTCAAGCTGCATGATATCCAAGCCATCTGGGGGATCAGCTAGCAGTTGAGGAAATCCTATTATGAGCAATCATAAAAATATTAATTAGAAAAAAAAGTCCATAGCATTAATTTTTCAGTCTTTATCATGAAAAACATACAGAGATTCTAGAAATAAATATTTTTATAAGGACTTACAAAGAAAACACACTTCTACCTACCAACAGTAAATGTGAGATTTGTACTAAAATTAATTAAAATGATTTTTTTAATTTACTAGAAGTAAGCAATATAAGAGTATCTCAAGAGGGAAAAGATACCTAGGTAACAACTTAATTTGTATATTTATGGAATTTATGAAGATAGTATATTAGGAAATGGTGTCAAGAAAGTGTGTGCATCAGAATCACTCTTGGAATTCTTAAGAAATACAGATAACTTGTCTTTCTGCTTCATCAGACTTTTCAGGGGTAGGTTCTGGGCAAGGTTGCTACCAGCACACAGCTGCACCCTATTCAAGTCAGTCTTTACCTGGCCTAAATGAAGACTTCATCTTATTTGTACATGATGCAATACTTGGGGGAATAGCTAATACAGCAATTGAAAGAATCAATTGGAGAGATGAAATTAAATGGGATAAATGTAAAACCCTGAACTTAGATTTTTAAAATGTGGGACAGGGAATATCTAGCTCGAGAGTGTATATATATATATATATGTGTGTACATATATATATATGTATATATATAACTAAGACTAATGATTGCAAGTTACATGTGATCAGATTTCAGTTTAGTGTAAAGAGATTTTTAATGATTGGAACCATTCAAAAATGCAAAGTAATTTGAACCAATACTATAAGGATTTCTGAAGAGGTTCTGTGTTAACAGCACAGATGATAAAGACCATAGGGACCTTACCATTAGGAAACAAAAAAAAATTAAACAGGAAAAAAGGAGAGATGTATATAAATATATAGACTGATAAATAAAAGGTAATAACAAAGTGTAATATAAACAAGATTCTATTGGATCCCAGAAGAGGCAGTTAGTTACTGGCTCTCTTAGGCTGGTAGTGACTTGGGTGTCACTGAAAATAATCAAATAGGGAAATCATAGATCCTTGCTTGCCACGAAAGGTTAAATTAGATGACTTCCAAGGTTCCTTGCAATACCTAGCTTTTGAGATTACACCATAAGACATAGCAAAACATACTGTTTGAAACATATTTTGTTTGAATATATTTTCAAAAATTGTCTACACCCCTAAATCAAAATTCTAATGGAAAAATCTGAAATCTTGAAATAGTCCGTGTTTCCAGTTGGAGCTGCCATGACATGACTCCTTGCATCATTTGGCGAATTACCTTGAAATGGGTAACGCATTCGAACTACTGATCCCATATCTCATCCTTGGTTCCCTGCAAAGGTACTAGTCCTCAGAAGTTGGCGTTCCGTCAGCACCTCGGACAGCGCCCCAAGCCCACTAAGACCCGGAGCCTCCGCAGCTCTGTCTGGGATCCTGCCTACAGGGAGTCCACCGAAAAGCCACGAAAATATTCCTTTTTCTTGTGTGCGTTCTTTTCCCACTCCTCTCCAACTGTCCCTCAATCCTCAGTCCTAGAGTCTGTAAACTCAACTTTACCACCTCTGTTCTCTCTTCAGAATTCTAGGAACACAGATGGCTAAGATGTTGGGGTCTCCAACTCATATCCCTCACGGTTTTAGCAGCGCCTCTTTGGGACAGCCCTGAGTCAGGAACAGTTTAACAAGAGTTTCACAAGGGAAAGTCACGTCCTTCGGTAAAAGGCTGCAGCATCTAGTTCTGTCCATCCTCTCTTAAAGGTTAGAGACGAATGGGAAGCCATTTCAAAAGGGTGGAAATGGAGGTGGGGGGATTAAATTTGACTCCTTCCAGAACCCAGAATCACCCTGATAGATCAAGATCTGTCTCAGTCTTCCTTAGAACTCAGGCCAGCTGGGGTCTGATGAAGGGATCTCCTTACCTGAGGAGGGAATCTGTAGCATGAAGAAGCAATAGATGGCCAAGATGGAAGGGAACTGAGAAAGAAGGTGTTTCATTTTCAAAGCCTGATTTCTCTTTGTTGGCCACAGATGTGTGCTGCCCAGATAGGAGTTGAGCATTTCCTGAAGTTCCAAAGGCAAAGGAAATACTCTGCTCTGCATCTGATCGGGCCCAGTGGAGAAGGTGCCTTTATTTGAACGCCCCGGATCCCATTGGCTGAGAACCAATCAGTTTTGTGCAGGAGGACCCTGGCTTTCTCATAAATGTCACGCTGGGCCCTTATTTGTAGAATAATATCCTCCCGGTGTAGGCATTGTAAAAAGTCATCTTTTTCAATCCTGTAATAAAAATAACAAGTGGAGAGTCATAATTGTTATTCTATAGTGGTTTGAGAAACATTTCTGACTCCAGAAAGGCTTTTTCTCTTTTTTTAATCAAAGAACTGGACATAAATCTATATACTCTTGTGTGACGAAGTCTTATTTCCTAAGAAGCTGTTTATTTTTCACCATTAACAAAGGATGTTTTATACTCTTTGGTGCACCTAAGAACAAAATTTGGAGTCCTGGATATAATATTACAAGAAACTCTAAAGTTCAAGTAGCTTTTTTTTTTAAATCATAGTTAGAAATTAGACTCTGTAAGATTTGTCTAGATTCATTACTATGAACAAGTTAAATATTTCAAATTAAATCAGTATACAAGAAAATATGCCAATGTTTAATTACAATAATAATAACAATAGTAACATGTCATCTACTGAGCTCCTACATAGGATTTCACATATGTTATTTTATGTAGTTCTCACAGAAGATCTGTAAGGAGTGTATGATTATCCTAATTTTATAAATGGGAAAATTGAGGCTGAAAGAGAATAATGAACTTGCCAGGGTTACCAAACCATAAAAGATGCAGAGCAGGGATTTGGACCCAAGGATATCTGAGCCCAGTCATGTCTGTAAAAGTGTGAGATTTTAGTCAATATGTTCATTTTTAAAAAAAAAGACCCTCCTTGATAGGGAATGCATTCAATGTGTAGATTGCTTTGCATAGCATGGGCATCTTACAACAGGGCACTATGCTAAGTGACATAAGACAAAGACAAATACCATATGATCTCACTTGCATGTGAAATATAAAAAAATAAAACAATCACAACAAAACCTAGAAACAGACAGACTCATAAATACAGAGAACAAACTGGTAGTTGCCAGAAAGGAAGAGAGTGAAGGAATGGGAAAAATAGGTGAAGGGAATTAAGAGGTACAAACTTCCAGTTACAATATAAATAAGTCAGAGGCTGAAAAGTATAACATAGGAAATATAATGAATAATATTATAATAATGTCATATGGTGACCGATGGTACCATGGTGAACACTGTGTAAGGTATAGAGTTGTCAAGCCACTATGTTGTACACCTAAAACTAATATAATATTGTGTGTCAACTATATTTCAATAATAAAAACAAATTTTTAACAGCCTCCTTGAGATTGGCTATGGAATAGAAAGGAGAAAGAATGAAGTCTGCAGTCTTGCAAAAAGTATAACCTATATAAGGCATATATCAAATAAGTATTTGTTTTTCATTATGCATAACTTTAATTTTTGCTCTTTTAAGGATTAGGAGGAAACTAACAATTGTTGAATGTTTACAATGTGTTTAAAACATGTTAATACTTTACCTAAGTCATATCATTTTTTTTCAGTTAATGAAAGTTTAAGAATAATTTTGTGTGGAAGTCACACAGAATAAACATATAAACTGTTTAATTATGCCTTAAAATGTGGTATTTTGCCCAAAAACTTCTAATTCATAACAGAGTGGGAATTATAAACTACTGTATAGCAATATTATTTTGCCTACTTCCTTGAGCCAGCGAGAAAATAAAGATTTCTATTTATTACATATTTACCACTTTAGTTCAAGGAGAATAAACTAAAGTCTTCAAACACCAGGAAGAGATGATGTCTTTGTATTGAAATATACCCACTGCTCAACTGCAAGTCTTTACTGAATGAATGGGAAAAAAATGAATGATTGCTTTTTGAACATCAACCACTTATCTATATGATATTAAACACAATTACTTATGGACATTTTAGACACAAAACACGTACTAGCAAAAGTTTGTGGCAGTTCTATTGTCAATCAATAAGTATTGTTTAAATATTTGGTCTGTCTCTACCATGAACTAGGTGATCTATGCACAAACATACATTTTTCAAATAAACCTATGTGATTGTGATGACTCTGATTTATATCAAATTAATTTTGTTTCTTTTGTACATTTTTCACACATTAATTTCTCAGATATTTAGAATAAAAAATAAAAATATTTTAAAATCATTATTTTTAAAAAGATTTTAAGTAATCTTTACACCCAACATGGGGCTCGAACTCAAAACCCGGAGATCAAGAGTCACATGCTTTGCCAACTGAGCCAGCCAAGTGCCCTTAAAAGTATTATTTTTAATGTTAATACAGAAATTGGATTATGTTGATATCCCAGAAATAAAATATGTTGAAGCCCTGATCCCCAGTGTGGCTGTATTTGGAGATAGCACAAAATTATACAGATGAGTAATTTGGGCTGCACTCAAGTGGGCAATTCTTATGGTTTGGGCTGAGTCAGCTAATCTCAGGTGGACTTACTTAGACATTTGCATTCATTTGGTAAGTAGACTGGGTGTCTGGGGCCCCTTTTCATGTGGTCTCTTGATCTCCAGATGGCTAGTCTAGGTTTGTTCCCTGCTGGTTTCAGAGTTCCAAGGCAGTGAGAGTAAAAGCTCCAGTCTTCTAGTTTGGAATTGGCACATCACTGGACTCAAGGGGTGTGAAAATAAACTCCATTTCTCAATGAAAGGAGCTGAAAAGTATACAGCCAATTTTGTAATTGACTAATCTCTACTTATGTACAAGTTTTTTCAACATGGCACGTGCAATCTCATGAGTGCATATGTAGGTAATGCAGAGAAAGGGTAGGATTCTACACAAACATACAAATAGCAGTGATTCTAGACAAATGGGATTATGAGGGTGCCATAAAAACTTCGTCCATTATCTGTACTTTTGAATGATCATGTTGGCTATTTATGAATTACTTGTATAAGTAAAACTGAATTTCAAAACTTTATTACACTCCAAACACTATTATGAGTATGTGGGTTCACATTTAAACATCTGAACTTACATATATGACAAAGCAGTTTCTTTATTTTATTATATTTGTTTTTCCAAAGTGTTTCTTTTGTTAGGCATTACTGAACAGGCTGTGACCAGTGGATTTGTTAGTGTCAAGTGAATTTAATGAGATATCATTTTTTTAAATACATGAACTCACCATGTGGAGCTCCCACACCATTTGAAACAGAAGTGAATGCCAAAAATTACACTAAAAATTCATTCTTTCTACATTAAATTAGCTCCTGCTTTGTAAATGGTTATTACGAAAAAGCTCAGCAGGCTTTTAAGGAACTGAACTTTAATCTGTAGGATATAAAAAATGTAATTTCAAAATTGATTATAAGTTTCTGTGTTCAAAGCATAGCTTTCTGAGATCTTTAGTGCACCTACTGTCCTTCAAGAACCTTTTGAGTCTAAAGCAAATTAAGATGTAGGTATGAGAATTAATACTGGAGGGCTTCTATCTCTCTGACAGGGTTTCACAGAAAGTAATGACAGGTTTATTTCAGAGGCTGGCTGTTAAATCCTCAAAAAGCTGTTTGGTGGCAAAAAAGGCCTACTTTCTAAATATGCTAGTACGGTCCCCACTCACCTGAATACACTCTTTCTTTGCCTCCCACATTCGGTGCCTGTGTCCTGTGCTTTTCTCTTGGTCTTTACATCTGCTGTTAAAGCGGGCTATTTAGATGGGAGAGCCATGTAACCTCAGGAGAACCAGGACGTATTAAGAGACAAGATCCACAAAAGTAAGAACCATGGATTTACTTATTTTATATTTCCCTCTGCCAAGAGAAATATATCAGACAGTTGGGTCAGTTACTTGTCCATTGGCCTTCAGCTCCTTTCGTTATTCTTCTTTGATCATGGAGAGCTAGAACCCTGCAAAATAAACTTTCTTCCCAGCTGGCTTCTCATTAGTTTCTATCAGTGGGAGACGAGGATGCAAGGAGTTTGAAAGACAGAAGGGAGAGCCATTTTTTTTCTGCTTTAGGTGATGCCTCAAGCAAGAGGCAGCTCTCTTTGACTCCATGAACACTCCACAAGCAGCAACATTTATACATGACTTCATACTCCCCAGGTGCTGTGGTGTAATGAGAGTGTGTGCTCCTGGATTCCCAGAGAGAAGCAGAGGTGGTAACTGAAATAGCAGCTCTAATAGAGACCCCATTAGTCTTAATGGCCAAGGAACATGGGCTCTGTGAACCTAATTTTTCCTTATGTTTCTCCAACCCTAGAAGTGGATGGGAGCCTTTTGCAGTTGCTAATCTCTGGGTAATGTTACAATTTGCCATTTTTCATTCCAGCCTCCTTTTGAGATTATTCACTTACAATTTTGTTGACATATACCACATGTATTTAAATTATATAATCTGATAAATTTTAACATAAGTATATACTGTGATGATGGCACATTAAATAACAAATGTTATTTCTCATGCTCCAAAAGTTTCTCATGCTCTTCTGTAATCTCTCCCTCTTCTTCCCCCACCATAGATCTGCTTCTTGTCATCATAGCTTGCATTTTCTAGAATTTTATATAAATGGAATCATACAGTATTTTCTTTTTTTAAATCTGAGTTCTTTCACTAAGCATAATTAAAATGACATATTTTAATCTGTTATTCCTTTTTTGTTGCTACATAGCATTCTGTTGTGTATATGTATCAGTTTGTTTTTTCATTCACCTTTTGACGGACATTTGTTTGTTTCCAGTTTTAAGCTATTACAAATAAAGATACTATGATCATTTGTGTACAAGTCTTTGTATGAATATCTTCTTTCATTTCTCTTGAGTAAATACTTAAACTTGGAATGACTGGATTATATGGTAGATACGGTAGTAGTATGTCTCACTCTTTAAGAAACAGCGAAGTAATTTTCCATAGTTATATTATTTTACATTCCTATGTACTAGCAGTACATGGGAATTCCAGTTGCTCCATATCCTTGTCAACACTTGATATGGTTAATGTTTTTAACTTTACCCTCTAATCCTTCCAACACTTTGTAACCAATTCCGTGAATTAAATTTCTCTGTTTAAGATACCTAGAGGGATTTCTTTTTTTCCCCATAGTTTTATGCTGAATCAGTACAAAAATTAAGTGACTCAACACTCAATATGTATTAGGTGAATGAATGAATAATTTATTGAGAGGAAAACTCTCAATCCTATGAAATGATGAAAAATCAAGAATCCTGTCTAGGCAGGCAGAGGCTATGATGAAATGAGAATATAAAGCCTCTATTTGAAGTATAGGCACAGGAGAGAAGCAAGAGAGAATCTTTAGGAAACACATAGGGGAAAGTTCATAGGTGTTAGATAGGAAATATTTAAGAGAGTAAACTGCTGGTGTTTGGAAATAGAGACTAAATAATGGGAGAGTATAGATGAGAATTAGTAATTTAGCAAGCAAGAGTAAATAGGAATGGCAATCAATAGAAAAGATAATTGCTTGCGTCCAATGGATCTCCATAGAAGGGCAAATCTGAATAAGAAGGAGGGGTTTCATGAAGACCAATTAGAATAAGAACTTAACTGAAAACAAGAAAACATAAGCAGCTCACATGCCCCACATCAGCCTGATGGAGATCAGAACAGTGGATCTGATGGTGACACAGGCACCGGCTCTAATGGCTTCCCCAGCCTATGTCTTCTAGACAGGTGATGGGTGGGTGGATGGGATAAGTCAATTTGCTGTGGAGTCTTTCTAGGCTGATGATTCAGGAGTTGGAGGAGAAGGACAGAAAAGAGGAATACACATGACTCTTGCTTGGAATGTGAAGCAACCTGAAACATTGCCTCCTCCTCTCAGCCACACCATTTACTAGTTGATTCCACTGCCCTGTCTGCCTCAAGGGGCTCCCTATATATTTGCCTTACATCACCTACTACTTTTAACCCTCAGAAGGATGGGGACTCTGTGTTCCAGTCCTACTGTTCTGCCATGACACTTGGAACAATGATAATCTTTTACTCACTATTCATTAATTTCTTTATACATTTATTGAGTTCCAGGTATATGCCAGGCACCAGGGATAGGAAGATGAGTAAGAAATAATCTCCAGTCTCAAGGAGGTCATGCTGTAGCAAGAAAAAGCAAACACATTAGTAATTCCTTATGAGGCATGAGAGCAGTATGTCCATTGTGGGGGAAGCAGAGATGACTCTACAGAGGAGGTGGCTTCAACAAGGGGTTTGAAGAACAATTGAGTTTGCCCAGCAGAGCAGGCAGAGGATGGGGAGTAGCCATATGAAAGGTACATAGGTGGCAAAACATCAGAGAAAAGGGAAGTTTGGTGTTTCCAAAGGCTGGGGCAGAAGCATGGCTGATAGTTGGAGTAGGAGGAGAGAGGAACTGTGGAATCTTTTGGGAGATACTTATGACTATGACAAAGATATTAAAGGAAAGAACGAAGAAGTGAAATGGAAGCAGGTTGTCAGGTTGCAGACTTTTAGAGAGAGTGGGAAATGAGTGGTATCATTTTTATAAACTACTCTTCCCACCTGCAGACAGAGTGCTTGCCAAAGCTCTGATGTTAGAACTTGGCCTCACTTCTGATGGAGAAAGGGAGTTAGAAGGAGAGAATCACACTGGTTAGGGACATGGAATGTTAGCCTGCAGAGCCAATATGCCATTTCAGGAATGGGATGTCTTGTGTATGTATCAGGAAGTCATCAAAGGCATTGGGGCCTGCCCACAGCTGTGGCTACTGAGAGAAGCTTATGTGAGAAGTGAGACCTAAAATGGAAACCTATCAGGAAACATCTGCAAGTGAAAAATAGTGAGGGCTAGACCCAAGGCAGTGTCAGGAGGAAGGGAAAGTGGGAGTGGACTCAGACATTTTAGCTGGAGAATTGGCAAGAATTGGGGATGATTATTGGAGGCTGAAGGAAAGGAAGGAGCTGGAGAGGCCTCTAAGGGGTCAGGCTTATGATGCAGAACAGAGAGTGGCCTTCTTCACATAGACCAGAAATGGAGAGAAAATAGTGGGTTGATGTGTGGGATAAGTGCCTGTGGAGGATACAAATGGAGGTGTCCAGGATGTAGCTGGAGATGAGTGCCTTATGTTTAAGAAACCGAAGTCATGTGTGTAGACTTAATCATCAGGAGCAGGTGTGTGGCAGCTGAAGTCACTAGAGAAAGTGAGAATTGCTTTGGGAATGAAGGAAGTGAAGGAGCATGAGATCCTGGTGAATATCAGTGCTCAATGGCAGGGGAGGAACAGAAGCCAGGAAGCAATAGTCAGGGAAAACGCCCTGCAGGAGAGGAGTGGATTTAGCATTTAGGGTGTCACTGGTGAGCAGTATCAGTGGGGCTGGGGTGAGGGTGTGCAGAGGAGGCAGACACAGATCAGCCTTTCAGGAAGGACAGAAGGTGAAGGGTCTGGGAATGAGGTGGTGAGGGAGATGCAAACATGTAGACAGGCAGAGGAGAGGAAATGGGGGAGGCAGGGAAATGAATGGAAATTGAGAGGCCAAAGTCATGGAGTTATCAAAAGGAATATAATCATAAGCCAAGAAGAAGGATGAGTACTCTATTCCTGGAACAGGAAGGAGGGAGGTAAAGATATACCCAGATCTGGAGGTGGTAGGAAGGAATTTGAGCAGGTCACATGATGGGGAACCTCTACTTTCTATGTGAAGAAGAGGCTGAGTTACCTAGTTGGAGGCTGGTGGAAAGAAGCAGGGAGTTAGAAAGGGTAATCAAGCCACACCTCACACACTCCACATCCAATTTATTAAATTCTCTTCCTACTTTTTCCCTGCTCTATACTTTAAGATTTTAAGGATATTAATAGAGCAGGTCTGCATTATTTCTCACAGTGCTAAGTCAAGGAAATCAAAGTCCTGAAATAATAGACCCTTCTAATTTTAGGTGAAAGAAATCTCACCTAGTTAAGAAGAAAATATATCTTCTTCTGTCTGAAACAAAACAAAATGAAAACACAAAGAAATATTCTTATACATCTTTAACTATGCCTGTCAATGTTATTTCTAACTCAGGAGTAATAAAACATCTAAATGTCTGAATTTCAGAGATTGTTTCTACAGCTCGTGGATGTAACTGTACCTTTTATGAAGGTGGTAATCTTCATTGGTCTTGTTTAAAAATGTGTTATTCTGATAATGTTCCCTATGAGGTATGCTTTTGTTACTGAAAGACATACATATTTGTGAGTCCTCTAAGTCAGAAGAGGATTATGGACACTTCTCTCATCTCATTTGTGCAAAGGTAAGGTAATAATAATAATAATAATAAACAACTAAACTATGATTCTTTTATCTTGTTCAAACAGTTTGAAAGAATAATTCATGTAAATTAACAAGAATAAGTTCTTGAGAAGTCACATGATAAATGAAAAAAATGGCTGCGGGTCCTGTGTAACTGTGGGCTTTTCTTCAGTTTTACACAGCCCAAGGGACAAGCGAAGAAGGTTCTGGAAGCTCAAGGAGCTGTGGGGGCTCTGGAACTGAAGACAGAGGACTAGAAAAACCTCTTTCTAATCAGACTTTTGACTCTGAGGGTCCTTTCCCACGCCCTGACTGAGGAGAACCACCTCCTGGGGGAGCTCCATGTTCCTCTAGCTATCTTTGGAAGCAATTAGTAAGGCTTTCTAGTGCACAAAACAGCACTGCTATCTTTGTTTCCAGAGACAAGCTGCCTATCCATCTCAGCAGGATGTCCCTTTGCATTACTTTCCCAATAGTGACAACAGAGTCACAGGGACCCAGCCATTGTCTCTGACCAGAGCCTTCTAGGGTCAAGTATGTTCATACTTGTGTGAAATGTTGGATGGATTTGGGGGGGGGCAATCTGGAAGAGAAGTTAAACACCTGTCGAAATAGAGATCTGATCATTAGCTTTGTGGAGACTACATGCTACTATGGTTTGTAATTTCTGAGGGGACATGGATCCTTCCAAGTATGTGAGGAAAGGTATGGACTTTTTTTTTAAAAAAAAATAAAGTTTATTCATTTATTATGAGAGAAAGAGAGAGAACATGCACACAGACAAAGGGGGGGGCAGAGGAGGAGGAGAGAGAGTATCCCAAGCAGTCTTCATGCTGTCAACGCAGAGGTGGACACATGGTTCAATCTCATGACCCTGAAATCATAACCTAAGCCTAAATGAAGAGTCAACTACTTAACCTACTGAGCCACCCCGGTGCCTCTAGATTTTTATCTCTGAAAAATGTGATGAGGTTTATTTTGGGTGATAGTGGGATTCATGGGTTTTATGGGGTCCAGAGCTGATGGCCAAGAAAGAATTCTTGAAGATGTTATTGAAGCACAGGGACAGGACCTGTGAGCAAGGGCTGCCCTGGGACCATGAGGAAAGACTGGTTTTATACTATGGAGTTGGGGGAGGTAAAGTCCAGGGGAAGTTTCTATCAAGATTTCACATGCTAAAGACTCACAGAATGTTGGAGGCCTAGCTATTGTCAAGCTAAGGTTGTTTTTCCCCCTAGCAAATCATTATCATTAAGATAGTAGGGAGCTCCTGGAGAAACGTTTCACTCTGCCAGCCTCAAGTATTTGTCAATGGACTGTGGGTTATAAGGAAATTGTGGCCTGTCAGCTTGCCTTATGCTCCCTCATCAAATACACAGGCATGTCTGGATGCCCAATTTGTCATACCACTTTGGGTGTTCAGGTGCATGTTCCTTTCCACAGTCCTTTTCATGAACCCCTACCACATACAACCACTCACCAGCAGTAGAGGATTTCCTCTGAATAGAGTTCACAGACCACATGCTTCAGAAACACTTGTGCAGGTTTGTGGGTCCATTCCAGACTCTGTGAATCTGAATCGCAGGGCGTGGTGCACAGGAATCTCTATTGTAAACTTCCCGGGAAATTCTGCAGCAATCTAAGTCTAAGAATTCCTGCCTATGGGTTCAGACCCTACGTTGATATTATCAGTTCAGCAGAACTAAGCATTTTATCTTCTTTGCTCAACAGCTCATTCTCAGCCCATTTTGGGCTCTTTCTGCCTTCTGTCTCTAGCCAGCATAATCCTGAACTCTCCTCTCTCCATCACCTTAGAGATGCTCCTCACGTGCAAAGGTTATTTGTATATTAGTTTTGGAGAAGCACTCACAAAGATAAATCTTATGCCCCAAATAAATAAATATAGAGGATTCCCAAGAAGCCACATGGAATGCCTTGGGTGGTCCGTGCCACAGCCAGGACCCATCACAGCTCCTGATGTCCATATGATCCGTGAGCAGCCATCTGTACACATAAAAATATCACTTGTGTGCTAGCCTAAGCAGACCTGGTGAATGGAAAGTTTCAAGAAGGATCTGATGACTACAGTTTGTCATTTAGAGAAGCAGTGTGCAAACAACATCTGAGTATTGCTGGCTGCTCTGCTCGATGGGCATCCTGGCTTTTTCATTCTATGACCCACTATGAATAATTCTCACTATGCTCCATCTCCCTATTAGTCAGGTGGCACAAGCTCATTTTTTCATCCCAGAGCCATATTTTAATACCATGTAGCAATGTTCTTCCTCAGGATTCTGTGTTTTTATTATCCATCATAACACCATAGGAGCGTGCTTTCCCAAAGGCACTGAGGCACACATAGTGACCGCTACCAAGGAAGCAATCAGTTCACGGGAAATTAAACTGGACTATAACCACACATTTATTCCTCCATTTCTCATATTAGTAATTTTCTTTTTGGGGAGTTTGCTGACCAATTCATGGACTGACTTAATTTCATACTATGAGAAGGCTACAGAATTATAATCACTTATAATCACTCATTATGCTATCTGACACCACTATATTTATAAGAAGGCACAAATCCAAGGCCTGAGCCCATGTCATACAATTAGGCATCTGTATAAAAAGGCTCTGGATTGTGTTATGAATCTTTAAAAACTAGAATGTGGCATAAAAAGGAAAATAAGGATTTAGTTTTCTTTCATTTCAACTCTGAAGCATTTGAATTTTGGACATTTAGAATCCACAAACCAAAATCAAGATGGCCAACATTTGAAGTTGTTTTTTTTTTTAACGTTTATTTATTCTTGAGAGAGAGAGAGTGTGTGTGAGCACATGCGAGTGCATGAATCGGGGCGGGGCAGAGGAAAAAGGAGACACAGAATCTAGAGCAGGATCCAGGCTCTGAGCTGTTATCACAGAGCCTGATGCAGGACTTGAACCCACAGACCTTGAGATCATGACCTGAGCCTAAGTTGTATGCTTAATTGACTGAGCCATGCAGGTGTCCTGAAATTGTCGCTTTTACATAAAGATTATATTAGCTATTGTATTCATAGACAGACATTGGTTTTTACAGGTCTCTGGTATGGGAAATGTTACCAATCATGGGAAGGACTGCTCAATAAATGGAGCTGGGACAATTGTGTCATCTCATGGCACCAAAATCTCAAGGAGGCCCAATTAGAAATGGAATAGAAGGTGTGCATTGTACCAACACCTGTAGGAGATCACAGGGTCATCCTTAAGTGTTGATGTGACACCCCGTACCAAAGTCCTCTCAACCTCCAAGATGATACAAAAGGCAGGCTGTCTTGATTCTGTGGCCTCTGGCACTTTTCTCTCCCAGGCTGCTGAGACCCGCCAAGTACTCAGAGGCGTTTCCACACTACAAGGAAATTTGGGAGAGCTGTTTCCTCAAAAACATGTTTTTACCCTCCTGTGATCCTTTGCCCTGGTTGTTGACTGGGTCATAATAAACAACAGAGGAAGTAAAAGTAACCCAAGCTAAGTGAGGTCTCATTCTCAGCAGATTTCTTACCTATACTAGTACTTGGGGTATGGCCTAGCTCAGCTTTCTACATGGAAAAAAAAAAAGATGTGTACTTCCTGACATCACATAAAAATAAACTCCAGGTAGATTAAATATCTAAACATGAAATTCAAAATTTTAAAACTGCAAGAGAGGCGCTTGGGTGGCTCAGTTGGTTAAGCATCCAACTTTGGCTCAGGTCATGATCTCACAGTCTAGGAGTTCTAGCTCCATGTTGGGCTCTATGCTGACAGCTCAGAACATGGAGCCTGTTTCAGATTCTGTGTCCCCTCTTTCTCTGCTCCTCTACTGCTCATGTTCTGTATCTCTCTTTCTCTCTCTTTCAAAAATAAACATTAAAAAATTTTAAAACAACTGGAAAAAAGGGATGTCATGATATTTTATTATTTGAGGGAAAGATGATTTCTTTATAAACATAAATCATGGACCTTGAGGGTGTTATGCTGAGCGAAATAAGTCAGGCAGAGAAGGACAAATACCATATGTTTGCACGTATAGGAGGATTAGGAGGAACCTGACGGAGGAACAAGGGGGAGAAGAAGGGGAGAAATGGTGGGGGAAAGGGAGAGAGGCAAACCATGAGAGACTCTTTTTTTTTTTTTAAACATTTTTATTTATTTCTAGGAGAGAGAGACGAAGACAGCATGAGCAGAGGAGGGTCAGAGAGAGAGGGAGACACAGACTCTGAAATAGGCTCCAGGCTCTGAGCTGACAGTCAGCACAGAGCCCAACGCGGGGCTCCCACGAACCGCACGAGCCGTGAGATCATGACCTAAGCGAAAGTGGACACTTAACCGACTAAGCCACCCAGGCGCCCCTAAATACACTTTATCCTAATAATCACCCTACAGTTATAAAGTAATCCTTTATACACTTTTCTTTCTACAGATACGGAAACTTAGATGCAAAGGATTTAAATAATTTGTTCAATTTTATACAGCTGGTAATGGCCTGAGCCAGGACTCAGCAAAGGATATAAATAAGCAATTCAGAGAAGAAGAAACCTAATGACCAGTAGACTAGTATTAGGGAAGTATAAGTTTAAACAATTAAACACTATTTCACACAAATTGGATTGGCAAAAATGAATACTTTGCACAGTTAGTGAGAAAATTAGATATTATATATTAAAAGCCATTTGGCCAGGGCATGACACATAGTAGTGACTTGACACATGACAATGGGTAGTATTTAGGCTCTTTGGACAGCATTATAATAAAAGATAGTCTATTTGCTATATATTTGCAGCTTGATGGAGGAGAGAATTGTGAGTTACTGTTTTAATAGATAATTAAGAGACAAATTATCATTGTTTCCCATTGGGGAGAAAATCTCAAGGTATTCATTTGCTTGTTAAGAAGACTGACATACCTTATGAGCTATTCTTGGCTTATATACATGTGTGTCTATCAAATCTTAATATTTTATGTATTTCAATAGTTGGCTTGACAGAAAGCAGCACATCCATAGGAAGGCCTATGTCAGAGAACAATAAACATAAAACAACTTAAAATGATGATACAAAACTAACATTTTTAATGTTAATCCTAACATTCACCCAATAATTTACAAGTCTAATTTTTCTCATCTTTACCACATATATAAAAAGCAAAAAGGGGCTAGCACTGGTTTTCTAAAAAATTATTATCTTTGAGAAGTTTGAGGAGCCATAGAGGATAGGCAACTTGTCCATGGTCCTCCATTAGGTTAGTAGCAAATAGAGGCCATGGTAGCTCGTACTGTATCAATTTAGTTAAGCGATATGCCTAGAATTCCTTCTCTGTGGCCACAGAATGGCCTTATGTGGGGCTTGAAATAGCAGAAGCCATGTTTATTTATACTCAGAAATAAACTTCTACTCCATTTGGTTGTACCAGTTGACCCTTGAACAACACAGGGGTTAGGGGCACCAGCACCCACAACCCCCACACAGTTGAAAATCTTCATACAATTATGAAAGAGAAAGAGAGAGAGAGAGAGAGAGAGAGAGAGCGAGCGAGCAGGGCAGGGGTAGAGAAAGAGGAAGAGAGAGAGAATCCCAAGCAGGCTCTATGCTGTCAGCACAGAGCCTGATGTAGGGCTTGGACTCACAAATTATGAGACTGTGACCTAAGCCAAAATCAAGAGCCAAACACTTAAGCAACTGAGCCATCCAGGCACTCCTATAATTTTGACTCCCCCAAAACTTAATTACTAATAGCTCACTGTTAACCAGAAGCAGTAATGGTTACTTACAATCATTAAGGATGGTTTATGTATTTTATGTTATGTGTATTACATACGCTGTATTCTTACAATAAAGTAAGCTAAAGAAAATAAAACATTATTAAGAAAATCATAAGGAAGAGAGAATATATTTACAGAACTTTCCTGTAAAATATTCACGTATAAGTGGAGACTTTGTTCAAGGGTCAACTATGTATTTCCACCTGGTTTGTAGAGAGTAGGGTGCAGTTACAGACCATGACTGATGCCATAGATCTGCGTCCCACCTTGGTGTGAGACAGCAGCCAGAGCCACAGCTCTTCCAGTTCCAGCTGGATTCCTCCTTGGGCTTCTGGGCATTCTACCTCCTGCCAGGTGCACATCAGCTTTGTGATAATAGGCACAGGTATCTTCTTCAAGTTATCACTGGAGTCAGAACAGTGAAATCGGTGAGAAACTGATGTGCGGTTTTAGTTCATCCTTGCAGGTTCCAGCGTGTCTCTGCTCTCTCTCATTTCATGCCCTTTCTTTCCTGACAGCCTTCACTACTGACATCAGGCCCAGCCACAGATGCAGAGGTAACCTCTGTGTATATGCTGTTTAACTAGCTACCACAATTGTGTAAGACCAAATCCCTGTAATATATCCCATACTCTCTATCACTCCTACTGGTATGCTTCTCTGATTGAACTCAGATGGAAATATCCAGATTTTTCCACCTTCCATAACCATAATCATGGCTAATATTCTGTTGAATACCTTCATATCTATGCCTACAGATAAGGTAATTCAAAAAGAATTAAAGAGTGTTTTAAATGTCACCCAAGTCAGATATCCGGAAATTCTCACAGCAAGGATTCATATTCACTCATCATTCAATTGCTCTAAAGCAATTTATAAAGCAAAAGCTTCTGTTTTTCAGTATTACACACAAAACTCATAGACTTTTTTTAGAAGTTATTTTAAACTGCAGATAAGCCAAAAAATATAATCACCTATAATCCCCACTCCAAGAGATAACAACTGTCAAAATCTGGTGTTTATCCCTTCTGATATTTTATCAAAGCATACACTGTATAATATACCATGTGTCCTTTAAAAAAATAAAAATTAGGGGCACCTGGGTGGCTTAGTCGGTTAAGTGTCCGACTTTCGCTTAGGTCATGATCTCGCGGTTCATGGGTTCGAGCCCCGCGTCGGGCTCTGTGCTGACTGCTGGCTCAGAGCCTCGAGGCTGTTTCAATCTGTGACTCCCTCTCTCTCTGACCCTACCCTGCTCATGCTGTCTCTCTCTCTCCTAGAAATAAATAAAACATTAAAAAAATTTAAAAAATAAAAAAATAAAAAATAAAAAAACAAAAATTAAATTACATCATATGTAATATTTTTATCTTTAAAATATAGTAGGGGGTGTCTGCATGGCTCAGTTGGTTAACGTCCAGCATTGGCTCAGGTCAAGGTTTTGTGGTTGGTGAATTCCAGCTCTGTGTCAGGCTCTATACTGACAGCTCACAACCTGGAGTCTGCTTTGGATTCTGTATCTCCCTATTTCTTTGCCCCTGCCCTGCTCCTGCTCTGTCTCTCCCTCTCTCAAAAATAAATAAGCATAAAAAAATTAAATTAAAATATAGTAGGAATGTTTTTTATGGAATAAAATATTCATCAGAAGCATCATTTTTGTCTTTATCATATTCCAATAAAATAAACTTACATTACCTAATTGAGACTACTTAGGCTCTTTGTAGTTTTTATAGAACTCTAAACATTTTTATAGACATCCTCATAGTTAAAGTTTCACACATGTGAATAGTTACAACCTTAGAGCAAATCCCTAGATACAGGATTGCTGAATCAAGAGACTGCAAAATGACATCTTCTGAAGCAAACTGTCTGACTTCCGACAACCAAGACCATGTCCTGCTCCTTCCTAAAAACTTGGTACTGCAATTAACTAGGCCAGTTTTCATCCCGCTGTTTGCCATGAGTCAAGTAATGTCTACATCAGGAGGTAAAATTATTCTTTGTAGGACATTCCATACGTGATAAAATGACTCAGAATTAGAGAGGCAAAACAACTCAGCTCTACATTCTATTTGTGAATAATTCTGTTCTGCCCTCTTTTCATATTATAAATTTTGAGTCTCTAGGGCTTGGCTTTTTTCTTCATGCTAATGCAACTCTAGTGCTGAGCCTTGAACATGTAGGCCCTTCTAGCAGTGGGTGAGAGCCATCCCATCTGGAAAAGAAAAGGAGAAAGCATCTTTGTTGTCTCCACACTCTGGGAAAACAGATTATTTGGCATAATAAAGCTATCCTTACAGATGTAACTGGACCACAGAAATTGTTACTGTGAAAGTAAACTCATTTTTTAAAGTTTATTTGTTTTGAGAGAGACCTGATAGTGCTAGCAGGGGAGGGGAAGAGAGAGAGAGAGAGAGAGAGAGAGAATCCCAAACAGACTCTCCGCTGCCAGCTGTGGACCCCTATGTGGGGCTCCAACCCATGAATGGTGAGATCATGACCTGAGCCGAAACCAAGAGTCAGAAGCTTAGCCAACTAAGCCACCCAGGTGCCTTGAAAGTAAACTTTTATATCAAAAAGTATATAATTCTAATTGGTTGTCTTAATAATGTTTGGCCATGATTCTAATAGTTAGGATTTCCATTTTCTGGAAAGTTTCAATACATTGAATTTTATTAAGACAAAAGAGGCTCACTGTCATGTCCTTACTTGCCCAAAGAGATTATGAATAAGGAACACTTAATAGCTTATGTTTTAAGAAGAGTTTGAGATGGTATTTCTCATCCATTTTATAGAAACAGGGAAGAATCAAAATGTGCTCTCTGTAGAGGCTGCTTTTAGGCAACAGGCTTGAGCAATGGCAACCTGAGTAAGGTAAAAGGGCCCACAGTGACCACCAGGCTGAATGCAAACAGGCTTATTAAGCAACCCACTTCAATATAGCCATAGACCCTAGTTGACCAATGGGCTACTTAAAACTGGGCATAGTTAGCAAAAAAGGAAAATTCCATATGTTCCCATACTTCCTCCCTCCCTCCCATAACTACAGGTGCAACACTGCCTCCTGGAAGACAGCCCTTCCACCACTGTCCTGCCCACTGTTCTCTTACAAAGTATTCAGTAGATTTCTATCCCTTTTGTTCTGCCTTGGGCAAATTCTTTCACTGCCTACATGTCCACCTCCACGTGCTGGGGTCACCCCACAGTCTCCTGGTAAAAGCCATTTCATAAGATCATGCCAAAAGATGTTTTGCTGATATATTTTAAGTAAGAAGTAGTTTGGAAAATTGTGTGACTATTGTTCCGACGGTCACAAAATTATGCTGCCATACTCCTCAAGCTGAAAGAAATTAAATAGAACAAATCAAACAGAACAAGCATTGAATTACTGACACCAGCAGGCCAGACCCAGATGGGGTCCTTCAGGAAGAGGGTCCTTGACTTCACAAAGGATGGAAACCAAATGGAAATCAGCAGGAAGTGAGGGCAGAGTTTATTGAACATATACAGAAAGCAGATACAGATGAAGCATCTATGGGAGACATGGAAAGGAGCATGTGTCTGATCTTTGTTTAGGGTCTGGGGGATTTTATTGAGGATTGTGATCCAGTGAACTTGTCCTTCAGGCATCCAAGAACCAGTTAGAAAATAGTTGAGGGCCCGGGTGTTATTCCTTGGAGCTAGGGGGGCCTTGGTGTTGAGATGTCTAGCACTTGTGGTCTGGAATATGCATACGATGGCTTCCTCTGGTTATTCTCACCTAGTCCTTTCTTCGATGTTATTTATTCTAGAGAAATCATTAACTCCTGTCCTTTACAAGGAGGACCTATGCTATTTGCACCTGTAAAGTTGGGGGTGCAGATCCTAGCAAGGAATAGAAGCAGGAAAAGGAGCAAAATGTAGGTTTTTATGGAGTCCTTCAGTCTCCGTCTCGTTATGGCTTGGAATACTTACATGTCAAAACTTAAAGAAAGTAACCAAAGTTGTACTAAAAGGGATATTTCCAGCTTTAAATATAAATATTAGAAAAGTTGCAAATAAATGATTTAAGCTTCTATTATAAAAAGAACAGCAAATAGGGATGCCTGGGTGGCTCAGTTGGTTAAGCATCTGACTCTTGATTTCAACTCAGGTCATGATCTCATAGTTCGTGAGTTCAAGCCTCAAATCAGGCTCTGCACTGACAGCATGGAGCCTGCTTAGGATTCTCTTTCTCCCTTCCTCTCTCTGCCCCTCCCCTGTTTGCTCTCCATCTCTCTTTTAGAATAAATAAAAATTAACTTAAAAAAAAAGAACAGCAAATAATTAAAAAGGAAGAAAAAAGATAAAAGCAGAAATCAATAAAATAGAAAGCAGACATGCAACAGAGGAAATCAATAAGATCAACAAATCAATAAAATTTTTAAAAATATAATAATAAAGTATAAATATTAGCAAGATTGGGCAAGAAAAAAAGAAAGAAAACATAAGTGACCAGTATAAACTGGAAAGGGAGATGTTAATGTAGATTCCACAAATATTAAAACAAGATAAGACACTATGAATAACTTCATGCAAATAAATTTGAAAAGTCAGATGAAAGGAAAATTTCCCCCCCAAACACAACTAACCAACTTATATAAAAGAAAATTAAAATTCTGAATAGCCTTATGTCTGTTAAAAAAAATTGAATTCATAATTAAGCCATTTTAATGCTTCTAGTAATAATGTTCCAGGTAAGTGGCTTTAAAACTGTTGTGACCAGGGGCACCTGAGTGGCTCAGTCATTTAAATGTCCAACTTCAGCTCAGGTCATGATCTCTGGCTTGTGGGTTTGAACCCCGTGTTGGGCTTTATGCTGGTAGCTTGGAGCCTGGAGCCTGCTTCAGATTCTGTGTCTCCCTCTCTCTCTCTGTCCCTCCCCTGCTTGCATTCTGTCTTTCTCTCTCTCTCAAAAATAAACATTAAACAAAAAAATTTTTTAACTGTTTTGACCAAAACAATAGGAAATACATTTTATATTGTGACCCACTGAACATAGTTTTATGAGTATACGTGTGTATGAAATAAAAGTTTAATGAAACAATTATTGTTGTTGAGGAGAAAGAATTCCCTATGCCCCTCAAGGCCCTTCTACCTGGACTAAAGATCAAATTGACCTGACACAGATTAATATGAAAAAATCAAATTTAATAGAATCCATACATACATGGAAATTCTAAAGACAGTAAGACAACATGACACTTACACGAGCTAAGGAGAGGGGTTGGGCTCTGAGGATACAAAAGGGAGAAAGACCATTAGCAGGAAAGTATAAGGAGATGTTTAGAAAACACTGGTGCCCTATTATGCAGATAACTTTCTTGGGTAAAGAAGAATCTCTATTAATAGCTCTCTTCCTTGTAGTAGCAGGCTGTTAATGGAGAGATAAAGAGCTTTTCCTCAATCTGCTGGGTTTTGATTGTCTTAACTCAAAATAATGTTCATGCCAAAATGGCCTCCCTTGGGGCAGCTAACCCCAGGCCCTACAATCTTAATATGAAGGAACTGCTGTTATTTCATTTCTCTTCTGTTCTTCAAATGATGGTTGTGAAACACTAAACAGATTTTTGTGACCCACTAATAAGTTGCTGTGTGCAGTATAAAGAACATTGCATATAAAATTCATTATATAAATGTTTATTATATAACTATTATTATTCATCTATGTATCTCTAGCACTTGCATAATATCTGACATGTAGTAAGTATTTGATAAATGTCTGTAAATGAATTAATTTGGTTATCAGTGGCCTGTAAGATGGTGGTCTCAATAGAGAGTTGTGAGTAGTATCCCCTCTTAAAACATTCTTTTCCTTAACTTCTACTAGGAACTAGAGTATCACCTACATCCATGTCTGCCTCTTATAAGTGACAGCAAAAGAAATTTGCCAGCCAAGAGAAGGCTGTCATGTGGTTGACATTGGCTACACATGTACAAACTCATTCATGCAGTCAAGGTATCTGTTCACCCCACTGTCATCTCAGTTAAGTAAATTACTTTGGCGGCCCCAAATGTGGCTGAATTTTAACTTGAATTTGGATTACTAATTTTCATACACAAAGAAAAGGCATACCACTATGACGCAGTATTGAAACTGGGTCCTTGAGTATACAAAGCAAGTCAATTCAAGACAAAGGGAGTTATTAAACCTCTCAAATCACACAATTTCCAAAGCGAGGTAGGGTTATTGTAACCAATGCATACATTGCAATAGTCTATTCCAATGCATTAAACTACTCTTTGTCAAAAACCTCTGGCCAGCTTTGAAGAAGAAGAGCTTTTTTTTTTTTACAAATAGTTTATTGTCAAATTAGTTTTCACATAACACTCAGTGCTCATCCCCACAAGTGTCCTCCTCCATGCCCATCCCCCCTCCCCCTACATCCATCAGTCCTCAGTTTTTGTCAGCATTCAAGAGTCTCTCATGGTTTGCCTCTCTCCCTTTCCCTCACCATTTCCCCCCTTCTTCTCCCCCTTGTTCCTCTGTCAAGTTCCTCCTAATCCTCCTATACGTGCAAACATATGATATTTGTCCTTCTCTGCCTGACTTATTTCGCTCAGCATAACACCCTCAAGGTCCATCCATGTTGCTACATGGAGTATTTGTTTCTCATTGCCATGTAGTATTCCATGGTATAGATAAACTACATCTGAAGAAGAAGAGCTTTTGAACAACCAGTTACAGGTGATTCAATTAAGGTGAGAGGAAACAAAACAGATTTTGACCAAATGGAAAATATAAATAAAACTCTAGTAGTCTTCAGTGTGTTTCAAATCACTCAATCCTAGGAGTTTTCAAGCAATCAAGATCATGAGCATAGGTTAATAATGGCAGCCTATTTGCCAGAGAATCAGGAGGACTCTTGAGACTCTGGAAACAAAAGGGGTTTAGGCCAAAACTTTGAACGTAGTACTGGAAAAAAAAGGCTATGTAATCATATGGATGCATGATTACTATTTTTACTTTGTAAAAAGAGTTTTAGTACAATTAATGTAGCGTTTCTCTGTCCTGTCCACAAAATTAAACATAAATCAACATAGTGTAACTGGGGCACAAGCGTACAACAGCACCTGGCTCCCAAACAAACCATGTTCGCCCTGCTCAACCCAGCTGACAAAATCCAAAGCCAGAGACATGAGTGGCAGTGAAGCAAAAAAGGAATTTGTTTCCGTGATGCTAACAATACTGGGAAGACATCGAACTAACATCTTAAAGACCATCTCCAAAATGCTGAAAATACTTCTAGGTTTACATAAGGGAAATGTGGGACAAAGGTCGACAGGTTCATGCAGGTGAGTAGTAAAGGTCAGGCTTAATAGGTGGGGTCTTGCTGGCATCAGGGTGGTCTCTATTGTTTGAGGGGATAGTTTCAGTTCCCATCACAGGATGCTGTACCCACCAGGTCTTTTGCCTGAGTTAAGAGATAAGCTGGAAAGAAGCACTTAGTCAATTAGAAGATACAGACTGAAGTCAAAATGGAAGGGGCTGAAGTCCTCTTTCAATAGCATTTTTTAGTCAGTGGCACATGAGTACTAAGGATATCCACTAAGTCAGGGCCTCGATTAGACAAGTATTCCCAAACTTGGCTGCTCACTGGAATCATCTGAGGAGCTTTTAAAAATGAGGGTCCAGGCTTTACCTGGACCTAGTGAGTGAGAAGCTCTAGGGGACAGAGTCACTGATGTGCATTATCTTTACACTGATCCCTGGTGATCATCAGGTTTGAGAATCAACAGTAGGTAGGAACCAAGTAGTACTCTCGTGGCTTGAAGAATCAACGCATCTCCCTAACTTACTACTAGTGTAAGATTTGGGTGGTAAAGAAAATACAGCATATGTGTGGTGAATTTCCAACTTTCCACCTGATGTAGATAGAGCTTTTCTGATAACAATCCTAAAACAATCTTTAGTAATAAAACATCAGGAGTTTGCTAATTCTTGATATTTACAGTCGATTCAGGCTTTTTATTAACACATCATATCTGAGAAGGATACATTTTTTCCATGCTTTGTGAACTCAATACCAGAAGTGTGGACCAAGTTTTCAAAGTGCCACCCTAGCACTATGTTGCATTCTGAGTAGCATCGTCTGTATAAAAAAGATAATAGTAACTTTATTTTAATTGGCAGTTTCCTTTATCATAAGAGATGTAAAAGTAGGTCCAATCTTGCCATGATGGGAAAGAAAATAATAACAATTGGATAGGTAGTTATTTATCTAACCGTATGCCACATACACAAAAAAATTTACTTCTCTTTTTTTCTCCTTATGTCTCCATATTATTTTTTCTTAGATGAATGTTTCTGACATTTTTCCTTCCACACTTTGCTATTTTCATTACAGGACTTAAACCCAGATATAAATGTACATCCCCCATAACTCTGTACAGATTCAGATCTAGCTTGATAGAATAACTGGCTATTAAAGCTGGAAGGAAATACAGCAGTCATTCAAACTAACATATTGATTTCATATTAGAAAACGGGTTCAGAAGTTGATTTACCAGACTCTACATGAAAGCCAGATTGGAAATCACATCTCCTAACTGTTAGCTGAGCATTTTCCCACTTACTATTCTGTTCAACAGATACATACAGTGAGGTGAACTGCAATATAAGTGAGGGTATTTTTCTAAATCACTACACATTCACATTTTTAATTAACATATTTATTGAGATGTAATTCACATACTCTAAAACTCATCCACTTAAAGTTCGATTGTTCTTAGTAAGTTCACAGAGTTGTGCAGCAATGATCACAATCTAATTCTAGAGTATTTTCATTGCCCCCAAAAGAAACCCTGTATCTAATAGTCACTCCCATTTTCTGACCTCCATTCCAGCCCCAGACAACCACTGTTCTACTTTCTGTCACTATAGATTTGCCTATTTTGGACATTTCACTTAAGCGGAGTCATACAACATTGCCCTTTGTATCTGGCTTCTTTCAATTTAACACTGAAATTTGAAGGTTCATCCATGTCATTCCTTTTTTTGTCCAAGTCATATTCCATGGCACGAATATGCCACATTTTGTTTATTCATTTATCATTTGATGGAGATGTTTCCACTCTTAGGCTATTATAAATAGTGATATGAACATTTGTGTACAAGTTTTTGCGTAGACTTATGTTTTCATTTCTCTTGGGTACACACTTAGGAGTGAAATTGCTGGATTATGTGGGAACCCTATGTTTAACATTTGAGGAACTGTCAAGAAGCTCCTGAAGCAAAAGCACCATTTTATATTCTTACCAGCAATGTATGAGTGTTGCATTTCTCCACAACTCATCCGCACTTGTTATTGTCTTTTCTGATTCTAGCCATTCTAGTTGGTGTGAAGTGGTATCTCCTTGTGATTTTTTTTCTCTTATACTTTATTGTCAAGTTGGTTTCCATATAACACCCAGTGCTCATCCCAACAAGTGTCGTCCTCTGTGCCCATCACTCCACTTTCCTTCTCCTCCTCCCCCATTAGCCCTCAGTCTGTTCTCAGTATTCAAGAGTCTCTCATGGTTTGCCTCCCTCCTGCTCCCCAATTATTTTTCCCCTTCCCCTCCCCCATGGTCCTCTGTTAAATTTCTCCTGTTCCACTTATGAGTGAAAATATATGGTATCTGTCCTTCTCTGCCTGACTTATTTCACTTAGCATAACACCCTCGAGATGGTGTTATGGCCAGATTTCATTCTTTCTCATTGCCATGTAGTATTCCATTGTACAGATAAACCACATCTTCTTGATCCATTTGTCCATTGATGGACATTTAGGCTCTTTCCATGATTTGGCTGTTGTTGAAAGTGCTGCTATGAACATTAGGGTACATGTGCCCCTATGCATCAGCACTTCTGTGTCCGTCTCCTAGTGATTTTGATTTTGATTTCCCTACTGATTAATGATGTTGAGTATCTTTTCATGCGTTTATTGGCCATTTGCATATTTTCTTTGGAGAAATGTCTATTCAGATCCTTTGCCCATTTTTATTGAGTTTTTTTGGTCTTTTTATTATAGAGTTGTAGGAGTTCTGTACATATTCTAGACACTAGTCCCTTAACAGGCAAATAAGATTTGCAAATTTTCTCCCATTCTATAGACTATCTTTTCATTTTCTTGATAGTGTTCTTTAAAGCACAACACTTTTAATTTTAATGAACAGTATTTATCTATTCTTTTTGTTTGGCTTTGTGCTCTTGGTGTCATATCTAAGAAACCACTGTCTAACTCAAGGTCACAGAGATTTATACTTATTTTTCTGCTAGGCTTTTTTTTAAGTTTTAACTCTTGTAGTTATATCTATGGTCCCTAGTGAGCAAAGTTTTGAATATGCATGGCAGAGGTGTTTGAATCCACTTTTTAAAAACAAATTTTTTAAATGTTTTATTTATTTCTAGGAGAGAGAGAGAGAGAGAGAGAGACAGCGTGAACAGGAGAGGGTCAGAGAGAGAAGGAGTCACAGACTCTGAAACAGGCTCCTGGCTCTGAGCGGACAGTCAGCACAGAGCCCGACGCGGGGCTCGAACCCACGAACCGCGATATCATGACCTAAGCAAAAGTCGGACGCTTAACCGACTAAGCCACCCAGGCGCCCCAAATCCACTTTTTTTTTGCATGTGGATATCCAGTCATCCTGACACCATTTGTAGAAAATAAAATTCCATTTTCATTAACTGACTCAGCAGCCTTGTCATAAGTCTATTGACCACAAATGTGAGGGTTTACTTCTGGACTCTCAATTCTACTCCATTGATCTATATGTCTATTCTTATGCCTGTACCACATTCTCTTGGTTACTATAGCTTTGTAGTAAGTTTTAAGATTGGGAAGTGTAATTCCTCTAACTTTGATCTTACTTTTCAAGATAGTTTCGGATATTCTGAGTTTCTTGAATATCCATGTGAATTTGAGGGTCACATTGGCAATTTGTGCAAAGAAGCTAGCTGGAATTTCAATGAGGACTGCAATGAATCTACAGGTCAGTTTGGAGTGTACTGCCATCTTAACCTATTAAATCTTCTGATACATGAACATGAGATGTCTCTGCACTTATTTAGGTGTTCTTTAATTCCTTTCAAAAATGTTTGTAGTTTTCAGAGTATCAGTATTATACCTCTTTTGTTAAGTTTATTCCCAAGAATTGTAATCCTTCAGCTGCTATTATAAATAGAATTGTTTCCTTAATTTCATTTTTGGATTGTTCATTGCTAGTCTATAAAAATACAGTTGATTTTTATAGGTTGGTCTTATGTACTGTAACTTTGTTTATTTATTAATTTTAATAGTTTAGTGGAGTCCTTAGGATTTCCTGTATGCAAGATCATGTCATCTAAAATAGAAATAGTTTTATTTATCCCTTTCCAATATGGATACTTCTATTTCTTTTTCTTGCCTTACTGTCCTAGCTGGAACCTCCAGTAAAATGTTGAGTAGAAATAATAAAAGCAGACATCTTGTCTAGTCCCTGATCTTGGGGGAATGCTTTCAGTCTTTCACCATTTAACTATGATATTACTGGGGCACTTGGGTGGCTTAGTCGGTTAAGCGTCCGACTTTTGCTCAGGTCATAATCTCGCGGTTCATGGGTTCGAGCCCTGCGTCAGGCTCTGGCTGACTGCCAGCTCAGACCCTGGAGCCTATTTCAGAGTCTGTGTCTCCCTCTCCCTCTGACTCTCCCCTGCTCATGCTGTCTCTCTCTCTCTCTCCTAGAAATAAATAAAAATATTTTTAAAAAGTATGATATTATCTGTGGGGTTTTGTAGATGCCACTTATCAAGTTAAGGAAGTTCCCTTCTATTACAGTGTGTTGCATACATTTCTCATAAAAGGGAGTTGAATTTTGTCAAATGATTTTTCTGTTTCTATTTAGTCATTTGATTTATCTTTATTCTATTGACATGGTATATTATATTAATTGATTTTTAGATGTTAAGGCCATCTTGTAGTCCCGAGATATATCCCACTTAGGCATGGTGTATAATCCTTTATATATATTGGATTCAATTTGTTTGTATGTTTTTAAGGATTTGTGTGTCTACTGTCATCAGAATATTGGTCTGTAGTTTTCTTGTGATGCCTATGTCTAGTTTTGGTTTCAGGGTAATATTGGCCTCATGAATGAGTTGAGGTATATTCCATCCTCTTCTATTTTTTGCAAGAAGTTGTGAAGGATTGGTATTAATTCTTCTTTAAATGTAGAATTCAACAGTAAAATCACCTGGGCTTGGACTTTTCCTTGTTGGAAGTTTTATTTTATTTTTTAATGTTTTTATTATTTATTTCTGAGAGATGGAGAGAGACAGCGTGAGCAGGGGAGGGTCAGAGAGAGAGGGAGACACAGAATCTGAAGCAGGCTCCAGCCTCTGAGTTGTCAGCACAGAGCCTGATGCGGGGCTCAAACCCATAAACTGTGAGATCATGACCTGAGCTGAAGTCAGACACCCAACTGACTGAGCCACCCAGGCGCCCCCTTGTTGGAAGTTTTAAAACTACCAACTTAATCTCTTACTTGCTATTGGTCCGTTCAGATTTTCTTCTTGAGTCAAGTTTAGGCAGTTTGTGTCTCTCTATGAATTTGTCAATTATGTTAGGTGATCTAATTGGTTGGCATACAAATATTCAAGTATTCACTTATAATTATTTTGATTTCTCCAAGTTTGGTAGTAATGTCCCCCTTTCATTTCTGATTTTAATAATTTTTTCCTCTTTTTTTCTTCGTCAATTCAGAAAAAGGTGTATCAATTTTGTTGATCTTTTCAAAGAATCATTTTTTTTTAATTCTCTCCATTGTTTTTCAATTTTCTCTTTCATTTATTTCCACTTTAATATTTATTATTCCCTTCCTTTTTCTTGCTTTGGGTTTAGTTTGCTGTTCTTTTGCTAGTTTCATAAAGTGAAAGGCTAGATTAAGTTTGAGATCTTTTTCTTTTGTAACGTTCCCATTTATTGCTATGCATTTCTGAGTTCTGCTTTCAGTATATTCCATACATCTGGGTATCCTATGCTTTTGTTTCCATTCACTGAAAGTATCTTTTAGTGTTGTTCTATTTAATTTTGTGTATTTCTCAAATTTCCTCATGTTATTGACTTCTAATTTAATTCCATTGTGGTTAGAGAACTTTCTTTGCATAATTTTGACCCTTTTAAATGTATTGAGGCATGTTTTACAGCTTAGCATATAGGATATATATCCTGGAGAATGTTTTATATATCCTTGAGACAAATGTGTATTCTGCTGTTATTGGGTGGAATGTTCCATAAATGTCTATGAGGTCTGATGTTTATAGATGAGAAAACTGAGATACAGATGGGATTAATGGATTACTCAATGCTGCATATTACCTGGTCACAGAAGTATAACTATTAGGGTGACTCATGTAAAACTGCCATTACTGAACATCAAAAACTAATGATTATCAGCAATTTCTTATAGTACAACCTCACGGAACCTGAGTCTCCTGATTTTCGTCCACTGTTCTTATCACTTAACTAGAATATTATATTAGGATAGGCTGTGCTTCATAATGCACATATCCTGAACTATTCTTGGCTTGTCACAATGAATACTGATTCATGTTCATCTTATTCTATGCAGGTTCTGCAACTTTCCTCCATATGGTGACTTAAGAAATCACAGCTGCTTTGGGGCGCCTGGGTGGCTTAGTCGGTTAAGCGTCCGACTTTCGCTTAGGTCATGATCTCGCGGTTCATGGGTTCGAGCCCCGCGTCGGGCTCTGTGCTGACTGCCAGCTCAGAGCCTGGAGCCTGTTTCAGTCTGTGGCTCCCTCTCTCTCTGACCCTCCCCTGCTCACGCTGTCTCTCTCTCTCTCTCCTAGAAATAAATAAAACATTAAAAAAAAAAAAGAAATCACAGCTGCTTTTACTTTGTGTGCTGTCTTCTAGAACACCTGTCAGGGGAAGAAAACTTCAGGATCACATGGCATGTTCTTAATGGTGAGCCCTATGGGTGGCTTAGATCACTTCTGTGTACATCTCATTGGCTTAGTCATATGGCCCAAACTCACTCTGTGTGGTCACCTTACTTCCAATACAATTTTCTATCGCTAGCCAATTACATTGAAAATGTAGTCTAACCTGACAGTGGGATGTGTCTTCCCATTTCAACAGCTCAGCACCTCTTTAGCTTTTCTCATTTTAATAATATTTAAAATGTATTTTCAACAATTAAAAATGTAGATCTTAAAACGGTCTCAGAACTAAAAGAAGAGGGGCACCTGAGTGGCTCAGTTGGTTAAGTGTCCGACTCTTGATTTCTGCTCAGGTCATGATCCCTGTGTCTGACTGTGTACTGACAATGTGGAGCCTGCTTCGGATTTTCTCCCTCTGCTTGTTCTCTCTCTCTCTCTCTCTCTCTCAAAATAAAGAAATAAACTTAAAAAAAAGAAAATATGAAAATATCCTCTGGTGAATTTTTCCTAATCTGAAGTTCTATCATATTTTACCTAATTTAGGAGATGCTATTAACAAGACAACCCCTCCCCCCATAAAGAGCATAATAAACTCAAAAGAGGTTTTCTGAGGGCCACAGCATGGTAAACAAACAAACAAACAACTTTTGAATTACATGGCCCTCTATAAATTGGCAAAGGCCATCAACTTGGTGGGTCTGTATAATCCCTACCTCTACAACATGTCTACTGAGAAGAGCCCTCTTAGTAACTGAACAATTTCACAGTTCTAGAACTACTTAGAGATGCCTGGTTCTGGCCACTACAGCTCTCCTAAAGCCTTCACCTGGGAAACATCTCATTTCAATTCTGTTTAAGTATCTCCTCATATACCCAGCAAGGGAGCCAAGTGCAATTTTTCAGTAGGCTCGGGAAAAGGAACTTGGTTGTGTGCTCTCTATGTGCAATTTTCCATTGACTTTAAATTCCAGGATGGCTGAGAAATAATTTCCAAACACATTCTTTTAAAGAAAACCCAAGGAAGTCTATGAGTGGCTAATGTCAACTCTGAACACTGAGATAAGAGCTCAAGAAGGAACTAACCAGTATTGTGGGGACTGTCTCTGGACAGGGCCCTGACATGGAAAAAGCAGAAGCCTCTCTGTGGTTTAGTGAGAAGCTGGAGAAGTCCAAAGAAAGAAAACAATTTCAGTTTCTAGTGTCTGACACTAAAGAACTGCAAGTCTATTCTGTGCTTAACCCAAAATGAAGTACTGGGAGAAATTTATAAAATCTTATAAATTTATAAACATTACCACAGAATGCTCAGAGGAACTGGCAAATGTTTACTCTCATAGGAGAATGGTTTTCCATATAACCTATAACCCTATAAGAGGCATCTAGGTTTCTCTAGATGCATCTATTTGCTTATTCCACTGGTTTGGTTCAAACAGGTGGCAATACTTTGGGTCAGTGATTAACTTGTGTTATTCCCTAGTATCACCTCCAGGCTTGACTTTAAAGATATACACTTGGCAGCTGGGGAAGGTAAAAGAATCTGGTTTATTTTTCTTTTACTATTAAGGCTTTGAGCTTCTTTTAGGACAGCAGTTCTTGGGGTACCTGGGGGGCTCAGTTGGTTAAGTGTCTGACTTCGGCTCAGGTCATGATCTCACGGTTTGTGGGTTCAAGCCCCGCATCAGGCTTTGTGCTGACAGCTTGGAGCCTGGTTCAGATTCTGTCTCCTCCTCTCTCCACCCCTCTCCCACTCACATTGTCTCTCTCTCTGTCTCAAAAATAAATACTAAAAAAAAAAAAAAAAAAAAAGGAAAAGAAAAGAAAAAGAAAAAGAATAGCAGTTCTCAAACATTTTAATCTGAGGATTCATTTACACTCTCAAAAATGATCAAGGAACCCAAAGAGCTTTTGTTAATCTGGATTATAGCTATCCAAATTTACAGTATTAGTAATAAAAACTGAGAAGTTTAAAACATTTATTTATTAATTCATTTGAAAATAATAACATTCCCATTATAGGGTAGCATAACACATTTTAATGAAAAACAGCTATATTTCCCAAAACAAAATTTAGCATTTATCTTTTTTGCATATATCTTTAATGTCTCAATTAGAAAATAGCTGGATTCTTATACACCGTCCTTCTTCCTACATTCAATCTGCTGCAATGTCATTTTGGTCAGAGAATATAAAGAAAATCCTTCCTTATGCAGATAAGTAGAAAAGGAAGAAGTATTTTCATATTCTTTTCAGATAATTTTGCGTGCTTTTCTTTAATACTAAACCCAAACTCAGCAAGTGGTAGTTTCTTAAAGTTTAATACAATGTGGAATTTAAGACCCTATCAATGAACTTTTCAAACTCTGTGACATTAAAATTCATCAGCCTCTGCGTTCTCCAACACCAAAAACCAATTCTCTGATTCTCCAGACACTAACTGAATATTCTACAATTCAACTTTATTATGACACTCCTTGAAATAGGGGCAAACTCCACAGGATTAAGGGCTCAGTCCTACAAGGACATTTCCTATTTATTTATTTATTTATTTATTTATGTTTATTTTTGAGAGAGAGAGAGAGAGGGAGAGAGACTGTGAGTGGAGGAGGGGCAGACAGAGGGAGACACAGAATCTGAAGCAGGCTCCAGGCTCTGAGCTGTCAGCCCAGAGCCCAGTGCGGGGCTGGATCTCACGAACTGTGAGATGGTGACCTGAGCTGAAGTCTGACACTTAACCGACTGAACCACCCAGGCGCCCCAGGACATTCCCACTTTGGACGTCAGTCACCAATATTGGTTCTCCAAGCTACCTGTATCTTTTTCTGACTTGACTCACGAACTGTGAGATGGTGACCTGAGCTGAAGTCCGACACTTAACCGACTGAACCACCCAGGCGCCCCAGGACATTCCCACTTTGGACGCCAGTCACCAATATTGGTTCTCCAAGCTACCTGTATCTTTTTCTGACTTGGCTACAAATCAGAGGTTGCCATGACCTCCCCCCACCAGTTTTGATTATACTATAACAGTTCACAAAACTCAGGGCAACAGCTCATTTATTAGTGATTTATTATGAAGGCTACAACTCAGGAACAGCCAAACGGAAGAGATTCCTCAGGAACAGCCAAATGGAAGAGATTCCTAGGTCAAGGCTGAGCTTCCATACCATCTCCACATGGCCACCCTTCCAGCACCTCAATGAGCTTACCCCCTTGGAAACTCTACAAACCCTGTGATTTAAGTGTTTTTATGGAGGTTTCATCACATATGCAGGCTGGATTATTAAGTCATTCTCCAGCCCTGCACCTCTCCCCAGAGGTTGGGGGAGGTGGGGCTGAAAGACCCCTGGTCTTTGAGGTGACTAGTCCCCATCTGAAGCTAGCCAGAGTTGCCTCATTAGAAGAAAAGATATTCCTCTCACCCGGGAAATTCCAAAAGATATAGGAGCTTTGTGTCAGGAACCATGAACAAAGGTTAAATATTATCTTTATCATTTGGGAAATTACAAAATTTTAGGATCTCTGTGTCAAGAATCAGGGAAAAGGCCAAATATATAATACACAGATATTTCTTATGAGCCACAATCAATATACAATATACCAAGAAAGAAAGAAACAGAGAAAAGAGAGAGAATGAGAGAGAGAAAGAGAAAGAAAGAAAGAAAGAAAGAAAGAAAGAAAGAAAGAAAGAAAAGGTTTTAGCATCACCATTGATTTCATCAGAAAAAAGTCTTAAATACCGGGATGCTGTCAAACTCCTTATGGTAGATACAGGTTTTCCAAAAGCTTGAATTTTCACTTGAAAGCCTGAATTTTATCACTGGCAACAGATACCATCAGTTGTTTTCCTCAAGTGACAGGCTCATTTCATTCATTTTGGAGAAAATGTCTGCCAAATACCCATGTCTGTGTAACCACAGTTTGTCTGTCAGTTCTTTCAAGTAAAAATGGTGTTCCATGAAAAAAAATATCACAAACCACCATGAAGAGCTTCACCTCCAGACAACCACCAATCCCATTTTATAACACTGCCAAGGTTCATGCTCAGTGTCATCAGTTTTACCCACCATTACTTTTGTGCAATCAGAAAAAATGTCGAAGTAGTGAAGATAACTAATGTCCTAGCATTATTGGGAGAACAGTAGACATTACAGACCCAGGGGTCCAAGGATCACACTTCGAGAACCACTACGTTAGAAACTATCCTCCTGTTATAAAGACTAAATAATACTTCCCTGAAGTTCATGTATAGAAACGAAAGAAGAAATAGAATTACTTGCAAATATCCTAAGAAAAATAGTCATTTTAGTTACCAATGTGTAAGCCCCTAGAAAGAACTGTATCTTTTAATATTTGAACAGCACATTGGGAATGCAATAAATAAATAATAATGAAAGTAGCTTATGTTTATTGTAATATTTACTACTGGGAAAGAACTGTGCTCTGTATTTTAATCTCCAATATTCTACAGTACCATATCTTCATTTTATAGGTGAGGAATATGGGGCACGAAAGGATAAAAGAACATGACAAGGTCACAAGCTGTATGTGGTACAGTAAAGATTGGAATACACAAGGCCCAATTCCCAGAGCATGGTTGGACCCCTAAACCCTGGATTATGTTCTATGCCTCATCTAAACTCCAAATTTACTTATTGTGCATCTGCCACATATGTATGTCCATTTAAATCTTCAAGGAGAAAGCAAATGTCTCATGTCACCCACAGTGCCTAAAGAAGGGGCTTAATAAATATTGGGATGAGTGAACAAAAGCCCAAGTAAACCACCCTGCCATCTTTAAGCCATGATGGTTGGTTATCATGTAAAAAAGTGAAATTCTGATGTGGTAGGGTCCCCTCCCTAAGGAGAAAAAAAACCCTTCAAGATAACCTGGCTATGCGCTTAAGTGACAACACCCCTCATGACCCTGTAAACTGAGACTACTTAATCAGACCACATTTGTGTGTGTTACCAAAGAAATAGAGAGTGTATTAAAAAATTATGCCACATGGACGTTGGGGACTCAGTTCTTCGGGTACGAACCCAACTGAGTGGTGAAAGCAGGAATAAAGTTACTTCCTGGAAAAAAAAAAAACACCTGGGTATCACGACTGACTGTGTGAATCCTGCTACACTGAAATGGTGAGCTCCATCCATAATCTATTTTCTGTTAGGAAGGGCACCAACGAGATAGGCCAAAAGAAGCAGACTTATGAACAAGTTGGAAAAGTTTTATGTGTACTTGTGTGTGCACACACGTATAGTTGTTAGGGAGTTAAAAAACATGTAAGTTAGATCAAAACAAAACTAGTTTATCTTTTCCAGGGCAATAAAACCCCCAGCAGCTTTGGGGTTGACTTCAATACCAGGCTCGAAACCCTAAAGTCCTACCCATTTGTGCAGGTTAAAAAGACATGGTGCTGGGCACCTGGGTGGCTCCGTCGGTTAAGCATCCGGCTTCGGCTCAGGTCATGATTTCACTGTTCTGAGTTCAAGTCCTGCGTCGGGCTCTGTGCTGACAGCTCAGAACTTGGAGCCTGCTTCAGATTCTATGTCTCCCTCCCCCCCCTCATGCTCTGTCTCTGTCTCGAAAATAAACATTAAAAAAAGAAGAAGACGCAGTACTCTAGGGCTCTACACGGTTGTAGCCTTTATCAGTTGTGTATTCAACTACACCTAGACAACGAAGTTACGTCCCCCAGACTATCAGCCGAGGGAGGTCCGCAAAGAACAAAAGGTCAGGCTTTTACAATGTAGGCTGATCAGAAAATGCTGGGAAGTAACCCAAACTCAGGCAGTTTTGCCTTTCTCCAAGTTTGGCCTTTCTTCGTTTTTCCAAGTTTGGGATTTTTTTCGTTCTCAAACACTATACCTGTTTTCTGGATGTCGGCCGCACGTTTCTCTGTAATTTCCCGGGATGGATTTCTTTCCGGGAGAGGACGGGAGGCGCAAGGGCTGGGCGCAGAATCTGGCAGCAGCGGAGACACGCAGGGGCAGACAGGGTCCTGGGGCTCCCTCTGCCGCGCCTCCCCGCGCGGCCCCGGGCGGCGCGCGCGCGGCCGGGGACGGCCGTGGGGGCGCGCACAGCGGGTTAGGCGGCGCGCGCGGGCGGGCGGGCGCCGCGTGGGGCGGCGGCGAACTCGCCCCCTGGAGAGGGCCTCGCGCGCCCGGCTTCCTTCTTCCGGCGCGCCGCCGCCTCATCCCGGGCCGGGCGGGCGGCGGCGCGGAGGCCGCCGGTGGCGGCGCCGAGGGCCTCCGGGCGGGGCGGGCCTCCCGCGCTCCCGGGACGCCGGGACCCCGCGTGTTTCGCCCCCAGGCCCGCGAAGCCCGGGCAGAGCTTCGCCGCCAGCGCCGCGGAAGGGCCCGAGGACCCCGGCGAGCTCCTGCTCCGCGGAGGGTGAGCTCGGGAACCGGCGGGGTGTGGGTTTCGGAGACCCCGGGGCCCCGACCCCCACCCCATCCCGGGTGGACAGGAAAACGGGGTGAGCCGGCCTTTCTTTGTGAGCACCATCCCAGTGTGGTTTTGGTGACTTGACCTCTCTAGTTCGTGGGATTAATGAGAGGAACCTTCATCACGTTAATTATGCAATAAGGCGGCGTCCTTGCTGCGGGATGGTGTGACCGGTGGAATGATTGATACTTGGTGATCTATAATTTACTTCTTTCATCTTTGGCTGATAATTTGCATTTATGATTGGGTGGAAAGAGAAAGAAAATGTTCCACTTGGGTGCAAGGAGCATGCAGAGAGAGAGAGAGCGAGCGAGTGAGCAGGGAAGAAGGAACATGTGTACCCTTTCCTAAGTGCACTATTAAGCACGTCTTTGGTGGGTGAGAAGGGAAAGGATGGCTGGAAATGCATCTTTCTTGCCAGAGTGCTCTCAGCCCTGATTTTGACGGTCGAAGGACTAGTCAGAAGTTGGAGGTTGAGGTATAAATTTCTGCACCACTGGCTAGGAAGATGAACCAGGTTTTCCAAAAGCTGTCGTTTTTGTTTTCCAAGTCTCTAAAGGCAGGAAAGGACTGGTCAGTGAATGAATAGAAGGCAGTGCCACTCGCCAGGTTCTGTCTGGTTAGCTAAGCAGGAGGACTGTCATAAAGGGTTTTTTTGTCTGAAACACCCAGAGTCTGGGGCTTTGGGCCATACAGAGTTGGGTATTGGTCAGTTTTAACTGCCAGAGTGAGAAATGTCTCAGACGTTCTTAAAATTAGACAACTGAATTTAGCTTGGGCTTGCTGATCTCCAGTACCTACTTATTCACTCTGAAATTTTCAGTGACTGGGTTAAAAAGAAAAGACACAAAGAGAAACTAACCTTCCCACTCCCCTCATTATAATTATGAGCCCATCTGGCTCAAAATTGGAATTTCAAGATGGAAAGAAAAACCTTTCCATCTTTGCTCTTGACCCTGAAGAATAGAATCTCAAAGAAATACCTGACAGGAAAATTCTTTCCTTCCCCAGAGTGAAAACCAGAGTGCTTACAAAAGTGAACAAGGAAAGAAAAGAATCGGGAAATATCCCAGGCAATTTGCAGCTATATTCAGATCATTTTTCAAATGCTTGAGGTTATACAATAAAAAGGTGGGAGAAAGCCAGAAATAGAAATGGGAGAGAGGTGAATTCAGGACCTTTGAGATTGCAGGAATGAAGAGTCTTTTTTTCTTCTGATACAGGTCTGGAAGAATCTGGATGTGAGTACATAAAATTTCAGCTTTGCATCTGCATAACACGAAATTGCTTTTAATTTTTACATTGAACTCTTAAAAGAGTAAAAGGAAACACAGCTAGACTGTACTACCTGCATCCCAGGCAGTTTGGGCTATATTATGTGTTAAATGAGTTGTATGTTTATTTTGCCAGCCAGCTCTATTAAATCTGTAATCTCTCTAATTCCACGCATTTGGCTTGTTTCCAGTTACTCATTCATGATGTGTCATTTGGCTAGAATTTGCCAGGGTGTTAAAGCCTAAAGAAATACAAAACCCAGAGAACATCTTGCATTGGAAGATTTCATCATCCCATCATCCTCTACAGGAATTCTTTACCCAATGTCCAACATAAAATAGATTTAATAGGATTTAATTATTTTTTGTGACAAAAGTGATTTCATTTTCTGTGTGAAGTTTCAGGAGTTTTTTAAACAAATACCTCTTTTGGTACATTTAGAATATTCATTCATCAAAAATTCCAAATACAGCCCACCTCTGTAAGAAACCTGTACTTGAATAATCAAAGTGGTTAACTCTTTCTCAAATAGAAACCAAGTTGTATTAAGTAAGATGATCTTATAATTTTTAATGATGCTTTTTGTTTTTTTTAATTATCCTATACAGTGGCAGGAGGGGCCAAGAACCTCAAGCAAAGCAAATACTTCAAGGAAATGTGGACCCCAGGCTTCAGAAGGTGCGTGAAGGAGAATGTGATCTCACTAGTTATTTGAGATTCCTGTCATTTAGTTTTCTTACTGCCTCTTTTCCTGCTTTATGGAGATTTGGGGAAATTTAAAACTCTTAAATAGGAGTTTAACACTTCTACTTAGAAATGTTTCCTGAAATGTAGTAATAAAAGCACCCTCTCCAGCTGGGGATTAGGTGAGTTTGGTACTGGCTGAGAGCAGTGCCTGACATGTAGGTAGCCCCAGGCAGGTGTTTGCCCTTCCTTTTTGTTACTCATGAGAATCCGTCTTAACCTTAGGTACATTCTTCAGCTGGACAGAGTAAGGGATGTGTTTTCATCCTGGTAACGAAGGCTGATCATTCTAAGACTGCAAATTGTAATGATTATGGCCCAGTAGACAAAGGAAATTTCTGAACTTAGATTGAAGAAAAAAAAAAAAAAGCCCTATGAACTTAGAAGTCGCAGCGACTGTCATGGCACTTTATATGTAGTATAAATTTATATACAATATTTTATCTTCCTACCTTGTGATTTTTAGTGATTTTATTGATTGGGTGATAACATTTTTGCTCAAAATCCAAAGATACAGGAGGGTTGATTGTAGAATGTCCCCATTTGCTCCAGCTCTCAGCTACCTAATCTCCTTTCCTATCAGTCCCCTAAAGGCTACCAGTTCCTTGTGCATTACCAGACTTTTTTGTTGAAGTTTCCCTTAGTGCCTGGCTATGTTTTCAATGAATGTTTTAAAAACTGAACACCAGACTCCTGATCCTTTCCCTGGAGTATGTATATGATGAGGGTGGAGACTCAGGAGTTGGCAGCTCAGTAGAGGACCCTTGACACGATGCTTTATCTGGGCCACTTCCTAGCCCCCTAGCTTGCTCAGCACGAGGGACACTGTCACCTTGCTGCTTTGGGGACACTGACCAAGCTGTTGGCTCAGGTGCTGCATGAATTCCCTTACTCTGTTCCACCTCTTCTCAGCATTCCCCTTACCCTTTTCTGTTCTTAACCGTGGCACTTAGCACTTGATGTGATCATATATATTAATAGCTCTATTTGTTTATGGCCTGTCTGCCTCTAGAAGCACCATGAGAGCAGGAAGTGGAGGTTGCTATATCTCTGAAGCCTAGAACAGCTCCTGGCTCAGTGTGGGCACTCTGTCAATACTGTTGAATAAATGAATGGCATTTAGGAAAAAAATCTATTGCAAACAGAATTAAATGGGCTTATTTACCACAGGACTTTTTCAGAACCTTTAACAAGCGAGTGTGCTAGAAAAAGTAGAACAAGGCAGGTGGGAGTCAAACGCTTCAGCACAAACCCAGAAAGATTTTGTGCTTTTGGATGGCAGCTCAAACAGAGGGAAAAGCCACTGGCAGAAATATTATTGGCAGCTGACCAAGATGGATTTACAAGCATCTTTTTGCAAATGCAGGGGAGGGAGAATTTGCACCAAAAGATGGTAATAGAAGCAAACCCATTGTTAGTCATTACAAACATGTAAAGTGTGTGCTGTCTCTTAGTTTAGAGAGAGAGAGAGAGAGAGAGAAGAAAGAAAAAAAAGACTGGGATTTCTGGTAGGTTCAGCTATGTTCTTGCTTCCCTCGCCCTGCTTTCCACATAAGAGGAGAAATCACCTTAACTGCCAGTTCTGACTTGTGGGTTTTGTGAGTCGAGCCCTCTGGCTTGGTTTCAGAACCTGACATCTTGAAGTGAAACTCTCATTTAATGACTGGAAATAAGAAAGCTCTGAAGATGGGTATGCTGACTCCTGGGGGCCCAGGGGCCCCATTCGGGGCTGCACACCGTGACCACAGGGGGTCTGGGGCACGCTCAGGTTTGCCACCATTAGCTGCAAGAGGCAACTTGGGAGTTGTCTTGGCTCCTTGAACAAAGGAGAGTTAATTACAGAAAATGTCAGGCTTTTTAAAGGCCATTTGTCATTGGGCTGCCGGGAGAGCAGTGGCCCTTGGCAGAGCCACGGAGGAAAGACTGTTCATTTCAGGCCCCAGTCTCTGCACACAGAAACGTGCGTCTTGAGGGTGTCATCGTTGGACAGGAGGCAAACCCCATGGAGAATTTGTATATTCAGGGGAAACAATGCAGTTAGTGGGGTGGGCTTGGAGGAGTTGGGCCCAAGGGAATTTGGAATGCCTTTCTTTTTGTTTAAACAGAACGAGCAAATTACTGTAATTTTTCCAAGGTCAGACCAAATCTGAATTGTACAGAGGCTAGTTGCCTATAGGTGCGAGGACTGGAAAGAAGAAGAAATGACACAGTGATAGAGGTCTTTGATTCCAAGGAAACCTCTTTAAGCGGTTTTTTCAGAGTACACGTAATTCGGAGCATCAATAGACGCTAGTTGACAGATAATCTTTTTGCTACTAGTTTTCATTCTTACAATGGAAGGAAGTGGTAGGAAAATGGCTATTATGTCAGAATGCCTAGAATCTGCATTTTAATAAGATCCACAGCGATTCATGTGGGCATTGATCATTGAGAAGGGCCGGGACCAGCGGTTCTTAGCCCTGTCTGCTCCTTAGTATCCTGAGCAGAGGTTGTAAAACAAGTCCTGGATCCATCCCCAGAGATTTGTATTGTTTGGGCTCCAGTGTTCTTGGGGCCCAGGACACTGCTATAGTATTTAAAAGTTCCTCAGGTGATACTAATGTACAGCCAGGGCTGGACCACTGCCCTAATCATAAAGTCAAACACCATTAGGTAGATACCTAGATTGAGAATACATGTAGCCTCAATGCAGAGGCATGCTCTGGCTAACTGGAACCCCTAGTCTGTAGGATTTCTAAAAACAAAACCCATCAGATATTATGGATCTTACTAGTTTGTGTGCTGGTTTTTAGAGACCTCAACTCCAATGATGATGAACTAGTTTTTAGAGACATTGACAATGACGATGGTGATGATGATGGCGATGGTGATGGTGGTGGTGATGGCCGTGGTCTAGGAAGGTAGGTGTAGGTAGTGATGTGAACCATTTAGCTGGTTTAGAGCACTCCTCTCTACTTACAGAAATGATGTTGAGCCTGGGGAATGGCCACGTGGATGGTGCTTTACATTTTTGACTATATGCCCAAAAAATAGCTTGAAAATTTAAATCAGATCATGACACTACTACCCTTCTTCTCATGGAAAATTCTGTTCGGTGGCTTTCCATTGCTCACAAGGTAAAACTAAATTCCATAACTGCTATTTAATAAGACGCAGCATTGTCTGACCATATCTGCTTTTGCTCCTCTCTAACCACGCTCTGGGAACTCCAGCCACAGGGGCTTCCTTTGGTTACACAGGGATTCTGTCCTGTTATATTTTCCTCTCACAGCACCATGTCTTTCTACCTTATACCACTTCTGGGATAGACTCTTTGATGCATGTGGGTGTCTCTGTTAGACTACAGGCTCCATAAAGACATAAACTGTGCTTATGTGTTTCGTTTGGGACTCATTGTATCCCTGGCATTTTGTTGAATGGATGAATATACATTTTCATGATGATTTTGGCAAGTAAGTATTTTTTAGGTTATTGTGTCCTTAGAACTGTATGCAGATATACATCTACTTGTGTTCATATGTTGTAAACTGTAGAGATACCAGCCCTGTGGCAAGGGGTATTTTGAGAGGGACCAGGCTTTAGGCTTACTGGTTCCGGTTGGTATACATAGCACATGACTTGAAGAACAAGTCCTGGTTTATCTACATTTTTGCCGTGACAGCTTTTCCTCTTAAGTCTATGTGTAATTTGTAAATTTCCTCACTGTAGACCATGAAAAAAAAGGTAAGTGCTTAAAAATAGTGCATCTCTCTGTCTCAGGCTTCCCCATCCCCCCTAGCAAGAGCCTCCCTAGAAAGCATCTGTAGGTAATGTAGTGTTTCCTTGCAGACCCTGGGTGAACAAGCCTTCCCACCTTCCGCAGGAGGCCCCGCCTTTCTCTGTGCAGGGAAGACCACCCTCCCTGACCCCTGTTGCCACTTCTGTCAGAGGAGTTGAGTCTGACAAAGTGTAACACCCTGATGGAGGAGGAGGCCTGGGGCACAGGGGGATTAGAACCAGGTGGGGGCATTGGGGGCCTCCAGCCATATTTGTAACACTTTCTTTCCCTTAGAGACACTTAAGTACAGCAAAACTATTAGAGCCCAGAATCTGTTTTTGTTATATATTCTATATACCTTGTGTTTTAAATATTAAATTATTTTTAAAAGCTAAATGAAAACTAGTGAAAATGTATTTACTAAATATTCAGACACATGTTGAATTTGTCACTTAACCACATTTTCTCCGGGCTGGAGAAAGGAGTTTACCATCCTTTCCCAAGTGGTAAGGAAACTGCAGTCGATGGACGTCAGGACGTTCAGGTAGAAAAAATAAACAAATAAAAACACCAGGGTGCATGTATGTGAGTGGCATTATTTGTATTTTATCAGTTTTTATTATGAAATGGATACATGCTTGCTGCAAAAGCTTTTTTAAATATATAGATGTACAAAACAAAAAATAATTGCTGTCATCCTCTCAAGATTGTATTGTATACATTACATGTATATGTGTTTGTATGTGTATATAATCACGTACCTTCACATATGTAATTATTTTACAAATAGGGTCACACATTCAGCTTTGCAACTTGCCCTTTTTGTTTACAGATATAAATTGACATTTTTGCTCTAGGTTATTGGCTTGCCCTTCACAGAGTTTTATTTAAAAATTTTAAAAATGTTTTGGACTTCAGTGACATTTATTAACCCCCCCCCCCCGTTCAAATGCATGTAAGTGCTATGATTTATAAAATGTGATTTTATTTTTAAGTAATATTAAAGTCTTAGGAGCTTTTAATTGTTTTCTAGACTCAGGTAATAGATATTAAATATATAACCACTCTCATGTGGATATTGGAGAAATATTTTGAGGTTGAAATTTGGGGCCTCATCCTTTATTTATTTATTTATTTATTTATTTATTTATTTTAATTTTTTTTTTTTATTTATTGCTAGGAGAGAGAGAGAGAGAGACAGCATGAGCAGGGGAGGGTCAGAGAGAGAGGGAGTGACAGACTCTGAAACAGGCTCCAGGCTCTGAGCTGACAGTCAGCACAAAGCCCGACGCGGGGCTCGAACCCATGAACCGCGAGATCATGACCTAAGCGAAAGTCGGATGCTTAACCGACTAAGCCACCCAGGCGTGGGGCCTCATCCTTTAAAGAGTTTGGAAACTCTTCAGGTAAAGGGTTGGGCAAGGTGCCTTCAAAAGTACCTTTCAGTTCTTTAGAGTTTTCTGATAAGTTTCTAGGTATGTATAGTCATTCAGCAAATAATGGTTGTTGACTTCCTGAGTGCACAGCACTATTCTAGCCCTTGGTACACTCAGGGGTGCTTGCATTCCACTAGGGCAGGGCAGATGGTAAATGAGTGAAAAATAAGTGAAAACATTCAGGCTGTGGTAGGTGCAGTGAGGGAAATGAAATAAGGCAGGATGATGGAGAGAGGGTTTTTGGGGGTTCCAACAGGGTGGGGGTCAGGGAGAGCTGCCTTTACCTCTGCTGTGCAGGGAGGGGAACAGGCTCTGCTTGTCTCACATTTATAGAATCTCAGTGGCCAGCAGAGAGCGCTCTCTTTCACGGTGATCACCCTGGCTCTGTGGCCTCCAAGGAAGCCTGCAGCAGGCACAGGGTCATTGGCAGGGTTCAGCCTCGTCTGGGCAGCTCTACTCAAGACCCTGGTGAGGGCCTGTGGTTTTATACTCATCAAAAGAATATTTTTTGGCAGAGGCTATGGTTTATGCACGTGAAGCTCTCCAAAGCTGCAGCCCCCTTCAGAATCCTCAAGTGTCTTGGGCTGTCCCTGCCCTTTCATCTTGATGGGGATGAGAGGGAGGTGGAGGCTTCACAACTTCCCTTCTCCTGATCTGATGCAGCGACCAGGTTCTGGGCAGGAGAGGGCACTCTAGACGTCTTGTTAAGTAGGAGTCTAGTTGAAGTCTCTTTTAAAGTTGAACGGGTGTGAAGTAAAATTGCTATCAGGAAGAAGACATTGGTTGATGTAAGTTGTAGAGGAGGTCCATTGGCATGCTCTGTCTCAGAGGGGCCTCACAACACATCGGTAGGAATGCAATGGTGGTTTTATCCTAACAGATAAGAAAATTGGGTAGACTCTGGGAGAAGAGAATAGATCTACCTCCACCCCCTCCCCACCCTCACCTCCAACCCCAGGCCTGGGTAAAAGAGTAAAGCACTCCTGGCTTGAAACTCAAATCCAGGATTTAGGAAGGCAGGCACAGCTTCAGGATAATGCAGGTCTCACTATTCAGGTAGCCTAGTTGTAGAAATCCAATCCCTTAGCACCTGCAGAGCAGGTGATAGGACGCTTCATTTTCATATAAGGCTGTTTATTCATTACCTCCCTACTTTTTTTTTTTTTTAGTGTTTTTTATTTATTTCTAGGAGAGAGAGAGAGAGACAGCGTGAGCAGGGGAGGGTCAGAGAGAGAGAGGGAGTCACAGACTGAAACAGGCTCCAGGCTCTGAGCGGACAGTCAGCACAGAGCCCGACGCGGGGCCTGAACCCACAAACCATGAGATCATGACCTAAGCAAAAGTCGGACGCTTAACCGACTAAGCCACCCAGGCGCCCCTCTTTACCTCCCTACTTTTATGTAGAGGTGAGCTCAGTGGGCCGACTCAAATTAGATCCCTTCAGATTAGTTCCCATTAGAAAGATTGCATTCTTAAGCCCTTAAAACCTCCCAAGTGCTGGCTTGATGGCTGGGGAGGGTGCTCATGGGCCAGAAGTATAGGTCTGAGCATAGCAGGACACCATGAGTGGGCAGTGCCAGAAGGTTCCACTGCTCTGCAGAGCAAGTGGGTGTATGAGCGACACAGCCGCAGGTGGCTCCTCTCCTCTGTATTCACTTGTCCACACAACTTCTCTTAGCAAAGCATGGGTTGCAAGCCCAGGCCACTCAGTCCCCAGACCTGTTCCTCAGCCTCTAAGACTCCCTAAAAACTGGTACAAGGGAGCAAATGCCTTTCTGTTCTGGTTGCATACCTCCTTCCTGGTACTTGTCTCCTTTCTCTTTGCTCCCTCCCCAGCGCACATTGGCTCCTCTGCCCCTCTGCCGTTCTGGAGTGCTCCCACTGTGACCCATGGGGATGGACCCCTTTGAGCGTCACTGTCTTGGAGGGACAAGTTCAGTGGACTCAGGACTGCAGTACCTTATGCCACTGGGCACAGTCTGTGCCTCACTTGGCTCTGGAAGAGAAGGATTAGGCGCTAGAATCCCCTGGGATGAGAGTCCCGCCTTTCTTTTCCTGTCTCCTTGGGGCAGGCCATACTGTCGCCTTCATTTCTGGCCACCAAGAAGGCTGTTTACAGATTAGAAAGTCACAGAGGGTCAATTTATGTTTCTAGAGGGACTGCTACAGGACATTTAATCCTCTTCACCATCCTGGAAGGAGGAGGACCTTATCTTAGAGGTGGGAAGTCAAGGTTTAGGGAGGTTAAGTGACTCGCTGAGTCACAGAGCTGACGAGTGTTGGAGCCACCTAGGGCTCTCTGCTTTGTGCCATGCTGCCTCAGAAAAGAAGGACTGAAGGAGAAAGAGAGACTCAGCTGAGGCAGGCCAGCGGGCTTCAGGTGGTTAGAGAGGGGTTAGCATGCCCCATGTTGGGTAGTGTAGCTGAATCAAACACAGGACTTCAGTGAAATTCGAAACTCAGAGAGACAACACATAGCCTCTTGAAGTATAAGAACATCCCATATAATATTTGGGACATACTTCTCCTGAAACATTATTCACAGTAGTGCCCCCTTATCTGTGATTTCACTTTCTGTGGTTTCAGTTACCCACGGTCAGCTGCACTCTAGAAGCAGATGATCCTCCCAACGAATGGACAGAAGGTCAGTTAGTTGCCTAATGCTATGTCACTGTGCCTACATCACTCACTTCACTTCGTCTCCTTTCATAGGCATTTTCTCATCTCGCATCACCACAAGAAGGGTGAATACAGCACAGTAAGATATTTTGAGAGAGAGTCCACATTCACATAACTTTTGTTATAGTGTATTGTTATAATCTATTTTATTATTAGGTATTGTTGTTAATCTCTTACTGTGCCTAATTTATAAATTAAAGCTTCCTATAGGTATGTATGTATAGGAGAAAACAGACTATGCAGGGTTCAGTACTATCTGTGGTTTCAGGGATCCACTGGGGGGTCTTGGAAAGCATTCCCTGTGGAGAAGGGGAGACTGCTGTATTACTCATCTGAAATTCAAATATAATTGGTTGTCCTCTATTTTTATTTATTTAATCCAGCAATCCTATTTGCAGACCCCAGGAAACATGCTAGGTCTAATGTGCAATGAGCACCTATAAAGATGTGGGCTGCACGGCAGGTGGTCAGTTTCCTACTGCAGGATGTACTCAAGTGCAGGCTGGATAACTACTTAGTAGAGGGAATTCAGGTTTCAGATGCCTGGTTCCAGTGAAATTCTGGGATATAAGTATTGAGATAAGCAGGAGAGTTGATTACCTGTGTCCTCGCTGAGCTCTGTCCAAGCTGGCATTCAGAAGCTCTCTGAAATCGTGTGTCATCAGCACCTTGTTGAGAGGACCAGTTCTCACTGCTGCCCAGGAGTGATGGATGGCCTCAGTCAGCTAGTGAAAACCTACCCAGCCCAGCATGGTTTCTTTAAGTGGTTTGGTTTGGCTTGAAGAAGCACTGTGTTAAAGGTGAAATGAAACATACTTTTTTTTGTCTCTCTTGCCAAGAATTGACTGTGACTTCCTTCTTCTTTATGTGTTCCCTGCAGCAGAGTGTGATTTGCATGACCTGCTGAGGACTGACATGCCCTGCATCACTTCCCAGGCAGTGATAGCATGAAAAACACCCATCCCCAAGGTTCTGTGCAGACTCTTGCAGGCAAGTGGAGACAGAGAAGCTCCAGCGTTCACTTTGACTGTTTTAGAGATTCTCTAGGTGTGGCTAAATCTATCTTGTCAGCATGTCAGGATTTTACACAAGGCCCGCTTATAATTGCCTCAGTATGGTTTCTTGCCTTCTGCAGATTACTAGGGCAAAGGAGGGCCAGACTTCCTTCTGCCCTCTTGCTTCCTGACCTTGGCTATTGCTGGGCAACAGGGACATGTTCTGATGTTAGCTTGGGCCAGAGAGGAATCAAGAGGCAAGTCTGCAGAAGCAAAAGCTTATCATGTATTCCAAAAACAAACAGAAATGGCATCTTTCCATCAGAGTGTTCTAAATTTGTTTGAATTATCAAATGATAAGTTCATATTATTAAGAGTAAAATTTAAGTTAAATAATATAAGTCAAAATATCCTTATGTCAACAGAAAAATTTTTTCAAATATTTGTATTGATGTTATTAACTAAAATCACCTGTTCTTTTTATTACCTTTTGTTTAATTGATTTATTTATAAGTGCCAGGCACATCTCACTTTTGTTTTCCAGGAAGAATTACTGAATGGCTGACATTTGACAACATGCACCACCAGTGGCTTCTGTTGGCCGCATGCTTTTGGGTGATTTTCATGTTCATGGTGGCTAGCAAATTTATCACGTTGACCTTTAAAGACCCTGATGGTACGTATGCCTCCTTGTGGGATGGATTTTAGCCAATCCAGACAATGCTGTGGTATTGTTCCTGGGTACAGGCACAGATGACCTTTGTCACAGAATCAAAGGAACTCTAATGCCAGAGGTGACCTTGGAGGTCATGGCGTCCGATTCCTTCATGCTATAGAAGTGCAGGAGAGGGGTGGAAAGGGACAAAAGTCTCTTCCCCTGCAGCTCCCCTGGGCAGGCGGAGCACACTTCTCTCTGGGCGACCTTGGTGGCCTCTTCCCAGTAGTACCATTCTCTGGAGCATCTGCTTGGCTTCTGGTTTGGGAGATCCCCCTGTTTGGTGTCATCATGAGATGCTGCCTTGACAGACCAGCATCTCTGTGTTCTAGCTGGTGCTGTGTGCTGGTAACCATGTGTTTGAAAGTCACCTTCAGTGTACCAGAAGGAAGGTGACTTAAATATGTGTTGGGTAGTTTGTTTTTACTTTAATGTTTATTTTTGAGAGAGAGAAAGAGCAGGGGAGGGGCAGTGAGACAAGGGGACAGAGGATCCAAAGCAGGCTCCATGCAGACAGCAAAGAGCCTGAAGTGGAGCTTGACTCACAAACTGCAAGATCATGACCTGAGTGGAAGTTGGATGCTTTAACTGACCGAGCCACCCAGGTGCTCCTGTGTTGGGTAGTCTTTGAGGACTTTTTGATTCCCCTTACTCGATGTAGGTGTTCAGAAGACATAAAGTATACCAAATCCACCCTCAGAAGAGCATATTTTAGTTTATGCCCCTGACCTTTGCTTACCTAGTCGTCATGTTTTTTCCTATAAAATGGACATGCTCCAACACTCCAAGATTGACCTGAGTACAGTGAGGCTCTCTGACCTGTGAGGTTGCTGGATGTATGTAAGGAGGTGCACTGATGCTCATCTTGAATCTGAGGCAACTCCTTCTGTGGCAAAGTGAGGCAAGGCAAATGGGAGATGTTGAAAAGTTCATGAGCAGATTCAGGGTGGCCTGAGGACGTCTGCATAATAGGATGCTTGTGAACGTAGGTGTGCACGGCATCTTCATCCTGCATAGCCCTTCACGCATTCTCCTGCAGATGGCAGCCCTTAGGAAAGGGAGATCAGGAAAGTGTCCGTTCCAGCAGTTTTCCCCACTTACCCCCGGTGGCTGCACAAACTGTGCCTTCTGTGTGGCCAGAAGGTTATGGGCCCTGCTCCAGCCCACAGAACTCCCTGCTATGCTGAGGGCTGCCCAGTGTCCCTACCCCCCATTCTCATTCACTCGCTCACCTGCTTTCACTCTCTCACCCTGTCTGTAGAGGAACAACAAGGCCGGAGGCAGATGTGCAGGCCAAAGAGGGAGGCCCCGTGACTGGACCCAAGAGGCAGTTCTCAGCTCCACCGTTTTCGCTCAGTAATTCAGCTTCTTCATGCTCGGGCCTGACAGGCTGTCATTACAGATGCCACCCGCACCATCCAGGACCTCTCGTGAGAACCCGAGAGGTTTTCAGGGCCTCGGGAAGGCTGTGTTAACTGCAGGTATCTGAGGTGGCCAGGAGCACCACAGTGCACTGTGGTAATCACAGATAATCATGGTTCGGCCTCTGTCAGAACAGCAGGCACTGAATCCTGGGGAGTCCTTGGAATCTGAGACAGTGATCTCAGCTTGACCATTTGGGTGTTTCTTCAGCTGCTCCAGTACAGTTAATGTACCTGTGGTGGAGATTCCTTGTTAAGGGTCAGAGGAATTGGTCTCATTCCCTGCGGCTTGTTAGAACCATCTGCGGGATTTTGTGAACCTTTCTCTGTGGCCCAACCAGAGACTAAGTGAGTTAAAATCTCTAGGAGTGCAACTCAGGGGAGATCCACAATTATAAAGAAAGAAGCAACTGCTGAGGATGTGAGATTGTTGTTAAAACAGGTCTCTGTCCACACGTTTTACTCAGGATTCCCTTAAATGTCACCTAGTAAGGACAGCACTTTCAAAGGCAAGTAAGGAGGTTAAGTTGTCGATGGTTTATTTTGTTTCAAAAAGTAGACATTTAGATAATATATTTTATGAGACTTCCACAAAAAATAATTAAATAGTCGTGTGCCTTGAGTTGTAACACTGTCTGGCAGAATAGCCGCTGAAGAACATGTCATTCCTCAGTGGTATCTGATAAGCAAGGTGTCATTCTGCTAGGATGTGACAGGTTCATGCTGAACATTTTTGGGGAAAGTGTAGAAGCTCTAGAGGGTTTTGTGAAGTGGAGCAAATAGCTAAAGGGATAGAAGGTGAAACCTACTGGGAAGGATGAAAAGCTTGAGGATTTTAAACCTGAAGGGAAGATCTGTTTGGTGCTGTCCACCAAATATTGTTTGTGCCCTTGGACGTTTGGTGTGGTTGTTGCGGTTAGTGAATGGGGGCGCAGGGGTGCCGACCACTTCTGGTGGGGACCTTAGACCCAGTGCACGCTGGGCCCCATGCCTCTCTCCCTCTCCTGGGAAGCATGGCAGACGCCTGGGGGGACAGTGTCGCTGCACCCCCCGCCCCCTCCCCTGCCGTGTGCAGCAAACTTAAAAGTCAGAACCTTTGTTAATCAGGCCCCAAACATAACCCAGCCTTTCTTGAGCATCCAGGATCTTATCTGGGTTGTCCCTGAGTGCCTGCGCGGGGCTACGAAGAGGGATGTTCACCGGTTTTCTGAATGAAGGAAAGGAGCTCACGTGCAGGGCGTCTGCCAGTCTGGGTGATTGAGCAGGGATGGAGCACCCACGAGAAGTAGAACACACAGGCTCCAAGGAGGCTGTGAGCGAGGGCACCTCCTGCTCCTCTAGGGCAGGGTTCGGTGGGTACCCTCACGGAGCATTTGTCTGGAGAGGCGTTTAAACCCCCTGGCGGATCTTGCAGCTGTTCAGGAAACAGGTTTGTGAACGTGTGGCTGGAAGGGATTTTCTCATGTGCTGGAATTTACTTCACTCATGTTCACAGTGCTTTGGCTTTTGAAATACAAGCGCAATGTGAAGTATCACAAAGAAATAACTGACAGCACAGTGCTCTCCTGTTTGATGAGGTTCCATTTCCTGTAAAGCAGATGGCACATCCTTGGTCTCAGGGTTCAGGGAGCCGATTGTAACTCTAGTGGGGCCAGAGTTGTGGGGCCGTGCCTTGTGGCTCTGACCTCTGGGAAAAGGGGCTCTGTTCCAGAATCTGCCAGGGGATGTGTGTGTTTTCTCTCCACCCTCCTGTTCTTAATGGTGTCCCTGCCACTTAAACTGATTGGAAGAGTGGATTTGTCTTGAAACACTGTTTAAAGTCTCACTTACCTTTTAAGAAAATAATGTTATGCTCTCTCTTCAGCTCAGCAAGGAAGCTACAGAGATATTTGTGACAATGACTCATCCTTGGTTTAAAAATTTTAGTGTCATACTGATCTAGGTTCAGGTGTTCTAACTGGACCATACCACGGGAAATAAATCCCATTCAGTGACAGGAATTGGATGGCATGGTATAGTGAGACTTGAAATAAAAAACGACATCTTTGTGAATCTTGTGTGTATGTGTAGACACTGATTTTTCTTCTCACTTTGATTTGACTTCCTCTTCCAATCTTTTGCCTCCACTCAGTCCCTCACCTTGGCTGTTAGTTGCTTAAGAGCAGAGCCCATGACCTGAATGTCTTTGCATGCCTTCTGCCTGCATGTGATGGACGGGTGACTGACGCTGTGTGACTGATGCACAGTGTGGTCAGGGAGATGCATACCATGCACAGTATGGTCAGGATGTGATCACTTCTAGCAGAACAAGGGGGTACATCACTTGTCATATTGAAGACATTTTATAAAACGTAATTATAATGATGCCTGTAACAAAAGTGACCTGATACTTTATGACAACACTTGGCTGTACCTACAGAATCAGAATCCTTGATTCTGGAGCTGGAGGCTTGCTCCTAAGGGTCAGGGTGGAGAAGGAGACGGCCCCTTGATCCTAGTGGGGTTAATAGCGTCTGTGAAAACAAATGATTATTGTCAGAGCAACAGAAATAAAACAAATCCAGGTGTAAACTGTGCTACCAGTTTTATTTGAAGCAAATATCAAGAGGATTAAAATCATAAACATGATATAAATTGGTGGGTGACTGGCTGGTATTTGTGGTACTAGAGGTGAGATGTTCCACAGCTGCCGAAGCTCATTGTATATGCTTCTGAGTGTATGAAACAGGTTGCTTCAGAAATTCACTGGTAAGTCAGCTGTTTAGAATTCAGAATACATTGTCCCATCTGAAATGTTATTAAGGAAGCTGAGGATACTGCAAAATCCGTTCAACCTGTGGCAGAGCTAAGCATTGCGGTGCTCATCTTAGAAGACACTGTCAGGACACGAAGTGACCAGACGGGTGTAGAATGTGAATTTTCTTGTTAGCATGTCAGTGCTCAAAGATGACAGGTTGCAGAGGAGAAGGATGGATAGAGGCTGGTCTCCTGGGGTCCTCAGAGTGCATTCAGGAGCTTTAGAGGCTGAGGGCACATCGTAGATCAGGCCCTTTGACCTTACTGCAGGCACAGACGAGCTCCTGCACACAGCTTTGGTGAAGATTGCATTTAAAAAAATTTTTTTAATGTTTTATTTATTTTTGAGATAGAGAGACAGGCATGAGCAGGGGAGGGTCAGAGAGAGAGGGAGACACAGAATCCAAAGACAGGCTCCAGGCTCTGAGCTAGCTGTCAGCACAGAGCCCGACGTGGGGCTGGAACCCACAAACCGTGAGATCATGACCTGAGCTGAAGTCGGATGCTTAACCTACTGAACCACCCAGGCAACCCAAAGATTACATTTTAAATCACACGGAGACAAGAAAAAAAGATTTTAGTAACATTCCTAAAGGTATGTGGCAAAGAGGTTTATGTTGGAGTTCGATAACTCAGAGGTGTGTAACAGATGGGGAAAGGGGATTATTATTTTCGTCAGGTATATCTAAGACATTTTGCCCCCTCTGGGCAAGGAGGATGCCAGGCCCGGTGTGCACCAGCAGCAGTGCTGGCCAGGGGCCTGGGGGAGGTGGGACAGCCAGACTGATGCAGGTCGGGGAGTCCAGTGTCTACGTGTTTTGTTGCTATTAATGATCCAAGAGGAGTAGGCTTTGAATATTTTTTAAAAGTGAAATAAACGTGCCTTTGTTCACGCTTTGTTATGCTGATTTTTGTGACTTTTTTGGGGGTATCTACTTTTTCTTTCTAATTATGATTTTAGGCTTTGCAAAATGTTTTTTTTAATGCTATTTATTAGAGAGAAAGAGCGTGCATGCATGAACAGGGGAGAGGCAGAGAGAGAGGAATAGAGAGAATCCCAAGGAGGCTCCACACTCGACCACGAGATCACAACCTCCACTGTTATCAAGAGTTGGATACTTAATCAGCTGAGCCACCCTGGTGCCCCTAGACTTTGCAAAATTTTGGAAGCAAATGTTTCTTTGATTATAAAGATCTGAAAATTATCTTCAAATTCTACCCAGAGGTTTCCCCCAAATCAGTTTTTTGTAAATTGTTACTCTGGACTAGAGTTTTGTAAGATATGTCTAATCTCACTTCCCATGAATTTTTAAACTAATATATAAATACTAACTTGATGGCTAACTTGTTTTTTTTCTAATTACGCTTTAATTTTGAGATCACCGTAGAGTCATATGCAGTTGTAAGATCACAGAGTTCTGTGTGCCCTTTACTCAGTTTACCTCAATGGTAACATGTTCCAGAACTACAGTGCAGAGTTGTAGTCACAGTGTTGACGTTGATACAGTCAAGGTGCAGAACACCTCCATTACCACAAGGATGCCTGGGTTGCCCTTTTATAGCCACACCTCCCTCCCTCTCCCTGTCTCTCACCCCTGGCCCTACCCCTACCCCCCTTGAAAACCACTAATCTATTCTCTCCATAATTTAAGAATGTTATGTACAGTATGTGGCCTTTTGACTTTAGCTTCTTTAAGCATTTTTTTATATTTTTATTTTTGAGAGAGAGACAGAGTATGAGTGGGGAGGGGCAGAGAGAGGGGGAGACAGAATCTGAAGCAGCCAGGCTCCGCACAGTCCACACAGAGCCTGATGCAGAGCTTGAACCCACAAAAGAGGAGATCATGACCTGAGCCGCAAGTTGGACAATCAACCAGCTAAGCCACCCAGGCACCCCACCTTTAGCTTTTTTTAATTCAACATAATTTCCTGGAGGTTCATTCAACTTTAGTTGTGTGTATCAATGCTTTGTTCCTTCTTACTGATGAGTAATATTCCATGGTATGGATGCACCTACTGTTTGCTATCCATATACCTGTTGAAGGACATCTGGGTTTTCCATTTGGGGGCTTTAACAAATGAAGTTTCTATAAATATTTGTATATAGGTTTTTGTTTGGATATAAATTTTCATTTCTCTGGGATAAATGCCCAGGAGTGCAATTGTTAGATCATATGGTAATTAAATGCCTAGGTTTTTTCGTTTTACTTTCCTTTTTCTTTTTTTAATGGTAGGGAGGGGCAAAGGGAGAGAGAGTATTAAGCAGTCTCCATGCCTGGCATAGAGCCCAGCTTGGGGGCTTGATCCCACAACCGTGAAATTGTGACCTGAGCTGAAATCAAGAGTTGGATGCTCAACTGAGTGAGCCACCCAGGTGCCCCAGTCCTTAGTGTCTAAAGAAACTACCAAACTATTTTTTCTTGAGTTTCTATGCCATTTTACATTCCCACCGGCCATGCAAGTTAGTCAGTGTCTCTGCTTCCTCATTAGCATTTGGAGTTTTCATTATTTTTTATTTTAACCATTTTGATAGGTCTATAGTGGTATCTCATTGTGGTTTTTGTATTTTCCTGCTGGCTAATGGCATTGAATAGCTTTTCATGTGTTTATTTGCCATCTGTAGATTCTCTCCAGTAAGATGTCAGTCCTTGTCTTGCCCGTTTTCTAATTGGATTTTTTTTTGTCTCCAGAGTTTTGAGAATTCTTTACATATTCCAGATACTAGTGCTTCGTCAGATATTTGATCTGCAGATATCTGCCCCCAGTATGTAGCTTGTCTTTCCATCCTCTAGGAGATTCACAGAGTGAAAGTTTTTTTGGTTTTCAGTTTATCAGGTTTTCCAAAAATTTTCTCCTATGTTGTTTTTCGGAGTTTTATTACATTTAAGTGCTGATCCATTTTGCATTCGTTCTTGAATAAAGTGTGAGGTTCAGGGAAGGGCTCATTTTTTTGGCCTATAGACGTACAGTTGCCAGAGCATCATTTGTTGAAAGGCTTCTCCACCAAACTGATTTTGTACCTGTTGGGCATATTTGTGGGGGCCTCTTTGTGGGGCCTCTGTTCTGCCTCACTGATGTGTGTCTGATCCTCCATAAGAATACACTTTAACCTCTCTGTCTCCTAGCATACAGCACCAAACAGGAGTTTCTGTTCCTGACAGCCGTGCCAGATGCGGGGAAGTTGCCCGGAGAGAAGCACTTTCCTGAGGAACTAAAGGTAGGCACAGCAAGACAGAGGGCACTGAGGAGCGGGGCTGCCTCTCCCCGATTTACCTGTGACGTCCTTTTCTACCCACTCTGGCCTTCATGGTCCTCGTCTCCCCTCTGTCTGGGCTCATGTCAGCTGGTTTCCTCTAACCATCGCTTTCTGCTTATAGTTGCGGCTTCTGTTAATTCTGCACCTTTCTGCTCATCCTTTTAGCTTCTCTTTGGGGGTGGCACAGTCACAGCTATTTTTATGTTACTCACAGTGCTTTGTACATCATGGATCCTCTGTAATGTTGATTATGTTGAATTCCTGACCAGCTGAGAAGGAGCCTTGCCAGGGGAATGGAGGATGTTGGGCAAGGTCAAGAGAAAACCAAGAGAATGGGAAAAGGTCTCTGACCCAGAATCATGGAATTTTAAAGTTAGGAGGGGATCGGGGCGCCTGGGTGGCTTAGTCGGTTAAGCGTCCAACTTTCGCTTGGGTCATGATCTCGCGGTTCATGGGTTCGAGCCCCGCGTCAGGCTCTGTGCTGACTGCCAGCTCGGAGCCTGGAGCCTGTTTCAGTCTGTGACTCCCTCTCTCTCTGACCCTCCCCTGCTCATGCTGTCTCTCTCTCTCTCTCTCCTAGAAATAAATAAAACATTTAAAAAAAAAATTTTAAAGTTAGGAGGGGATATTGGACAGAATGCAGCCAATCTCACCTCCAAGCACTATGGATAAGAGAGCAGAGTTTAGGGAAAAGGCTAATCATCCTAAATCACGTGGGCATTAGTGGCAGATCAAGGCTGCTGACTTCCATTCAGCACTCTCCTTTCTTGACATTCTAACTCTCAAGTGTTTCTCCTCAAGCTCCTTTTACACAAAAATTCCGAATCATTCCCCAGCCAAGATGAGGGGCCTACTCTTGAGATCCCCCTCCCCCAACTTCCTGACCCCCATTCCACGTCTGGAAGGATTGGTTTGCAGTTATGCCAAAAGGAATGAAATGGGTAGACTGAACTAGAAGACATTTATCAGCCATAGAGAAGGAGACAGCTCCTGGCCTTGCTTTGCACCAGAAGGGCAACAAATTAGAAGCTGACAAAGTCTAGAAAGTGTGTATCTGGTTAGAGTGAAACACTGTTGGAGTTTATAGGTTGCAGGACACTGATTGATTAGTCTGCAGAAGTCCCTGAAGCAGGCCTGGAATGTTGCTTTTAGGTTGAGGCATTTCCAGGGCAAGGGAAGAGATTGGATGGACCACAGAGACAGGAAAGCAAGACCACCTGAAGGAAATAGGAGCATGGCCTTAATAGAAAGGGGGAAGGAAATAAATGTTCCATTACTGGGATCAGTAATGGAAGAGGTGGGGTAAGAGCTTCAGAAGAGGAATACAGGGTTTTGAGACCAGGGTGCTGCTGGGATGCTGTGGCTTGAGAAGGACAAACACGACCATCCTGGGGGGGGAGGGTGGTACTCTTAGGGGACAGAGGAGCATCTTCCTGCAAAGTCTTTTGGCCTTCAGGAATAATTGTGGTTGGAAATATGGCACCAGAATGTGCCTTGCAGTTCACAGAATACTTCACTGCGTTTTAATCTTATTGGTCCTCAGAAACAGCAATCTGAGCTGTAGGTATTTTTATTTTGCATTTGGAAATTATGGGACTCAAGGAACAGCCAGTGTATCAGGGACAGCAGGTAGTGGTCTGAGACTTTCAACTACATGTCCCCTGTCCCCTGTACTTCCTCGCATCACGGAGTGTGAGGGAGTGGGGACAGTGGTCAGACACAGTGCTCTGAGACCAAGAGTGGTTACATATTCAACTCAGCAATGTCTTCCCAAAAGAAAGGTGACTTCTAAAGGTGGTCATGTTTTGTAGCTCACCTTTAAAGTTTATTTTTCACAGTTGTCAAGTCAGTATGTTTTAACCTGAAATGAATACAATGTTGTGTTGGTTATGCTTCAGTTTTTAAAAACTGCAAGTTTATTTTGTGCGTAATATAGCTGGATATTTGAATAGAAAATGTCAGTCATTAAAATTGGTTTAGTAGAATTGCAAAGGAAGAAGACAGAAAACCATGCCAGTCCATAAGCACCACTGAATGAGAAATTGTCTTTCTTTATATTCAGTGCTTAAGCTTGAAGAAAAGCAAATTTGAAAAGGAGGGAGATTTTCCTGCGGTTTCTTGAGAACTTGTTCGGAGGTGATGCACTGCTCTTGAGTGTCATCCGTGATCCAGGTTAGATATGAGGTTTAAAGCAGCTGGAGTAGAGTGAGGACAGGAGACAGAGAAAGTGTTGATAAGTGAGCAAGAGTTGGGGTCAGAGAGTTAATGAGGTTAAATTAGACTCCATTTATGAAAGCAAGAAGGCAAAGGCCAGGGTGGCCGGCTCATGCCTGTGATACCAGGGAGGAAGAGAGGTCCCTCAGAAAGATCAGAGCTGGGTAAGTTTGCAGGTGCCTGTTCTCACTTCTAGAATGCCTTGACCTCAGGAAGTACCCATTAGGAATTCCCAAGACACTCTTCCCTTCACCAGGGAAACCCAGGAAATTCAGTCAAACCTGTCAGAAGGTATGTCAGGCAGTTTGGTTATGGCAGATCCATGAGGGAAAGCAGGACGCTGGTATGGTGGGGTGGACCCCTCTCTTGTCCCAGTCTTTCCAGTGTCCTTGTTCTCATGTGTTCTGGAAGGCTAGATCTTTCTCCCCCATTGTGTAGTTCACCTAGTCCCAAGGGAGGACCGGCTGTTATAAACAGCCCCATAAATGATTGCCTTGAAAACCTAGTGCATTTTAACTTATCTGTTAAAAAGGGCATTTTGGTCCATTCAGTAAAGTTAATTTAGGGGGCCATCTGATTTGAATTCTTGGGAAGAAGTTCTGTGTAACTTAAAAGGAATGAATAGACAATAAAGAGCAGCTCTGGAATGCTGAGGGAAAGGGCCAAAGTGGAGGTGGCCAAAGGACTGGGGTTGGAAGAAACAGACTCTTTATTCAGAAATGCCTTTCAGGATGCTTCTTGGAAAGTCAGGAGGTCTTTGTGGGCAGACATTCCACCGTGAAGTGACCAGGGAGGGGGTCACTGAGGACAGGGTGTCACTGAACTGCCGGCATGTCCCCTCTGCATGCTCTGTCTCCCTCATCCCTTACCCCCAACACACACACACTCAGGGCATGTACGCCCCACGTACATGGACAGTGCCACACATTCTTAGCTGAGGCTTTCCTGGTGTCTCCACAGAACACTGCAGCCAGGCAGAGTAAAGACTTGATAAATATTCATCAGACAGTTGATTCTGCTGAGTGACAGAGCAGTACAGTTTTGAATCAGGTGTTAACAAAAGCCATTTCTGTTATAGACATGCCGTTAGTTTCTAAAGCAGTCCCAAAAGTATGTGTCACAATTTGGAACTTGAGCTTTTTTATCTTTTTTGTTTTTTTAAGTCAACTTTCTCTTAAGAAGGAAAGTAAACCCATTTTGCGTCTGCTTTCCTTGCCAACCATACTGACTCATGTCTCTTTTATTGGGCAGTGGAAAGGCCCTGTGGCCACTTCAGGAAGTGGCTAGAAATAGCAGTTGTCACTCTTTGGAAAAGGGGAGGAAGGAAAGGGTCCATAGCTGGTAGGAAAGGGACAGGCCAGCCCTGGGAGGAAATTCAGAGGGGGCTCTGGCAGATTTGTGGCTTTTAGTTAGTGAAGATCATGCTGAAGGAAGAAAGACCAAAAATGTGCTATGTTTACAGAGCCACCTTTGGATACATAAAGTACCCAGATGTGGTAGAAACCATCCACAAAGGACTTGGAACAGTTTTCAAGGACTTCCTAGAAGTCTTTATAGGTGCTTTCTCCACTAGCCAATATTTTTAAATCCTCTTTTTTATGTAGAGGTAAGATACATTCTTTGTGTATTTTAAGGAAATAGCCAGCATTAAAAGGAAAAAACATGAGCTACGGTCCATCACAATCCATGACTCTCCAATCACTGTCAGACCTTTGGTGTGTTACCTTTTTAAAAGACATTCACTGAGGTGTAACACATTTATGGTGTAAGACTTTGTCTCCTGAATGACAGGCATGTGGTTATGTGTGTTAACCTGTGTTGAGGGAGAGGGGGCGGGCTCTGCTTGCTAGTGGTGTTAGTGTGTGGGAGGCGTAGCCACTGTGAGCCAATGTGGGAGCACATCAGCACTAATTTTTGCGTGAAGGCGTTCTCCTACCCGGTGGGAAGACCCATGTGAGCTGTGGAGCAAAAACTGATCCTGACACCCCTGCCACCTCCTAACCTAGGCCTCCTAACCTAAAATGACTTTCTCCCTCTGTCACACATGGGCTCCACCTGTGTCCTCATGTCATGAAGAAAAAAGACATTTTCTTTTTTTTTTCTTCTAATTGTGTGTTTTATTTTTAATTTTTTTTTTTTTACAAATAGTTTATTGTCAAATTAGTTTCCACATAACACCCAGTGCTCATCCCCACAAGTGTCCTCCTCCATGCCCACCCCTCCTCCCCCCACATCCACCAGTCCTCAGTTTTTGTCAGCATTCAAGAGTCTCTCATGGTTTGCCTCTCTCCCTTTCCCCCACCATTTCCGCCCTTCTTCTCCCCCTTGGTCCTCTGTTAAGTTCCTCCTAATCCTCTATACGTGCACACATATGATATTTGTCCTTCTCTGCCTGACTTATTTCGCTCAGCATAACGCCCTCAAGGTCTATCCATGTTGCTACACATGGCCAGATTTCATTGTTTCTCATTGCCATGTAATATTCCATGGTATAGATAAACCACATCTTCTTGATCCATTCATCTGTTGATGGACACTTAGGCTAAAAAAGACATTTTCTGAACAGGTTTGCAGATGGCTCCTTGCTTTCTAGGCAAATCAGATGTGAGACCCACACTGACCTATCCTGGCAAAATTTTTAATGTGCTGGAACATGACAGAAAAAAATCCTACAGGCACCTAGGTATTAAAAATGGGTTGCCTACAAAGAGTGGCAGTGAGGTGGGCCGCACGCGCAGTGGTCTCTGCAGTGGTCAGTGCCAGCCCGAGATGTCGGGAGAGTGCTGACGCGGTTTTCACACTCCAGTGGCACTCTGTGAAGGCTGGCTACACGCAGACTGGGAATGATGCTGTTTTTGAGGGGAGAAACTACTGAGAGACCTACCCCAGACAACTCAGAGGCGAACAAAACAAATGCTTCCGAATCCAGACGGCACGCAATAAAAGCACACAGCGCCCTTGTGCAGCTTGCACCCTGACCTCAGAGACCCAGCCAGAGGCCGTGCCCCCTGCGGTTCCCGTGGTTCCCAGCCAGCCGTGGGCTGCCAGTGCCCCCTTCTGCTTGCTCCAGGGCCCGTTTTCCGGGCAGGCAGGGATCTCTGGACCCATGCTCATGCGGTTTTCACCTGGTAGAATGACATGCTTCGGCTCCTGCCCACGGTGGCCACGCCTCTGGTACAGCTGACACCACTACTGCACAGAACTCGTCTCTTCTCCTTAAACCGCACTACGGAGAGGCTTAACCACGTGCTTGCCACGGAGGAGGTGGAGTAATGGCTCATACATTTTTAAAACCCATACTGAATGAGTGTTAACGAATTTAATAATTTAATCATGATTTTAAAACTGTTTTACCGGTAATACCAGTATACCAGAAGATCTTCAAAACAGCACATATGTCGAGGACTTGTCCTTAGGTACCTTCCACATCAGTACACTCAGAGCTGTGCGGAAGGAAGTGCTAGGGAACGGGAAGGGGGCAGAAACTGGCCGTCACTAAAATCCTGAATGCACGGTACCCTGCTGTGTCCAAGAAGCTGTGGGCCACGGTGCCTGCCATCAGCAAAGTGACGGGTGGCTCACCCACTGCCGCCTCCTGGGTTGTCCAAGCTGAGGAGGAAGAAACATCCTTGTGTCTCTGCTGAGCTTTGGTCCAGCACGACCACGTAGCCTGAATCCCAGGCCCCGAAGGTGAATGGTGCCTACAGAGCCCTGCTCTTCCTATGAGGTCAGGGGCCAGAGCCTCCCTGGTGGCTCCTGTTTTAACAAAGCTTTTGTGCCCCCTTTGTCTCCTTGTCACTTGCAGCCAACCGGGAAAGTGCTTTCAGACAGCCGGCTTGTTCAGCCCCTGGTCTATATGGAGCGCCTGGAACTCATCAGAAACGTCTGCAGGGATGAAGCCCTGAAGAATCTCTCACACACTGCAGTCTCCAAGTTTGTCCTGGACCGGATATTTGTCTGTGACAAGCACAAGATTCTTTTCTGCCAGACTCCTAAAGTGGGCAACACCCAGTGGAAGAAAGTGCTTATCGTGTTAAACGGTGCGTGCAGCGCCTGGTGGATGTCTGTGGTCGGTGGACGGCAGGTTTGCCTGGGGAGGAGCAGTGTAGCCTGAGCAGGGGAGATGGGGGAGCCAAGGGAAGGGGGCAGTTGTCCTGAAAGGGCTGGTAACCTTATAGACCATTCTCAGTTGTTTCCCTGTTGATGTTGTGCTTTAAAAGTTGGTGGTTTGAAAGTTTTAGATACTGAGGTTTTCCAAGGGTCCCACCTGTGGTCAGAATCTCCTCACTTTCCACAGTGGAACCCCTGTCTCAGGCAGCCTGCCCACCATCGGTTGACCCCTTTTCTTCTCTTCAGATGAATTGCCTTGCTTCTTAACTGTTGCTAGTTCTGTCCTGGTAAGTCGAGGCTCACGCTCACTGCGCTCCCAGCTGCCCCTCTATAGTGGAAAGGCCTACACCCATGCCTGGGAGGGGAGCCCCCTTCACCCGCAGGTGAAGTGTTCTGTGCCACTTGGGTAGAAGGAAAGCATCCCCATTTTACACTGAGCTGCCTTGGTCAGAGGATTCAGTTGACTTGCTTCAGGAAATAGGATCTTTATTTGGGAACAAATCAGATCATTGAAAACTGACCTCATATAGTACAGGTTTTGATTACTCACTACTTTCTTTAGATACCATGTTTATTTGTTTAAACTCCGATTACCTTGAATTGATCCAAGGTAAATATGGGCTCTTTCTCTTAAATTCAGCTTCAAAAGGAAGTCATTCCACTTGACAGCAGTGTGAGTCCAGGACCAGGAATCAGCCCTCAGAGCACTGTGGGAGGTGGCCCTGGGGTCTCTGTCCTCCAGTCCACATCTGCTGTCCTCAGAGTTGCTGGTCATTTGGCCTTTTCATAGTTGTTTGGGGGAGAAAAGGGAGACACTTGCCTCATTTTATGGTGTTTAATTCATGTGCTTCTTGAGTCATCAGAATGTTTGGTTTTTGACATCAAAGAATGAGGTTACCAATTAAATTTAAAATAATAATTACACAAACATCTCACAGGTCTGCCCCCACAGTGCAAAGCATCAGACTTTAAAGAAGTAAACACCAGTTTACAAGGGCAGGGATACAATGGATACAAGGGATTTAAATACAATGGATTTACAAGGGATAAAAATGGGGGCAGGTTTTCCGGGCCATAAGATAGAGGATGGTTCTGGAGGCCGTCTTCAGTCGTCCCTAGAGACACCACATGGGGACAGGCACTTGAGCAGGTCCTGGTGCACAGCCTCAGGCTGGTTCTATCATCATCTCCTCAAGAGCAAGCATTCATCTTGGTCGTTTTATAGTCACTCGTAGCGCTTCACGCAGAGTTCTGGACTGGTGCTTACATTCTTGGAGAAGGTATAAGTCAAACAGACAAGGCCACGGCCACTGCCTAGATGGCCCAGTGGAGATCCTCCCTTGCGGGACTCCAACACAAAAATGCATGGGAAGGTTTGCAGAGGCTTGGCTAGAACATTTGTGGACAGTGACGCTTTGTTTCCATTTGGCTAAATAGTGAAAAGAATGAAAAACCTACCCAGTCCACCAGGCTGAGAACGGGGTGCACCCAAGGTTCTTGCCCTGCCTTCTTAGATACTGCTGGTCCTCCTTGTCCCCTGCTTCAAATATATCACACATGCTCCCACAACAGTGGCCAGGTTTTCCTAGCACCAGTCGGCTTTGCCACTTGGCAGTCTGGGGATGCGGTGAGGTTACCTGGGAAACCACCTTAGGCCTGGGAATGTGGGACTGGGAGAGCCAAGCCTGTTGGGAGTGATGGGCCCCCCTGATGGGGCCACAAATCACCAGTTTCACAGTCCCACTCCCCTGGCTTTTTCCCCCAGTTTCAGAGTAGAATGAGTATCCGTTAGGAATTCTTTCTGCATACAGGGGTCTTTTTTAAATGTCAGATTTAACCGGACTTAGGTGTGCTGCCAGGGATTGGTATTGGTAGTGTCCCTTCCCTTTGTCCCCCTCACCCCCAAACTTGGTTTCCTCTAATCGGCATATGGATTACCAGAAGCTTTCTTCACTCTTGCCTCCCAGAAGAAGCATTTGGAATTCAAAGACCTAAACTGGGATTTAGGGGATGGACTTGTGGGGAACACGGGGCCCAAGAAACCGAGCGTCCTCCTTTACAGGTAGCACTGAGGTGGCCAACCTGTCCTCCCTTGTTTCCTTACCAGGGGCCTTTCCTTCCATTGAGGAGATCCCCGAAAATGTGGTTCACGACCACGAGAAGAATGGCCTCCCTCGTCTCTCTTCCTTCAGCAATGCAGAAATTCAGACGCGGTAGGAGAGATTCCTCAGGGGTGGGGAATTTTGGTAAAATCCAAGACCCAATTTGTCCTCGCCGTGTGTCTCACGTTGCTCTGAGGACTACTGGGGGCTTTTGGTTAACCTGGGCGAGAGGCTGCGAGCATATGCTCAGGGTTCAGTGCATTTAAATTCACAAACTTTTATGAGAATTTGACGGTTTCCTCCATCCTTACCTTCCTGCAGCCTATTAAAACAGGGGTTACACAATTTTCTTAGTAGAAATGAGTAGTTGGCTTTGTTCTGCTTCGGTTCTGTTTATGGATTCCTTGCTGAGTATAACCTTTATGGCACAGGAAAGGGATTTGGATTACTTAGTTTTTCATTTTCTTCCAAAGGTGTTACACCTGCTTCTCTTAGAGCTGCCTGAAGGATGGGGGGTAGAGGCTGGACCTAACATAGCAGAGAGAGACAGACCTCACTGACCACAGCAAGGGTGGAGACTAGGCATTTTAAAAATCACTTAGCTAGTAAAATGAAAGTTTCTTTTTAGTGGCACCCGAGTGGCTCAGTTGGTTAAGCATCCCAACTTCAGCTCGGGTCATGATTTCATGGTTTGTGAGCCTGGAGCCTGCTTTGGATTCTGTGTCTCCCCCTTTCTCTCTGTCCTACCCCGCTTGTGCACTCTCTCTCTCTCAAAAGTAAATAAATGTTAAAAAAATTTTTTTAAAAAGAAATTTCTTTGTATTAGCCAAGAAATGACGGTGTAGAACAAGGCTTAAAAGGAATCAGGATGCATAAGCAGCAAATAAATATCAGGGCACCAAATGAACTCTGACCTCCCTTACTTTGCAGCCATTTGATTTTCATTGCTTCTGGCATTGTCTGGTCTTCCCAGTTTGCAAGAAACCTGTAGAACACAGGTGTGAAATGCCAGATCAGAGAGTCTCTTGGATAAGGGCGTCCTGTTATCCACCTAAGCACTGATCTCATCAGAGTGCTTGTGAGAGAAGAGGAGTTCAAGTGTGCAGAGCACTGAGCGCGGTTTCTGGCACGGAGCAAGCCCCGTGATTACAGCAGTGGCTGCCGTCACCATTGTCCTGTTAGCACCATATAGGCCTGTCACGCTGCCACCACTGTGCCACTCCTGTCATCACGGGCAGCTCCCCTGGGCTGCCTTCCTGCCAGCTGGAGCCTTCAGCCTCGCTCCCCACTTCTGCCTGCCCCCTACTCTGGCTTGTCCTTCCTTTGGCAGTTGTGAATTGACTCTATACAAATGGGCCCTGAAGCAACTTTCTCTGGCCTCTGCTGTTCTACTGCACTCAGGGTTCCTGGCCTTATCAGTTCTCTGCCCAACAACTAGACCTTTAAATGTCCTTGAAGTTTTGAAATAGTTGAATATCTATCTATTCAGATAGATAGATGTCTTCACAGTGAGCCTCTCGGATGAGGAGTCCTGTGGCTTGGGGCGGTAATGGTTTCTGAGCCCCACTTCTCACTGTAGGATGGGTCAGTAACAAGATCTGCTTCCAGAGGTGGCTGAGTGGATTCAGAAATGCGTATAACTTGCTGCTTGCAGGGGTGTGCATTCTAGACATGGTGGCGGCTGCTGCAGCAGACACCCTGTCCCTTCCACCTTACCCTGGTTACCACCACAGCATTGGCCTAACTGCTTGTTTATCTTCATTTCTTTCCTTAGCTTGAAAACATACTTCAAGTTCTTTATCGTAAGAGATCCTTTCGAAAGGCTGATTTCTGCATTTAAGGATAAGTTTGTTCACAATCCCCGCTTTGAGCCTTGGTACAGGCATGAGATTGCCCCTGGCATCATTAGGAAATACAGGAGGAACCGGACAGAGACCAGGGGCATCCAGTTTGAAGATTTTGTACGTTACCTGGGTGATCCAAATCACAGATGGCTGGACCTTCAGTTTGGGGACCACATCATTCACTGGGTGACGTACGTTGAACTGTGTGCACCCTGTGAGATAAAGTACAGTGTGATTGGTCACCATGAGACCCTGGAGGACGACGCCCCATACATCTTAAAAGAAGCCGGCATAGACCACCTGGTGTCTTACCCCACCATCCCTCCGGGCATTACCGTGTATAATAGAACCAAGGTGGAGCGCTACTTCCTGGGCATCAGCAAACGAGACATCCGGCGCCTATATGCACGTTTTGAAGGGGACTTTAAGCTCTTTGGGTATCAGAAACCAGACTTTTTGCTAAACTAATGTGTAGAACTGTGAATTCAAGTATCTTTGTTAGACCAGAGGCTAACCAGGTGGGAGATGTGAGCACAGAAATGACACGTCCTCCATTCCATTCCTACTGGAGACTCCGCAGTCCCCCATGGACCTGTGCGTGCCTCGGCCGATGAAGCTGGACCCTGACCGTCATTGCTTAGTTGGATGTAAGGTGCACTGAGGGCCCTGGCAGCTCTGCCCTTGGTCCCCTCCCCTACCAATGCCATGAGGCCTTTGTCCTCCTCAGAAGGGGAAAGGGACTAAACATTTGTAGTCTGACAGTCTGGGAAGAAAAGTTACATAGTGTAGGAGTCATTTCCTTCAGCTATCAAAGAGGCAGACACACAGCTCCCTGGAGGGTGGGGCAGTCCTGCCTGTCCCTGGGGGGTTGTAGGTAGCACCCAGCACTTTCAGGAGAGACGGAGAAGTTAATGGTCCGCAAAAATCGCATGGGGCTAATACAGGATCAAATCTGAGTAATAAAATTACACCTCTGGCTTTCGTCTTAGCGCTGCTATAATCACAGGCAAACTATTCTTTCCGTGACTGTTTTGTTCCTGTGAAATTCAGGTGACCCGACGGTACTTTTTAGCAGTCATCTCTCTGAGATCTATGCCTGTGTACTTCTAGTCCATATTTCTGAACTGCCTGCCAAACACTTGTCTCAATCAGCCCAAGAAATACAGCTTTGGGAAGTGAGGGGACTGGACATTCTTTCCATCTGAGACAGGGAACATCTTTGGGGGTCTTATGGGGCATGTAACATGGGGAAAGGGAGGGCTGGTTAGGCTCTGGCACTCCAGCTGCTGTGGATTTGAGCAGGTCCATCCTCTTTGTCCCATCCCATCCAGATGGCCAGCACCCATCTCTAGGGCCCTCCCCTGGGACCAGAGGCAAGTGTGGGTGACCCAGCACTGCAGAATCAGTGCAGTTGACACGTTGCTGTTTCCTGTCATCTCTGCAAAATGCTCACCACTGGACCCATTTCTGATAAGGCCATCATCCTGGACTATACATTGGATAATCAAGTTCACCAGCAATAAAATCCTGGGCCAAGGCAGCCTCCAGTAACACATCTTCCAGGCACGGAGGAGCAAGCCACAGCTACTGTTTCAGATGTCGCCTGACAGTGAGGGCTCTTAAGATTCAGGGTAGTTTCCTTGTGAAAAGTCCTAAGTGCCCAACTCTGCACAGTGCCCATGAACCCTGCTTTTCTTCCAGGCGGCCTCAACCTTCCCTCTCTCAAAATGGCTTCCTGAGTTTGTAAATGTGAAAGTAAAAATAAAAATGTGCCAAACCTGACATGTGCTATGTTTCCAGGGCAGGTGCTCCGTGGCCACTCATGGTGCTTGAGGATTGGTGACAGCGACAGGCAGCTCAGTCCTGCTTAGATGGCTGCTGGGGACAGGACTGTGGAAGGGAAGCAAGGCTAAAGTGTGCCCGTTGGCAACGCTGATGACAGGCAGTGTGGTAGCCTTTCATCCTCAACTGAAATGCAAAGGATGTAACAGGAGTTATTTTTCTGTAAAATTTTAGCCAAGTCTTGTTAAAGTCAATCAGCTGACTACCTAATAAGCTGATTACCTCTTTTCTATTTGAAACATTATAGTGTGAATAATAATGTAAATTTAAGGCCTTAAAGTTACTCCTAATTTAAAAAGATACCATTATCTTTCCGAAACAAAAGGTTGGACACCTGGGTGCCACCCCCTACTTCTGGCATTTAGATTTAGGTCATTTTTCTCTAGCATTTGGTTCATTTTCCTAATGTATTTTGCCAAACAAGTGGAGACTATTTCCACAGCGTCTCCTGGGCATTTCGCCGTGTGTCCCAAAACCTGCGCTCGCACAGCCTACCCTTCGGGGCTTTTGACCCTACAGGACCTCACTCCCTGCCCCCTACCTCACTGAGGTCGTCTGACTTCCTCTCACCTCCAGAGCCCACTGCCTCCCCTTCTAGGCCAGGAGCAGGTGTCCATGCCCGTCTCCTGAAGCGGCTTCTCCCTGCACTGCTGCTTGGAAGCATCCTGGAGCAAACCTGGATGTGTTCTTCCTGGCTGCGCCCTGCTGTCGCTCAGGACCTCCCTCCTCAGAAGTGACCCTGACCGTCACTACTCCGTGGGCAGGGGAGGGGTCAGGTGCCCTTGTGGGTGGGGTCGGGCTGGGTAGGGCCAGTTGCTTGTGTGGCGGGGCCAGGCCCCAGATGTGCCACCACCACCCTGCGAGCATATCCTTTGCCTCCCGCTCAGGAAGAGATGGACAGAGAGCAGCCCCTGGGAAATGTCTAGGTGAGAACACAGAAGTAACTAAGCCTGGAGTTAAACAAGAAGCCACTGTGTTCTTAAGACAGGGAGGGCAGTTCCTAAATTTAAAAGTCTAATCATAGTAGGTTGACTTAATAGGCTTCTATCTTAAATTACTTTCCCTTCTTGGATTTCTCTCCTCACACATTTTAGTTTTATTGGTCTTAGCCCTGAAAGCCATTACAGTGATGTATCTAGAGTCGAGATGAAATTTGGTTTTCACAGTGGCTGATTGCACAGAAATCCAGCAGGTCACCACAAGCAAGGGACTCAGACAGCCTGTAACTCAGACCAGAGAGGGTCCCAGCAGGCTCTCCAGGATGCTGGTCTCCCATCCCCTACATTCAAAGCCTCACCCTAACCGCACCCACTTCCCCACTCTAAACCCCAGCATGGCCTGTTCAGCTGGAATCTTCAGAAGCAGGAAACAGCAAAAGCCTGGATTAGAAGAGGGGAATAATAAAGATGGCAGCTGTGTGAGAGGAAGCAAGTCTTGCCACCTCTTGGATGAAATTGAAACTGTTCAAGGTACATTTTCCGAGCCCTGCAACAGGGTTCTGGGGTTCCAGAACTGAACCCGGAACAGTAGGCTCTCAAAAGAGGAGAGGCATGGGAAGTGCAGGAACAGGGCTGTACAGGCCCCCCAGGTAAGTGGGGAGTATCTAGTGGAAGTGGAAGGTACATGGGGAGGAGCAGGGAAGGTATAGGAAGCAAGAATTACATATTTGCTTCCTTGTCCCCAAGACAATCTCCTGTCAGTAGTAGTTATCCTAAAGCCACCTTAAACAAGGCTTGGATGAGAATATCACATCCACATCTTTATTTCCCTCAAGGCTGAGTCCCTTTGTTTACCTGACAAATCTCAATGGGCCTTTGCTTCAGGTCTTTTATAGTCTTATTTCCTATTGTCTCAACTCTTTAAACACTCAATTTTTGTAACGGAACAGTCTGAGTTTTCTCTTTGCCATCCATATCACAGGTGACAGTTTTCCTCAGTATTGCACCACAGCATGACCTGAGTCTCAATCCTTCCAGTCTTCTCTTCTCTTCTCTTCTCTTCTCTTCTCTTCTCTTCTCTTCTCTTCTCTTCTCTTCTCTTCTCTTCTCTTTTCTTTTTTCTTTTCTTTTCTTTTCTTTTCCTTTTCTTTTCTCTTCTCTTCTCTTCTTTTCTCTTCTTTTCTTGCACTCAGCCCTTAAGCTATTCTCATGTATTTTATGTAACTGTAACCCCAGTACCAAGGTATCAATTTCCTTATTAGATAGGATAACATTAGCTGTTGTAACAAACACCAAGATTTCAGTGACTTAAGACAATGAAGTGATTTTTCTTACATAACAACCCAACGGTCTGTTCCTTGTAGGCAGAGATTTTTTCATCTTACAGTCCCATCATTCCAAGGGTCTTGTCCTCTGCTTCTGGGAGAGGGGTAAAGAGTATGGAGGAGCCCTGGAGACATTACTGTGGACCAGTTGTGGAATTGAGGCATGTCCTCTACTTCATTCTTTTGGCACAGAGCAATTTCAAGGGAGCTAGGAAATGTTACTCCTGGCTTAATAGATACTTCCTGGTGACAACCCCACAAATTTATTGTTGGATGTTGACAAATTGGTATTATTAACCCCTATGTAACTGTAGTGCTTTACCATTTACGAAGCATTTTAATGTAAATAATGACACAAAGTAGGCCTAAAAGGTTTATTATCTACATGTCATACAGGGAGAAATGGACTCAGAGAAGTTAACTTGTGCAAGATTATACAACTACACTTCTGGGAAGACCCAATGTGTAAAGAGCTTGAAAGTTATCATTCCTGTCATTATAACAAATCAAAAGAAAACAAAAACTTGGAAAAAAACACTGAAAATTAATGCCTTGTACTCATCAGAGAAGTGAGATTGCAAGACAAACTGTGTGCTGAAATCTGGAAAGAAGGGTGAATACAGAGATTCCTGATCTGCTTACCTAGAGTGGAAGCTACTGGAGTCGTAAACTGGTGGGATCACTCAGATGGTAATGTGTGTGTGTGTTTAAATAGTTTATTGTTGGGGTGCCTGGGTGGCTCAGTCAGTTAAGCGTCAGACTTCGGCTCAGGTCATGATCTCATGGTTTGTGGGTTCGAGCCCCATGACTGGCTCTGTGCTGACTGCTAGCTCAGAGCCTGGAGGCTGCTTCAAATTGTGTCTCCCTCTCTCTCTGCACCTGCCCCACTTTCTCTCTCTCTCTGTCTCTCTCTCTCAAAAGTAAACAGACATAAAAAAAATTGTAAAAAATATTATAGAATACTTCCCCCACACACTTTGCCACCACATCAACAGGTATTAAATATAATTGAGATACAATTGAAAGAGCAGAAAGAGCAAGATGCATTCTCTGTTTGAGGAGTTCTTAGGGAAGCCCCAAAACAGCAGAGGACACAGAAGCAAGAACAATACAGGGAGCTGAAGGCTCTGGCCCCTACGGTTACAACAAACATTAAATGCAGCCCAACTCCTATCCAGATAACATAAATCCTCACACTAAAAGCCTTTTTCCTCAGGTCCAATTACCTGATAGCATTATGTCAGGAATTTTAACAAAACAATTGCAAGGCATGCAAAAAGACAAGAAAAAAACCCACAATCTGAAGAGCATCAGAACCAGATTCAAATATGACACAAATGTTGGAATTTTTAAACAAGGAATTTAAAATGACTGATTAATATGTTAGGTGCTCTAATGAAAAGAGTAGACACGTGAACAAGTGGATGGGTAATGTAAGCTGAGAGATGGAGACTCTAAGAAAAATCCAAAGAAAATGCTGGAAATGCACAGCAATGTAACCAACTAAGAATGCCTTTGGAGAACTAATCAGTAGACTGGGGACTATGATTATGAAGCAGTATGGTGCTATTTGAAGGTGAACTAAAAAAGAAAAGTGGACTTAGATTAGTTGTACACGTACTTGCAAACTCAAGGGCAACTGCTAAACAATATAAAATGGAAATGTAATTGATAATCTAAGAGCAAAGATATTTTTTTTAATGTTTTTTTTTTAAAATTTATTTCTAGGAGAGAGAGAGAGGCAGCGTGAGCAGGGGAGGGTCAGAGAGAGAGGGAGTCACAGACTCTGAAACAGGCTCCAGGCTCTGAGCTGGCAGTACAGAGCCTGATGCGGGGCTCGAACCCATGAACCGTGAGATCATGACCTAAGCGAAAGTCGGATGCTTAACAGACTAAGCCACCCAGGCGCCCCTCTAAGAGCAAAGATAAAATGGAATCATATAAAATGTTCAAAACCAGAGATAGCAAACAAAAGTGTAGCGAATAGGAAACTTATAAACAGGACATTAACCCAATTATATCAATAATAACTTTAAATGTAAATGGTCAAAATACACGAATTAGAAGACAGAGATTGAGAGAGTAGATAAAACTGTATGTGTTATACAACAACACACTTAGAATATAAAGATCATACAACTAGTGAGTAGCAGAACCGAGAAAATCCTTACTTCTTAACTTCAATCCGTTTCTCTTCTCCCCACAGTGCATACTATCAACTAATTACAGAGCCAAGTACAATGTCTAGGAAAAACAGCCTTAGCACACCTCTAACATGTCAAGTTGGATAAACTAGGCTATCAGTCTCTTGCTAGTCTTTGAGAGCTTGCAGTGATTGCCAACAGAATATTGGATTAAATAAAGCTAAATCCTGATCACACCCTGTATGAAAGCATTAGGTTCTCTGTTATTGTAAAGAATATTTTTTTTAAGATTTTAAGTAATGTCTACACCCAACATGAGGCTTGAATTTACAACCCCAAGATGGAATCCTCACGTGTTCCCCTGACTGAGATACACCTCCTTCCATTTTCTACTCTCCTTCACACCCCCTCCCCTCCACCAACCTAAGACCATGTGATGAGACCTTCAAGGGCCTTCAGATATGACAATTTCCTTTTTTTCTTAAGAGAAAGTACAAACGAGAAGGGCAGACAGAAAGAGAGAGAGAGGGAGAGAGGAAGAGAGAGAGAGAATTTTAAGCAGGCTCCACATTCAGCACAGAGCCCAATGTGGGGCTCCATCCCATGACCCTACTGGGATCATGACCTGAGCTGAAACCAAGAGTCAGTAGAGACTGAAGCTGTCTATACCACACCCCATTGCAAAGACCCAAGAGCAACTTTTCTACTTCCCACCTGCCCTGACCCATAGCTTGAAGACAGGAATGCTGAATAAAGGAACATAAACACACACACACACACACACACACAACACACAAGTTGCCAATTTCTAAATGTATGTCAAGTTCAAGTCCTGCATTGGATGAGTTCCAACACCACTTTGGGTGAGCTTGAGATCCTCTTTAGATAAACACAAGCCCCACTTCTGTCTTTCTCTCTCTCCCTCTCTTTCTGCTTCTCGCTCATTTGCACCCTCTCCCTCTCTTAAAAAAAAAAACAAAAAACAAAAAAAAATGAGAATCTCCTCTGGAGCCAGGCAAGTTGGCTCTGCTCCACCTTGAAATCTAGAGGCCCAAATAAGCTCCTTTATCGCCAGAAGTGATAAGAGAGGCAGGTAGCACCTCCAAGATGAACCTGAGAGTGTTGGGTACAGGCAGAACAGAAGAAAGGAATTAGGGCCTCCTGTCTCAACACTGTTCCTGGTAATAGCATCTGGTTGTATCACAGAGGCTAGAGTATGTTTTGTGGCTGGATGAGAATACTTATTAATAAATCACTGTTGCTTCAAGGTCTTCACAGAAAACTCTGGAAATCCAGGTGCTAAGGAAAGAGTATTACTTTTTCTTTCTTTCTACAGTCCCTTATATGAGAAATAGATTTGAAGCATCTGGTTCACAAATCCTTTGGTTTGTATCAATACAAGAGCTACATTTTCTAAATTCATAATTATGAGTTGTGTCGCTGCATGAATAAGTATATTTATATTCCAATAACAGGCCATAATGTTGACACTAGGATACAAAGTCAACATAAGCCTAGAATTCCCATCATCGCTTGCTCTTCCAGCCCGGACTCATGCAGCTTTGTGGCTGAGCCCTGACTTCTTGTTGTTCAGACCCTGACTTGGGCTTTGGACCCTGCATTTTTTAGAATGCCAAACCCAACGATTTATCTTCAGCCTCCATACTTGGGTTAGAGATGGGAATGATGAAGTAGCATTAGCCACCTTTCCTGGCCCCAGCCTTCTTCCACTCCTGACCTTGCTGCCTTCCCTGGGGCTCTGTACTACCTGCCATGCTCAACTGGCACACACACACACCCACCCTCTAGGCAGAATCCTAGCTGATGTACCTAAACAATGGTGTTCTTTTGCCACCTAAGTTTTGGCATGAGTGATTTAAGCTAGCATGCCAAAAATAAATTCCTAAGGTCAATAACTCAATAACCATGAAGTTTAATTATCAGAATATTTTTTAAGGATATTCATGAAGCTAGAGGTGGTTAGTTTTTTTTTCAGTTTGGTGTATTTGTATTTCAGCGTGACTTATAATTTACAAACCATCAATTTTACCTATTTTAAGTCCACAGTTTGATGATATTTAACAAATGAAGGTAGTTATGCAACTATTACTACACTCTAGTTTTAGAACACATCCATGGCCCAAAGAAATCCTGCATGCGTATTTGAGATCAATCCCTATGCCCACCTTCAGCCCCAAGTAACTCCTGATTTTTGTCTCCATTGCCCTTACCAGAAATTTTCCATAAATGGAATCATATGACACATAAATTCTTGAGTATGGCTTCTTTCCTTTAGCATAGCCTTTCAGATTCATCCATATTGTTACATGCTTCAATAGTTAGTCCCTTTTTAATGTTGAATGGTATTCCATCCTATGGAAATACCATATTTTGTTTATTCACCATTTCATTGATATTTGGATTGCTAAAGCATTTCGCTCTTATAAATAAGGCTTTAAAATGTTAATAAATATGAACATTTGCATACAAGACTTTGCGTAGATATGTTTTCATTTCTCTTGGGTAGATCCCTAAGCATGGAATTGCTGGCCATAGATAGTTTTCATTGGTCAGTTAGTTGGTTGTTTTGTTTTTTTGTTTTGGTTAAAAAAAAACCAACTCAATGTTATGACTTTAGGAAACTATTTAAAGGGCAAGAAAAACTAGTACCAACCCCTATGTTACATAGAGAATAAAACTAAAGAATTAGCCATAAGCATATTGCTCAGAGGGATTATGTGGAAACCAGAAGGATAATAATAAAAATAGCGGTGGTATATTCTGTAGTCTCCAGTGAGTCAGTAGATATTAGACAATTGTGACCAAAAGCAGTGGACTTCTGGGCCAGGGACCACCCCCATAGAAAGGTGTGGTCACCTCTGCCTAAATCAGGAAGGCTGGAAAACCCCAGGACCTCTAATCTCTACAACAGAAAGAAGTGACAACCCATTTCCTTCTCCCCCAATATATGTGCATGAAGCCTCATGATTAATTAATTGCCTGATGTTTCACAACTTAAGCATTTGCATTGATGGTATTTCTTACTGAACTTAAAAATTGCCAAATATGGGAACACATAAAATTTTGGATAAATTGAAAGTGATTCCTTTAGGAGGAAAATGTCAAGGGCCTCTGATCTGCATGGGATCATGTACACTTTCAAGTACAAGAAGATAAACAGGAATATTGATGTGAGAACACCCATTTCACAGTTGGGAACATCAAAGAAGAGCTGCACCCATTAAGGGGGCTTTAGGGCCATCCGTTATTCACTGGTTGTCTTTTACTGGCAGTTTTTCTTCCAGCTTTGTTTCATCGTCTTCCTCCAGGGGGCGCTGTTTCCTATTCTAGCACCTGCTAAACCTAGGTTCCCTTCATGTAAACTGGGAAATTCAGTAAGATAGTCTAAGTAGCTACAGTGATGACAGTACAAAACACTAATGCACAGAAATGAGGCCCAGGATGTACATGGAGGATTTTCTCTGCTAAAGAGCAGGTAGAGAATAGGAGATCAAATATAGTCTACAGAGGGGTCTCTGAGCCATGGAAATAGAAATCCTATCTTTTTCATTAAGTGGTGAGCTCTAAAAACAAACAGTGGAGAGCTTCCCTTCTGGGGAGATAATTCTTAGTACAAGCTGCTAAGGCGTGCAGAGATTTTGTGGTTGTTGTTGGGGATGGTGGTACTGGTTAGTTTTAAATCTGGAACCCCTTGTTTTGGTCTTCATATGATTTCACTATGATTTTCCCCTGCTTGCCCCACTTCTTGTTGAAGCAAATCAAGCTAACTCTATGTCTTGTTCTAAAAGGAATGGGGGCCTACTGTGGGTCCAGAGCAGCTGTTCTGCTTGTGAAGGGCTGCCTTTACCTACAGGGAAGAGACCTCAGCCTGCCTCTGACTGAACCCTCAAGGCTTTGGGTGTGAGTTTCAGAAAAAAGAAATCTTTCCCCATGCCTGTCAAGAATTGCACACACATTAACATCTACAAAACCCAGGTAACTAAAACCAAACAGTGGTTAGGCATGTAGCCTTTGTGAGCAGTTTTTCTATTTAACAACTGCTCAAACTTGCAGGTAAATTAATTATTCTACAGAAAGACTTTCCTGCTTCACAAGAGCCCAGCAAACAGTAAAATTAAGATATGCAGTAAAAGTGTTCTCTGTGTTTTTGTACGTATGTGCATGTGTGCCCCTCTGTCCCCATCTACACATATCCATATACCCATATCTATGTGTAGTTTAGTTCATTTCAGTAAGCCTACAGCTTCCATTTTTGGCAAACAGATATGAAACGTATGCTCTACTTTCCTGGGCTCACTGAGGTTTCCCTTCTTTAAAAGTTTTGTGCTCCATGGGGCGCCTGGGTGGCTTAGTCGGTTAAGCGTCCGACTTTCGCTTAGGTCATGATCTCGCAGTTCGTGGTTCGAGCCCCGCGTCGGGCTCTGTGCTGACTGCCAGCTCGGAGCCTGGAGCCTGTTTCAGTCTGTGACTCCCTCTCTCTCTGACCCTCCCCTGCTCACGCTGTCTCTCTCTCTCTAGAAATAAAAAAAAAAAAAACATTAAAAAAAAAAAAAAAAAAAGCTTTGTGCTCCATACATGGACTGGTGTTTTGCTTCCCCTGTTAGCAGGTACACACTTCATTGACAACCTTCAGGCTTTACCACCTGAGATAATTGTCTTCTGTGCAGGGAAGCCACAACATCCTGTTGATTTTGCCTTTCCGTATCAATGGAAGATGCCTTTAAAAAATATTGGTGGGAACTCTCATGTGCCTATAGTCACCTGGAGAGTCCTTGGTGGGTACAGTACTTTAATGCCTCGAGTAAAGAGCAGGGAGGTGTATAGTGAGGGAATCCAGGAAGTGGGTACAAGGCCCTTTCAGAAAGAGCTGTGAATGAAGACAATGCAGAATAGGTATGATTGTTTTATGTCTTTAATTTCTTCTTAGCCTGCTTGCTTGTTTTTTGTTTTGTTTTGTTTTTTTACCAGATGATTCTGGAGAACGGAAACCAATTGCTAGGTGGTATATGAAACAGTTAGATATTTAAGGACAGCTTTGTGAAGAAAATTTGCCAGGACATTGTGGAAAGGATTTGTGGAGAAAAATGTCTATTGTAATGCTGTGCATGCTCAGGCTCAGGGAGTTTCCGGAGAAGAAAAAGACCACAGAGCCTTTGTCCGATCAATAGCCTCATTACCTCTCAGCCAATAACTCCGTTAACACTAAGAGCTGGTTTCCGCTTTTGGCAACAAGTTCCAAGCCTGAAGAATGAGTGATGGTCACTTTCTACAGAAATCCACACCATCTCCTGCTCACTGTGCATCTGTGTCACAGATGGTTGGAATGTTTCCCATAGTTTATTTTTATACTCTATGAAGCCCATCAAGTCTGTGCCTGATTTTTCATAAAACCCCATCCGCCAAGGGCCTGTATATAAATGCAGTGATGGGTGATGTTAATTATGTTGACCACATCACTATCCTATAGGAATTCCTCATCCATCAGTCAGCTTTCATGCATAGAGAGTCCTACTCATTTAGACCTCAGCATGTTTTCTCAGTATAATTGTAGTGTAAGTAGACTTGTGAAAATAAGGAACAAGCACACTCACTGCTCACCAAGGGCTGCCGTCAGAGTCTAGTGGGTAATACAGGGATTTCCACATACAAAACATCTCATTTTGCTTCTCTCCCTGTCTTAGCATACGATTACTTTACCACTGTGTTCCTTAGTTTTTGTTCAGTAGGAATAATAACACCAGCTGCTATGCTGGGATATGATGCTCTAAATCTAACTCAAGTTTTAGTGTTTAAGAGGTGATACAGGCTAAAAATATTTAAGATCAAAAAGACGTTAGATGCTTTAGTAAATAATAAAGCTATAGAATTAAAACAATTTTTTTAATGTTCAGTCAGTTAAGCATCCGAATTTGGCTCAGGTCGTGATCTCATGGTTCTTGAGTTTGAGCCCCCTATTGAGCCCCCTATTGGGCTCTGTGCTGACAGCTCAGGGCCTGGAGCCTGCTTTGGACTCTGTGTCTCCCTCTCACTCTCTGCCCCTCCATCACTTACAGTCTGTCTCTCTCTCTCAAAAATAAATCAATCCCCCTTTAACCCTTGTTTTTCATTACTATCTTTCTGTTTTTCTTGATTATAATTTTAAATTGTCTATTATATGTCTTCTCCAATATTCTGCTTTTGATTTATACTAATCAACTCTATTCATTTATTTTATCATCTGTTATGTCAATATTTTGCTTTCCCTTTATGATTACTTCAGTTTACTTTCTTTAAACTTATCTTCATGGGTTTTTCCCTACCTCTTTTGAGTGACATTTATTAATTTTTCAGCCTTTCTTTAAGGCTCTAATTTTTTCTCTCTGCAGTTTTTGAATTGTAGGTCTTTTTATTATTATTGTAAATTCAGTTTTTTAAAATGCCTTTTAACATAATCACGTATAATTACTAGAATTTCATATTTTGTTTTCCTGTTCAATACTTTCAATGACTCTCAATGTCATTAAAGTATGTCTAGTGAATCCGGACTGTAGGACAACAATTTTGAAATTTTTGTTGAGATTTCCTCTGTGGACAGGAAGTTGCCAAATTCTTGTGAATATGTATGCTTGAAAAGTGTGTGCTTGCTTTTGTGAAAAGAATTGTTTTTTATAATAGCTTTATTATTATTATTATTTTAGAGAGAAAGAAAAAGAGAGAGCATGTGAGCTGGAGAGAGGGGCAGAGTGAGCAAAAATCTTATGCAGGCTCCATGCTCCACACAGAGCCCAATGCAGGGCTGCATCCCATGACCCTGCGATCATGACCTGAACCAAAATCAAAAGTTGGACACTCAACTGACTGAGCCACCCAGGTGCTCCTTATAACAGCTTTATTAAGTCGTATTTTGCATACTATAAAATTCACTCATTTTAAGTTTCCAATTTAATAGTTTTTAGTATATTCAATATATTTAGCATCTCCTAAATGAACGTAGATTTTGTATCCATATTCATAAAAGATAGTTGTCTATGGCTTTTTTATCAGGATAATAATAACATGACTAGAGTGAGTTGGGTACCTATCATCAAGTTTGCCGATCCTTTTCTTCTGAAGCTCATATACTCTAGTAAATTTTTCATTTAAGTTATTGTACTTTTCTATGCCAGAATGTCTATTTGCTTGTTTTATTTTCTAGTTCTTGGTATTCTCTATTTGATGAAGCATTGTTCTCATACTTGCCTTTAGTTCTTTAGACATGATTTTCTTTAGTTCTTTGAACCTGTTTAAAACAGCTAATCTTTGTCTAATAATCCAACATCTGAGATTCCTCAGGGATATTTGCTACTGATTGCTTTTTTTTTCCCCCCTAGGCATCAGCCTTACTTTCTTATTTCTATGAATGTCTTATAATTTTTTTTTGACAACTGGACATTGTAGATAACATAATGTGGCAATTCTGGAAATCAGGTTTTTGTTGTTATTATTGTTTGTTCAATAACTTTACTGAAATAGTTCTGTAGAGACTACTTTCTGTCATGTGTGGCCCCTGGAGTCTCTGCTTGGTTAGCTTAGTGATTAATTAGACAGAAATTTCATTAAATGACTAGAACTAGTGAGTCTTCCAGCCTTCTCTGAGATGCTTTTTGTGTGTTGGGGGTGTATCTTCAACACTTAAATGGGTAACTGACAACTCTGCCTTAGCTTTCTTTGCACATTTTCACAGAACCTCAAGTTCAGTGAGTGTGAGAGCTTAGCGCCTTCTCAGGTCTTCCCTGAGTGCTATTCCCTGAATGTTTGTATACTCCCCCCCACCCCAAACCCTCGACCTAAATTCATATGTTGAAGTTCCAGTTCCCATTGTGATGGTATTAGTAGGTGGGGTTTTAGGAAGTACTTGAGTCATGAAGGTGAAACTATCTTAGATGGAACGAGTGCCCTTATAAAAGAGGTTCCAGAGAGATCCCTTGCCCTTCCACTATATGAAGACTCAGCTAGAAGATGCCAGTTACAAACCAGGGAGAGGGCCCTCACCAGAAGGTAACCAGGTTGTCTCCTTGATCTTAGACTTCCCAGCCTCCAGAAATGTGACCAATAAACTTCTGTTGTTTGGAAGCTACCCAGTCAGTGGTATTTTGTTATAGCAGCCTGACTAGAACAAGACACTGAGTATACCCACAGCTGTGGGCGTGTGCACAGTTTTATGCATGTGTGTAGCCTTTTAAATTCTCAGGAATATGTAGGAGCTTCTAAAAGCCTTCCAGATATCTCATTCACCAGACTTTACTTTTAGGCTGTATGGTTAGTCTGTTGTTTTCCCCAAATGTTCTCCACCTCCTCAGGCAGTTGAACAATTGCTTCTAAATGTTTTCTACAACTGCCCCTAGAGGGCAGGCTTTTCTGTCCTGGGTGAGCTACAAGTCCAGTCCAGTCAAGTCAAGACAGCTTTGCGAATAGGATCTTCTAGAAAAACACCAGGCCTGTCAAATAATGACAATTTTATGTGAATAAGGGTTAAAAGGAACTCCAACCCATTTCTGCCTTCTCCAGCGGCTGGCAGGTGTTGGGTTTCAGCATGAACGTGGGCTGTTGTTTTCAAGGTTACTCTGGGGCTGGTTAGAGGGGGAGTAGACCAAGTTAAAACACCAAAGAGCTCACGGTTCTTACTGAGTTTCCAACATTTATCTTGAACAAATACATCCTGGATTGCTGCAAAACTTTTCCAAAGTTCTAAAAAAAAGTTGATTTTAACAATTTTTGCCAGTTTTCTCATTGCTTTTATGGAGGAGATAATTTTTGTAGGTCCTTACTCTGATATTTCCCCTCATAACACCCTGTAATTAGCTGTTTAGTAGCTATAGGATCTGTAGTGATGGTCCCTACTTAATTTCTGACATTGATAATATGTGTCTTCCTTCTTTTTATTGGTATCATTCTTGCTAAAGACTTTATTAATATTAATGACTTTTCTTAAACATCTTTTTGTTTCACTGATTTTTCTCTTGTTTTCCTATTTTCAATTTTATCATCTTCTGCTCTGATCTTTATTTTTGTCTTCCTTACACTTTTTTTTGGAGTTATTTTTTCTTTTTCTTTCTTTTTATGTCTTTTATTTTGTTTTTTGAGATAAGAACTCAAATAATTTATAAGGCCTTTACTCTTTTCTAATGTAACCATTTAGTACTATGAAGTTTCTCCTCAGAACTGCTTTCAATGCATCCCACATATTTTGATATATATTTTAATTTATATTCAGTTCTGTGTATTTCTTTTAAAATTTATTTGAGGCTTTCCCTTTGACCTATAGATGTTTAGAAGTGTATTATTTAATTTCCTCATGTTCATAAATTTTTTCTATTGTCTCTCTGTTACTGATTTGTAGTTTGATTCCATTATGGTCAGAAAATATACTCTTTATGGTTCAAAAGAGTTTTATTTTAAATTTGTTGAAAATTTTTAAATTTGTTGAAAAATTTTTATGACCCAGATTATGGTCTATCTTTGTGAATGTTCATGGGGTTTTGGTTGGGGTGTGTGTCCTGCTGTTGCTGGGTGGAGTACTCAATATATAACAATTAGATTCATTGGTTGTTTGTGTTATTCAGATAGTCTATATCCCTGCTAATTTTTAGTCAGGTAGTTCTATCAGTTGCTGAAGGACGGTGTTGAAGTTCCCAACTATAACTGTGGATTTATCAGTTTCTTTTCCTTTCTTTTCTTTCTTTCTTTCTTTTTTTTTTTTTTTTTTTAGCTCAATAGGTTTTTGTTTCATTTATTTTAAGGCTCTTAGGATAATTATATCTTTTCGTGACTTGATTCTGTTATCATTACGTTATGCCTCTTTTTGTTCTAGTAATTTTCTTGGCCCTAAGTCTAGTTGTCACATATTAATAAAGTCTACTGACTAAAAAATTAAAATTCTGAATTAAAAATAAGCAAATGCTAATCATTTTAATTTAATATCAAAAAGAAATAGGTGATACCACTATAAATATTTTTTAAATAATTTTAATTATTACACTTTTAATTTTTAAATGAATGCTTTCATGGTATATCTTTTTATATCCTTTTAGTATTAACCTGCCTAATGTCATTGAAATTGAAATGAATTTCTTTTAAACAGCATTTAGTTGGTCTTTTTTTGCATACATTCTGCCAATTTCTGTCTTTTGCTAGTAGGTCTGCTAGTGACAAATTCCTTTAGTTTTCCTTCATCTGAGGTCTTTATTTCCCCTTTATTCCTCAGAAAGTCTCACTGGATATTGAATTTGCAGTTGACTTTTTTTCTTTAAACACTTGAAAAATATGTGCCACATATAGGAGGATTAGGAGGAACTTGACAGAGGAATAAGGGGGAGAAGAAGGGGGGAAATGGTGGGGGAAAGGGAGAGAGGCAAACCATGAGAGACTCTTGAATGCTGACAAAAACTGAGGACTGATGGATGTGGGGGGGAGGAGGGATGGGCATGGAGGAGGACACTTGTGGGGATGAGCACTGGGTGTTATGTGGAAACTAATTTGACAATAAACTATTTATAAAAAAAAAAAAAGAAAAAATATGTGCCATTTTCTTCCATTCTCCATGGTGGCAGATGAGACCCACTGTCATTTTAATTGGTGTTCCCCTATAGGAACTGTGTTCCAAGATATTTTTTAATATTTATTTTTGAGGGGGGATGGGGGCACACAAGTAGGGGGAGGGGCAGAGAGAGAGGGAGACACAGAATCTGAAGCAGCCTCCAGGTTCTGAGCTGTCAGCAAGAGCCCAACGCGGGGCTCAAACCCACGAACTGAGAGAACATGACCTGAACTGAAGTGAAGTGTTTAACTGACTGAACCACTCAGGCATCCCAAAACTACACAAGATATTTTTTATTTCAGTCTGTCATATTATTTTAGGCTCTATTTTTATTCATAGGTCTTTATATATAATTAAATCTCAATTCTTTTTTCCTGCTGATAATGTTTATTTATTTATTTTTTTTAATGTTTTTATTTATTTCCAGGAGAGAGAGAGAGACAGCGTGAGCAGGGGAGGGTCAGAGAGAGAGGGAGTCACAGACTGAAACAGGCTCCAGGCTCTGAGCTGGCAGTCAGCACAGAGCCCGACGCGGGGCTCGAACCCACGAACCGCAAGATCATGACCTAAGCGAAAGTCGGACGCTCAACCGACTAAGCCACCCAGACGCCCCTCCTGCTGATAATGTTTAAATAAGGAGCATTTTCCTGTACTTTTAGGGACAGAGTCCAGTGTACAAGGTGGAATGGTTCAGGATAGTTTTCTAGGCTTCACGGTTCAACGCCTTCTTCCTTTGTTGTTACCAGGAAATAACAAAAAAAATGACCTCTTGAGATCTGACTCCTTTGCCTTTTTCATATTTCAATATCAGCACTAGTTCTGACTCTTTACTACTAGCAGTTGCTTCATTGCACGTCTGGAAGGGAGATTTTGTCAAAGGTGTCGGCCACTCTCTGATCTTCCCACTCCCACTCAGCAGATTCCTGTGGCCTTTCTGCTCTCACACCCAAACAGGAACCTGTAGAGACTACTCCCATCTTGCTGGCTGTTTTCAGAAGCACTTGGAGAGGTTTCCACGCAAGTGGGGTCCCTTGCTGTGCTCTTCTCTCCTCTCTGCAAGCTGCACATCTCATGTGGGACCTGTGAAGACCTTATTGTTGGCAGATGCTTTGTCCTTCTTATACATATTTTAGGTCTTATGGGATATCTTGTCACTCAGTCTTATTAAAGATGTGGTCCATGGGTTTTCTTTTGCTGGCCTGATTTTTCTGTCCATTTTAGGAGGGGATTTAAAGGGGAGAGAAAATTGGGATGCCACCAGGATTTTGCTTCAATAAGAATTGCTCCCTTTTGTTCCTTTTTCTTCAAACTGTATTACTCTGACCTTAAGTCTTGAGTTGGAGTTTTTAACTTTGAGATCCAAACCTTAATTGTACCTCAGACATGGAGTTCATATTGGCCTTTCCAGAGCCTGAATGTGGCCTTTTCAGGTAGATATACTTGATTTAACCCCTCGTTTTGGATACTTCTACTAATCACGGAATCCAGCTCTGACAGTGGCTATCCTGTCCCAACCCAGCTATGCTCGCAGGTTCCCTCAGAGCGTAATGGAAGAAATCATTTTTTTTTAAACAATTTTATTTTTATTATTTTTTAATGTTTTATTTATTCTAGGAGAGAGAGAGAGAGACAGCGTGAGGAGGGGAGGGTCAGAGAGAGAGGGAGTCACAGACTCTGAAACAGGCTCCAAGCTCTGAGCTGGCAGTCAGCACAGAGCCCGACGCGGGGCTCGAACCCACGACCCGTGAGATCATGACCTAGGCGAAAGTCGGACGCTTAACCGACTAAGCCACCCAGTCGCCCCTGGAAGAAATCATTTTGTTTGTCGTTGTTTTATAGATGAGGAAATTTAGGCATAAATAAATAAGAAAAAATATCCAGATTCCCAGAGCTTTTTCATAGTAATGGGAATGAACTTACTGGTTTATCTAATATGTACCAGTAACCTCTGGCAGAAATCAGTCCTGTACTACCTCTCACTGAGCCTTAACAGAACCATAGAATCTTTGTTAACACAATGTGCATGACAGTCATTCCAGTAACTTCTAATCCCAGTCCAGTGCTCTTTGTAAAACACACTATGTTCTTGTTCTTAGCAATGACAACAAATTCAGTAAACTTTTATCTAAGTACACCATAATGCTGCCTTAATTTTGTGTGTGTGTGGTTCACTATGATCTATAGATTCTTTTCTTTTGTCATCACAAATAGAAGGAAATTTCCTATTGTATTTTTACAGATTTTCTTCCTCCCTCTTTTGTGTACTTTTTGTTTGGAGCATTTCTCCCCCAGCAAACCCCCCCCCCCACTTTCTAACAACAAAATGAAAGACTTAGAAGAGGAAAACTAATGTGGAACTATAAATGTGCACCAAATTGCCCACCAACATCTGTGAGTAGATTGCCATATTTTTTCCCAAAGCATTTCATAAAATCTTTTACCAGTATCTTCAGCAAGAGATACAGGGATTTAAGTGTTTTTTCCACCCACTTGTTCAGCCATACTCTTTATGAAATTGCACATCTTTATGCTTCAGCACATCTTGTACTAACTATGCAGTGAGAAGAGCTTTTAATATTTTATTAACGCCTCATTCATTTGTGGCCTGGACATTCCTTGCTCTCACTGCTGTTGCATGATGTGCTGCATGGCTGAGTATTTATTTGGCTCAGCCTTTAGGTTTATAAAATCTGCTACCTGATTATTTTATAATCAAAACTTCTCTCAATGATTTCATTTACCTATTTTGTTCTAGTTTTTCTCCTTTCCACTTTACTAAGACTAAAAATAATTAATACATACAAATTTTCTATCTACCTGATACAGTTAATGTTTTTTTTCTTTTCTGTTCTGATTTTCTGCTGAGACTTGCTATATATCAGGATACCCTGAATTCCTTTTATATGATCAGGTTGGCTGTAAAATATAATTGAGAGTTTCTAGGTCTCTTTGGGCCAAGACAAAGCAAGTTCTCTATATTAAGCAAAACTGTAGAAAACATATAAATAACTACCTGGAGAAGACTGAGGAGTTTTCACATTTTTCAAAATTGGCTAGGAGAGATGATTCTCACTTTTGTCTTGGATCTTTCTGGCCAGTGCAAGGGCTGGGATGGGTTCCTAATCTTGGACACATGAACCAGAATGCCACTCAAAGACCTGAAAATAGCTCCTTTCTTAAGGAGAATGTTTGATGTTACAAGAGGGAGGAGATTGCCCTGAAGCCTCCCATACCCAGGAGTGCAGCCAACCCCAGGCCCTGGCAGGAGCAACATGGTCTTGGGTTGAGAAATGAAGGAATGAGTAAAACACCCTGTACTGACACAGGTGCCAGATGAGGTAGGTGTTGTCCAGCCATCCAGGCTGATTCTCACAACACCCCCCCCCCCCGATGAGCCTTTTATCAAAGATTGTCAACAAAGTTAAATGTTTGAAACTATTAAGTTTTAAGGTGGAAACAAAATTCAAATCCAGTTCTTCTAATTCCTTATCTCAACCTCTTTCCATGATTCCTCTGTGATGCCATCTTCTTGTCTCTTCTCCCTGGTGCTAAAGAGGGCAAACACTTAACAGAATAGTGTATATATGTCATTTATTTTGATGTATTCATGTCTGAAAAGGTTGGCTGTTTGGGTTTGTTTTGTTTTTAGTATAAATTCTTGGTTCATTCTATACTCTTGTTCATTTTCTTTCTTTTTTTTTTATGTTTTTATTTATTTCTAGGAGAGAGAGAGAGACAGCGTGAACAGGGGAGGGTCAGAGAGAGAGGGAGTCACAGACTGAAACAGGCTCCAGGCTCTGAGCTGGCAGTCAGCACAGAGCCCGACGCGGGGCTCGAACCCACGAACCGCGAGATCATGACCCAAGCGAAAGTCGGACGCTTAACCGACTAAGCCACCCAGGTGCCCCTACTCTTGTTCATTTTCATCTTGTTTAAGTATGTTAGATGTTTATGTTAGATGAATGTTGCTGTTTTGATGTTAGAATTATTGAGAAATAAGAGTTTATTCATATATTAATATGTCTTTAGAGCTTACTTGGGTAGGCGGGCTGCCCCACTCAAATTGCCGCTTCCTCAATGCTGATAGGACAAATGAACTTTCCCGGCAGAGAGTCAGAATCCTCTGGTTCTCACCTTGAGAGTAATCCAATGCCTTCCCCTCCGTGCAGGTGGTAACAGGCTTCCCCTTTATTCCTTCAATGTGGTCCTTGTCTATTTCACACCATAGGAGTTACTGTCCCTGTATGCTTGCTGGTGCCTCTGGCAACTCCCCACTGCTCTCTGAGGCATAGGGCTTGATCTAGAATACTCCTCAAACTCAAGTCACTTGCCACTCTGGTTAAAATGTGCATTATGATTTAATATATCAGAGGCAGGACCTAAGAGCGTTCATTTCTAAGTAGCTCCAGGTGATGCCAGTGCTGTTGATTGGCAGACCCCTTTCTGAGCAGCAAAGTTTGAGAAGCTGTGCCCTGCCTTATAGCATAGGCTATTCCCAATTATCCAGATTACCAAGTGGAAGCCAATTTACATATAACCAAACATTATGGTGAAAACAAGGCCATAGCCAGCCCTTGATTATCCAGGAACAAATTAACTGTGACAGCTACAGCAGGAACCTGGATCAGAGGGGCTGATCTCCCTGGCAGGTGCCTTAATTAGGTTGATAATTAATCAGCAGTTAATTAGAATTTCTGACTGTTACAGTCCAGAAGAATGCCAGATGACTGTGTGGGCAGCACAGGAATGGTACTTCTTATTGGGGGAGGAACAACAGGGAGAGAACCTGAAGCTCAGCCAGCTCAGGATGTTCTGGGAGGGAGCTGGGACTGGCCATGAGCACTGAGCAGGAAGGACAGAGCTTGCAATAGTAGTGAATCCACAAAAGGAGACCCTAAAACAACATGGAGGTGATACCATTCTATGGTATCTGAAGGTTGGCTTCTGGGGGATCCCATCATGACAAAATAGGGGCTGCTGCAATCTAGTCTTGTGGTACTCACCCACCACTCTGCTCAGACTCTGTATGCATCTGAGGCCCCTTGTTAAGCCTACTGACCTCTGTCATATTCATGATATATGATCTGACTGACTTCTCAATAGGAGCATCACTATGGGTGCCTTAAATCATTCCAAACATAATATAGTCTTGGTCGTTCTAAAAATGATAATTCTTTTATCTGACCTTTTATACTTTAGAAGCACTTCTATGCATACTAGCTTGTTTGATCCTGAAAGCAACTTGGAGTTGGGCAGAGCACTGGCCATTGCCTTATTTATAGATAAGGGAATTGAGGTCCCAAATCACAGAGTAACAGTTATAATCAAAACTAGAATCCATGTTTCTTTATTTCCAAGCTAGTCATCTTTCCAGCATGTTGCCCAGTTTGTCATTTGCTCTTAATGTCCATGGAAGTATACCAGAATAGTTTTAAATTAATCTTACGGAGGGAAGATCCTGAGGAAAACTTAAAATATCAGCTGCTGCACCCCCCCCCTGCCATTTTCTTCTGGAACGCCTGGGAGAAGAAATGCTGCTTGCTTTAGTAGTTTTCTTCTATCAGCTTACTTCATCTATTCATAACATTAAGTTTAAGTTTATATAAACTTAGATCCTAAGATAGCAGAGGGACTGTTTCTATTTCAGTAGTAAAGATTGTATATGTGGGACAGTCTATTCTCTATTATTCCATACATGCAAAAATTGTATATTTTTATCCCCATGATACTCTAACTATCCACCCCAGCTTTTTGTTTGGAGGCACGATTCGGATCATGGAGCAGGGTGGGGATCCCAAACAAAGAACAGAATTCTCATTGAGTTTAGGAGACAGAGATAGGAATACAGGTGACTAGAAGCTGTGGGAGCAGAGTATAAGAGAAAAGAGAATAGCAGAATGAAAGAGACAATGAGCCACAGAAATTTGCATGAGTGTCTTCTTGAGTCTTTCCTAAATAATAAGATACGCATGTACAGGATGAAACTCTGTGAGGTAAGACAAACAAAGGTAAGAGAGAAAACAAGCTGAATTGTTTCTAGATTTTACAGTCCTAGAAATTATGGAAGTTTACCATTAGCCAGAGTAAAGACTCCTCCTCCTTAATCATTCAGGGCATTCAATAGAAATTACAAAAAGCCACATCTTAGAAGTGGGGCTACCCTATACCTAAAATAAAGGCAACTCCAGATGAATCGGAACAAAGCTTAAAGGAAACATCAAAAGAAGCTGAAAATAACTTAACCTGCTACCGGAAAAATGCTCTACACATTTAAGAACAAAGAAAAATTCAGATATTTATCAAAATAAAAATTATAATTTCTACCATCCAATTAAGAATTACCAGACATGCCAGGAAACAGAAAAATGTGGAGAAAAAATGGACAATAGAAATGATAGAAATGATGGAGTTGACAGAAAAGTACATTAAAAATAATTATTATAATTCCTCTTAAGCTGTTTATAGGAAAATATTAATATAGGGAAGATAGATGTGGAAAATATATAAAAGAACCAAATGGAATTTCTAGAGATTAAAAACAACCTGTGAGATTATTGAGGGGGAGAGACTGAGAAGGCTGTGGAGTAGGAGCCTAGTTGTATCTAGAATACAACTAGATAACATTAACATCAGCATAAATAGCCCAGAAAATGATCTGAAAGACTGGAAAAATAAACTCCACAACTAAAGATAGAGAAGAGGCCACACTAAAGAAGGTAAGAAGGGTGAAGACATGGTTTGGGAGTGAAATGGACCATGGCTCTCCACAGTTGGGAGGGAGCAGATGGCAAGGAAAGGACAAAAAAAACAGACTATCACACAAGGGAGACTGCATGGGGAAAAGGAATCTCCATAAAATTTGGCTTTGAAAATAAGAAGATCTAAATCTCATGAGTTCTTACAACCAGCAGGACTTAAAGACTGGAATTTTAAAAATTGGAGGGTTTAGGGGTGCCTGGGTGGCTTAGTCGGTTAAGCGTCCGACTTTCACTTGGGTCATGATCTCGCGGTTCATGGGTTCGAGCCCCGCATCGGGCTCTGTGCTGACTGCCAGCTCAGAGCCTGGAGCCTGTTTCAGTCTGTGACTCCCTCTCTCTCTGACCCTCCCCTGCTCACGCTGTCTCTCTCTCTCTCTCTCCTAGAAATAAATAAAAATAAAAATAAAATTGGAGAGTTTGGCTCTGGGAGAGCCTGGAAAGTATTAAGAAGTGAAGACCCTACACTTAAAGAGACAGCATGACAAACAGCTAGTAGAGATACAGTAGGAAAGCAGCAGTTTGAAAAACACCATGGGCAGATGGGAGGGAGAATGATTTACCTATCTCAGTGCATGGCCCAGAGAGGCAGGATCACAGGATCAAAGGTGCTGGAGGTGCCATTTTCCTCACCTGCCCCCAACATAAACAGACTACCACCTGCAGGAAATAGTGTGGCACCAACACTTGCTACCTAATTTGCTTACACCAAGTTCCATACCCCACCATACTTTAGCAGATTCACCCTTCTCGGTCATGCTTGCCTCAGTCCTGGTGCTTCAGGACTCCTCCCTCCCCAGAAGACTAACTTAAACCTTACCCCACCCTGTCTCCTCATGTGCACCTTTTGCATGGCTTTGGTTCCAGCAGCAGTGACAGCCAGTCTCATTTTGCAAGTAGATAAGTGCATACCTTATTAAAATGCTGCCCACTTGGCTGTGAACCAAACCCTGCCCACAACAGGCAAAGAGGGCCTCTACGGAAAACTGGACTGAAGGAAAAAGATGAACAGCAGGACATAGGAACACACATATGAGTCACTCCCTGAAGTGCAGGTCCTAGGGAACAGGAGACCCTGCACTGCAGGGTACTACATTTTCTTCATAAAGCTATAACTTCTAAGAACATGAGACATAGCTGAGTTTCGTAACACACAAAAATAAACACAGAGTTAGACAAAATGGGGATACAGAGGAATGAATATCTCCCAAATTAAAGAACAGGACCAAACCACAGCAAGAGACCTGATAGAGATTTTAAAGTAATGATCATAAAGATATGGGACTTGAGAAAAGAGTGGAGAATATTAGTAACCCTTTACAAAGAGATAAAAAAAAATAACCAATCACAGATGAATAACATAATAAATAAAATTAAAATATACTTAATGGAATAAATAGCAGGCTAGATGAAGCAGAGAAAGGAATTAATGACCTGGAAGACAGAGTAATGGAAAGTAACCCAGCTGAGCAAATGAGAGAGAAAAGATTATGCAAATTAAGAATAGTCTTAGGAACTCATGACTCCAGCAAATGCAATAACATTCAAAAAGGGGGAAGAAGGGGCGCCTGGGTGGCTTAGTCGGTTAAGCGTCCGACTTTCGCTTAGGTCATGATCTCGCGGTTCGTGGGTTCGAGCCCCGCGTCGGGGTCTGTGCTGACTGCCAGCTCGGAGCCTGGAGCCTGTTTCAGTCTGTGACTCCCTCTCTCTCTGACCCTCCCCTGCTCATGCTGTCTCTCTCTCTCTCTCCTAGAAATAAATAAAAAAAATACTAAAAAAAAAGGGGGGGGGAAGAAAATTTATTTGAAGAAATAATAGCTGAAAACTTCCCTAATCTGGGGGAAGAAACAGATATCCAGGTCCTAGAGGCACAAAGATCCCTGCCCCCCAAATCAACCAAAGTAGGTCCACAACAAAACACATATTAATGAAAAGTCATGATAAAGAAAAAACCTTAAAGGTAGCAAGAGAAGACAGTTACATAAATGGGAAACCCCAAAGGCTCTCAGTAGATTTTTCAGCAGAAACTTTGCAAACCAGAAAGGACAGGAATGAAATATTCAAAGTGCTGAGAGGGAAAACTCTACAGCCAAGAATACTCTATCCAGCAGTGCTATCATTCAGAAGAGAAGGAGAGACAAAAAGTTTCCCAGATAAAACAAAAACAAAACTAAAGGAGTTTATGACCACTAAACCAGCCCTATAAGAAACACTAAAGGGGACTTTTGAGTGGAAAGGAATGACCATAAGTGAAAATATAAAAAGTACAAAATACAAAAGCAGTGAAAATGAATATTCCTGTAAAAATCATTCAAGAGACTCATAAAAGGATGTTAACTATAACATCATATACATGAAATATGGGGTGAAGGGAAAGGAGTAAAGAATGGGTTCAAAGTTAAATGATCATCATCTTAATATAGACTGCTATATGCTCTAGAAATCTATACATTATATATAAACCTAATGGTAACCACAAGTCAGAAACCAGTAATAGATATGCAAAGAATAAAGAGAAAGGAATCTGAGTATATCACTAGAGAAATCCAGGGTGCTTGGGTGGCTCAGTTGGTTGAACGTCCAACTCTAGTTTCAGCTTAGGTCATGATCTTGCAGTTCATGAGATTGAATCTTGTGTGGGGCTGTGCACTGACAGGATGGAGCCTACTTCACATTCTCTCTCTCCCTCTCTCTTCCCCTCCCCCACTTACACATTCATACAATCTCTCTCTCAAAATAAATAAACTTAAAAAAGAATAGAAAACCAACAAACCACAAAAGAGAGCAGGAGAGGAAAATATCAAAGAAAAACTACAAAAACAACCACAAAACAGTAACAAAATGTCAGTAAAAACATATCAATAATACTTTGAATGTAAATGGACTAAATGTGCCAATCAAAAGACATAGGACAGCAAAGTGGATAAAAAAAATTAGACCCATCTATATGCTTCCTATAAGAGACTCACTTCAGACCTGCAAATTGAAAGCAAGGTGATGGAGATACATTTAACATGCAAATGGATGTCAGAACAAAGCTGGGGGGAGCAACGCTTATATTGGACAAATAAACTCTAAAACAAAGGCTGTAACAAGAGACAAAAAAAAAGGATACTATTTAATAATAAAGGGGACAATTGAACAAGAAACCTAACAAATGTACATATTTGTGTACCCAACATGAAATCACACAGGTACATAAAGCAGTTAATAACAAACATAAAGGAACTAATAGATAGTAATACAATAATAATAGGGGACTTTAATACCCCACTTGCACTGATGAACAGATCATCCAAACAGAAAATCAACAAGGAAACAGTGGCTTTGAATGACACACTGGACAAGATGGACCTAACATATATTCAGAACATTCCATCCTCAAACAGCAGAATACACATTCTTTTCAAGTGCATGTGGAACATTCTCTAGAATACATCACATATTAGGCCATGAAACAAGTCTCAACAAATTCAAAAAGATCAAAGTCATGCTATGCTTTGATACATACTTTACTGACCAAAATACTGGAGCTAGAAATCACAAGAAAAAATCTGGAAAGAGCATAAATGCATGGAGGTTAAATAGCATGCCACTAAACAATGAATGCATCAACTAGGAAATCAAAGAAATCAAAAGTTACATGGAAACAAATGAAAACAGAACGGTGCAAAATCTTTGGAATACAGCACAATTGGTTCTAAATAAAGTTTATAGAAATACAGGCCTACCTCAAAAAGCAAGAAAAATCACAAAAAAACAACCTAGCCTTACACCTAAAAAACAAGCAAAACCCAAAAACAACAGAAGGAAGGAAATAATAAAGATAAAGCAGAAATAAATGATACAGAAACTAAACAAAAAAACTGATCAATGAAACCAGGAGCTGGTTTCTTGAAAAGATCAACAAAATTAATAAATCTTTGACCAGACTTACCCAAATAAATGAAATCTAAAATCAAAGAGGAGAAATATCAATAGATACCACAGAAATATAAAGTATTAAAAGAGAATATTATGAAAAACTATATACCAACAAATTGGATAACATAGAAGAAATGTTTAAATTCCTAGAAATATATATCTACCAAAACAGAAGCAGGAAGAGATAGAAAATTTTAGCAGACTGATTACCAGCAATAAAATTAATTCAGTAATCAAAAAAGTCCCAGCAAACAAAATTCCAAGACTAGATGGCTTCACGGGTGAATTCTACCAAACATTTAAAGAAGAGTTAATAATTCTTCTTCTCAAACTACTCCAAAAACTAGAAGAAGAAAAAATTACAAATTCATACTATGAGACCAGTATCAACCTGAGACCAGAACCACACAAAAAAAGAACTATAGACCAGTATCTCTGCTAAATAAAGATGCAAAAATCTTCAACAAAATACAAGCAAGCCAAATCCAGCATGATTTAAAAAAATCATTCATCATGATCAAGTGGGATTTATTCAAAAAAGTTTCTGCACAGTGAAGGAAATACCCAAAAAGCAACCTACTGAATGAGGAAAGATATTTATAATGATATATCTGTTACAGGGTTAGTATCCAAAACATATAAAGAATTTACAAAACTCAACACCCAAGAAACAAATAATCCAATTAAAAAATGGGCAGAATATATATATATGTGTGTGTGTGTGTGTATGTATATATGTATATTCAGTATATATATATCTTGGAAGGACCTAGAGGGTATAATGCTCTATATACATATATACACACATATAAGTATGTATTATATATAAATGTATATATATATACACATTCAGCCATAAAAAGGAAAGAAATCTTGGATGGAGCTAGAGGGTATAATGCTAAGAAAAATAAGTCAGCAAGAGAAAGATAAATACTATATGATTTCACTATATGTGAAATTTAAGAAACAAAACAACTGAGCAAAGGAAAAGGAGAGAGAGAGAAAGAGAGAGAAACCTAGAAACAGACAATTAACTAAGGAAAACAAACTGATTGTTACCAGAGGGGAGATGTGTGAGGGGATGGGGGAAATAGGTAATAGGGATTAAAGAGTACACTTATCATGATGAGCATTGAGTTATATATAGGATCGTTGAATAACTATATTGTGCACCTGAAACTAACATAACATTGTATGTTAACTATACTGAAATTAAAATTAAAAACTTAGGAAAATAATTGTTATTTGATCTTAAAATATAAGAATTCAAAGTTGTAGTCCCTATTGTTGGAACATTGAGAACATTTACATTAAAACTGTAAATTAAATTATAGTAAGCTTAAATTTAAATTACTTACCAATATAATCCAATGATTACCTTAGATGACCTGGCACTTTCTTCTGTTCATAAAGCTATTTCTAATTTTGTGTTTAAACAATGGGTTTGATTTTATACAAGCATTTTGAAACCTGCTTTCTCTTATTAAGAGTAATTTGCAGACCTTTCTCATATCAATGGACTTCATATACTTTGTGACAATTAGTGGCTCCCTACTTATTGATCTATGACTTCCCATAATATATTACAGTAATGCCTTCTTGATGAAGGTTGTTAGAATCAGCTCTTCACAAAGCACTATACACACAACATCTTAAAAAAGGAGCATATAGTTCAAAGCTTCTTTTAAAGTTCTGTACTACTTTTTAAAGAAGGATTGTCATTCTTTCTTTGAGCCTAATATAATACTCTCTATAGAAGTTTTGGAAGAGAGCATAGAGAGGCCCAAGAATTGATTAAAGTACTCATATGATCCTGTCTTCTGAAAGCAACACACAATTTTATCCTGGTCATTTTCCTATGCATAGTATTGTATTGTATTGTATTGTATTTATTATTTTTTTAGAAAGAGAGCAAGAGCGGGGGAGAGCAGCAGAAGAAGAGAGAATCTTAAGCAGGTCGATGCTCAGCATGGAACTCAATGTGGGGCTTGATCCCACGACCCTAAGATCATGACCTGAGCCATAATCAAGAGTTAGATGCAAAACCAACTGTGCTAACCAGGTATCCTCTATGCTTTTTAAATTTTGAGATCATACTGTATATTTGGTTTTATGTTTTTAATTTATGCTTTTAATGAATATATTTTATTGGGTATCATCTCTGAAGCATCTATCTATGTCATAAAAATCATTTTTAAGCCTCATTTGTAACAAATGCATATTATTCCTTTAAGGGGAAAAACAAATCTCTGAAAATAAAAAATTCACTGGATAGGGAAAAAAATGTACAGATTAGATTCTGCAAAAGAAAAGTTTAGTGAACTTGAAGACATGGCAATAGATAGTAATAGAAACTATTCAAAATGAACCATGGACATACAAAAGACTGAAAATAGATGAATAGGTCCTCAGTGACTCATGGAACAATATCAAGTAGTCTAGGGTACATGTAATTGAAAGACAAAAAGAGAAAAGGAGAATATATTTGAAGGAATAATGGCCCCCAAATTCCAAATTTGATCGAAACTATATTCATTGAATTTAAGAAGCTCAATGAAACCAAGAAGTGAAAACAAAACAAAACAAACCCATTAAGATACATCAAATTCCTGAAGACAGAGTGTTAAACAGAAAACCTTAAGAGCAATCAGAAGAAAAAAGACATATTGCCTGAAGAACAACAAAGAATAATAACAGACTTCTTATCAGAAATTGTGCAAGCCAGAGCAATAAAATGACATCTTTAAACTGCTGAAAGAAAGTAACTCTCAATTTAGAATTCTGTGATCAATAAAAATAATTTTCAAAATTAAAGGCAAAATGAAGATTTTTTTTTCCAGAAAACTAAATCTAGGACAGAGTAGCACAAAAGGTAGGGCAGGGAGTGGAAATATGTTGTAAGTTTCTTGCATTATTATTGAAGTTTTGTAATAATCTACTATAGGTTAATAGAGCAAACAGTGTGAACATTTTCAAATGTAAATCAAATCATGTCATGCCTTTGCTTAAAATCCTCCCATAGCATCTCACTTCATTCAAAGTAAAAGCCAAAGTCTATAACATCCTGTGAAATTGGGTATAACCTGACTCTATCCCTAATTTCCACTACCACTGTGACCTCAATTAATAACACTTTAGTAGAAATTCATATTTGTGAGCCTTCTTTCTTTTATAAAATTTCATAATGAATTCATGATTATCTTTTCAATGGAAATTATGAAATATACTTTTTAAGACTTAAAGCTCAAATAATGTCAGCCTCTCTTTCTTGTTTATAATTCACTCTAATGTAATGAAGAATTTCTTGCAAGTTCACATCACTACCACTTTGCCAAATAGTCTTTCCTCCTAGAACTGAGGCCAGAGAAGAAGTTCCTGCATGTTGCCTTAATTTTCAAAATGATTTTTAAAAAATAGAAACAAAATATCTTCATCAATCACATTCTACTTGAGACAACTTCCACCAGCTGCTGAGATATTGAACCTATGATAATTTTGAGTTCTAATTTTATAGTCTGTATAGGGGAATTACAATATTTATAAAGAAATCAGAAAAAGATAATGTAGAAACATAAGTATGTCTAGCCTTGGTAAGTGGTAATCAGAAGTTTTTGATCAAAACAGGGCTCATTCTCTACCCAACCTCTTTTTTAACCCTTGTTTATTCAGAAACTCTCGAGTCAAATCAAGTGTTTATAAATGATCAAGAAATGTCTCAAATTTTCGGGGCGCCTGGGTGGCTTAGTCGGTTAAGCGTCCGACTTTCGCTTAGGTCATGATCTCGCGGTTCGAGCCCCGCATCGGGCTCTGTGCTGACTGCCAGCTCAGAGCCTGGAGCTTGTTTCAGTCTGTGACTCCCTCTCTCCTGACCCTCCCCTGCTCATGCTGTCTCTCTCCCTCTCTCTCTAGAAAGAAATAAAACATTAAAAAAAAAAAAAAAAAAAAAAGAAATGTCTGTAACATTCACAGAGCTATTACTGATTCTTTATCTCTACCCAGCTGTTATTAAATAGTATCAATTAATGTATGGGTTGGTAAAAGTTATTTAGCAGGTAGATTTCCTATCTTGGTTGGAATATATTTAAGTTGTGGTTTAAGAAATCTAGAAACCGGGAAAGAAACAGGGTTGCTGGATTTTGAGTACAGTATAGCAAGAAAAGGGTTAGCACCAGCTGTTCAGGGAGGGAGGGTATAGGGAAGACTGAAAACTCCCTTAATTTGAAGGACTATAAAATGGAGCAGGCAAGAGGAGAGAGAACACAGAGGGAGCCCTGCAGGAGAAGCTGATATTTAGACAAACCTCCAGTCCCTGCCCTATGGGGAAGGCAGATTAGAGATTAAATAAATCCTTTGCAAGTCTGGTAAACCTGCTGTGTCCTTTAGGGCAGATTGCCAAATCAGGCCATGGAAGCTTACAGCTGGAGCTATTCCTTCCCCTTGTTCAGTAACTAATATAACCACTGATTATGTATAGAGTCAGAATATATTAAAACATAAAAGAAATCCAATTAAATCCAGTTAAATCCAATTAAGGTTTAAACTATTGCTCTGTATTAATGTTTCATTACTATGGTTGATAGTCAGGTTAGAATTTTAAAAATTTATCCTCAGCATTTACCAGATTTACAATGAACACTGTCATGCCTCTTGAGGTTTATTATGACCTCTTTAAAGGTTTCTGAAAACCAGAAAGTAATAATACAGAATTCTGCTTTAGAGATTTTTATATTTCTAAGGGGAAAAATCAATCTTAATTACTCCAGAAAACAATTGAAAATAAATCTATTTGAATAAAACCCACATTGGCCTGAGGTGAAGGAACTAAGGACAGAGACTACCTGTCACATTTATCACTTAAACTCCCAAGGTTTCTCCTGAAACTGTTTGTTTTGACGCCCCCTAGTCAATTTGCTCAAGTGAAGAGTGACTATAAAAACAACATCCACTCTTTCCAGATATACTGGGGTTTTCCTTTCTTCCTAAGCCCTGTGTTTTCTTTCTCTTTTATTACTATTTTTGTTCTATGAAACAGTTGAGTGACTCTCTCCCTTATGCATGTCTCTGATCTACCTACCTACCTACCTATCCATCCATCCATCCATCCATCCATCCATCCATCCATTGCATGTTTCAGTTTTTTAATGTTTATTTATTTATTGAGAGACAGAGGGAGAGAGAGAGAGAGAGAGAGAGAGAGAGAGAGAGAGCTTGTCAGCAGGGCAGGAGCAGAGAGAGGAGAGAGAGAATCCCAAGCAGGCTCTGCATTATCAGTGCAGAGCTTGATTCAAGGCTTGATTTCATAAATTGTGAGATCATGACTTGAGACAAAATCAAGAATTGGACACTCAACTGACTGAGCCACCCAGGCACCCCACATGTTCCATTTTTATTGAGTGAGTGCACCCATAAACCAGCACTCATATTAAGAAACAGTATTTCTGACATCTGAGAAGCCACTCTCATTTCCACTTCCAGATGCTGTACCCTACTTCTAAGAGGTTAGTTTTACTTGATTTTGAACTGTTTACAAACAGCATTATACTGCATGTACTTATTTGTGTATGGCTTTTTTTTTCTCATTAGTATATTTTCCAAGATTTGTCTATGTTGTCCATGGAGGAGCAGATACTTCTTTGGATTGCTCTATGGTATTCCACTAATTGAATATAACAAATGTATTCCATTTGGATCATTTCCAAGGTTTTTTTTCTTCCTATTATGAATAGCGCCATTTATGGACACTCTTGGACATGTGACATGGTGAACATGCACAGGCATGCTTGGTGGGTGTGTGGCTAGGAATAGAATTGCCTGACCACAAAGTTCACCTCAAGTCAATACTGACGAACAATTTTCCAAAGTGGCTGTACCAAATTTTACTCCCAAACAATGTGTAGCCCTCTTGCATATTGTTAAATTTTGTGTTTTTTAAAAACTTTTTATGGAAGTGTGATGTAGGTACAGAATATAGCACTAATTTAATTAAAGCTATCTTCTTCAAGGTATGTTGATTCTCCTGTATAGTAAATGAAATCTCCCATTTATATAGTCGTTTCCAGAAGGATGCTGGCTTTAAAGCAAGGTAAAACTCTAAATATGATACATCAGCAGAATTCTGAGGCAATCAGGCAGCATGATCTACAGAAAGAACATAGGGCCTAGCACTAAAAAGCCCATGTTCTTCTCCTGGCTTTGGACTATTCACATCATTCTGTGAGGTTCTGTGAGGCTTCTCTCGATCACTTTTGACAATTTATGAATGCATGGAGTTAATTAAAACCCTGTATCCCTAAGTAGGAACAATTTAAAATCTGTTTGTAATGTGGCAAACTAAATGGACTGGGTGACTCAATCAGTTGAGCTTCCAACTTCAGCTCAGGTTCATGAGCTCAAGCCCTGCGTCGGACTCTGTGCTGACAGCTCAGAGCCTGGAGCCTGCTTCAGATTCTGTGTCTCTTTCTCTTTCTGCCCTTCCCCTGCTCATGCTCTGTCTCTCTCTGTCTCAAATATAAATAAACCTTAAAATAAAGCTTATAAATGTATTTCTTGCAGGCTTCAGAAGGTGCCACAATTCTAACACTCCAGGGGTTAGTAATTAGTTCATAGGTACCTTTTATTTCTGCATAAACTTGTTTTAATTTTTTAATTTTTATTT